>CM038679.1:31427333-32119051 GCA_021605205.1 Aegilops longissima | reverse complement strand
AATATCATGAAGGCTATGTTGATTTGATTCAACTACATGCGTGAACATGTGCCAAGTCGAGTCACTCAATTCATTCAAAGGAGGATACCATCCTATCATACCGCATCATAATCATCTCAATAGCATGTTGGCACGCAAGGTAAACCATTATAACTCATAGCTAATCAAGCATGGCACAAGCAACTATAATCTCTAAATGTCATTGCAAATATGTTTACTTCATAATAGCTGAATCAGGAAGGATGAATCATCATATTTACAAAAACAAGAGAGGTCAAGTTCATACCAGCTTTTCTCATCCCAATAAGTCCATCATATATCATCATTATTTCCTTTCACTTGCACGACCGAACGGTGTGTATAATAATAAGAGTGCACGTGCATTGGACTAAGCTGGAATCTGCAAGCATTCAACTCAAGAGAGAAGACGGGTAATATGGGCTCTAAGTTAGGTAAACAATAATGCATATGAGAGCCACTAAGCATTTTCAGTATAGTCTTCTCAACCCCCAAAGAAAGGAAAAGAAATAAAAACTATTTACACGGGAAAGCTCCCAACAAGCAAAAGAAGAACATGAAATATTTTTGGGTTTTCTTTTTAATTATTACTACTACAGCAGGAAATAACCTACTACTAATTTTTTGTTTTTCTAAGGTTTATCAAACACACAAGAAGAAACAAAATAAACTAGCATGGATATTACAGTGAAAGAGTATGAGCACCGACATCTAGCAATGAGTGTGTGTGAGCATAAATGTAATGTCGGTGAGAAATCGTACTCCCCAAGCTTAGGCTTTTGGCCTAAGTTGGTCTATTGCCGAGGATAGCTGGTGATACCCGTAGGTGTAGCTGGGTCGATGTGATGAAGAATAGTTGGGATCATAATGTGATGAAGAGGACTCTGCGCCCGACCGGCAACCGCCTCGGGATCCCAAAATAAGCAGATATTCGTGGAGGCTCATCTTGTGGCTCCGGTTCCGGGCTGGTGCAGGATTCGATAGAGCTGAACAGCCATCACGGAACAATGTAAGGCCATGTAGACAAGTTAAACAAAGAGGGAGCAGGCAAAGTAATAGTCTCGTGGTGATGTTTATCAAAGTACAATTTATATTTAAGCTCCCTTCTTGACTCTTAACAAGAAAATCATGAGCTATCATACTCTTATAATCTAAATAAGCGCAGGCAGCGCTGTTTCTTCTTTCTCCTCATGCCTAATAGGTATTTCAAAATATTCAGCAAGGCCTTGAAGCATAAATGCCTCCAAAGACGGGGCCCTTAGTACGGTTCAGACTTAACGTCTAGCAACAATTCCACCCATACTAACAGAGTTATTGCGGCATAAACCATGGAACAAAATAATAATATCATGAATACTAAGGTTCCCACAGTTCCCGCGTCCAATCAAGCAACGACTAGCTAATAAGGCAAAGTAATGTAAAACAGGAAAATGTATGCTAGTGATTCTTGCATCAGAAACCTTCTGGTTTCTCCCACGATGATAGTGTTAATAAAAGCTTCCACTTCATTACGGTGTGGTTCATCTAAGGTTCCTCAAAAGGTATTTTGCAAACCTCACAAAATTCAGCTAATGTCATCTCCTTAACAACGTCATATAAATGGAACTCTCTTGTTGGAGGTGATTTCTTAGGGAAAAGTAGAAGTTCTGCACAAAAGTATTTGTGAGTAAGAGATACTGATGACGTTGGTCGCGGAGGAAGTTGGTGAGGCCGGCGTTCTCAATCAATAGATAGAAATGCTCATAAATCTCGGCTTTCCTCAAGAAGTCATCGGAAGGCCATTCACACGGCCGAACCTCTGCGATACGAGGCAAATTAAATTTGGGCTTCTGTTCTTCTTCCTTTTGTTTCTCCTTAGAGCTTCGGCTTGATGAGCCCCTCAAAAGCCTCTTCATTATTTCAAGGAACAATCTCCCCAAGCAGTTTTGCGAGAGGTGCTTTGAGCAAGGAGATCGAAAATCACAGCAACGGGGGCTGGTACTCGTGCTTGAGTTGGTTTTTTTGTGTTTGTGTGAGGCAGAGGAAGAAGATGGGTGCAGGGATAAGTGGAGGAGGGCCACCGTGGGCCATGAGGCAGGGAGCGCGCCCAGGGGGGTAGGGCGCGCCCTCCACCCTCGTGGCCAGGTGGCAGCTCCCCCACGGTAATTTTTGCACTAAAAATCCTCAAATATTCCCAAAAAATCATATTAAATTGGCATGGCATTCTGAGGACTTTTATTTTCGGGATATTTTTATATTGCACAGATAAGTCGAGAGACAGACAGAAAAATACTATTTTACTTTATTTTTACTAAATACCAGAGAATATAAAGAGGGTACATAAGGTTGTTCTTCTAGTTTCATCCATCTCATGCTCATCAAAATGAATCCACTAACAAGGTTGATCAAGTCTTGTTAACAAACTCATTCCGATTAACATGAAACCGGAGAAATTTCGAATAACACTATGTTACCTCAACGGGGATATGGACATCCCCAATAATAAGTACATCATATTTCTTCTTGACAGTAGGGAGAGGAAATTCAAAACCTCCAAATATAATCGATGGAATATTTCCAATAGAGTTGATACTATAAACTTGAGGTTGTTTCCTCGGAAAGTGTACCGTATGCTCATTACCATTAACATGAAAAGTGACATTGCCTTTGTTGCAATCAATAACAGCCCCTGCAGTATTAAGGAAAGGTCTTCCAAGAATAATAGACATACTATCATCCTCGAGAATATCAATGTGACGCCCTCGATTCAATCGTACACTAATCATGCACGCAAATGTATACGATCAAGATCAAGGACTCACGGGAAGATATCACAACACAACTCTACAAATAAAATAAGTCATACAAGCATCATAATACAAGCCAGGGCCTCGAGGGCTCGAATACAAGTGCTCGATCATAGACGAAGTCGTGGAAGCTACAATATCTGAGTACGAGACATAAGTTAAACAAGGTGCCATAAGATGGCTAGCACAAACCGGGATACAGATCGAAGAGGACAGGCCTCCGCTGCAGGATCCTCCTAGGTCACTCCCGGTCGTCGTCGCGGGCTGCACGTAGTAGTAGGCGCCCCGGAGTAGTAGTCGCCGAGGCGGTGGCGTGCTCGATCCTGGGCTCCATCGTCCGATAGCAGCAATCGAGTAGAGATAGGGAAAAAGGGGAACAAGGCAACCGTGAGTACTCATCCAAAGTACTCTAAGCAAGGAGCTACACTACATATGCAAGGATATATGTGTAAAGGCCATATCAGTGGACTGAACTGCAGAATGCCAGAATAGAGAGAAGGCCTAGTCCTAACGAAGACTAGCATCTTCCGAAACCACCATCTTGCAGCAAACAAGAGGAGTAGAGTAACATAACTTAAAGAAGCAGTAGTGTTATCAACCTCGGCCAGAGATCCTTTCTCGACTCCCTGCGAGAAAGAAATCCCAGAGCCATACTATCCAGTTATCATCATAAACCAATTCTCATCGCAATCCATTGCTCATATCCATGTCTCATCTTAAGTAACCAGTTCTAGTTGTATCGATCGATACAACTCCAAGTGTCCGTTATCGTAGGACAGGCTATCGATAGATGTTTTCTTCCCTGCAGGGTGCACCAACTTACCCACCACGCCGCTTAACTCCGCCGGACACACTTTCGTGGTCATGCCCGCCTCGGTCAAACCATACGCCGCAACCCGACCTAGGCTTAATAGAGAGGCCAGCACGCGGACTAAACCTATGCCCCGGGGTCATGGGCCATCTCCCGGGAACTCCTGCGACGCGAGGGCGGCCGGAAGCAGCACCTAGCCTAACAGCGCGTTCCAGCCCAATCCGGCCAAGCGCGCTCCGACGCCGACGTCTAATAAGCTTCGCTGATGTATACGACGCAGAACGCCCATACTTAGCCCACGTGATGGTTAGTGCTATCGGGCCGAGGCCCTCGGATCAAATATCCAAATCGTAGTGGATTAGGAACGCGGTAACAAGCGAACTCACGAAAGATGTGACCCGTTGCCCGCCTCGAGGACTTGCGGCAAGGGCTAGGAATGCCCGCCACGCCGTAAGTATCTCGCGGCACCCTCCAGGTCAACCTGTCTCCACATCACTCGCAATTAAGCACGCTGGTACCCTCGTGGTCGACCCGTCTTTCCAAATAACAGTGGTAAAAGTCCAAGTAACCGTGAGTCCAAACATCAAGGGAAAACACGAGGAATCACCCCGGTGTATTCCACTCAATGTAGTCATCAAGGTGAACATAAGAGGATTCACCGAGGTCCACACTTGAGGGGTTGCACCTGACAGTCGATCGAAGTGGTTAAAGAGGAAATCACCCTCGATGACCACAACCGGATAACTATACTACAGGTTAATATCGGAAGTCTGCAGAGGTTTCACCCTCGGTACTCGATAGTAACCTAGTAGTGTCGAGCAACTAAGGGGAGTGATGTGCGGTGTCGGGCTCTGGTCTCCGATCCCGTTGATCGGGTCTTCAATGATGAAGCCAGGGCAACAAGGACAAGGTGGGGGTCAGCGATGGGTCTCTAACCAACCTATACTAAGCAGTTAGGATAAGGTGTAGGTAACAAAGCGAGGTTACAATAAGCAGGCTATGCAATGAATAGGAGCAACAATAACATAGCAAAATCTAGTGCAAGCAATAAGAGAATGGAATGGGCGATATCGGGATGATCAAAGGGGGCTTGCTGGTTGCTCACGGCAAGAGAGAGTGATCGTCGAGATTGTAGTCGAACCGCCACCGCAGCGGTCGGTCTCGTAGTTCACCAAGAGAAGAGGGGAAGAAACAATGAATACACGATAACAGATGCATAACGATGCATGACATGCCAAGAAGCGATGCTAGGCGTGCCCTAACGTGGTAAGAAGGGTCTTGGTTTAGGGGAAGCATCCGGAAGTTATCCGGTTCAGGACGTCATCACATGATGAACCGGAGGAGAAAGTTTGCAGGTTCGATAGGTTAGAGACGTGCGGTGGACGAACGGATTGCGATCCGAATCGCCTCGTCGCTACGAGCAACTTTCATGTTGAAAATATTTTAATCCGGCTCACGGATTAAAAGTTATGAATTATAAAAGGTTTTATTAATTTCTGGAATTTTAATTAATTAATTAATTAATTTGAAAAGCATTTATGACATCAAGATGAGGTCATGCCGACGTCATCACCAACAGGGTTGACTAAGTCAACCTGCAGTGGGTCCCACATGTCATACACTAATAGCTTAATTAACCTAATCAGATTAATTAACCTTAGTTAATTAGGTTAATTAAGTTAATTAATAATTAGTGTTAATTAATGCAGAATTAATTAGTTTAATTAATTACCCAATTAATTTAACTAATGATTAGGTTTAACTAATCCAGAATTAATTAGTTTAATTAATTACCCAATTAATTAATTAATTAATTATTTAGTTAATTAGTTTAATTACTTTTAATTCATTTTCGTTTCTGTTTAATTAAAACATTCGTTTAATCGAGTTTGGGGGTGGGGCCCCCTAGTCAGCGACACGTGGGCAAACGGGCGCTGGCATGTGGTAGGGGTGTCACCGATTCGGCACAGACCCTGCCGGTCGGGCGGCGACCACCGGGCGACTGGCGGCTGGGCTGAAGTGGCCGGTGGTCAGGCACGGGCCGCGGCGGCCAGCGACGGCAGCCGAGTGGGGCGACAGACGGATCGCATGAGGCTCGGAGAAGGGGGAATCGGGGTCGGACGGGCGGGCGGAGGGGGCCGACGGGGGGGAGGGCCTGGGGCTGGGGCTGCTAACGTAACGCCAGCAGGTCGCCGACGGGGAGGAGAAGGAAGGGAGAGGGAGGCGCGGTGGCGGGGGAGCCAGGCCGTCGAGGCCTCGGGTCGGATCCGCCCGGGCGAAGCGAGGAGGGAAGGGAGGGGGCGCGGCGGAGCTCGTCAGGCGGTCGGAGGGGGGGAACCGAGGGGTCTGGCCGGCAGGCGGCTGGCCGGAACCGGACGCCGACGAGGGAGAGGAGAGAGGAGAAGGGGGAGGCCTCTGGCGGGGGGGGGGTCTCGGGCAGTTTGCTCGAGGGAGCTCAGGGGCAGGCCGGCGGGAGGGGGCCGGGAGGCACGCCGGCCCGAGGCGCGAGGCCGAGCCGGATCAGCTGTCCGCGGTCGCCCGGCTCGGTGAGGGGCTGGAGGGAGGGAGGGCGTCCATGGCGTGTAGGGAAGGGAGGACCGAGGCGGGGGGGGGGGGAACGGCGGCGAGGGGGTCGCGGACGGGGAGACGGTCGGTGGCGCCCTGCCCGATCCAGATCTGGTCGGGAGGCGAGGAGGCGAGGGAGAGAGGGGGCGGTTGGGAACTAGGGTTCCCCTCGGGTGTGGAAAGGAGAGGGGGAGTGGCCTGGCTGGGCCGGCCTGGTGGCCCATGGGGCTGGCCTGTGGGGGAGAGATGGGCCAGGGGGGTGGGGAGGGGCCGGCTGGCTGGGCGGTGGGGGTTTATCCCCTCCATTTATTTTTTTTTTTTTTGACAGATTCAAACAACGATTAGAAACTTACATGTAACCGGGGTTTATGTTGCAAAACCATCCGGCGTTACAAATCTCCTCCACTACAAGAAATCTCGTCCGAGATTTAGGAGGTAGAAGGAAAGAGTGCGGATATTCATCTCAGAGCGATCCTCGCGTTCCTGTGTGGCTTCGTCTTTGAGTGATTCGACCACTGGACTTTGAGGAACTTGATCGCCTTCGACGGGTGCGGCGTTCAGCTTGGTCGAGAATGCGGACCGGATGCTCTTTATAGGAGAGGTCTGTTGCAATTCGAGCACTTCATGGTCCATCGCCGGATTGGGTCCTTGAAGCAGCGCCGGAGTTGGGACACGTGGAACACATCGTGAACTCCGAGAAAGGTTCGACGGAAGCTCCAGTTGATAAGCCACTTTTCCACGCCTTTCGAGAATAGTGAAAGGGCCAATATAGCGAGGAGCTAGCTTGCCCTTGATCCGGCGCGTGAGCACCCTTCATTGGTGTAAGCGAAGATAGGCCTTTTCGCCGAGTTGATAGACCATGTCTTTGTGATGACGGTCATAATTACTCTTTTACGCGATCGAGCAGTCTTGAGATTCTCGCGAATAATGCGGACTTGTTCTTGGCATGTTGGATAATATCCGGACCAAGAGTGGGCGTTCCCGCTTCGACCAGTTCGGAGGGTTCGCACTTTCGTCCATATAACACTTGAAGGGGCCATCTTCGACTAGCTTGAAAGCTATTATTATAAGAGAACTCAGCATACGGAGAGATTCCTCCCATTTCTTGCGAATGAGGCGACACAAGCTCGAAGCATGTCTTGAGAATTTGGTTGACACGCTCAACTTGCCCTTGAGATCATGGATGAAAAGCAGATCTTGAAAGATAAATGAGTCCCCATAGCTTCTTGGAAACTTGCCGAATCTTGAAGTGAATAAGCTGCCACGGTCCGAACTGATAACCAGTGGAATACCGTGAAGTGAAACAATTCTGGACATATAGAGCGTTGCAAGCTGGCTAGCAAATGATCGTTTCTTTGACCGCCAGAAAATGTGCAACTTTAGAAAGCCGGTCAATGACGACCAGAATAGCATCATTACCTTTCTGCGATTTGGGAAATCCAGTGACGAAGTCCATTTCAACATGGTCCCATTTCCATTCGGGAATAGAGATAGGCTGCAGAGTTCAAGAGGCCTTTGATGTTCTGCTTTGATCTGACGGCAAACGCCACACTCGTAAACATAACGAGCAATGTCCCGCTTCATATTAGACCACCGAATCTCGGCGAATGTCTTGATACATCTTGGTACTGCCAGGTGGATACATAGAGGCGTATCATGAGCTTCTTGCATAACCTTCGAGTCATATCCAGGTTGTCCTCCTTGCAAGGTACCACTAAGCGGCCTTTGAAGTACAAGGCGCCATCATCAAGAATAGTGAAGGATGAGGATTTCCTTTCACGACGCCTTGTTTAAGCTTGTAGACCTCGAGTCGATCCTGCATTGTCTTTATGGTGCCCAAGAGATCGGGTTCAACAGCCAGGGTAAAGAGGGATCCCTGGGGAACAACACGGAGATTCATCTTGCGGAACTCCGGAGGAGGGGGAGCGAGTGCACCCGGAGGAACAATATGGAGGTTCAGCCTGCTGAATTCTTCAACAAGTGAGGGCTGAACTTTGTGAACCTGAAGGTGGTTGCAGTAAGACTTGCGGCTCAAAGCATCAGCCATCACATTAGCCTTGCCTGGCGTGTAGGAAATTCCCAAATCAAAGTCTGCAACAGTCTCCATCCATCTCTGCTGACGGAGGTTCAGGTCTGGCTGAGTAAACAGATACTTCAGACTTTGGTGGTCAGTGTAGATCTCATAGCGATTACCGAGAAGGTAATGTCGCCATCGCTTTAGCGCATGAATGACAGCAGACAAGTTCGAGGTCGTGAACTGGGTAGTTCTCCTCGTGAGGGCGAATCTGTCGAGAGGCATAAGCAACCACTTTGCGCTCTTGCATTAGGACACCGCCTAATCCTTGACGAGAAGCGTCGCAGTAAATGACGAAGTCCTTCTTAGTATCAGGAGGAGCTAGAACTAGGGCAGTTGTCAGCTTGTCCTTGAGTTCCTGGAAACTTTCCTGACACTTATCTGTCCATTGGAACTTGACGCCTTTATGCAATAGATTAGTCGAGGTCGGCAATCTTGGAGAAGTTCTCGACTTAATCGACGGCAATAGTGGCGAGACCGAGAAAACTTCGACTTATGCGTTCTTCGGGGAGTCCAATCGAGAATAGCCTGAACTCGTTCGGTTGACGGCAATACCATCCTTAGAAATGACATGCCCAAGATAGGTTACTTCGGAAGCCGAATTCACATTTGGAGAACTTGGCATAGAGTTGATGCTCTCGTAGCTTTTCCAAAGACAAGGCGAAGATGTTGACATGTTCTTCTTCATTCTTGGAATAGATCGGGATATCATCCGGATAAACCACGATTTAACTTGTCGAGGTAATCCATGAATATATAGTTCATCAAAGCGAGAGAAGGTGGCTGGAGCATTGGTTAAGCCGAAGACATGACGGTGTACTCGTATGAACCATAACGAGTCACAAATGCGGTCTTGGGGATATCCTCCTCACGAACACGGATCTGGTGGTAACCCAACCTCAAGTCGAGTTTCGAGAACACCGGCGAACCAGCCAGCTTGATCATAAAGATCATTGATCCGAGGAAGAGGATACTTATTCGAATGGTAGCTTGATTTATAGGACGGTAGTCTTGAACCAATCGGTTTGTCCCATCCTTCTTCTTGACAAAGAGAGAAGGTGCTCCCCAAGGAGAGCAACTTGGGCGGATGAAACCACTTTGAAGAGATTTGTCGATTTCCTCCTTTAGCTCAAGGAGTTCATGCGGCGGCATCTTGTAGGGACGCTTGGCTATAGGAGTGGTGCACTGGTTTCAAGTCGATGGCGAATTGACAGCTCTAGCAGTGGGGAATCCTGGAAGTTCTTCAGAAAGAGCGTCTTGGAAATCGCAAACGAGCAGAATGTTTTCAATTCCCTCGAGGGTGCGGCGCTCAATGCATTCAATGCATAGAGCCTTGCCTCGGCATTTTGAACCATCGAGCATTGTAGCTACGATTTCATCGAAGGGTGCAGCAGATGGACGGTCTTAGTGGCGCAAACGATTGTCGCCAGATGCGCTTTCAACCAATCCATCCCCAAAATGAGGTCAATGCTACAAGACTTTAGCACGATAGGAGAGACAAGGAATTCCATTCCTTCGATTTCAACGGGACGTCGTTGCAAATCATGGAAGTCCGACATTGGCCAGCTGGGTGTGTACTAATAGTGAAGCATTCATGTCTTCGCTTTTAAGGCCATGCATGAATGCAAAATCTTGAGACATGAATGAATGTGATGCTCTGAATCGAATAAAACAGATCGTGTACTGAATTTACGAGGAGTGTACCCATCACGAGAGCAGGCTGGTCTGAGCTTCTTCGAGTTCAACGTGGTTGGCCTGAGCTTGCCCATAAGACTTGCCGGTGTTGTTGCGGTTCGGTGTTTCCACGGCCACTCTTTGGAAGGGCCACTGTTTACAGTTTGGTTGCATTCTCTAGCACGGTGCCTGGCTGTCCGCACCAAGCATAAGCCATTATTGGGAGTGGGAGCAGGAGCTTGGGGTGGCGGAGCTGGAAGCTTCGCTGCTTAGTTGTAGGCGAGCGAGGTGTAGCATAGTTACGCTTGAAGCGAGATGCATTGGGCTGGTACATGCTATTGGGAATCCATATCTTGCGCTTCTGCGAGGACGGGCCCAAGATGAGCGGTGTCACGGTTGCGCCTGTTAGAGCTCTGGTATTCCTGCAGACCAGTTTCGACATTGATAGCTTTGTTCACCAAGGTGGCGAAATCAGCAAAGTCGTGCACTAGAAGTGCGAGCTTGATGTCAGCTTGAAGTCCGTCACGGAACTTCTCTTGTCTGCGTGCATCAGTTGCAATATCCTCTTCAAAGCATAGCGAGACAAGTCCAAGAACTCTCGCCGATAAACTTCAACAGTCTTGTTGCCTTGGGTGAGGTTATGAACTCACGCTTCTTCCGGTCCATGACCCCTTGAGGAATGAAGCGGGCGCGGAAGGCAGCCTGGAAGTCTGGCCAGGTGATGAGTGTCCCAACTGGCAGAGTACGACGGTGGCTGTCCCACCATTGAGCTGCGGGTCCCTTCAGGAAGAAGGAAGCAAAGGTGACATAGCTGGCAGGGGGTACATTAGCAGACTCCATCTCATAGGTGATGTCACGGAGCCAGTCATCAGCATCCAGTGGCTGAGTTGAGCTGCGGTACACGCTGGGGTTCAGGCGTATGAATTCCTGCAGAGTTGTTCCGTTTGGGTGCTGGTTCATATTGGGGCGAGGGAACTGAGCCATCATGTTCTCCATGAACTGGCGATTCATCTCGAGCTGTTGGATCATACCAGCCATGTACTCAGGCGGTGGTGGAAGGTTGGTACCACGACCACGACCTGCTGGCCTAACCATCCTGCTATTATATAACGAGGTAGTTCAGCATTTGAGAAGATAAGCAAGAGACAAGAATCATTCATGATGAAACACGATAATGAAAATAGCATGATGGAAACTACATAGTAGTTGGCATATCTTACAAAAGGAATCATGCATAGAGTTCGATACATAGAGTCCGAAGACATAGACTACTACATCATAGGCGGCACGCAGGCTCATGGCGAATACATCAAATGCTAACAAGCAAGCCTACATCAGTCCCACGATGTATGCGGAGGTAGCTGTAGCTGAAAGCTGGTAGTCGGCGGTGGATAGTTCTCCACGTCGCTGACACGAGGGCCGCGGATACTCGGTGCTGAATCCGGCGCCCAGTGGCGTGAAAGGGCCAAGTCGCGGAGAGTAGCCTCCCACGCCCCGCCAACCAACTCCTGAGGGCATCACGGTCTGGCGGGGTAGATCGCGAACGCGCAGCTCTCCGAACGGACAAAGGGTGCATCAGCGCGAGCACGGTAGAGGTGCCGACGGGTGATGTACAACTCGTGGCGAAGAGCTCGGTTAGCTCGATCCAGCCCATCGGCATGCGAGAACAAAGTTACGATGGTGGAAGGCTCTCGGTGACGATGGTGTAGGCAGCGGTGTAGTAACCCTCCTCACCAACATCGACGCGATAGCAATGTGCACGAAGGGGAGGTGTCCAACTCGATACTCGCGCGAAGGCGTGTCGGTGCAGCATAAGCAGCATCGTGGACGGCCATATCGATGGTCACCCCAACACCATGTGCGGTGTGCAGCACATGAGTGGACTCGTACTCCGAGAGTAGAGGTGGACGATGGCGTGCATCGCTGCTCTGGTTGTAGTCTGGTACTCCTCATAGACGGTGTACTCGGGTGCAGCGATAACCCAGATAGGTCATCATCTCGGCTAGCACCGCAGTGATCCCGAGGCACCAATGGCCGTCGTGTGGCGCACGACCTGCCTCGTGGGTTCCATCCGAAAACAAAGACGCTTCAAAGGAGTCAAATGACGTGTGGAAATTGCTCAAATACAATTCCAAAAACAACTAAGGCTATATCCATCTTCGGGGTGAATGCGGTCACGGGATCCTAGTGATAGTTAGTAAAATTGTTTAACCCGAGTAGAAGAGAGTTCAGAGCCCCAGAGTAAAGGTCGAGGAGTAAAAGATCCTAATACCACCCGATGGCGGCAGCCCATAAGACACACAGCCATGTTAGTAAAAGTTTTGCAATGTCTAGACTCGACTTCGCCAAGGAGTTGGAAGGGATTCCTAAAGGCGATCGGCTCGATACCAACTTCAGACGCCCTCGATTCAATCGTACACTAATCATGCACGCAAATGTATACGATCAAGATCAAGGACTCACGGAAGATATCACAACACAACTCTACAAATAAAATAAGTCATACAAGCATCATAATACAAGCCAGGGCCTCGAGGGCTCGAATACAAGTGCTCGATCATAGACGAAGTCAGTGAAGCAACAATATCTGAGTACGAGATATAAGTTAAACAAGGTGCCATAAGATGGCTAGCACAAGCCGGGATACAGATCGAAGAGGACAGGCCTCCGCTGGGATCCTCCTAGGTCACTCTGGTCGTCGTCGGCTGCTGCGTAGTAGTAGGCGCCCCGGAGTAGTAGTCGCCGAGGCGGTGGCGCTCGATCCTGGGCTCCATCGTCGATAGCAGCAATCGAGTAGAGATAGGGAAAAAGGGGAACAAGGCAACCGTGAGTACTCATCCAAAGTACTACAAGCAAGGAGCTACACTACATATGCAAGGATATATGTGTAAAGGCCATATCGGTGGACTGAGCTGCAGAATGCCGTAATAGAGAGAAGGCCTAGTCCTAACGAAGACTAGCATCTTAGGAAACCACCATCTTGCAGCAAACAAGAGGGAGTAGAGTAACATAACTTAAAGAAGCAGAGTGTTATCAACCTCGGCCGAGATCCTTTCTCGACTCCTGCGAGAAAGAAATCCCGAGCCATACTATCCAGATTATCATCATAAACCAATTCTCATCGCAATCCATTGCTCATATCCATGTCTCATCTTAAGTAACCAGTTCTAGTTGTATCGATGGGATACAACTCCAAGTGTCCGTTACCGTAGGACAGGCTATCGATAGATGTTTTCTTCCTGCAGGGTGCACCAACTTACCCACCACGCCGCTTAACTCCGCCGGACACACTTTCGAGGTCATGCCCGCCTCGGTCAAACCATACGCCGCAACCCGACCTAGGCTTAATAGAGAGGCCAAGACGCCGGACTAAACCTATGCCCCGGGGTCATGGGCCATCTCCCAGGGAACTCCTCAAGACGCTTGTAGGGCGGCCGGAAGCGCAGACCTAGCCTAACAGGCGTCCAGCCCAATCCGGCCAAGGCCGCTCGCCGACGTCTAATAAGCTTCGCTGATGTATACGACGCAGAACGCCCATACTTAGCCCACGTGATGGTTAGTGCTATCGGCCGAGGCCCTCGGATCAAATATCCAAATCGTAGTGGATTAGGAACGCGGTAACAAGCGAGAACTCACGAAGATGTGACCCGTTGCCCGTCTCGAGGACTTGCGGCAAGGGCTAGGAATGCCCGCCACGCCCGTAAGTATCTCGCGGGCACCCTCCAGGTCAACCCGTCTCCACATCACTCGCAATTAAGCACGCGCGGGTACCCCTCAGGGTCGACCCGTCTTTCCAAGTAACAGTGGTAAAAGTCCAAGTAACCGTGAGTCCAAACATCAAGGGGAAAACACGAGGAATCACCCCCGGTGTATTCCACTCAATGTAGTCATCAAGGTGAACATAAGAGGATTCACCCTCGAGGTCCACACTTGAGGGGTTGCACGACAGAGTCGTATCGGAAGTGGTTAAAGAGGAAATCACCCTCGATGACCACAACCGGATAACTATACTACAGGGTTAATATCAGAAGTGCTGCAGAGGTTTCACCCTCGGTACTCGATAGTAACCTAGTAGTGTCGAGCAACTAAGGGGGAGTGATGTGCGGTGTCGGGGCCTGGTCTCCGATCCCGTTGATCGGGTCTTCAATGATGAAGCAGGGGCAACAAGGACAAGGTGGGGGTCACTGATGGGTCTCTAACCAACCTATACTAAGCAGTTAGGATAAGCAGGTAGGTAACAAAGCAGGTTACAATAAACAGGCTATGCAACAGAATAGGAGCAACAATAACAGTAGCAAAAATCTAGTGCAAGCAATAAGAGAATGGAATGGGCGATATCGGGATGATCAAAGGGGGGCTTGCCTGGTTGCTCTGGCAAGAGAGAGTGATCGTCAACCTTGTAGTCGAGCGGCCACCGCGGCGTCGGTCTCGTAGTCTCACGAAGAGAAGAGGGGGAAGAAACAATGAATACACGATAACAGATGCATAACGATGCATGACATGCCAAGAAGCGATGCTAGGCGTGCCCTAACGTGGTAAGAAGGGTACTGGTTTAGGGGGGGAAGCATCCGGGAAGTTATCCCGGTTCCGGACGTCTGTCATACAGATGAACCGGAGGAGAAAGTTTGCAGGTTCGATAGGTTAGAGACGTGCGGTGGACGAACGGATTGCGATCCGAATCGCCTCGCTCGCTCGAGCAACTTTCATGTTGAAAATATTTTAATCAAGACTCACGGTTAAAAGTTATGAATTATAAAAGGTTTTATTAATTTCGGAATTTTAATTAATTAATTAATTAATTTCGAAAAGCATTTATGACATCAAGATGAGGTCATCTTGGCGTCATCGATAACAGGGTTGACTAAGTCAACCCCGCCGAGTGGGTCCCACATGTCATACACTAATAGCTTAATTAACCTAATCAGTTAATTAACCTTAGTTAATTAGGTTAATTAAGTTAATTAATAATTAGTGTTAATTAATGCAGAATTAATTAGTTTAATTAATTACCCAATTAATTTAACTAATGATTAGGTTTAACTAATCGAAATTAATTAGTTTAATTAATTACCCAATTAATTAATTAATTAATTATTTAGTTAATTAGTTTAATTACTTTTAATTCATTTTCGTTTACATTTAATTAAAACATTCGTTTAATCGAAGTTTGGGGTGGGGCCCCTAGTCGATGACTGCAAACGGGCGGGCGCTGTGGCGCTTGTGTAGTCCGATTGGCACGACCCGCCCGGGTCGGGCGGCGACCACCAGGCGGACAGGCGGGAGGTGGAAGTGGCCGAAAGCTGCCCGCCTGCCGCGGTGAGCGACGCCTGTGGGGGGGCGACAGACGGATCAGGCGGGCTCGGAGGGGGGAATCGGGGCGGACAGGCGGCGGAGTGGGCGCCGAACGGGGAAGGGGGGCTTGGGGCTCGGGGCTGCATCCTTGTAACGTCAAATTTAGGTCGCCGACGGGGAGGAGAAGGAAGGGGAGAGGAGGCGCGGTGGCGGGGGGCCGGGCCGCCGAGGCCTCGGGTCGGATCCGCCCGGGCGAAGCGCGAGGGGAAACGGGGGGGCGCGTCTGAGCTCGTCAGGCGGTCGGAGGGGGGGAACCGAGGGGTCTGTGCTGGCCGGCACGGCCGAACCGGACGCCGACGAGGGAGAGGAGAGGGAGAAGGGGAGGCCTCACAGCGGGGGGCGGGGTCTCGGGCGGTTGCTCGAGGGAGCTCGGGGCAGGCCGGGCGGGAGGGGCCGGGAGGCACGCCGGGCCAGGGCGAGGCCGAGCCGGACCGCTGTCATGATCGCCGGGCTCAGTGGGGGCCGGAGGGGAGGAGGGCGTCCCAGGGCGCGTGTAGGGAAGGGGAGTACCGAGGCGGCGGGGGGGGGCGGCGGCGAGGGGTCGCCGACGGGAGACAGTCGGTGGCGCCTGCCCCGATCCAGATCGGGTCGGGGGGGGCGAGGAGGCGCGAGGGAGAGTGGGGCGGTTGGGAACTAGGGTTCCCTCGGGGTGGGTAAGGAGAGGGGAGTGGCCCGGCTGGGCGTGGCCTGGTGGCCAGATGGGGCTGGCCTGGGTGGGAGAGAGATGGGCCAAGGGGAGTGGGGAGGGCGGCTGGCTGGGCGGTGGGGTTTATCCTCCTCAGTTATTTTCCTTTTTTTTTGTGATTGAAACAACGATTAGAAACTTAACAGAACCGGGGGGGGTTTACTGTTGCAAAAACCATCCGGGCGTTACAATCAAGAATAACAAAGTCCGTTAAAATAGTAACGTTTGCAACCACAACAACCACATCCTCACAAATACCGACAGGTATAGCAGTTGATTTATCAGCCATTTGCAAAGATATTTTAGTAGGTGTCAACTTATTCAAGTCAAGTCTACGATATAAAGAGAGGCATAACACTAACACGGCTCCAAGATCACATAAAGCAGTTTTAACATAATTTCTTTTAATGGAGCATGGTATAGTAGGTACTCTGGATCTCCAAGTTTCTTTGGTATTCCACCCTTAAAAGTGTAATTAGCAAGCATGGTGGAAATTTCAGCTTGGTATCTTTCTTTTATTAGTAATGATATCCTTCATATACTTAGCATAAGGATTTGTTTTGAGCACATCAGTTAATCGCATACATAAAAGATAGGTCTAATCATTTCAGCAAAGCGCTCAAAATCCTCATCATCCTTTTTCTTGGATGGTTTGGGAGGAAATGACATGGGTTTCGAACCCATGGTTCACTTTCTTTACAATGTTTCCTAGCAACAAAGTCTCTTTTATCATATCGTTGATTCTTTGATTGTGGGTTATCAAGATCAACAACAGGTTCAACTTCTACATCATTATCATTACTAGGTTGAGCATCATCATGAACATTATCATTAACATTTCCACTAGGTTCATGTTCATTACAGATTGTGTTTCAAACATCGGACATAGAGATATCATTTGGATTCTCGGTGGTTCAACAATGGTTCACTAGAAGTTTGCACAGTTCTATCATTTTTCTTTTCTTCATTTTAGAAGAACTAGGCATATCAATATTATTTCTCCGAGAATCTCGCTCGATTCTCGAGGGTGGCCTTCAGGATACAAAGGTTCTGAGTCATTCTACCAGTTCTAGTAGCCACTCTAACAGCATAATCATTTTTCTTACTATTCATTTCATTAAGCACTTCTTTTTGAGCTTTAAGTACTTGTTCTACTTGAGTGGTAACCATAAAAGCATGTTTGCTAACAAGTTTAAGTTCACCTCTAATATTAGCCATATAATCACTCAAGCATTTAATCATAAAGGTATTCATTTTATTTGTCTACCAAAATAAGCATTAAAGTCATCTTGCTTAAACATAAAGTTATCAAACTCATCCAAGCAATCGACTAGCAATTTTAGTAGGAGGGACTTCATCTTTATCATATCTATAGAGAGAATTTACCTTTACTACCGTGTCGGGATATCGGGAGGTTCTTGATAAATAAGTAATTGAGATCATATACTTCTTCAACAAAGATGTAAATTAAGACCATGTATTTCTTCAATACGAGGTAAATTCTAAACATCTTCAGCTTTATACCTTTTTCTTTCATAGATTTCTTTGCCTCTTGCATATCTTCGGGACTGAGAAATAGAACACCTCTCTTCTTCAGAGTTGGTTTAGGAATAGGCTCGAGAATTGGCTCTGGAGCTGGCTCGGGAGTTGGCTCGGGAGGTGCCCAATTATTTTCATTTGTCAACATATTATTTAATAAAATTTCAGCTTCATCCGTGTTCTTTCCCAAAAGAGAACCAGCACAACTATCCGGTAATCTCTGGAAGCATCGGTTAGTCCATTATAAAAGATATCAAGTATTTCAGGTTTCTTAAGAGGATGATCAGGCAAAGCGTTAAGTAACTTGAGAAGGCTCCCCCAAGCTTGTGGGAGACTCTCTTCTTCAATTTGCACAAAATTATATATATCCCTCAAAGCAGCTTGTTTCTTATGAGCAGGGAAATATTTAGCAGAGAAGTAATAAATCATATCCTGGGGACTTTGCACACAACCAGGATCAAGAGAATTAAACCATTTCTTAGCATCACCCTTTAATGAGAACGGAAATATTTTGAGTAAATAAAGGTAGCGCAATCTCTCATTATTAGTAAACAGGGCAGCTATATCATTTAACTTATGAAGATGTGCCACAACAGTTTCAGATTCATAGCCATAAAAAGGATCATATTCAACCAAAGTAATTATATCTGGATCAACAGAAAAATCATAATAATCCTGATCGGGAACACGGATAGGTGAAGTAGCAAAAGCAGGGTCGGGTCTCATCCTATCTCTAAAAGATTCTTTACTCCATTTAACTAGCAACCTCTTAAGTTCAAGTCTATCCTTGCAAGCAAGAATGGCTGCTGTAGATTCAGCATCGAAAAGATAGCCCTCAGGAATAGCAGGCATATTATCATCATTACTAACATCATCGTGTTCAGTTTCAATAATTTCTCTTTCTCTAGACCTAGAAACTTGTTCATCTAGAAATTCACCAAGGGGCACAGTAGTATCAAGCATAGAAGTAGTTTCATCATAAGTATCATGCATAGCAGAAGTGGCATCATCAATAACATGCGACATATCGGAACTAATAGCGTAGCAGGTTTAGGTGTCGCTAGCTTACTCATAATGAAGGTGAATCAAGTGCGAGCTAGATGGCAGTTCCTTACCTCCCTCTTAGTTGAGGGATAAATTTTTGTCTTAGCGTCTTTCAAGTTCTTCATAGTGTCCAGAGATATAAATCCCAAGTGACTCAAAGAATAGAGCTATGCTCCCGACACGGCCTTAAAAAGGTCTTGATAACCCACAAGTATAGGGATCGCAGCAGTTTTCGAGGGTAGAGTATTCAACCCAAATTTGTTGATTCAACACAAGGGGAACCAAAGAATATTCTCAAGTATTAGCAGCTGAGTTGTCAATTCAACCACACCTGGAAACTTAGTATCTGCAGCAAAGTGTTTAGTAGCAAAGTAATATGATAGTGGTGGTAACGGTAACAAAAGTAAAGACAGCAAAAGTAATGTTTTTGGTATTTTGTAGTGATGATAACAGTAGAAACGGAAAAGTAAATAAGCGTAAACCAGTATATGGAAAACTCGTAGGCACCGAATCAGTGATGGATAATTATGCCGGATGTGGTTCATCATGTAACAGTCATAACATAGGGTGACACAGAACTAGCTCCAGTTCATCAATGTAATGTAGGCATGTATTCGTAAATAGTCATACGTGCTTATGGAAAAGAACTTGCATGACATCTTTTGTCCTACCCTCCGTGGCAGCGGGTCCTATTGGAAACTAAGGGATATTAAGGCCTCCTTTTAATAGAGAACCGGAACAAAGCATTAGCACATAGTGAATACATGAACTCCTCAAACTATGGTCATCACCGGAGTGGTCCCGATTATTGTCACTTGGGTTGCGGATCATAACACATAGTAGGTGACTATAGACTTGCAAGATAGGATCAAGAACACACATATATTCATGAAAACATAATAGGTTCAGATCTGAAATCATGGCACTTGGGCCCTAGTGACAAGCATTAAGCATAGCAAAGTCATAGCAACATCAATCTCAGAACATAGTGGATACTAGGGATCAACCCTAACAAAAATAACTTCATTACATGATAAATCTCATCCAACCCATCACCGTCCAGCAAGCCTACGATGCAATTACTCACGCACGGCGGTGAGCATCATGAAATTGGTGATGGAGGATGGTTGATGATGACGACGGCGACGAATCCCTCTCCGGAGCCCCGAACGGACTCGAGATCAGCCTCTCGAGAGAGATTACGGCTTGGCGGCGGCTCCATATTGTAAAACGCGATGAAACTTTCTCTGATTTTTTCTCCCCGAAAGCCAATATATGGAGTTGGAGTTGGCGTGGGAGGCCACAGGGGGCCACGAGGTAGGGCGGCGCGCCTGGGGGGGGCACGCCCCCACCTCGTGGACAGGTGTGGGCCCCGGTCTTCATATTTGCAGGATTTTTATTATTTATTCTAAGATATTCCGTGGAGTTTCAGGTCATTCCGAGAACTTGTTTTCGCACATAAACAACACCATGGCAATTCTGCTGAAAACAGCATCAGTCCGGGTTAGTTCCATTCAAATTATACAAGTTAGAGTCCAAAACAAGGGCAAAAGTGTTTGGAAAAGTAGATACGACGGAGACGTATCACACACCAGCCGCCGTAGGCCACTGCGCGCCTCCGCCGGGTCCTGCCACCTTGTCGCATCTGGTCTTTTTCAGTCACTGGCCAGCTCATGCGCTATCACCGACCCAGTGTACCATTGAGGTGCTGCAGCATGGCAGGAGGCGGTGATGTTCTCTTGAGGACAGGAGAATGAGATGAGGGAGAGAAAAACAGGGTGATGTTCTCGTCTACTCCCCAGCGGCTGTAGGTAAGAAGATAAACACATTCATTCTCTCTACTTCTCTCGATTTTCTTGGGCTATTCAGATAGTACTCATAGGGCAGGCCAAACAAAATACTCGTGGAAGGTCCAACAAGATGGTTGGAATTCCTCTTGCTTTTTAAGAACAGCTTCAGTTTGATCATATGTGTGTGTGCTCATGTGTGTTCGTATGTGTGTGTGTGCCCGCCTGCTCCGCCTGCTGAGGCATGGATATCCTCATCCTCCCGCTGCAGTCCAGATTTGGTTGCAAGCACCATCCAAGTAAGTACATTATTGCAAACTCTATTATTCAATGCTCTGTAATTACCATATGGCCATAATCCTGGGTTTTGATCAGATTATTTCTCTAGTATGTTTATTTTGATGATATTCAATTCAAGTGATGTGGTCGCTTATTCCTTGTGCTTCTCTTCCAGACAAATACTATATTGGTACCATGTGGCATGTGATGATCATTGCGCCAAAGTTAAAATGGTCACATTAGTCTGGAAGAAATTGATGGTTTTGCTCTCTCTTGCCCTTTCCTCAAAAAGCTACAGCTTACCAAAAAATTCTGGTTCGAGGAGTTTCTGAAATGCATGAAACTTGATGGTAGCTAGCTATATGGTGATCACTAGTTTTTCTTAGCCTTTTCAATTATGTACTGGGAATTACCTGAAGCTCATCCGCATGATACATTGGGTTGTACATGAGAGCCGTTGATTTTATCGAACTACTGGTTTCAATATTTCTTCTTAGTGGCCACATATTGTGTTTCTTTTTATAAAAGTGTGTACTCCAAATATTAAAAAAGTAGAGCAGTTCGATGGTGGAGGGGTGCGCCTCTCCCTTCCTCCACATGCTCCTCTCTCTCTCATCTCATTCTCCTATCCTCAAGAGAGGCGCAGAGATACAGAGAGATCAGTGTCGAGAATAAGATCCTGATGGATGCCAAGTTCGACCAGAGCGACTGTTGTAGTTCACCGTACTTAACAAAAGGCGTTTAAAGGAGATGATGTTGTGTAGTCAATGTTTTCTTTGTTGTTATACTCCACCGGTACTAGCTTGAATCTGAAAATTTCATACAAATGGTCATTTCTGAGTTACCGAGCATGTCGTTCTCTCCTCGTGCCCATGCTGCAGTCCCATGACTTTTTTGGACGAGTTTGATGATAATTTCTGCAGCTACATAAACGACGCCCCGTGACTGCGCACACACCGAGTTGTATCTAGTAACGCGTCTCGACAGTCATGCTTTCGCTAGCGCACGGAGGTGCTACTGCATGTTAGTGCTACAAGCACACAACCTCAAGGCTATGGGAAAATTAGAAAACAACAAAGCTTCCCTATTCTTGGGCAATGTTGGCGGAAGTTCAACCTAGTTCACGTGGGAAGTTCAACGTACTACTAGCGGGCGATTCAAGTTGTGATCAATATTATTCTACGATCCGTGATCAGAATAGTGTTTATGTGTGTGTCTATATATATATATATATATATATATATATATATATATATATATATATATATATATATATATATATATAGGTTCGATTTGCATTCTTATAGAAAACATAGGTTCAGATTTGCATTCTTATAGAAAATAGAACTGAGCCATGCGCCTGCCTTGAAAAAACAAACATAACTTGGGCTACTAATGTTATAGACAAGCTAGGTTGGGAGGCCCAGAGGCCGCTTGATACCTGCTGGGTCCAAAAATGTTGAAACATGTAAATGGGCTGCCCATGTTAAACAACAAAACCTAGGCCATTGTAACGCCTCGGATCCGATGCCCTGTGTGTCCGCCAGTTATTGCGCCGTCGTTGCCATGTATTTTGCTTGCGTGTTGCATTTGCCATGTCATCATCTCGCATTTCATCGCATGTTTTTCAAAACTTGCATCCGCTCGGTTCCGCTGGTTCTCTCCGTTGTCCGCTCCGAGCAGCACACACTCGCACGCTACCGCTGCACCTCCAAATATTATTTTATAAGTGGCACAAAATGTTCTCGGAATGGGATGCAACTTGGCATGCGGTCTTATTATAGTGTAGACAGAGCGCTGTCAAGTTTAAATCGCATTCAGAGTCCGCTTTGACGCCTTAACCGATAATGTATAGCGGTACACTCTGCCGGTACCTTTTTTCGCCCGACGTTTGGTCTCCAAACTGCTGCCGGGCTGCCCTTCCTTCTCTCTCTTCTCATCCTAGCCCTTCTACACAGCCCACCAACCCCTCACCTATTCTCCTCCACCGGACCGTCGGATCGAGATCCGATGCCCAAAACCCTCCAAAACCCTCAAACCCTAGCCCCTACCCTTTATATACTCCTTCCACTTCCAATTTTGGCAACCTAGCCTCCTCCTCTAGCCTCCTCCAACCTCGGGATCTGCTGCAGCAGCCCCCCTCCACCTCGCTTTCCACACACGGCTAACCTCCCACCTCCACTTGGCGCCGCCCCGCCACCACCACCACCAGCGCCCGGTCCCGAGCAGTGGCGCCGCCACGCCGCCCCTGCCCTCCCCACGCCGCTTGCAAGCCAGCAGGTCTGCCGAGACCTGTGTCGGACCTGGGAAGCCACCGATTCTGGCAGATTGTTTACATGTTATTCAATTTTGCCAAGGTTGTTGTAGTTGATTCTTTTATGCTATGTTGTTGTTCTTACCATGTCTAGCTTCTATGCCATGTCTAGTTGCTGGGTGTATGCTTAGTTTGTCATTCAATGCCTCGTAGTGAGTGCATCGAGCTCGTAAACATGCCTACTTGTTGTCTGCTTATGCCATGCTCAGCTTTTGCACTAAGTCTGAATCTGTTTATGTTTTTGCTATATTCACATGCTTGCAACTGTTTTTCTGATCCCTTTTGGCTTATGGTCACTAAGGGACTTTTGTTATATGCTTTGAGTAGATTCATGCCATGCTCTAGTTTGACTTGATAGCTTGCTGTAACATGTTGTTTCATAGCTCTAAACATGTTAACCTGATGTTATTTCTGCCATGTCCTGTGAATTCTGCTAAGTCTGTGAAACTGTTATTATTTACAATCTTGCCATGTGTTTTGAGCATGTTCTAGTGGTTTCTGGAGATAGCTCAGTGTTCATGTTTTGTCATGCTTTACCTGTACATCATGCCCATGCCTTTTGTTATTATGTTAAGATGCTGTAGCTTGTTGTTTTGATGCTTGCAATATGCCTAATTGCTGGTTTGGACAGATTGTTGTCATGACTTGTTTCGTGTGTGTGTGTTGAACCGTTGCTCCGTTTTGAGTGTGCTTTATATGAAACTTGCTTGATTTTGCATGTAGCTTCATATTATTATGTTGCACCCTTGTTTTGAGGTGTTTGCTTGATGTTTGTATGCATTTTGCATCAATGCCATGTTTAACTTGTTTTGCTCATATCTTCTAGGCCGTAGCTCCGAATTAAATGAACTTTATATGTAACTTGACTAGAATTTCGTGTAGACCATCGTGTTGCATCTTAACTTGCTGTTTAACAACTTGAATATAAGGTTTATTCAGATCTGGACTAATTTCGAAATTTGCATATGAGGACTTACCGGAATTGTTATATGTTGTTTCCGGCCTCATTTAAACTTGCCTTGATGTGTTGTTCTTGTTTGCATCATCTCTTGCCATGAGTAGCCTCATCTAGATTTGTCATGCATCATGCTTGTTGTGCATCATGTCTTGTCTATGTGTGGTATGTTTACTTTGTTGTGTGCTTCTTCTCGATAGTTCCCGCTTTCGCTATGATCGTGAGGATTCGTTCGCTCACGCTTGGTTCGGCTTCATCCGCTCATCTTCTTCATGGACTCGTTCTTCTTCCTTCCGGATTTTAGGCAAGATGACCGCTACCTAGATCTCACTACTATCATTGCTATGTTAGAGCTCGTATTCCTGCAGCACCAGTTTCGACATTGATAGCTTTGTTCACCAAGGTGGCGAAATCAGCAAAGTCGTGCACTAGAAGTGCGAGCTTGATGTCGCCTTGAAGTCCGTCACGGAACTTCTCTTGTCTGCGGCATCGCTTGCAATATCCTCTTCACAGATAGCGAGACAAGTCCAAGAACTCTCACGATAGGCTTCAACAGTCTTATTGCCTTGGGTGAGGTTATGAACTCACGCTTCTTCCGTCCATGACCCTTGAGGAATGAAGGGCGCGAAGGCAGCTCGAAGTCTGCCAGTGATGAGTGTCCCAACTGGCAGAGTACGACGGTGGCTGTCCCACCATTGAGCTGCGGGTCCCTTCAGAAGAAGGAAGCAAAGGTGACATAGCTGGCGGGGGTACATTAGCGACTCCATCTCATAGGTGATGTCACGGAGCCACCATCGACATCCAAATGGCTGAGTTGAGCTGCGGTACACGCTGGGGTTGAGCGTATGAATTCCTCGCAGAGTTGTTCCGTTTGGGTGCTGGTTCATATTGGGGCGAGGAACGAGCCATCATGTTCTCCATGAACTGGCGATTCATCTCGAGCTGTTGGATCATACCAGCCATGTACTCGGCGGTGGTGGAAGGTTGGTACCACGACCACGACCTGCTGGCCTAACCATCCTGCTATTATATAACAGGTAGTTCAGCATTTGAGAAGATAAGCAAGAGACAAGAATCATTCATGATGAAACACGATAATGAAAATAGCATGATGGAAACTACATAGTAGTTGGTATATCTTACAAAAGGAATCATGCATAGAGTTCGATACATAGAGTCCAAGACATAGACTACTACATCATAGGCGGCACGCAGCTCATGGCGAATACATCAAATGCTAACAAGCAAGCCTACATCAGTCCCACGCGGCATCATGGAGGTAGCAGAGCTGAAAGCTGGTAGTGCGGCGGTGGATAGTTCTCCACGTCGCTGACCGAGGGCCGCGGATACTCGGTGCTGAATCCGACGCCCGTGTGGCGTGAAAGGGCCAAGCGCGGAGAGTAGCCTCCCACGCCCGCCAACCAACTCCCCGGGCATCACGGTCTGGCGGGGTAGATCGCAGAACGCGCAGCTCTCCGAACGGACAAAGGTGCATCAGCGCCGAGCACGGTAGAGGTGCCGACGGGTGATGTACAACTCGTGGCGAAGAGCTCGGTTAGCTCGATCCAGCCCATCAGATGCGTAACAAAGTTCGATGGTGGAAGGGCTCTCGTGACAAATGGTGTAGGCAGCAGTGTAGTAACCTCCTCACCAACATCGACGCGATAGCAATGTGCCGAAGGGGAGGTGTCCAACTCGATACTCTGACGAAGACGTGTCGGTGCAGCATAAGCAGCATCGTGGACGGCCATAACGATGGTCACCCCAACACCATGTGCGGTGTGCAGACAAGAGTGGACTCGTACTCCGAGAGTAGAGGTGGACGATGGCGCTGCATCGCTCCTCGGTTGTAGTCCCGGTACTCCTCATAGACGGTGTACTGGGTGCCAGCGATAACCCAGATAGGTCATCATCTCGGCTAGCACCGCAGTGATCCCGAGGCACCAATGGCCGTCGTGTGGCGCACGACCTGCCTCGTGGGTTCCATCCGAAAACAAAGACGCTTCAAAGGAGTCAAATGACAAGGTGGAAATTGCTCAAATACAATTCCAAAAACAACTAAGGCTATATCCATCTTCGGGTGAATGCGGTCACGGATCCTAGTGATAGTTAGTAAAATTGTTTAACCCGAGTAGAAGAGAGTTCAGAGCCCCGCAGTAAAGGTCGAGGAGTAAAAGATCCTAATACCACCCGATGGCGACGCAGCCCATAAGACACACAGCCATGTTAGTAAAAGTTTTGCAATGTCTAGACTCGACTTCGCCAAGGAGTTGGAAAGGATTCCTAAAGGCGATCGGCTCGATACCAATCTTCAGACGCCTCGATTCAATCGTACACTAATCATGCACGCAAATGTATACGATCAAGATCAAGGACTCACGGAAGATATCACAACACAACTCTACAAATAAAATAAGTCATACAAGCATCATAATACAAGCCGGGGGCCTCGAGGGCTCGAATACAAGTGCTCGATCATAGACGAAGTCAGCGGAAGCTACAATATCTGAGTACGAGACATAAGTTAAACAAGGTGCCATAAGATGGCTAGCACAAACCGGGATACAGATCGAAGAGGACAGGCCTCCGCCTCGGGATCCTCCTAGGTCACTCCTGGTCGCCGTCGGCGGGCTGCACGTAGTAGTAGGCGCCCGAGTAGTAGTCGCCGAGGCGGTGGCCTCGATCCGGCTCCATCGTCGATAGCAGCAATCGAGTAGAGATAGGGAAAAGGGGAACAAGGCAACCGTGAGTACTCATCCAAAGTACTGCAGCAAGGAGCTACACTACATATGCAAGGATATATGTGTAAAGGCCATATCAGTGGACTGAACTGCAGAATGCCAGAATAGAGAGAAGGCCTAGTCCTAACGAAGACTAGCATCTTCCGGAAACCACCATCTTGCAGCAAACAAGAGGGAGTAGAGTAACATAACTTAAAGAAGCAGTAGTGTTATCAACCTCGGCCAGAGATCCTTTCTCGACTCCCTGCGAGAAAGAAATCCCAGAGCCATACTATCCAGTTATCATCATAAACCAATTCTCATCGCAATCCATTGCTCATATCCATGTCTCATCTTAAGTAACCAGTTCTAGTTGTATCGATCGGGATACAACTCCAAGTGTCCGCTATCAGAGGACAGGCTATCGATAGATGTTTTCTTCACCGCAGGGTGCACCAACTTACCCACCACGCCGCTTAACTCCGCCGGACACACTTTCAGTGGTCATGCCGGCCTCGGTCAAACCATACGCCGCAACCCGACCTAGGCTTAATAGAGAGGCCAGACGCGGACTAAACCTATGCCCCTGTGGGTCATGGGCCATCTCCCCGAACTCCCTGACGCTATGTAGGGCGGCCGGAAGCGACCTAGCCTAACAGCGCTCCAGCCCAATCCGGCCTAGCGCCTCCCGACGCCGACGCCTAATAAGCTTCGCTGATGTATACGACGCAGAACGCCCATACTTAGCCCACGGATGGTTAGTGCTATCAGCCGAGGCCACTCGGATCAAATATCCAAATCGTAGTGGATTAGGAACGCGGTAACAAGCGAGAACTCACGAAAGATGTGACCCGCTGTTCTGCCTCGAGGACTTGCGGCAAGGGCTAGGAATGCCCGCCACGCCCGTAAGTATCTCGCGGGCACCCTCCGTGTCAACCCGTCTCCACATCACTCGCATTACACGCGCTGGTACCCTCGTGGTCCAACCCGTCTTCCAAGTAACAATGGTAAAAGTCCAAGTAACCGTGAGTCCAAACATCAAGGAAAACACGAGGAATCACCCCGTGTATTCCACTCAATGTAGTCATCAAGGTGAACATAAGAGGATTCACCCCGAGGTCCACACTTGAGGGGTTGCACGACGAGAGTCGATCGGAAGTGGTTAAAGAGGAAATCACCCTCGATGACCACAACCGGATAACTATACTACGTGGTTAATATCGGAAGTGCTGCAGAGGTTTCACCCCAGTACTCGATAGTAACCTAGTAGTGTCGAGCAACTAAGGGGAGTGATGTGCGGTGTCGGGCTGGTCTCCGATCCCGCTGATCGGTCTTCAATGATGAAGCAGGCAACAAGGACAAGGTGGGGTCATCGATGGGTCTCTAACCAACCTATACTAAGCAGTTAGGATAAGTGTAGGTAACAAAGCGGGTTACAATAAGCAGTGCTATGCAATGTAATAGGAGCAACAATAACAGTAGCAAAAATCTAGTGCAAGCAATAAGAGAATGGAATGGGCGATATCGGGATGATCAAAGGGGGCTTGCCTGGTTGCTCGGCAGAGAGAGTGATCGTCAAGACTGTAGTCGAATCGCCACCGCAGCTGCGTCGGTCTCAGTAGTTCACCAAGAGAAGAGGGGAAGAAACAATGAATACACGATAACAGATGCATAACGATGCATGACATGCCAAGAAGCGATGCTAGGCGTGCCCTAACGTGGTAAGAAGGGTACTGGTTTAGGGGAAGCATCAGGAAGTTATCCGCTCCGGACGTCTGTCACATGAGATGAACCGGAGGAGAAAGTTTGCAGGTTCGATAGGTTAGAGACGTGCGGTGGACGAACGGATCGCGATCCGGAATCGCCTCGCCGTTACGAGCAACTTTCATGTTGAAAATATTTTAACCGGCTCACGGATTAAAAGTTATGAATTATAAAAGGTTTTATTAATTTCTGGAATTTTAATTAATTAATTAATTAATTTCGAAAAGCATTTATGACATCAGCATGAGGTCATGCTGACGTCATCAGCCAACAGGGTTGACTAAGTCAACCCTGCCAGGTGGGTCCCACATGTCATACACTAATAGCTTAATTAACCTAATCAGATTAATTAACCTTAGTTAATTAGGTTAATTAAGTTAATTAATAATTAGTGTTAATTAATGCAGAATTAATTAGTTTAATTAATTACCCAATTAATTTAACTAATGATTAGGTTTAACTAATCCAGAATTAATTAGTTTAATTAATTACCCAATTAATTAATTAATTAATTATTTAGTTAATTAGTTTAATTACTTTTAATTCATTTTCGCTTCGCTTAATTAAAACATTCGCTTAATCGAAGTTTAGGGGGGCCCCTAGTCGATGACACGGGCAAACGGCGCTGGCGCCATGGGGGGGGTGTGCTCGATTCGGCACGACCTGCCTGGTCGGGCGGCGACCATGGGCGGACGGGCGGGCAAGTGGCTGGTTACGGCGCCCGCCGGCGGTGAGCGACGCCGTGAGGGGGGCGACTGACGGATCGGGCGGGCTCGGAGAAGGGGAATCGGGGTCTGGACGGGCGCGGAGTGGGCGCCGAACGGGGGAAGGGGAGCTGGGGGGCTGGGCTGCTTAACGTCGCCGACTAGGTCGCTGACGGGGAGGAGAAGGAAGGGGAGAGGAGGCGCGGTGGCGGGGAGCCGGGCCGCCGAGGCCTCTGGTCGGATCCGGCTGGGCGAAGCGAGGAGGGAAACGGGGGAGGGGCGCGCTGAGCTCGCTGGGCGGTCGGAGGGGGGGAACCGAGGGGAACGGTCAGGGCGGCACGGCCGGAACCGGACGCCGACGAGGGAGAGGAGAGGGGAGAAGGGGAGGCCTCACACGGGGGGGCAGGGTCTCGGGCAGTTGCTCGAGGGAGCTGGGCAGGCCGGGGGGGAGGGCCGGGAGGCACGCCGGGAGGGGGCGAGGCCGAGCCGGATCACTGTCATGGTCGCTGGCTCGTGGGGAGGCGCATGGAGGGAGGGAGGGCGTCCATGGCGTAGGGAAGGGGAGTACCGAGGGGGGGGGGAACGGCGGCGAGGGGTCGCCGACGGGAGACGGTCGGTGGCGCCTGCCCGATCCAGATCGGTCGGGGAGGGGCGAGGAGGCGCGGGGAGAGTGGGGCGGTTGGGGAACTAGGGTTCCCCTCGGGGTGGGTAAGGAGAGGGGGAGGGCCTGGCTGGGCCGGCCTGGTGGCCAATGGGGCTGGCCCAGGTGTGAGAGAGATGGGCCAAGGGGGGTGGGGAGGGGCGGCTGGTCGGGCGGTGGGGTTTATCCTCCCATTTATTTTCCTTTTTTTTTGACAGATTCAAACAACGATTAGAAACTTAATGTAACCGGGGGTTTATCGCTGCAAAACCATCCCAGGCGTTACAATCAAGAATAACAAAGTCCGTTAAAATAGTAACGCTTGCAACCACAACAACCACATCCTCACAAATACCGGCTGTGTATAGCAGCTTGATTTATCAGCCATTTGCAAAGATATTTTAGTAGGTGTCAACTTATTCAAGTCAAGTCTACGATATAAAGAGAGAGGCATAACACTAACACCGCTCCAAGATCACATAAAGCAGTTTTAACATAATTTCTTTTAATGGAGCATGGTATAGTAGGTACTCTGGATCTCCAAGTTTCTTTGGTATTCCACCCTTAAAAGTGTAATTAGCAAGCATGGTGGAAATTTCAGCTTGGGTATCTTTCTTTTATTAGTAATGATATCCTTCATATACTTAGCATAAGGATTTGTTTTGAGCACATCAGTTAATCGCATACGCAAAAAGATAGGTCTAATCATTTCAGCAAAGCGCTCAAAATCCTCATCATCCTTTTTCTTGGATGGTTTGGGAGGAAATGACATGGGTTTCTGAACCCATGGTTCACTTTCTTTACAATGTTTCCTAGCAACAAAGTCTCTTTTATCATATCGTTGATTCTTTGATTGTGGGTTATCAAGATCAACAACAGGTTCAACTTCTACATCATTATCATTACTAGGTTGAGCATCATCATGAACATTATCATTAACATTTCCACTAGGTTCATGTTCATTACCGATTGTGTTTCAAAGATCGGACATAGAGATATCATTTGGATTCTCGTGTGGTTCAAGAACAGGTTCACTAGAAGTTTGCAGTTCTATCATTTTTCTTTTCTTCATTTTAGAAGAACTAGGCATATCAATATTATTTCTCCGAGAATCTCGCCGATTCTCCGAGGGTGGCCTTCGAGGATACAAAGGTTCCTGAGTCATTCTACCAGTTCTAGTAGCCACTCTAACAGATAATCATTTTTCTTACTATTCATTTCATTAAGCACTTCTTTTTGAGCTTTAAGTACTTGTTCTACTTGAGTGGTAACCATAAAAGCATGTTTGCTAACAAGTTTAAGTTCACCTCTAATATTAGCCATATAATCACTCAAGCATTTAATCATAAAGGTATTCTGTTTTATTTGTCTACCAAAATAAGCATTAAAGTCATCTTGCTTAAACATAAAGTTATCAAACTCATCCAAGCAATCGACTAGCAATTTTAGTAGGAGGGACTTCATCTTTATCATATCTATAGAGAGAATTTACCTTTACTACCGTGGTCGGGATATCGGAGGTTCTTCAAGAATAAGTAATTGAGATCATATACTTCTTCAACAGCGGTAAATTAAGACCATGTATTTCTTCAATACGAGGTAAATTCTAAACATCTTCAGCTTTATACCTTTTTCTTTCATAGATTTCTTTGCCTCTTGCATATCTTGGATCGAGAAATAGAACACCTCTCTTCTTGAGTTGGTTTAGGAATAGGCTCAAGAATTGGCTCGAGCTGGCTCAGAGTTGGCTCAGAGGTGCCCAATTATTTTCATTTGTCAACATATTATTTAATAAAATTTCAGCTTCATCCGTGTTCTTTCCCTGAAAAGAGAACCAGCACAACTATCCGTAATCTCTGGAAGCATCGGTTAGTCCATTATAAAAGATATCAAGTATTTCAGGTTTCTTAAGAGGATGATCAGCAAAGCGTTATAACTTGAGAAGGCTCCCCAAGCTTGTGGGAGACTCTCTTCTTCAATTTGCACAAAATTATATATATCCCTCAAAGCAGCTTGTTTCTTATGAGCAGGAAATATTTAGCGAGAAGTAATAAATCATATCACGGGACTTTGCACACAACCAGGATCAAGAGAATTAAACCATTTCTTAGCATCACCCTTTAATGAGAACGGAAATATTTTGAGTAAATAAAGGTAGCTTAATCTCTCATTATTAGTAAACAGGGCAGCTATATCATTTAACTTATGAAGATGTGCCACAACAGTTTCAGATTCATAGCCATAAAAGGATCATATTCAACCAAAGTAATTATATCGGATCAACAGAAAAATCATAATAATCCTGATCGGAACACGGATAGGTGAAGTAGCAAAAGCAGTGGTCGGGTCTCATCCTATCTCTAAAAGATTCTTTACTCCATTTAACTAGCAACCTCTTAAGTTCAAGTCTATCCTTGCAAGCAAGAATGGCTCTGAGATTCACATCGAAAAGATAGCCCTCGGGAATAGCAGGCATATTATCATCATTACTAACATCATCGTGTTCGGTTTCAATAATTTCTCTTTCTCTAGACCTAGAAACTTGTTCATCTAGAAATTCACCAAGGGCACAGAGTATCAAGCATAGAAGTAGTTTCATCATAAGTATCATGCATAGCGTATGGCATCATCAATAACATGCGACATATCGGAACTAATAGCGTAAGCAGGTTTAGGTGTCGCTAGCTTACTCATAATGAAGGTGAATCAAGTGCGAGCTAGATGGCAGTTCCTTACCTCCCTCTTAGTTGAGGGATAAATTTTTGTCTTAGCGTCTTTCAAGTTCTTCATAGTGTCCAGCAGATATAAATCCCAAGTGACTCAAAGAATAGAGCTATGCTCCCCGGCAACGGCGCTTTTAAAAAGGTCTTGATAACCCACAAGTATAGGGGATCGCAGCAGTTTTCGAGGGTAGAGTATTCAACCCAAATTTGTTGATTCAACACAAGGGGAACCAAAGAATATTCTCAAGTATTAGCAGCTGAGTTGTCAATTCAACCACACCGAAACTTAGTATCTGCAGCAAAGTGTTTAGTAGCAAAGTAATATGATAGTGGTGGTAACGGTAACAAAAGTAAAGACAGCAAAAGTAATGTTTTTGGTATTTTGTAGTGATGATAACAGTAGAAACGGAAAAGTAAATAAGCGTAAACCAGATATGGAAAACTCAGAGGCACCAATCGTGATGGATAATTATGCGGATGTGGTTCATCATGTAACAGTCATAACATAGGGTGACATGTAACTAGCTCCAGCTCATCAATGTAATGTAGGCATGTATTCGTAAATAGTCATACGTGCTTATGGAAAAGAACTTGCATGACATCTTTTGTCCTACCCTCCCGTGGCAGCGGGTCCTATTGGAAACTAAGGGATATTAAGGCCTCCTTTTAATAGAGAACCGAACAAAGCATTAGCACATAGTGAATACATGAACTCCTCAAACTATGGTCATCACCGGAGTGGTCCCGATTATTGTCACTTGGGTTGCGGATCATAACACATAGTAGGTGACTATAGACTTGCAAGATAGGATCAAGAACACACATATATTCATGAAAACATAATAGGTTCAGATCTGAAATCATGGCACTTGGGCCCTAGTGACAAGCATTAAGCATAGCAAAGTCATAGCAACATCAATCTCGTAACATAGTGGATACTAGGATCAACCCTAACAAAAATAACTTCATTACATGATAAATCTCATCCAACCCATCACCGTCCAGCAAGCCTACGATGCAATTACTCACGCACGGCGGTGAGCATCATGAAATTGGTGATGGAGGATGGTTGATGATGACGACGGCGACGAATCCCCCTCTCCGGAGCCCCGAACGGACTCAGATCAGCCTCCCGAGAGATTACGGCTTGGCGGCGGCTCCATATTGTAAAACGCGATGAAACTTTCTCTGATTTTTTCTCCCGAAAGCCAATATATGGAGTTGGAGTTGGCGCTGAGGCCACCGTGGGGCCACGAGGTAGGGCGGCGCGCCCGGGGAGGGCACGCCCCCACCTCGTGGACAGGTGTGGGCCCCTGGTCTTCATATTTGGCAGGATTTTTATTATTTATTCTAAGATATTCCGTGGAGTTTCAGGTCATTCCGAGAACTTCTTTTTCGCACATAAACAACACCATGGCAATTCTGCTGAAAACAGATCATCCGGTTAGTTCCATTCAAATTATACAAGTTAGAGTCCAAAACAAGGGCAAAAGTGTTTGGAAAAGTAGATACGACGGAGACGATCACACACCAGCCCGCCAGAGGCCATCTGCAGCGCCTCACGCCTGGTCCCGCCACCTTGTCGATCCGGTCTTTTTCAGTCCATGGCCAGCTCATGCGCTATCACCCACCCAAGTGTACCATTGAGGTGCTGCGGCATGGCAGGAGGCGGTGATGTTCTCTTGAGGACAGGAGAATGAGATGAGGAGAGAAAACAGGGTGATGTTCGTCTACTCCCCAATGGGTCTGAGGTAAGAAGATAAACACATTCATTCTCTCTACTTCTCTCGATTTTCTTGGGCTATTCAGATAGTACTCATAGGGCAGGCCAAACAAAATACTCGTGGAAGGTCCAACAAGATGGTTGGAATTCCTCTTGCTTTTTAAGAACAGCTTCAGCTTGATCATATGTGTGTGCTCATGTGTGTTCAGTGTGTGTGTGTGTGCCCTTTGCTCACTTTCGGCCGAGGCATGGATATCCTCATCCTCCGCTGCAGTCCAGATTTGGTTGCAAGCACCATCCAAGTAAGTACATTATTGCAAACTCTATTATTCAATGCTCAGTAATTACCATATGGCCATAATCCCGGTTTTGATCAGATTATTTCTCTAGTATGTTTATTTTGATGATATTCAATTCAAGTGATGTGGTCGCTTATTCCTTGTGCTTCTCTTCCAGACAAATACTATATTGGTACCATGTGGCATGTGATGATCATTGCGCCAAAGTTAAAATGGTCACATTAGTCTGGAAGAAATTGATGGTTTTGCTCTCTCTTGCCCTTTCCTCAAAAAGCTACGACTTACCAAAAATTCTGGTTCGAGGAGTTTCAAATGCATGAAACTTGATGGTAGCTAGCTATATGGTGATCACTAGTTTTTCTTAGCCTTTTCAATTATGTACTTGGGAATTACGAAGCTCATCCGCATGATACATTGGGTTGTACATGAGAGCCGTTGATTTTATCGAACTACTGGTTTCAATATTTCTTCTTAGTGGCCACATATTGTGTTTCTTTTTATAAAAGTGTGTACTCCAAATATTAAAAAAGTAGAGCAGTTCGATGGTGGAGGGGTGCGCCTCTCCCTTCCTCCACATGCTCTCTCTCTCTCATCTCATTCTCCTATCCTCAAGAGAGGCGCAGAGATGAGAGAGATCAAGTGTCGAGAATAAGATCCTGATGGATGCCAAGTTCGACCAGAGCGACTGTTGTAGTTCACCGTACTTAACAAAAGGCGTTTAAAGGAGATGATGTTGTGTAGTCAATGTTTTCTTTGTTGTTATACTCCACCGGTACTAGCTTGAATCTGAAAAATTTCATACAAATGGTCATTTGCAGGTTACCGAGCATGTCGTTCTCTCCTCGTGCCCATGCTGCAGTCCCTGTACTTTTTTGGACGAGTTTGATGATAATTTCTGCAGCTACATAAACGACGCCTCCGTGACCTGCTGCACACCTGGAGTTGTATCTAGTAACGTCTCTGACAGTCATGCTCGCTAGCGCACGGAGGTGCTACTGCATGTTAGTGCTACAAGCACACAACCTGAAGGCTATGGGAAAATTAGAAAACAACAAAGCTTCCCTATTCTTGGGCAATGTTGGCGGAAGTTCAACCTAGTTCACAGGGAAGTTCAACGTACTACTAGCGGGGCAGTTCAAGTTGTGATCAGAATATTATTCTGATCCCGTGATCAGAATAGTGTTTATGTGTGTGTATATATATATATATATATATATATATATATATATATATATATATATATATATATATATATATATATAGGTTCGATTTGCATTCTTATAGAAAACATAGGTTCAGCTTTTGCATTCTTATAGAAAAATAGAACTGAGCCATGCGCCGTCTTGAAAAAACAAACATAACTTGGGCTACTAATGTTATAGACAAGCTAGGTTGGGAGGCCCAGAGGCCGCTTGATACCTGCTGGGTCCAAAAAATGTTGAAACATGTCGTGGGCTGCCCATGTTAAACAACAAAACCTAGGCCATTGTAACGCCCCGGATCCGATGCCCCAGGTGTCTGCCAGTTATTCGCCGTCGTTGCCATGTATTTTGCTTGCGTGTTGCATTTTGCCATGTCATCATCTGCATTTCATCTGCATGTTTTTCAAAACTTGCATCCGCTCGGTTCCGCGGTTCTCTCCGTTGTCCGTTCGAGCAGACACACTGCTTGCGCCGCTGCACCTCCAAATATTATTTTATAAGTGGCACAAAATGTTCTCGGAATGGGATGCAACTTGGCATGCGGTCTTATTATAGTGTAGACAGAGCGCTGTCAAGTTTCGTCGCATTCAGAGTCCGCTTGATCGCCCAACCGATAATGTATAGCGGTATGCATGCCGGTACCTTTTTCGTCTCGACGTTTGGTCTCCGAAACTGCTGCCTGGCTGCCCTTCCCTTCTCTCTCTTCTCATCCTAGCCCTTCTACACAGCCCACCAACCCTCACCTATTCTCCTCCACCCCGGACCGTCGGATCGAGATCCGATGCCCGAAAACCCCTCCAAAAACCCTCAAACCCTAGCCCCTACCCTTTATATACTCCTTCCACTTCCAATTTTGGCAACCTAGCCTCCCCTCCTCTAGCCTCCTCCAACCTCGGGATCTGCGCTGCAGCCAGCCCCCCCTCCACCTCGCTTTCCACACACGGCTAACCTCCCACCTCCACTTGGCGCCGCCCCCGCCGCCACCACCACCCGCCCGGTCCCGAGCAGTGGCGCCCGCCACGCCGCCCCTGCCCTCCCCACGCCCATGAAGCCCATGGGTCTGCCAGACCTGTGTCGGGCCTGGAAGCCCACCCGATTTCTGGCAGATTGTTTACATGTTATTCAATTTTGCCAAGGTTGTTGTAGTTGATTCTTTTATGCTATGTTGTTGTTCTTACCATGTCTAGCTTCTATGCCATGTCTAGTTGCTGGGTGTATGCTTAGTTTGTCATTCAATGCCTCGTAGTGAGTGCATCGAGCTCGTAAACATGCCTACTTGTTGTCTGTTTATGCCATGCTCCAGTTTTGCACTAAGTCTGAATCTGTTTATGTTTTTGCTATATTCACATGCTTGCAATCTGCTTTTTTCGATCCTTTTGGCTTATGGTCACTAAGGGACTTTTGTTATATGCTTTGAGTAGATTCATGCCATGCTCTAGTTTGACTTGATAGCTTGCTGTAACATGTTGTTTCATAGCTCTAAACATGTTAACCTGATGTTATTTCTGCCATGTCCTGTGAATTCTGCTAAGTCTGTGAAACTGTTATTATTTACAATCTTGCCATGTGTTTTGAGCATGTTCTAGTGGTTTCGGAGATAGCTCGGTGTTCATGTTTTGTCATGCTTTACCTGTACATCATGCCCATGCCTTTTGTTATTATGTTAAGATGTCTGTAGCTTGTTGTTTTGATGCTTGCAATATGCCTAATTGCTGGTTTGGACAGATTGTTGTCATGACTTGTTTCGTGTGTGTGTTGAACCGTTGTTCGCTTTTGAGTGTGCTTTATATGAAACTTGCTTGATTTTGCATGTAGCTTCATATTATTATGTTGCACCCTTGTTTTGAGGTGTTTGCTTGATGTTTGTATGCATTTTGCATCAATGCCATGTTTAACTTGTTTTGCTCATATCTTCTAGGCCGAGCTCAATTAAATGAACTTTATATGTAACTTGACTAGAATTTCGTGTAGACCATCGTGTTGCATCTTAACTTGCTGTTTAACAACTTGAATATAAGGTTTATTCAGATCTGGACTAATTTCGAAATTTGCATATGAGGACTTACCGGAATTGTTATATGTTGTTTCGGCCTCATTTAAACTTGCCTTGATGTGTTGTTCTTGTTTGCATCATCTCTTGCCATGAGTAGCCTCATCTAGATTTGTCATGCATCATGCTTGTTGTGCATCATGTCTTGTCTATGTGTGGTATGTTTACTTTGTTGTGTGCTTCTTCTCGATAGTTCCCGTTTCGTTGCGATCGTGAGGATTCGTTCGTCTACGCTTGGTTCGGCTTCATCCGTTCATCTTCTTCATGGACTCGTTCTTCTTCCTTCCGGATTTTAGGCAAGATGACCGCTACCCTAGATCTCACTACTATCATTGCTATGCTAGTTGCTTCGTTCTATCGCTATGCTGCGCTACCTATTACCTGTTTATCAAGCCATCCCAAATTGCCATGTCAGCCTCTAACCTTTTGCACCCTTCCTAGCAAACCGTTGTTTGGCTATGTTACCGCTTTGCTCAGCCCCTCTTTCCTTGTTGGAACATGGAGATGTTGTTCCTTGTTGGAACATGTTTACTTGTTGGGATATCACAATATTTCTTACTTAATTAATGCATCTATATACTTGGTAAAGGGTGGAAGGCTCGGCCTTATGCCTGGTGTTTTGTTCCACTCTTGCCGCCCTAGTTTCCGTCATATCGGTATTATGTTCCCGGATTTTGCGTCCCTAACGCGGTCGGGTGATTTATGGGACCCCCTTGACAGTTCGCTTTGAATAAGACTCCTCCAGCAAGGCCCAACCTTGGTTTTACATTTGCCTCACCTAGCCCTTTTTCCCTTGGGAGTGTCGCTCACAAGGGTCATCTTATTTTACCCCCCCCCCCCCGGGCCAGTGCTCGTCGTGAGTGCTGGTCCAAACCGTCAGCCGCCGGTGGCCACCAGGGGCAACTCTGGGTTCGCCTACCGGAAGTTTGGACAATCCAGTGTGCCCTGAGAACGAGATATGTGCAACTCCTATTAGGATTTGTCGGCACATTCGGGCGGCTTTGCTGGTCTTGTTTTATTGCTGTCGAAATGTCTTGCAGCCGGGATTCCGAGACTGATCGGGTCTTCCCGGGGAGAAGGAATATCCTTCGTTGATCGCGAGAGCTTATCATGGGCTGTTGGGACACCCCCGCAGGTATAAACTTTCGAGAGCCGTGCCGCGGTTATGTGGCAGATGGGAATTTGTTAATATCCGGTTGTAGTAAACTTGAAGTAAACTCCTCTAAAATACACCAACCGTATGCGTAATCGTGAGTGTCTCTTTTCGGGTTGATCGAGAGGAGAACACGGTTTCGGGTTATGTCGACATAAGTAGGAGTTCAGGATCACTTCTTGATCATTACTAGTTGACGACCGTTCCTTTGTTTCTCTTCTCGCCTCATTTGCGTATGTTAGCCACCATATATGCTTAGTCGCTGCTGCAACCTCACCACTTTACCCCTTCCTTTCCCATTAAGCTTTGCTAGTCTTGATACCCATGGTAATGGGATTGTTGAGTCCTCGTGGCTCACAGATTACTACACCACCAGTTGCGTGTACAGGTTTGCGATGATCATGACGTGAGAGCGATGTTTGCTTGTTTTGGAGTTCTTCTTCCGCTTCTTCTTCGATCAGGGATAGGTTCGGTCGGCAGCCTGGGCTAGCGTGGTGGATGTCGCTGAGTTTTGTTTATGTTTCATCCGTAGTCGGATGTTGATCTTGTATATGATGTTGATGTATTCTTGTGGCAGTTGTGCCTTATGTATGTATCCCCATCTATTATGTAATGTTGATGTAATGATATCCACCTTGCAAAAGTGTTTCAATATGCGGGTCTATCCTTGGTGGGACCGTCGAGTTCCTTTGGATAGGGTCGCATATTGGGCGTGACAAGTTGGTATCGAGCCTCGACCGACCCTAGGAGCCCTTGATTGATCGTGTAGTTTGGCCGTTGTTGAGTCTAGAAGAAAACTATTTTGAGTCTAGTTATATCGAGAGTAGGAATTCTTTTTACTCCTCAGCCCTTCGTCGCTCTGGTAAGGAATCTTGACGTAGGTGTTTTGAATTACTTCTCTTCCCCTTCAAATTTTCTTTAGGATCACGCAGTTGGTTTTCCGATCGTTGGCCCTCAGCTCTTTTCATCCGGTGCATTTCTCGTCAAGTCGACTCGACCATCTTCATCTCTGCCAAGTTCAATCCTCAGTTCTTCCTCCGACGTCGTTGTTTTTCCTTGTCCGAAGTTGTCCTTGTTTTTCCCGCCCGCCCTCCCTTCTTCTTTTCCGACCCGGAGTCCGTAATTGAGTATCCATCCTACTCGTGCGAAGTCTTTCTACACAGCCCACCAACCCCTCACCTATTCTCTCTCCGCCCCGGACCGTCGGATCGAGATCCGATGCCCGAAAACCCCTCCAAAAACCCTCAAACCCTAGCCCCTACCCTTTATATACTCCTTCCACTTCCAATTTTGGCAACCTAGCCTCCCCTCCTCTAGCCTCCTCAAACCTCGGGATCTGCGCCGCAGCCAGCCCCCCCTCCACCTCGCTTTCCACACCCGGCTAACCTCCCACCTCCACTTGGCGCCGTCCCCGCCGCCAGCCACCACCCGCGTCGCGGTCCCAAGCCAGTGGCGGCTCGCCACGTCGCCCCCTGCCCTCCCCACGCCGCCGCGAAGCCCGCGGGCCTGCCAGGACCCAGATCGGGCCCTGGGAAGCCCACACGAGCCCGACACCGATCGCGCACCCCCCGCTCGTCTCCCGCAACGCCTCCCGCTCGATCCCATCTGGATCGGGAGGACACCCGCCGCCGCCCGCTCAGACCGCACACCTTGCGCCGGGCTCCCGCTTCCCAGATGAGTGTCACGCCGCCCTTTCCCTTTTCCTCCTCATCCGCTCTCTCCTCACCCTCTCTCGCCTGCAGGAACCGCCACTGCCGCCACAGCCGGAGCTCACGGAGACGTGGGACGCGTCGGATCCGTCTTCCGCTTGCCGCGCCCGCCGACGGATCCGAGGAGCCCGCCCTCGATCCACCTGTTTCCCTTGCTCCTCCTCACCGCGGTCCCGCCCGCGCTGCCGCGAGTCTGCGCCGCCGCCCTGGCCAGACGCACTGCCTTTTGTGCGTGCGAGCACACGACAGCCCCGCTGACCACCCTCGGCCAGCCACTCTGTGGCCCAGCCGGCCTCCTCCGCAGCAGATCCGGCCCAAGGCCCATGGGTGAGCCGCCCCTATCCAGCGCCCGTGCGTTTTTCTTTTGTATCTTGCGCCCGTTGTTTTTTTTCATATGCTTAAATTCTGCTAAGTCATGAAATTTGCACATTCTGGTGCCATGTTCATCGCATCATAACTCTGCATCCGTAGCTCCGTTTTGGGCGTGTAATATGTAAAATTGTTCGCCTCGACGAGTACATCATTTCATCTCATTGCATCATTTACATTGGAGCTCATCTTGATGCCCGAAATGCTGTTAGAAGAGGGCTATGTGATGTTAGTTTGATTCTTATCAAGACATGCACTTTTGTCATTTTGCCATGATTGATGTGTGCACCCTATGAACTTGAGTCCTACATGTGTTTTGTACTATGCCATGCAATATTTACAGGGTGTATGCCATGTATTTTGTGATCTCTGTGGTGACTAGCACAAGCATGCAAACTAGGCTTCATGATATTGCTGATTTCAGCCCTGCTCATTGATATTTTTATGCCATGTAAACTTGATGCTACCGAGAGATCCATGCTTATTTTGAGATACTTCAGTAAGGATGTTTTGCACATATGGTTATTCTCTATCGATCGATGCCCTTGTTTGCAATTATGGAGTGCCATAGCTTGAGTCAATCGAGCTCTACTTTTCCTATAAAATGTTTCTGGCAGATTGTTTACATGTTATTCAATTTTGCCAAGGTTGTTGTAGTTGATCCTTGCATGCTATGTTGTTGTTCTTACCATGTCTAGCTTCTATGCCATGTCTAGTTGCTGGGTGTATACTTAGTTTGTCATTCAGTGCCTCGTAGTGAGTGCATCGAGCTCGTAAACATGCCTACTTGTTATCTGTTTATGCCATGCTCCAGTTTTGCACTAAGTCTGAATCTGTTTATGTTTTTGCTATATTCACATGCTTGCAACTGCTTTTTTTCGATCCTTTTGGCTTATGGTCACTAAGGGACTTTTGTTATATGCTTTGAGTAGATTCATGCCATGCTCTAGTTTGACTTGATAGCTTGCTGTAACATGTTGTTTCATAGCTCTAAACATGTTAACCTGATGTTATTTCTGCCATGTCCTGTGAATTCTGCTAAGTCTGTGAAACTGTTATTATTTACAATCTTGCCATGTGTTTTGAGCATGTTCTAGTGATTTCTGGAGATAGCTCAGTGTTCATGTTTTGTCATGCTTTACCTGTACATCATGCCCATGCCTTTTGTTATTATGTTAAGATGTTGTAGCTTGTTGTTTTGATGCTTGCAATATGCCTAGTTGCTGGTTTGGACAGATTGTTGTCATGACTTGTTTCGTGTGTGTGTGTGTTGAACCGTTGCTCCGTTTTGAGTGTGCTCTATATGAAACTTGCTTGATTTTGCATGTAGCTTCATATTATCATGTTGCACCCTTGTTTTGAGGTGTTTGCTTGATGTTTGTATGCATTTTGCATCAATGCCATGTTTAACTTGTTTTGCTCATATCTTCTAGGCAGAGCTCAATTAAATGAACTTTATATGTAACTTGACTAGAATTTCGTGTAGACCATCGTGTTGCATCTTAACTTGCTGTTTAACAACTTGAATATAAGGTTTATTCAGATCTGGACTAATTTCGAAATTTGCATATGAGGACTTACCGGAATTGTTATATGTTGTTTCCGGCCTCATTTAAACTTGCCTTGATGTGTTGTTCTTGTTTGCATCATCTCTTGCCATGAGTAGCCTCATCTAGATTTGTCATGCATCATGCTTGTTGTGCATCATGTCTTGTCTATGTGTGGTACGTTTACTTTGTTGTGTGCTTCTTCTCGATAGTTCCCGTTTCGTTGCGATCATGAGGATTCGTTCGTCTACGCTTGGTTCGGCTTCATCCGTTCATCTTCTTCATGGACTCGTTCTTCTTCCTTGCGGGATTTCAGGCAAGATGACCGCTACCTTGGATCTCACTACTATCATTGCTATGCTAGTTGCTTCGTTCTATCGCTATGCTGCGCTACCTATTACCTGTTTATCAAGCCATCCCAAATTGCCATGTCAGCCTCTAACCTTTTGCACCCTTCCTAGCAAACCGTTGTTTGGCTATGTTACCGCTTTGCTCAGCCCTCTTATAGCGTTGTTAGTTGCAGGTGAAGATGAAGTTTGTTCCTTGTTGAACATGGAGATGTTGTTCCTTGTTGGAACATGTTTACTTGTTGGGATATCACAATATTTCTTATTTAATTAATGCATCTATATACTTGGTAAAGGGTGGAAGGCTCGGCCTTATGCCTGGTGTTTTGTTCCACTCTTGCCGCCCTAGTTTCCGTCATATCGGTATTATGTTCCCGGATTTTGCGTCCCTAACGCGGTCGGGTGATTTATGGGACCCCTTGACAGTTCGCTTTGAATAAGACTCCTCCAAAGAAGGCCCAACCTTGGTTTTACATTTGCCTCACCTAGCCCTTTTTCCCTTGGGAGTCGCGCTCAAGGGTCATCTTATTTTACCCCCGGCCGGTGCTCGTCGTGAGTGCTGGTCCAAACCGTCGTCGCCGGTGGCACCAGGGGCAACTCGGGTTCGCCTACCGGAAGTTTGAGAATCCGGTGTGCCTCGAGAACGAGATATGTGCAGCTCCTATCAGGATTTGTCGGCACATTCGGGCGGCTTTGCTGGTCTTGTTTTATTGTTGTCGAAATGTCTTGCAGCCGGATTCCGAGACTGATCGGGTCTTCCGGGAGAAGGAATATCCTTCGTTGATCGCGAGAGCTTATCATGGGCTGTTGGGACACCCCTGCAGGTATAAACTTTCGAGAGCCGTGCGCATGTTATGTGGCAGATGGGAATTTGTTAATATCCGGTTGTAGTAAACTTGAAGTAAACTCCTCTAAAATACACCAACCGTGTAGCGTAACTGTGAGTGTCTCTTTTCGGGTTGATCGAGAGGAGAACACGGTTTCGGGTTATGTCGACGAAGTAGGAGTTCAGGATCACTTCTTGATCATTACTAGTTGACGACCGTTCCTTTGTTTATCTTCTCGCCTCATTTGCGTATGTTAGCCACCATATATGCTTAGTCGCTGCTGCAACCTCACCACTTTACCCCTTCCTTTCCCATTAAGCTTTGCTAGTCTTGATACCCATGGTAATGGGATTGCTGAGTCCTCGTGGCTCTGATTACTACACCACCAGTTGCAGGTACAGGTTTGCGATGATCATGACGTGAGAGCGATGTTTGCTTGTTTTGGAGTTCTTCTTCCGCTTCTTCTTCGATCGGGGATAGGTTCGGTCGGCAGCCTGGGCTAGGTGGTGGATGTCGCTTGAGTTTCTGTTTATGTTTCATCCGTAGTCGGATGTTGATCTTGTATATGATGTTGATGTATTCTTGTGGCAGTTGTGCCTTATGTATGTATCCCCATCTATTATGTAATGTTGATGTAATGATATCCACCTTGCAAAAGTGTTTCAATATGGTCTATCCTTGGTGGGACCGTCGAGTTCCTTTGGATAGGGTCGCATATTAGGCGTGACAAGTTGGTATCGAGCCTCGACCGACCCTAGGAGCCCTTGATTGATCGTGTAGTTTGGCCGTTGTTGAGTCTAGAAGAAAACTATTTTCGGAGTCTAGTTATATCGGAGAGTAGGAATTCTTTTTACTCCTCAGCCCCTTCGTCGCTCTGGTAAGGAATCTTGACGTAGGTGTTTTGAATTACTTCTCTTCCCCTTCAAATTTTCTTTAGGATCACGCAGTTGGTTTTCCGATCGTTGGCCCTCAGCTCTTTTCATCCAGTGCATTTCTCGTCAAGTCGACTCGACCATCTTCATCTCTGCCAAGTTCAATCCTCAGTTCTTCCTCCGACGTCGTTGTTTTTCCTTGTCCGAAGTTGTCCTTGTTTTTCCCGCCCGCCCTCCCTTCTTCTTTTCCGACCCGGAGTCCGTAATTGAGTATCCATCCTACTCGTGCGAAGTCTTTGCCTTTCTTTCCTCAATGATTTCAACCGGTGTTTCCTCTTGAACTCATTCGTCAGTTTTCCCCTTCCAAGTTGTCTTTGTTTTCCCGCCCTCCCACCCTCTTCTTCCTGGAGTTTGAGTCTCTTTCGACCATCTATTTCATTCGTACGGAGCCTCTTCAGTCTTCCCTCAATTATTTCAACCGGTGAATTCTCGTTTTGTGCGACATTCTTCATCTCTTTTCTTCTCCGGTGGACTCAATTCAAGTTTTGAGGTTGATCATATTCTTTTCCTCGAAGTGTTTTCCTCTCGTTCGTCTCTCGCCAGTTTATCCTTCCGGAGTGTGCAAGACATCTCAGGAGATTCGTCTGTGTTCCAATTAATTCGAGGTTGTCACCTCATTCAAATATTTCAATCGTTCCGGTGCATCATCTATCTCTTCAACAGTCCTTTCCAACGGTGCTTTCCTTTAGTGGGCCCTAACCCACAGGTCTTTTCCCAGGATCTTACCTGACTCTTCTGATTTTCCCGGAGTTATTCCCAATTCTTTTCAAGTGTGACGTAAGAATGAATATCATCAGTCACTTGCCTTTTCCAAGATCGATTTCGAATCATTTCATTGTTGGCTCAACCTCTTTGCTTTTCACTCACCCGGAGTACCTCAGTATTTTGGTGGTGTTTATCGTCGTCCTTGAAGACCGAAGTAGAGTTTCTCTTAAATCTTGTCCGTTCCCCCGGAGATTCATGGTGATAGCTCAATGTTATCCTATCTAATTGTTTCCAGTCGTGCAATTCTTTTCATCCATCCGGAGTATTTCAGGAGTTGCTTTTCTGGTCCGATAACCCGGAGGCCTCCATTTCAGAAGATTTCCTCCTACCAAGTTTTCAGCTTCGTTCTCTCAATTATTCTATATCCGTGCCCTTACGTTCTAAATATTATCCTGGTGCTTCGTTCAAGTATTCTTCAATCAGTTCGTGATCTCTTCGCTCTTTTGCATCTAAATACCCTCGAGCTTATTGGTTCTTCTAATTCTTCCCGGCGATTCATTCTCTTTCATCAGTCATTTCCAAATTCTTATGGTGGTTCGTTCAAGATTCTTTTCTTTGTTTATCATATTAATCCATTCGTTCTTTTGAATCCTACCGGTGGTTCATGAAGACCTTTCTCAAGTTTTGTGCTATTTTCCCCTTAATTCTTTTTCAAGAAGAATAAGTAATATGCAAAATCCATTGCTTGTCATCAATTTAATTTGATGAAGGATAAGTATACAATAAATCTTATTCTTATTTCATCCAAGTGATTAATCTTTTTCTTCGGAGTTTGTTCTTGAGGAATAAATTCTAGCTCGAAGTGTTTTCATCTTTTCTTTTCCGGAGTTCAAATTTCCTCGGCCATTTCGTCGGAATCCTCCATCTAATTCATCGCAGGCTCATCTTATTCTTTCCTACTTCATTCTATCTCATCACCTTTTGTTACCGGAGTTCTTCACGGTGGTTCTTCATGATTTAATTCATTCTTCAAGAGTTCATCAAGATTCTTGTTGGTGGAGTTCAAGTATCTTTTCTTCTCGCATTTCGAAGTGCAAACAAGTCTCCGTATTCTTTTGAAGTGGAGTTTTGCATTTCTTCGTTCCTCTCAGCTACCCAATCATTTCCGTTTGTGGCCAGTTATCACCTCATAATTTCTGAGATGTTGTCCATAAGACCACGACAAGCTTATTCTTTTCGTTGTTGATTCTCTCAACAACTTCGTTCAACCCTTCCTTCTAAGCTCATTTCATTCCACTCTTTTAATTCTTTCCGGAGGTTTTGTGTCATGTCTTCATCAGGTGTCATTCCATCTCTGAAGTTCAAGTTCTAGTCCTCCATGTTTTAGCCGGAGTGCTGCCTAAATCCTTTCAGTCTTATCCGTTTCTTTTCTCATTCTAACCACTCCGGTTAGAATGAGTGGTTTCATAGTCTATCTGATTCCGTGAGTTTTCGATTCTCATCATTCTCGTCGTTCCTCTCTTCTTCTCGAGTGCTCTCGATTCTTTGCTTCTTCTTTCAGTTCTTGTTTCACCTCATCCCTTTTCCCTTCCGTCTCGGTCCTAAGATCTCGGGACGAGATCTCTTGTTAGTGGAGGAGTGTTGTAACGCCTCGGATCCGATCGCGCCTGTGTGTCCGCGATTATTCGCCGTCGTTGCCATGTATTTTGCTTGCGTGTTGCATTTGCCATGTCATCATCTGCATTTCATCTGCGTGTTTTCAAAACTTGCATCCGCTCGGTTCCGCCGGTTCTCTGCGTTGTCCGTTCTGAGCCAGACACACTCGCACGCGCAGCGCTGCTCCTCCAAATATTATTTTATAAGTGGCACAAAAATGTTCTCGGAATGGGATGCACCTTGGCATGCGGTCTTATTATAGTGTAGGCAGAGCGCCTGTCAAGTTTCGTCGCATTCGGAGTCCGTTTGACTGCCCAACCGATAAATGTATAGCGGTATCGCTGCCAAGATTTTAAATCGGACGTTTGGTCTCCAAACTGCTGCCGGGCTGCCCTTCCTTCTCTCTCTTCTCATCCTAGCCCTTCTACACAGCCCACCAACCCCTCACCTATTCTCCCTCCGCCCCGGACCGTCGGATCGAGATCCGATGCCCGAAAACCCCTCCAAAAACCCTCAAACCCTAGCCCCTACCCTTTATATACTCCTTCCACTTCCAATTTTGGCAACCTAGCCTCCCCTCCTCTAGCCTCCTCCAACCTCGGGATCTGCGCGCGCAGCCCCCCCCTCCACCTCGCTTTCACACCCGGCTAACCTCCCACCTCCACTTGGCGCCGCCCCCGCCGCCACCACCACCAGCGCCATGTCCCGAGCAGTGGCGCCTCGCTCATCGCCCGCCCTCCCCACGCCGCTGAAGCTCGCTGGGCCTACCGAGACCAGATCGGGCCTCGAAGCCCACACGAGCCCGACACCGATCGCGCGCCCGCTCGTCTCCTGCAACGCCCCGCCGATCCCATCTGGATCGGAGGACACCCGCCGCCGCCGCTTCGCTCCGCCGCGCGCGCCGGGCTCCTGCTTCCCAGATGAGTGTCACCGCCGCCCTTTCCCCTTTTCCTCCTCATCCGGCTCTCTCCCTCACCCTCTCTGCCCCGGAGGGAACCGCCACCGTCGCCACAGCCGGAGCTCGCCGGAGACGTGGACGCGTCGGATCCGTCCTCCGCTTTGCGCCGCCGACGGATCTGAGGAGCCCGGCCCTCGATCCACCTGTTTCCCTTGCTCCTCCATCACCGCGGTCCCGCCCCGCGCTCGCCGGAGTCCTGCGCCGCCACCGCTCCCTTTGCAGACGCTTTGTGCATGCGAGCACACGACAGACCCGCTGACCACCTGGGCCAGCCACTCCGAGGCCCGGCCGGCCTCCTCCGCAGCCAGATCCGGCCCAAGTCCCATGGGTGAGCCGCCCCTATCCAGCGCCCGTGCGTTTTTCTTTTGTATCTTGCGCCCGTTGTTTTTTTTTTCATATGCTTAAATTCTGCTAAGTCATGAAATTTGCACATTCGGTGCCATGTTCATCGTGATCATAACTCTGCATCCGTAGTCTGCTTTGGGCGTGTAATATGTAAAATTGTTCGCCTCGACGAGTACATCATTTCATCTCATTGCATCATTTACATTGGAGCTCATCTTGATGCCCGAAATGCTGTTAGAAGAGGGCTATGTGATGTTAGTTTCAGATTCTTATCAGTACATGCACTTTTGTCATTTTTGCCATGATTGATGTGTGCACCCTATGAACTTGAGTCCTACATGTGTTTTGTACTATGCCATGCCATATTTACAGGGGTGTATGCCATGTATTTTTGTGATCTCTGTGGTGACTAGCACAAGCATGCAAACTAGGCTTCATGATATTGCTGATTTCAGCCCCTGTTCTGCTGATATTTTTATGCCATGTAAACTTGATGCTACCGAGAGATCCATGCTTATTTTGAGATACTTCAGTAAGGATGTTTTGCACATATGGTTATTCTCTATCGATCGATGCCCTTGTTTGCAATTATGGAGTGCCATAGCTTGAGTCAATCGAGCTCTACTTTTCCTATAAAATGTTTCTGGCAGATTGTTTACATGTTATTCAATTTTGCCAAGGTTGTTGTAGTTGATCCTTGCATGCTATGTTGTTGTTCTTACCATGTCTAGCTTCTATGCCATGTCTAGTTGCTGGGTGTATACTTAGTTTGTCATTCAGTGCCTCGTGAGTGAGTGCATCGAGCTCGTAAACATGCCTACTTGTTATCTGTTTATGCCATGCTCCAGCTTTTGCACTAAGTCTGAATCTGTTTATGTTTTTGCTATATTCACATGCTTGCAACTGTTTTTTTCGATCCTTTTGGCTTATGGTCACTAAGGACTTTTGTTATATGCTTTGAGTAGATTCATGCCATGCTCTAGTTTGACTTGATAGCTTGCTGTAACATGTTGTTTCATAGCTCTAAACATGTTAACCTGATGTTATTTCTGCCATGTCCTGTGAATTCTGCTAAGTCTGTGAAGCTGTTATTATTTACAATCTTGCCATGTGTTTTGAGCATGTTCTAGTGATTTCTGGAGATAGCTCAGTGTTCATGTTTTGTCATGCTTTACCTGTACATCATGCCCATGCCTTTTGTTATTATGTTAAGATGTTGTAGCTTGTTGTTTTGATGCTTGCAATATGCCTAGTTGCTGGTTTGGACAGATTGTTGTCATGACTTGTTTCGTGTGTGTGTGTGTTGAACCGTTGCTCCGTTTTGAGTGTGCTCTATATGAAACTTGCTTGATTTTGCATGTAGCTTCATATTATCATGTTGCACCCTTGTTTTGAGGTGTTTGCTTGATGTTTGTATGCATTTTGCATCAATGCCATGTTTAACTTGTTTTGCTCATATCTTCTAGGCCGTAGCTCCGAATTAAATGAACTTTATATGTAACTTGACTAGAATTTCGTGTAGACCATCGTGTTGCATCTTAACTTGCTGTTTAACAACTTGAATATAAGGTTTATTCAGATCTGGACTAATTTCGAAATTTGCATATGAGGACTTACCGGAATTGTTATATGTTGTTTCGGCCTCATTTAAACTTGCCTTGATGTGTTGTTCTTGTTTGCATCATCTCTTGCCATGAGTAGCCTCATCTAGATTTGTCATGCATCATGCTTGTTGTGCATCATGTCTTGTCTATGTGTGGTATGTTTACTTTGTTGTGTGCTTCTTCTCGATAGTTCCTGCTTGCGTTGCGATCGTGAGGATTCGCTCGCTCACGCTTGGTTCGGCTTCATCCGTTCATCTTCTTCATGGACTCGTTCTTCTTCCTTGCGGGATTTCAGGCAAGATGACCGCTACCCTGGATCTCACTACTATCATTGCTATGCTAGTTGCTTCGTTCTATCGCTATGCTGCGCTACCTATTACCTGCTTATCAAGCCATCCCAAATTGCCATGTCAGCCTCTAACCTTTTGCACCCTTCCTAGCAAACCGTTGTTTGGCTATGTTACCGCTTTGCTCAGCCCTCTTATAGCGTTGTTAGTTGCAGGTGAAGATGAAGTTTGTTCCTTGTTGAACATGGAGATGTTGTTCCTTGTTGGAACATGTTTACTTGTTGGGATATCACAATATTTCTTATTTAATTAATGCATCTATATACTTGGTAAAGGGTGGAAGGCTCGGCCTTATGCCTGGTGTTTTGTTCCACTCTTGCTGCCCTAGTTTCCGTCATATCGGTATTATGTTCCCGGATTTTGCATCCCTAACGCGGTCGGGTGATTTATGGGACCCCCTTGACAGTTCGCTTTGAATAAGACTCCTCCAGCAAGGCCCAACCTTGGTTTTACATTTGCCTCACCTAGCCCTTTTTCCCTTGGGAGTCGCGCTCTCAAGGGTCATCTTATTTTACCCCCCGGCCAGTGCTCGTCGTGAGTGCTGGTCCAAACCGTCAGACGCCGGTGGCCACCAGGGGCAACTCTGGGTTCGCCTACCGGAAGTTTGGACAATCCAGTGTGCCCTGAGATAGAGATATGTGCAGCTCCTATCAGGATTTGTCGGCACATTCGGGCGGCTTTGCTGGTCTTGTTTTATTGCTGTCGAAATGTCTTGCAGCCGGGATTCCGAGACTGATCGGGTCTTCCCGGGGAGAAGGAATATCCTTCGTTGATCGCGAGAGCTTATCATGGGCTAAGTTGGGACAACCCTGCAGGGTATAAACTTTCGAGAGCCGTGCCCGCGGTTATGTGGCAGATGGATAACCGTGTGCGTAACCGTGAGTGTCTCTTTTCGGGGTTGATCGAGAGGAGAACACGGTTTCTTGGTTATGTCTGACGTAAGTAGGAGTTCAGGATCACTTCTTGATCATTACTAGTTGACGACCGTTCCTTTGTTTCTCTTCTCGTTCTCATTTGTGTATGTTAGCCACCATATATGCTTAGTCGCTGCTGCAACCTCACCACTTTACCCCTTCCTTTCCCATTAAGCTTTGCTAGTCTTGATACCCATGGTAATGGGATTGCTGAGTCCTCGTGGCTCACAGATTACTACACCACCAGTTGCAGGTACAGGTTTGCGATGATCATGACGCGAGAGCGATGTTTGCTTGTTTTGGAGTTCTTCTTATGCTTCTTCTTCGATCGGGGATAGGTTCGGTCGGCAGCCTGGGCTAGCGTGGTGGATGTCGCTTGAGTTTCGTTTATGTTTCATCCGTAGTCGGATGTTGATCTTGTATATGATGTTGATGTATTCTTGTGGCAGTTGTGCCTTATGTATGTATCCCCATCTATTATGTAATGTTGATGTAATGATATCCACCTTGCAAAAGCGTTTCAATATGCGGGTCTATCCTTGGTGGGACCGTCGAGCTCCTTTTGGATAGGGTCGCATATTGGGCGTGACAGCCATGGACCTGGTGGGCCTGGGACTGTCAGCTTCTCGATGAACAGTTGTTTCCCGATTCCTCTTGTTTTGCTGACCATGTTGGAAACGACAGACGGCGACGCTGCGGCGAGAGCACCAAGGCGGAGGACGACGTCGAGACCTTGAACCGAACGAACCGGAGCGGGGGAAGACGCAGGCGGAGGGGAGTACGAGGGTTGACTTGTTGGTGCAGAGGTGGGCGGTGGAGCTGCCGCCATTGGACAATGTGTGGGAGTAGAGGATGGCCTGGCCAACGCCATAGGCTATGATGGCCACCATTTGTATAGGAAGAGGACGAAAGATTGAACAAAATAAAGAAATACAAATGGATAGGTGGTTGGTCCCATATGTCTGTGTACGAGACCTGCTGGGTCCACCTGAGAAGGGGAATATGTTGGGAGGAAGGAGATTCAAAGCACGACAGCCGAGTGAACTAGTTTTTTTAACGGACAAGTGAACTAGTGACATACATAAGCAAATAGCCACTAAAAAAGCAAACAGGTTAATGGGTTCTTAAAAGAAATATTTCGGACAAAACAGATAATTACGACACATAGGCTAATGCATGAAACACTCAGATGATAAAGGTGCTTATAAACAGATAAAGTACATCATCTAGACCTTCCTGGCACGCTTGATCATGACGCTGCGGCTGTCCGTGTACTCGTCGGTTACGGGAGCAGACACGCCCTCATGTCCAAGATCCGCCTGTACATGTCGTAGCATGCGTATGCGTCCTTGGCCGCGTAGGTTATGTAGGCTAGATTCAGAGGTACCTCCCACGTGTTCAGGTCCCTGGTATCGTTGTCGTCTTTAATGTTGGCGTATCAGGGGTCGATGATGGTCTCGGCGAGGTCAAGCACGGAGTCCTTCTCTTGCCCATTGCCGATGATCTTGTATTGCTTCTGGATGTTGACAAGCTTGTTGCACCAGATGGACGAATTGTCGCGTTCTTCCTTCTCTCCACCGTAGCGAAGGTGCAGTCGGCGCTGCCGATGAAACGGGCGAATGCTCCAGAACCTCTGATAGCCCTACAATAGTGGTAGATGAGAACCTCGTCCCGCACACATACCTGGGAGACGGCGATCCGCTAGTCCTGTCAGGAGACGAATGGGTGGCCACAAGGTCTAGTCCTGCGACCTTGTGCTTTCTCATCCTGTAGGTACTGCTTGAACTCGGCGAGGCAGAGCTTCACCGAGTCCAGATCGTTGGTGTACATCACATTCAACTTGGTGCAGCCATAGGACTGAACGGCGAACTCAAAAGGGAACTCCTTGCTGAAGTCCATATCCAGCAGGCTCACCCCTCGGATCGCCATTGGAGTCTCTTCAAGTAAACGAGTGGGTAGGTGGCAGCAGCAGTTTGTTTTTCAGCTCTTGGGGAACTGGATTCAACAGTAAACTGAGTGTGTACAGGCGACAACAGTTACTACCCCTTCCTCGCCCGCTACACGCCCGGCAAAAGATGCACCCTTGGCGCATTCAAATGCCTCCATTAAGAAACCTACTCCGGCCACACGTCGGTTCACGAGTGGGTCTGTATTGGTACTGTAATGACAAGAGTTAGTAGTCACTTTACTTAAATTTAATTAGCTTTAATAGAAATTTATACTTAAAACAAGCAATGCATTGGCTCGTTCTATCAGTGCTACAGGATCAACATGCACAACAATTAGAATTATTATTCTCAGGACGCACACGATCAGCACATTTGTCGCACTTTCACACAGATAATACTACCAGGTTTGAACTGTTTGTTATGGTTGTTGTCCTCTGCATCATCATGCCATGTTTCCCAGCTTGCAAGATTCATAACCAACAAATAAGATCCAAATAATAAGTACAACAAAGATGCCTACACATCTCATTGATTCCCAGCTTGCAAGATTCATAACCAACAAATAAGATTCAAATAATAAGTACAACAAATATGCCTACACATCTCATTGATTCCCAGCTTGCAAGATTCAGAACCAACCCATTAGAGCCTTTTGATAAAGGGAATATCGGGATTAAATCCATCTTGGCTAGTCGTGTCATACAACCGAAGAACTTGGCGAATGCTCTTGACCGTCACAACATTTGTAGTTGAGTATTCCTATTTGCACAGCACAAACAAGAAGAGCATGATTACTATAATAGTGGCACTCCTTGAACTCAACCTGCAGCTCCACTCAGATGAGGCCTGCCTGGAGTTCCATAATTCAATGCATGCGCCTTTTTGTGCAGTTCACCTGAAATGAAGCAAATATTGCATCATTCAGCTAGCAAGTACTTGCTCTCATGAGTTGGCAGGTTCTTCTTTAGTAGTTGCACTAAAATTGAGGAACATTAAGGTTGGCTATCCGGCTCATGTAAGGTGCAACTATAATTTGCTTATCCTTTTGTGCAGTTCCACTAAAATAAAGTGCCATTGTGGTGACAGTGATGGCTCATCTTGCAAAGGCTAATAAAATGTTGCACGAGATTACCAGTAGAGCTTGACGGAGATTTTGGAAACTCCAATCACCATTTTGTGCAGTTCCACCAAAATTGAGAGATGTTGCCCACGTGACATTTTAGTTGAACTACACAAGACACTCATTCCAAAAAAAAGTGTTTTGTGCAGTTCACCAAAAGGTCACAATAGCAACAAGGTGAAATGGATATCCCTATCTGCACAAAAAGATAGAAAGTAAACAGTTGCTGGTCAATAAGAATATACGAAACATACACGAAATGAAAAGAAGCATCTTAATTATGTTCATGGCAATCATGCAAGGACAGTAGAAATTTCAAAACGTCAGCAATGCTTCATGTTACCGGAAGCATTACGATCAACAATGACATTCGTCAAATATGGGATTACTTTAATGGTGGCATTACTTGTTTACCAGATACAGTAAATCAACGGCAGCTAAAGAGTTGGTTTAAGGGCATGGGACCATGGGGACACCAGGACACTCAGCAGCGTAAAGGAGCAACTTACTTATCATACTGGGGAAAACAGTAGGAGTACCATTTGTAACACGGTTTAATTGCATCTTATCACTGGAGGCATTAGATTGACAATAACACTGGTTAGACATGTCCCTAAGGTAACAGTGTTATCGCTTCATTTTACATGCGCCCTTACATTAACAACAGCAAAAGGTTGGTATAAGGACATGCGACAGTGGACGCATCAACACAATGTACCTACAAGGAGGCATAAAGTGGTGATGCCGAGTTTGTTCATGCTATGTGAGGGCAGCAAATCTAATCCTTGAGACCTTTTACTATGTGAGGGCAACAAATCTAATCCTGGAGACCTTTTACTATGTGAGGGCAGCAAATCTAATCCTGGAGACCTTTTACTATGTGAGGGCGGCAAATCTAATCCTGGAGACCTTTTACTATGTGAGGGCAGCAAATCTAATTCTGAGACCTTTTACTATGTGAGGGCAGCAATTCTAATCATGGAGACCTTTTACTATGTGAGGGCAACAAATCTAATCCTGGACATACTCTGTTGACTTGTCCACCAGCCGCCACTTTCTATCCTTTTTTCAACCAATAATAGATTTGTTCCTTATCCAGTTTGTACTGCGTTTTCCCATTATTTCCCTTTTCAACCAAGAGACCGGTTGGGTATCCGGTCTCTACTACTTTCACCATATTTTTCCTCTTTGAATCAAGTCCTAGATTCATGCTACAACTTTCCCCCTCTTCGTTGTTTGAACAAAGTCCTAGATTCAATGCATGAAGTAGCTTTACCTCTAATAATACTAAAAATTTAGGTGGCTTTGGAAGAGCTGATGGGAGTAGAAAAAGATGCACATGCGCACACGGGGAGCTGGGGCAGAGAGCAAGGCCACTTTCAAGAATTTATACCGAGGGTCGTCGGGATGTCGGCGGCAGGTCGGATCTGCACACCTGTCTGACAGGGAGGAAGAAGGGTGGAGGACCTCCCGAGCCAGTGTGTGTCGAGAGAGAGAACGCACGGCAGAGGATCGGGCCCCTCCGCAGCTATGGGTTTCCTCCTCACCGGGCGATGACCGCGTGAATGATGCACCTAGTCCCCTACACACACCAGCCGAAGGGATCCGGCCGGATCTGTGACCATGGTGAGCAAAGAGAAAATGTTGCTATCGCTGTCTTGTTTATATCTGGAGAGGATGAGAGAATGAAGAGATCAACCCTAGTAAAGCAAGCGCTCAGGCCCCTGCGTACATATATAGTGGAGTGATTATATTTTTCTCTCCACAACAAGCGTTCAAATTTGTGTACGTGGCATCAAAGAAAAGAAACTCTCTATTTAAGGTGACTAACTGTACGACTCCTACTTACTACTACTAGTAGTAGTATTGTTCACTTGTGCTCCCTGGCCCTCCATTCATTGAACAACCCCACGGGTGAATAAACATACAGTACTAGTATTTATATAGAACGAACAAGCTCGAACTATTTTCACGTAGTTAAAAGTTGAGGGAGGGGATTTTCCCGGGCAGTACGCGCGGCAGTTTTCGCCTAGGCGGTTTGATAGAGAGGCGAGGAGGGTGAGGGAGTAGCGGATTCAACTTACTTACTGCTGGAAAGGTCGGGCTGTGCGATTTGACGGTGTGTTACTGCTGGAAAGACTTGTGATATGACTACTCACTATAGTCATGAATTACTGGCGGTACGACCGGGGTGATGCCCCCTTCCGTTCCGCACTCTAATCTGGTGCATGACACGTATTACGTCGACCCGGATGCTGCTGGCTCTCCCACATCCGTATGTTGTAGTCAATTTAAAATGTCTAAAAAGACTTATATTTAGGAACGGAGGGAGTAGTAGTACTACTACTCACGTCGGAGGAGTGCGAACCACGGCTGCCCAGTGAATCAGCAGTAGAAAACAATGTGCTGATATGGCCATAAAAAACAATGTGCCACGGTCCAGACTGTACCATGTACAGTACTACTCCTCTTCGTTTGGATCCCTGAATTAGAGCTAGTTTGGGTTGAAATAGCCTCAAATTATCCAAACAGGAGGGGTTAGTTTGAGCTAGTTTGCTCTAACCCAGCTAAAAAAACTAGCTCGGTGGAGAGGTTATAATTGGGTTAGTTCTCCTCGGGCCCACTAAAAGAGAACTAAAAAAATCTCCCTGCCCGCACCAGATTGCTCCCTCGCCCCCTCGCATGACTCCTCTCTGTTCCCCATCAGGCCGCTCGCCCAAGCGCCGCCCTGCCGCTCGCCCTCTCTCTCCTCCGGCCACCCTCTCCCTCCGGCCTCCGCCGCCCTCCTTCGGCCGCCCTCTCCCTCCGGCCTTCGAAGCTCGCCCCGCTCCCCCTTCACCGGTCATTTTTCTCCCTTTGTCTTGCGCAGCGGCGGCGCATCTACCAGGGAGGTCGTGAGAGGGGTGAGTTTGTTCGTTCCTTCTCTGTCTCACAGCCATATCATTGATCTTGCTCGCTCTAGCGCTAATTCTAATTTGGAAAAGTAGATCATGATTAAACTTGGTATAGATTTATGGTGCACATATGGAATTGTTTGATGCTGCTTGAGGAGGTAATAAATCTTTAGGCCCAAAGATTCAGTTCACCTTTCTAGGTATTTCAGTTCCAGGCTTGCATTGTTCCTAGAGGTCCAAAGATTCAGTTCACCTTTCTAGGTATTTCAGTTCCAGGCTTGCATTATTTCTAGAGGCCCAAAGATTCAGTTCACCTTTCTAGGTATTTCAGTTTCAGTCTTGCATTATTTCTAGAAGCCCAAAGATTTGGTTCACAGTCGTCGGCAAGTGGCCCTGCTACCCATGCCGGTGTCGACCTCAACTTCGCCCGGCCAAGGCCGGAGTGGTTCCGGGGCTTGGGCTCTCTGAGCCTTCCTCCGAGCGGCGATGACGAGCTCCTCCCAGGTGCGTGAGGGCTCGGGCTCCCTCCCTATCGTGAATGACTTCCGTGATGAGTTAGCTCATGCTATGTTTCATGGAGTGTATTTTTTTGTGAAGCTTGATTGAGGACTTGTATGTTTAAGTGGGATATCTCAATTGTATGGACAAAGTAAAATTTATCATGTTTTGCATGCTTGATTTGTAATGATGGTTCGTTTATGTCAATTGTGAGCGGGAGGAGGCCACACAAGAGCCGGCCACACCAAATCCGGCAGGAAATAGGGTCCAAAGTAGTCAAATAATTGAGAAATAATATTTATTGTCAATCTAACCCTGTCATCCATACGCCTCTTTGGTTTAGAGTTAGTTCGGGGTTAGAATCTAACTCTACTTCTAACTGAGTTAGAGTTCTCCTCGTCTCGGTTCATCACCATCATACTTTCCCCGTTTCTGTGTTTTCAGTATCCTGTGAATCAAAGAGGCCCTTAGACTGGTTTAGGTCTGGTAGTTTTTTATAAACGTGTTATGTCCAAAATTTAATGAACGTGCTTCGGTTTCTACGAAAATAATCCGGTTTCATGTAGTAATTCATTTATTTATTTATTCTTCTGCGGGGGGTTTCATGTAATTCGTGAGGTCTGAAATGTAAAGTACCCTGGCATATGCTCTGAGTCGTGCATGCACTACGACCCAGATGCTCTATGTCCCACATGTCGGCGAAAGGGAGCACGTGGAAATAGCCTAGGAGTACATATAGGAGGATAAATGCGTGAAAAAATATGTACGGTGAAGTGTAGCTGCGGTTCGAAAAGGAGACCTAAAGTGATGACAGGTATAGGTCGCACGCACCCAACTAGTGGTAGTACTAGACATACGACTGCTTTTTCCCTAAAAAAAGAGGTACGAGTGCTCAGTACTCCTATTCTATCAACGTGAGACCCATCTGACAACAGCGTCCGTGCTACAGGTAGATCTTCTCCCTTGTTTCTCTCTTCTAATTCTAAACTCAGCCGACGCCCGGGGGGCGGGGTGGGGATTTGCCGATGGTCGGTTTGCTTAACTGCGGCCCCACCTCATAGTGAAAACATTACTACTGGAATAAAAATGCCATATACTCCTATACTAATAAAACATTAAGGCCACGAGGCGATGCAGTGTTGGTTACAGGAGGCAACAAGTAGAGATGCATCCATCGACGATGTCCACCTCCTCGACTCAGGGCGCCGGCCCACCGAACGGCGGCTAAGTAGCAGCGGCTTTCGTGGCCAGGTTGACGTGCTTCTGAACAATGGCGTCCAAAGATTCCAGCCGTTGGAAGAAGGCCAACGTCTTTCTGTCCTTGCTGGCACTGTAGTGGCCTATGTAGATGATTTCCACGTAAACGTGGATGTGCAGGTCGACTGTTTGTTGCATGGCGAGGCGCTGCACGACAAGCGCGACCTCGAGGTGCATATTCTTCGTCGCGACCTCCGGCACCTGCATGGCCACCAGGGCTTGAAAGAGTTCGTCACCATGGAGGCCGATGAGGGTGGCAGGCAATGAGGAGCCTGGGCGCGCGGGCTGGAGCAGTACGACAAGGTTGTCCGTGTGCTTCTTGACGGCGGTGAACTTGCGGATGGAGTTGACCATCATGTCGCCCATGCGAGAGGCGAAGCCGGTGTCAGGGAGGGCTACGATGCCGGAGGTTGCCAGCACCGTCTGGAAACGCTGCGCGGTGTGCGGCCGCAAGCCGGCGCCTTGGATGATTTGGCACAGCTGACTGCCGCTCGCGTCCATCGCCTCCATAGGTGCTTCTAGCTTCTGGTCACTTGGTCTTGGATTGGAGTGAGCAGTGTTGCTTATAGACTAGGAGTAGATGGATTGGAGTGGTGGGGCGCCTTTATATGAGAATCCAAACTCGGTTGCATTCACATCGTGTTGGTCCTATTCTACTTCTTCAATTAATTCCTTATGCATGTAATTTGAGGATGCATCATTGACCGTTCAACGTCTCGGGAACCGCTACCCTCTCCCTCCTTGGCATTCAAGCACCTATGGAGGTGACTTCCGCTCACGTCTGTCGCGTGTCAGGAGTTCCCGTCGACGACGAGGTGCCTATGGTGACTTCATAAATTTCAAGATGATAGTACTAGTATACTCAATATTGTGCACCGCGACCAAGGCGAAGAGGAAAACGAGAGAACTACGTATTTATTTACGGTGTAGATTCACTCATTTTGCTCCATATGTACTCTGTCTCGGTGTAGTCTAGTCACTTGTTGAAATCTCTAGAAAGGCAAATACTCCTTTGTGGTTTACACGGCTATACTAGCAAGTAATAGTGGGCTCACATAGCAATTTTGTCTCATGCAAGAGCCTGCCTATATGCGTGCTCCTGAGAACTGAGCATAGCTCAGTTGGCAAGGCGCGGGAGTTCGCAGCCAGCCCACCAGAGTTCAAGTCTCAGCTTGAGCGTTTGGTGCTCACGGAGTTTTCTTCTATAAAAAAAATGCCAACAGGCTAGTCTAGCCCGGGTTGGTCTCGTTTTTTTATATGCATGCTCCAAGGTTCGCAACTGCCACGTTCGGGTTGCGCTTAGCTCTTCGCCTCTTCGAGAAGACAAACAATGATGTTACTACTACTGGTTCTACAGTATCGAATCCACTGCTGCATGTCCGTCCACCGCGAGCTGGAGGGATAGCTTGTTGTAGTACTATAAGCAAAAGCATGTCCTCGTCTGCGAGCCACCGCGCGCATGGGCGAGGGAGAAGGCGTGTAGTAGTATCAAGCTTCTCCTCGTTGTACGAGTTGACACGACACATCATAGCACTGGCCCCACATGGTTGCCTCTAAACTTGGCTGAAAGACCCGCAGTGCACAACTCCATTTGCTGCAACCTCTAACATTTACCCCACCACAAATTAAAAAATATATTCATGTCTTGACCAGATGAGCGTGCAAACTAGAATCACCAGGATGACAGGTAGGGCCAGAAGATTATTTTAATCAATAAAAGCATGGAGCCGACCCCAACGATTTTAAGCTTACAGGCACGGTACACACTATCCTAGACTACCCTACACATGAAACTGCCACACGAGCGTCCGGGCTGTGCTTGGCTCTTCGCCTCTTCGGGAAGACGAACAATGATGGAGTACTACTGCAGCGGAGGAGTACTAGAGTATGCTTCTGGCCATCTGACACCGATTGAACTGTTGCATGTCCACCGCGTGCGGGAGGGAGAGCGTGTAGCGAACGAAAGCTTCTCCTAGTCCTGCCAGCCACCACGCTCATGGGCGAGGGAGGGACGCAGCTTCATTGACTTACTGCTCCTGCCTTTGTGTCTATGACAGGTGGGCCCAACAGGTGGGTGGCCCACCTGTCATGCAGCCAAAGGCAGGTGCACTTAAGGCGAGAGGGCGTTGTAGTAATCAAACTTCTCGGTCTTGTACGAGTTGACGCGACACATCAAAGCACTGCACTCAATATATTTCAATAATTTGCGCTTACCGATGCCTTAATTACAACGCATGCATGCATGTCGTGACTCTCCTTTTGATACTTACATGTGTTGATTTAATGCACCTTGAAGTAGTATGAATATGTGACGGTAAAGCTTTGTAATGCCCCGGACCTAATAAAGCGGAGATGGTTGTGCACGAGGAGGGCGAGATCATGCAGACGGAACAGGACCCGACGATGGAGCTCTCTATGGTCTCGATGGACCTCACCTTGCTCCACTGCCCCTTGTGCCTCCGCCCCTTGAAGCCTCCAGTGTATGAGGTTCGAATACACCTCCTCCGTTCGGCTGATCAAGCAAGGTGCAGGTTTCTTGATTGATGTGCTATTCGATTGATTTGTGCAGTGCAAGGGAGGGCACCTGGCCTGCGCGGACTGCCGCATAGAGCGCCCAGGGAACCAGTGGCAGTGCCAGAAGTGCGAGCGCGGTGGTGGCTTCGACGTGCAGAACACGGTGGTGGACGCGTGCTCTCCTCGGTGAGGGTGGAGTGCCCGCACAAAGGTTGTGGGCTCTACGTCACTTACCACAAGCTCGCCGATCACCAGAGCGTGTGTCTGCTCACGCCCTGCAAATGCCCCATGCCCGTCTGCGACTATGAAGGCCCGCCGCCGGCGCTCTCCCACCAAATCTACACCATGCATCCCATGCCCGTGCACAGGATCCAGTACGGCAAAGTGCTCCAGCTGCAAGTGCCACTGTCGGAGCCACGACTTTTACTGTTTGGGGAGGAGGACAGCCGTGCGTTTTTCTTGGTCAGCGGCGTGCTCGACATCGGCGCGCCTATCGCAGTGTCGGTCGTCTGCATTAGAGCGGGGTCGTCCCCACTGTCGCACTACGTGGCCAAGATGTGGGCAAAAAGCCCACCGGGGGAGCCCAAAGGCAGGACCGACGCCGTCAAGGTGGAAATGGAGGTGACAAGCAGCAAGGATCCCGGCGACATCGCCGTGCACAAGCTGACCTTCTTCACAGTTCCGCCCAAGCTGCTGGCCGGGGCTAAGCTGGTGTCCCTCCACATTCAGATTGACAAGCTCACGTCCTAAATGATTCTACAGTGCCTTCTGTTTATTTTAGTAATATGCTAATATAGGGGTTAGCTCGGTCTACTTTAGCTTAAGAGATGGTGGGCTTTGGTGGCGATGCAGCAATTACTTCGACATCAGATCAGCAGTTAAAGTAATTTCCAACAGTCGAACGGATATTTTGTGTCTGTTGGATATAAAGATCCTTTGGGTAAGAAGTATAACTGCTTATAAGAAGTAAGTATAACAGCTTGTATGCTTGTTTGTTCAGGAAGTGTTGCATACTTGTGCGAGTTGACGCGACACATCAAAGTAGTACTACTACTAGTAGTACTCCCTCCGACCCTAATTTCTCTGCGCATAAGGCTGGTCATAGTGGGAGTAACATAGGTAGTAACATAGATGCCACATAAGCAAAAATGATGAGGTGGCAAGTAATTAATAAGGAGAGAGGCAAATAGAGTAACATAATATGTTACCATCACATAGCGCTTTCCAATGCAAAATGAGTCTACAAAGTAATAAATGAATACATCTAGTACTATCTCAAGGCCAAGGAGCAACTTGAAACCTATGATAGAGCCAATCGGATGGTTCAGAACACTACAATTCGTAGCTACAGATGCGTGTGTGAGAGAGGACGAGTGCGTGCGTGCACCTCTTCTCTTCCAGTATAACGTACTAAACTCGGAGTACAAGTGTATGTGGGTGGCATCGACCTAGAGAGCTAGAGATGGTGCATGCGAGAAGTCCCGAGAGATAGGTGTAATGCGTCTGAAAAAAAAGACTAGTCTATAGCTCACCACAAGGCTATTCCTGTCGAACGCCCCAATAAGCGTAAGATATGTATCCGACGGTGCCAGTTATTGCACGTACACAGCAGTAGAAAAAGAACTAGTACCATGGCATATGCTACACCACGGCCGAGAACACGTGCCCACGTTACGCCATCCGGGAATAGTGCCGCACTTCGAAACTAAACTGTCAATAAATTTTGAGCGCGTCTCGTCACATTCCAAATTACTACTACTACCACGCTATATTAAATTGCAAACCTGTTCACACTGATCACAACCTACTCCCTCCGTCGTCACCGTGACCGAGGAGGGGAAAACGAGAGAACTTAATGTTTATTTGCTAATTAATAGCATTGCATGCAATGAACTAACCACTGCATGTCATGTTTGGTAGTCTCAAGTCATTAAAAGCATTCACACCCACATCTCTTATTGGTTGATATGTCAAGAAATAAGAAACGAGGTAGAAGTTAATGCACCACGCCTAAGTGTTTTGGGATTATTTGGTTTCCCACTTAGGAGCGTATTAGTACTCAGTTATAAACACTACTATGCCAAGATGACTGCACATTCCTCCTCAACTCCTCATCCACAAAAATAAACAAGTCATTCAGCATCCTTCCCTTGCGTCTGCCATGGCCAGCATGAGTTCTGGGTCGAGAGATTACCACCAGGGAGAGGCGAGCATGGAAGCGGAAGCACGAGAGATGTCTCGCCTCGCCTCGAAAGCAGCCGACATGTCCTGCCACGCGGAAGTAGCAGCACAGAGGTCCTGCCGCGCCGCCGAAGCAGCACGGAGGTCCCGCCACGCCGTCGATGCAGCAGACTACTCTGGCCGCGTTGCAGAAGCAGCTGAGATGTCCCGCCGCGCCGCGAATGCAGCAGAGATGTCCCGCCGCGCCGCGGCGGCCTGAGAAAATGTCTCGCGGGTAGGCGACGACTCTTACAGGCGCATGCATGCGATCGTCCATAGCCAGATGGATCAGATCTACGGCTGGGCGAGGTTGTAGGACGACATGAAAGCCTCGTTTGAACAGGCTACTGGCATCATCTGGCAACTAAGGGAGGGCAATGAGAGGCTCCGGGCCGAGCGCGACCTGCTGAGGGCGAAGATCGTCCGAAGTGCAGAGCAGCAGGAGGAGACCAGTGCGTTGTTGAAGAGGACCGGCGTCATCATCAAGAAACTTATGGACGAGAATGACATGCTCCGCATCGAGCACCAAAGGCTGGTGGAGGAATTCGTGGATGCTCTCAAGCAGCATCTTGAGGACACGACAGAGCTCATCATCGCTCGCCGCGGAGACTAGTTCCCGCAGCCTGCGGCAACGCATCAAGAAAGTAGAGATCAGCGAGCCAGATCGTTGTCTTCCTTCTTCTTTTGCCCTTCGGGCGTAGCCGCATGTGGCTTTTTTAATTATCTTCCTAATTATGTAAGACAATTATTATCCATTGTCGTCGTCCTTATATATTCATCAGTCTTGTTATAAGTCACAGTAGATGCTATATAGGTCCGTCGGATCTTACATCAAGATCCGTGCAAAATTTCTTTTTAGATTTTCTTTTTTCTCTCTTAAATCTCAGTCGAGGGAGACATAGCCACACCATTAAACAGAGGCTCGGGCGCCATTAATGGAGACCTTGGGAGAGAGGTGGACGGCAGATGGAGGTCAAAGGGATAAGCACGCGCAGGGGTCTGATCGCATGCCTCCCGTACTCAAATAGCTACCCTGCACGGCACCTCCTAGCTAATAAAAAAAGGGACGCTTGGCTGCACGTAAATGGTAAATAGAACGCCCACAGTTTCAATAATACTTGTGTTTCCGATTGTAACGTGACAGCACTTGTTCCAAATGACTTTGTTGATTGTTAATGTGTGCACCTTCGCAAATCGGACAGCAAAATTACCATAGCATGTTGGTGCGATGTCATGACACCAAGCCAAGTTTCATGATTTTCATGTGTGTTTTGGATTTACAAGAATCAAAAAACCAAGTTTCTCAATGTTTCTAGCCGAGCCACGACGCCCAGATGTTCGAATTCCCATTTCTTGCATGCATGGGACCTAGAAATTTATCCGAGGACACACATGTGATTTTTCAACCAACTTTGGTGCACTGGAGCATGTGCTTGTATTTCAAATTTGAATTATGCACACAAAGGTGACACGTTCCCTCTCAGAACCACGAGCCTTCTTGAGAGAAGCTCCGGTTTGCAAGAAGCTTATACCAAAACTTGTTCCTATTCGGCCAAATTTTTTTACCACAGCATAGTAGTACCATGACATGACACCATGCCAAGTTTCATGATTTTCAGGCGTGTTTTGGATTTACAAGAATTTTAAAACCATGTTTCTCAATCTTCTCGGCCAAGCCACGATGCCCAGATGTTTGAATTTCATTCCCATTTCTTGCATGGGACCTAGAAATTCACCCGAGGACACACATGTCATTTTTCAACCAACTTTGGTGCACGGGAGCATGTGCTTGTAGTTCAACTTTGAATTATGCACATTAAATGACCAGAAACTCAATTAATGTATAAAAAGACCAAACGAACCCGGAATAATTCCAAAATTTAACAGGGCACTCATGTAGTTCTATGTTGCCTCTGTAAAGAAACTCAAGGGGGGCGGCATATATCATTTCACACTCAAAGGTGACACGTTCCCTCTCAGAACCACGAGCCTTCTTAGAGAAGCTCCGGTTTGCAAGAAGCTTATACCAAAACTTGTTCCAAATCGTACAATTCTTTACCACAACATGTTAGTGCCATGACATGACACCATGCCAAGTTTCATGATTTCCAGGCGAGTTTGAGATTTACATGAATTTTAAAACCAAGTTTCTCGATGTTCTCGACCGAGTCACGACGCCAAGATGTTTGAATTTGATTCCCATTTCTTGCATGGGACCTAGAAATTCACCCAAGGACACACATGTGATTTTTCAACCAACTTTGGTGCACCGGAGCATGTGCTTGCAGTTCAAATTTGGATTATGCACATTAAATGTCCAAAAACTCAATTAATGTATAAAAAAGGCCAAACGAACCCGGAATAATTGCAAAATTTAACAGCGCACTCATATAGTCCTATGTTGCCTTTGTAAAGAAAGTCATGGGGGAGGCAGCGTATATCGTTTCGCACACAAAGGTGACACGTTTCCTCTAGGAACCACGAGGCTTATTAAGAGAATCTCCGGTTTTGCAAGAAGCTTATACCAAAACTTATCCCAATTCAACCAAAAAATATACATATGAAAATAGGGTTTAGATTATCCCGAACATCTCGCTACCTAGACCAATGTACTCTTATTTGAATTCAACATAAAATGGATACAAATATTTGAATTGGAGATCATATGGTACATGTAGTTCATGGTGAAATATGATTACTGCTATATGCATGTTTTTGTTATTAAGATAATACTTAAATGATTGTATAACTTGACAACAATCATATTAAAATAAGGAAAATTGATTCAAATTTAGTCCATATGGTAGACGACAATATATATGTTCATAGGGTGGAGTAAAAATGTTCATATACGATGGAAGATCAAAATGTAGGACTACATCCATTATAAACCGCAAGGTCACCTAACGATATATTCTAATTCAACATAAGGTGGATTCAGAAATTGAAATTCGAGATCCTGGCATTTGTAATCACATAAAAAGTGACATGACTCTTTATTTTGGTGGGAATTGATTTGTTTTTGTTGTTGTTGAGGGAAGTGTGAATCGATTTGGTACTGTACAGGGTAATCTGTTCTCCTGATTTTTTTACATTTTTCTTGTAGTTTTTTCAATGACGTCTATAGCAATATAGTAAAAGGGGACATGACTCTCTTGTGTCTTGTATGAATTATTTTTTTGTACATGTTAAGTTTGTTCTGCCGAACAAGGAATCCGCGCCTTGTTATCCCGAAATTTTCAAGCTCGAGTATCTTTTGTCTCATCTGCTTTGAAACTCCCGCCTCTTCAACCCGCTTCGCGCACTGTTATCCCAAAATTTCGACGCGCGCGAAAACTCCCTCCTCGTCCGAAATCGGTCCCGCAGCCCAGACACGCGAAATCCCCCTTCTACCCCTCAGCCGGAAATGTCGGCTCGATGTCGCGGTGTCAAAACCGGTGGGGGTACGCTGGTAACTTACCCTACATTTCGGACAAGCGCGTCCCTAAGCCATGGCTTCCCTACCTTCCCCTTCGCCCCCCCCCCATTCGTACCGAGGCCGCCAAAACCCGGGAAACCCCACACTCCTTCGTCGGCCTCCTGACTGCCGCCCAACCGAAGACTCTTCCTCGACGACGTCGTCCACCGCAATAGCTCGCCGTCCCTCATCCACCACACCGGACGAGGATCCGTCGTCGATCTCGTCGTCCCGCCGGATCAGCCGCCCCGTCCTCCACCTCCAAGGAGCTTCTCTGACATTCGCCTCGTCTATCGCGCCACCTCCATCCCCACAATAATGTCTTGACCTGCCCCACCGGAACCGTAGCACCCTCACCAATTCCTTCGATGAAGCCGAGGCCCACTCGGTGCCACCAAGGAGGTTCTGCACCCACCGCTGCATTTTATCTTTTATTCGATCTCACGGGGTTGCCGGTGCTCGATATCGAGTAGCCATGGCGGGTCTCCATCGACGGCGCCGTCGCTGGCCACTTCATCCATGGTGTCTCTCCCCCATGTCGTTGCTTCCTCGGCGGTGACTACCACACCGGCACTAGCTGCAGTTGCTCCGGCTCTCGCTCGCATTACGGCTCTTTTGCTGCTGTCGGTCGCGCTGCTACACTGCTCTTGCTTTCGTTCGTGCTGCTGCTCTTCTCTGATATTGCTGTCGGTCGCGCTGCTGCTCCGCTCTTGCTCTCGTTCGTGCTGCTTCTCTGCTCTTGCTCTCACTCGCGCTGCTGCTGCACGACCTCCGGCAGCTACAGGAGTTGGGTGGGCAACAAACAGTAGATGATCCATTCTCTATCTTTTTAAAATTGAAGCTATAATCTACCTACTATCATTAGTTTTGGATCTATCCACTCGTTTGCTACCATCAGTCTTGATTTCTGCATGCACCCCTTAGGCCTTAGAAAATCTAACTATTTTTTCTATTATGCATGTCAGTTATTGTACACAATTGTACTGAACATGTAGAGAAAAGGAGAAGACCATTGTGTGGGAATATAATGTCATGCAGACGCCACTCCATGGTGGGCAAAGTGGGCTCCTGTCACGCCCAATATGCGACCCTATCCAAAAGGAACTCGAAGGTCCCACCAAGGATAGACCCGCATATTGAAATGCTTTTGCAAGGTGGATATCATTACATCAACATTACATAATAGAAGGGGATACATACATAAGGCACGAGTACCATAAGAATACATCAACATCATATACAAGATCAACACCCGACTACGGATGAAACATAAACAGAAGCTCAAACGACATCCACCCTGCTAGCCCAGGCTACCGACCTGGAACCTATCCCCTGATCGAAGAAGAAGCAGAAGAAGAACTCCAACACAAATAAACATTGCTCTCGCATCATGATCATCGCATAACCTGTACCTGCAACTGGTGGTGTAGTAATCTGTGATCCACGACGACTCAGCAATCCCATTACCATGGGTATCAAGACTAGCAAAGCTTAATGGAAAAGGAAGGGGTAAAGTGGTGAGGTTGCAGCAGCGACTAAGCATATATGGTGGCTAACATACGCAAATGAGAGCGAGAAGAGAAACAAAGGAACGGTCGTCAACTAGTAATGATCAAGAAGTGATCCTGAACTCCTACTTACGCCGACATAACCCGAAACCGCTTTCTCCTCTCGATCAACCCGAAAAGAGACACTCACGATTCACGCACGCGGTTGGTGTATTTTAGAAGAGTTTGCTTCAAGTTTACTACAACCGGATATTAACAAATTCCCATCTGCCACATAACCGCTGGCACGGCTCGAAAGTTTATACCCTGCGGGGTGTCCCAACTTAGCCCATGATAAGCTCTCGCGATCAACGAAGGATATTCCTTCTCCCGGAAGACCCGATCAGTCTCGGAATCCGGCTACAAGACATTTCAACAGCAATAAAACAAGACCAGCAAGACCTCCGGCGTGCCGACACCCCGATAGTAGCCGCACAGATCTCGCCTCGAGCCACGACCGGATGAACACTACGACGGCAACCGACGATACCCCAAGTTGCCTAGGGGCGGCACCGCAAGTGGTTCTGGTTTGGACCAACACTTAGACAAGCATTGGCCCGGGGCTGAATAAAGATGACCCTTGGGTTAATTACTCCCAAGAGAAATGTAGGTGGTGGTGAGGCAAATGGTAAAACCAATGTTGGGCCTTCTTTGGAAAAGTCTTATTCTAAGCGAACCGTCAAGGGGTCCCATAAATCACCCGACCGCGTTAGGGACGCAAAAATCCGGGAACATAATACCGATATGACGGAAACTAGGGCGGCAAGAGTCGAACAAAACACCAGGCATAAGGCCGAGCCTTCCACCCTTTACCAATTATATAGATGCATTAATTAAATAAGATATATTGTGATATCCCAACAAGTAAACATGTTCCAATCAAGGAACGACATCTCCATGTTCCAATCAAGGAACAAACTTCATCTTCACCTGCAACTAACAACGCTATAAGAGGGGCTGAGCAAAGCGGTAACATAGCCAAACAACGGTTTGCTAGGAAGGGTGCAAAAGGTTAGCGGCTGACATGGCAATTTCGGAGGCTTGAGGAACAAGTGATAGGTAGCGCAGCATAGCGATAGAACGAAACAACTAGCATAGCAATGATAGTAGTGAGATCCAGGGTAGCGGTCATCTTGCCTGAAATCCCGCTAGGAATAAGAACGAGTCCATGAAGAAGATGAAGCCACGAAGACGAACCAAGCGAGATTTAACGAATCCTCACGATCGCAACTAAACGGAACTATCGAGAAGAAGCACACAACATGGTAAACACACCACACATAGACAAGACATGATGCACAACAAGCATGATGCATGACAAATCTAGATGAGGCTACTCATGGCAAGAGATGATGCAAACAAGAGCAACACATCAAAGCAAGTTTAAATGAGGCCGGAAACAACATATAACAATTCCGGTAAGTCCTCATATGCAAATTTCGAAATTGGTCCAGATCTGAATAAACCTTATGTTCAAGTTGTTAAACAGCAAGTTAAAATGCACCACGATGATCTACATGAAATTCTAGTCAAGTTACATATAAAGTTCATTAAATTCGGAGCTACGGCCTAGAAGATATGAGCAAAACAAGTTAAGCATGGCATTGATGCAAAATGCATACAAACATCAAGCAAACACCTCAAAACATGGATGCAACATGATAATATGAAACTACATGCAAAATCAAGCAAGTTTCATATAGAGCACACTCAAAACGGAGCAACGGTTCAACACATACACATGAAACAAGTTTAAAGGACAAGCTGTCCAAAACAGCAACTAGGCATATTGCAAGCATCAAAACAACATGCTACAGGACCTCAACATAATAACAAAAGGCATGGGCATGATGTACAAGTAAAGCATGACAAAACATGAACACTGAGCTATCTACAGAAACAACTAGAACATGCTCAAAAACACATGGCAAGATTGCATATAATAACAGTTTCAGACTTTAGCAGAAATAACATCAGGTTGCAATGTTTAGAGCTATCAAACAACATGTTATAGGAACTTATCATGGCAAACAAAGGCACGGCATGATACTACTAAATGCATAGAACAAAAGTCCCTTACTGACCATGAGCCAAAAAGGATCAGAAAATATGGTGGCACCCATGTAAACATGGCAAGTTATATGACAGATTCATACATGGCAGGAACAACAATAAGTAGGCATGTTGGTGAGCTTGAACCACTCACCACAAAGCAATACATGGCATGGCAAGGCAACCAACAGTAAGAAGACATGGCATAGAAGCTATACATGGCAAGAACAACATCATAGCATACACGGATCAACTACAACAAACTTGGCAAAATTGAATAACATGTAAACAACCTGCCAGGAAACATTTTATAGCAGAAGTAGAGCTCGATTGACTCAAGCTATGGCACTCCATAATTGCAAACAAGGGCATGGATGGATAGAGAATAACTATATGTTCAAAACGTCCTTACTGAAGTATCTCAAAATAAGCATGGATCTCTCGGTAGCATCAAGTTAACATGGCATAAAAATATCAGCCAAAACAGGGCTGAAATCAGCAACATCATGAAGCCTAGTTTGCATGCTTGTGCTAGTCACCACAGAGATCACAAAAATACATGGCATACACCCCTGTAAAGATGGCATGGTATATTACAAAACACATGTAGGACTCAAGTTCATAGGGTGCACACATCAATCATGGCAAAAATGACAAAAGTTCATGTCCTGATAAGAATCTGAAACTAACAACACATAGCCCTCTTCTAACAGCATTTCGGGCGTCAAGATGAGCTCAAATGAAAATGATGCAATGAGATGAAATGATGTACTCATCGAGATGAACAATTTGACATATTACACGCATGAAACGGAGCTACGCGTGCAGAGTTATGATGCGATGAAAATGCAAGAAAATAATCACAGATAAAGGACTTAGGGGATTCGGGGTCAACCTCCGGATTTGCACGGATTCCGAGGCGGCGGCGGATCACGCCGGATCTCCACCGGAGAAGAGGCGACGGTGGCCGGAGTTGGACGGGGACGAGCGCCGGAGGGCAGGGGAGGCCGGATCCGGCGGCACCGGGCGGCGGAGGTCGGGACGGCGGCGTGGGCCGGGCGACGCGATCCAAGTGAGCGAGGCGGGACGGCGCACCTCGGCGGGCGGGCACGGGCGGCGGGCGGTGGCGGGCGAGCGACGAGCGGGCGGAGGGAGGCGGCCAGGTGGAGCCAGCGGCGGCGGGCGATCGGCGGCGCGGCCGGGCGGAGCGGTCGGGAGCGGCGGGCGGCCGGGCGATTCGGCCGGGGGCGGGCGAGGGCAAGGCGGCGGCTGGCGGCGAGGTTGCCTGGCGGCGGAGGAGGCGGAGGGCGCGCCAGATCGGACCGGGCGGGTTGCCTCGGCCCCGACGGCCTGGCGGCGCGCGCGGTGGCGGGGCACGCGTGGCAGCGCCATCGCTCGGGCGGTGGCAAGGGCGACGTGTCCGGGCGCGGGACGGACACGTCCGGCGGCGGAGAGGGAAAAACTAGGGTTTGGGGGGGAAATTGATCCGCGAATTTCGGGGGAGGGAGCTATTTATATATAGAGGGAGCTAGGAGAGTCCAAATGAGGTGCGGTTTTCGCCCACACGATCGTGATCGAACGACCGAGAGCATGGAGGGGAGTTGGCTGGGTTTTGGGCCAGTTTGAAAGGGGTGTTGGGCTGCAAAGAGAAAGGAGGGTTTGCGGTTACCCGGTTAACCGTTGGAGTATCAAACGACCTCCAAATGGCACGAAACTTGACAGGCGGTCTACCGGTGCTATACCAAGGCCGCTTGGAAAACCTCGTTCCATTCCGAGACCGTTTAACACCCGCTCACGAAAAGAGGTAAAAGGGGGCGCCGGGGGACATAGGAGTGCCGGATTGCAAAACGGACAACGGGGAAAATGCTCGGATGCATGAGACGAACATGTATGCAAATGTGATGCACATGACGACATGATATGAAATGCAGATGATGACATGGCAAAGATGCAACACGCAAGCAAATGACATGGCAACGCCGACGAATAACTGAAGGACACCTGGCGCATCGAATCCGGGGCGTTACAGCTCCCCCCTCCCGCCATTCCAGATTGTATTCCAGAGGAAGATAACTGTTCAGATGGGGATTCAGAGGGAGCCGACCACTCCTATTTACCACCTGAGGTGTTTGCTCTAACCTGGCATGCTGATGTTGGTCATATCATGCATATGGCGCCTCGCATTGCTTACATTATACATCTTATATGTCACAGCTTAGTTTAGATTTTCTTTGTGTGAATGCCACCTGTTTGGTTTCTATATCATACTCCCACTGTTTCTAAATATTTGTCTTTTTAGATATTTCAACAAGTGACTACATACAGAGCAAAATGAGTGAATCTACACTCTAAAATATGTCTATATACATCCGTATGTGGTAGTCCATTTGAAATCTCTAAAAAGACAAATATTTAGGAATGGAGGGAATATATGGGAATTATGCAATGCCATCTTCTTTATCCAGGTGATGTCTACTACACAACCTTCTTCTTGTAGACGTTGTTGGGCCTCCAAGTGCAGAGGTTTGTAGGACAGTAGCAAATTTCCCTCAAGTGGATGACCTAAGGTTTATCAATTTGTGGGAGGCATAGGATGAAGATGGTCTCTCTCAAACAACCCTGCAACCAAATAACAAAGAATCTCTTGTGTCCCCAACACACCCAATACAATGGTAAATTGTATAGGTGCACTAGTTCGGCGAAGAGATGGTGATACAAGTGCAATATGGATGGTATATATAGGTTTTTGTAATCTGAAAATATAAAAACAGAAGGTAGAAAGTGGTAAAAGTGAGCGTAAACGGTATTGCAATGCTAGGAAACAAGGCCTAGGGTTCATACTTTCACTGGTGCAAGTTCTCTCAACAATAATAACATAATTGGATCATATAACTATCCCTCAACATGCAACAAAGAGTCACTCCAAAGTCACTAATAGCGGAGAACAAACGTAGAGATTATGGTAGGGTACGAAACCACCTCAAAGTTATTCTTTCTGATCTATTCGAGAGTTCGTACTAGAATAACACCTTAAGACACATATCAACCAAAACCCTAATTTCACCTAGATACTCTAATGTCACCTCAAGTATCCATGGGTATGATTATACGATATGCATCACACAATCTCAGATTCATCTATTCAACTAACACAAAGAACTTCAAAGAATGCCCCAAAGTTTCTACTGGAGAGTCAAGACGAAAACGTGTGCCAACCCCTATGCATAAGTTCACAATGTTACGGAACCCGCAAGTTGATCACCAAAAACATACATCAAGTGGATCACGTGAATATCCCATTGTCACCATAGATAAACACATGCAAGACATACATCAAGTGCTCTCAAATCCTTAAAGACTCAATCTGATAAGATAACTTCAAAGGGAAAAATCAATCCATTACAAAAGAGTAGAGGGGGAGAAACATCATAAGATCCAACTATAATAGCAAAGCTCGCGATACATCAAGATCGTACCACCTCAAGAACACGAGAGAGAGAGAGAGAGAGAGATCAAACACATAGCTACTAGTACATACCCTCAACCCCGAGGGTGAACTACTCCCTCCTCATCATGGAGATCGCGGGATGATGAAGATGGCCACCGATGAGAGATCCCTCCTCCGGCAGGATACCAGAACAGGGTCCCGATTGGTTTTTGGTGGCTACAGAGGCTTGCGGCGGCGGAACTCCCAGTCTATTGTGTTCCCCGATGTTTTAGGGCATATGGATATATATAGGCGAAAGAAGTCGGTCAGGGGAGCCACGAGGGGCCCACGAGGGTGGGGGGCAAGCCTAGGGGGGTCGGGCGCGCCTCCCTGCCTTGTGAATTCCTCGAAGCTTCCCTGACATCTACTCCAAGTCTCCTGAATTGCTTCCGTTCCAAAAATAACTCTCCCGAAGGCTTCATTCCGTTTGATATTCTTTTTCTTCGAAACACTGAAATAGGCAAGAAAACAACAGTTTGGGCTGGGCCTCCGGTTAATAGGTTAGTCCCAAAAATAATATAAAAGTGTTTAGTAAAGCCCATAAACATCCAAATCAGATAATATAATAGCATGAATACTTCATAAATTATAGATACGTTGGAGACGTATCACCAGGCATCATATACGTGAATCATACAATGCCATCCTGTTTAGCCAGTCATCGTATATGTGAATAGTATCATGCCATATTTTTTTCATAATGTATTCCATTTTTCAACAATGTTTATACATTCATCTACTGTTCCTGTGCATCAGCCATTTGAGTCGGTCATGGGAAAAACCGGAGTGAAAACAAGGTCTTCTGAGCAGTCAGTGCTACTCGTCGATGCAGATTTCTTGCGACATGAGATAGCTCCTCGAGGAGGATTCAGAGACAGATGACGGTCGATTCCCCCCAAGGTGCATGCTCTAACTTGGCAGGGTTATATTGCTCATATCATGCATATGGTATCTTGCATTGCCATGCCATTTGCTTAGATTAAACATGCTTTGTGTGAATGCCTCCTGTTTGCTTTCTATATCAGATATGTGAATTATGCAATGCCATGTTTGTCAGCCAGTTATCGTATATGTGAATTATGCACCGCCATGTAGCCAGGCATCATATATGTGAATTATCTCATGCCATCTTTTTTTCCCATTACGTATTCCATTTGTCGACAATATGTGTATATTGAACTACTCTTCATGTGTATCAGCCATTTGAGCCGGTTATGGAAAAATCAGGAGTGAAAATAGGGTCTTCAGAGCAGGCAATGGTACTGTTGAAGCATATATCTCGATGGTTATGTGGAGCTCCTCGGAGGAGGATTCAGAGATGATGACCAGTCCTATATCCCACCTGAGGTGTATGCTCTAAGTTGCAATGTTTATATTTCTCATATCATGCATATGGTGTCTTGCATTGCTTAGTTTAGACATCATATGCACAATATTGAATTCCATCTGCTTAGTTTAGAGATCATACATGCGAGTGCTAGCTGCTTAGTATATGAATCAATTATGTAAATTGTATCATGCCATCCTGTATACTTAGATAACATGTATGTGAATTATTTCATCCCAACCTTTCTGAGAAAGACATCATATAGTTTTGTCATGTCATCATGTTTAGATACTCATCATATGTTGAATTATGCCATTATATCCTGTTAAGTTATCCATCATATATCTGAAACTATGTCATGCTATCCTGTTTAGTTAGGCATCATATATGTGAAATTGTGTCATGTTGTCCTGCTTGGTTAGACAACATATATGTGAATTACCACATCTGTCTATCATACAATGTCTCAGACGCTCAATTTCTTTTCTTGTTTATCAGCCATTTGAATTGGAGGGGTGATGGCAGTATCTAAGGGAGCAAAACCCGTTCTTCACAAAAGACAAGTGCTACCCGTCGATGCAGATAGAACCATGGTTGTCTTGGCCCACAAACTAGCCCCACCACACATAATCAAGACTCTTCCAGATTGCACACTTACACCGTTAGGCGAGAACCAGCTACAACCCATCTAACCCCAACCCCAAATGGATAGTAACCCACTTCTAGTTGACAAAGCACCATGTCCACCATAGAGTACCCCCACATGAGCAGTTTGTAAAGCAACTGTAGTGCCCAAAGCACGAAGACCACCACAGCGAACCCAAACTCCACATTTAAAGAAGAAGAGCAACCGTTCTTAGGTCAGATTCCGTAGCTATGGTCCATACTCCATTGCTGTTGCATCACTGTATTTACTCATACCAACTACTTTCGAAATTGAAGGATCCAATTGAAACTCCAATGGCGCAACAGGTATGTTTTAAACCTATTTCTTTAACTGGATTGCTGTTCTAACTTCTTGCTCTATGTTGATTTCAGTTTCAGTTGTATAAGCAGTTATGTTCTCATGTGATGCACATTACAAGTGTTGACAATGTTGTGTAGTTTCTCACACTTATATTCTGTCTATGTTGCTGTGTCTTAAAAATATATGAGTTGAACTGTGTCTCTATCTTGATTAGGCAACATAAACTAGAATGATATGGACAATACAGTGACCATAGTACATAGATATATGTTTGTTTCATGCTGTTATCCTGTCCACCTTACTACTGAACCGGTTTACCAAAATGAGTTTCGTATACTACATGCTAAACCTGTGATGTGTCTGCTTGTTTATCTTGTAGTATGCGAACAGAATATTGGAGAAGAGCACCCCACTATGCAATGGTAGAGAAAGTAATGCAGATAAGGTTCAAGATAGTGAGACAGCCCTGTTGGTCTCCAAGAAAGGTGATAAAAACGATCTTGTAGACAGTGAGAAAACCCCACAGTCCTGCGTTGATGTAGTGTTCGAGTTACTGACCAGTACCATTGGCACAAGCTCTTCGAACTCGCTGCCTGAAACACTTCAGCTTCTTCATCCTCAGCTACAAGCTAAAAGGCATCAGTCAGCTGTGCTGCGGCAAGAAGCCGAAGGACTGAGGAAGTCCCTGCAAAATTCAGATGCATACTTTCTTGTGCAACAGCAAATGCTGGAGGATTTAAGCTCCAAACAAGAGAAAGTTAATAAGCTTTCTAAGCATCTTGCCAGCATTATGGGTACCCAGGATATTGTTTCTTGAGCTCTTCTGAAGTGATTTCAGTTCGGACTTGTTTTGTTGCGGCGTTTATTTGCTTTGGTCGCCAAGTTTGACAACCGATGTATATGATATGCGGCTTTGTTCCCTATATTTGCACTGGTGGCGAATTTTGATGCCCAGTGGATGTAATATGTGTAATAGCCGTGATAGCCTAGCGTAAGTTGCTTGCTTATTTATTTCCTTGTTGTCTTGTTTTTTTGTTTCCTTGTGGGCAGTGCAGTTCTTTTTCCGCGGTTTGCTAGTGGCCGCAATAACCTATTTTTTTTAAACTAGTCCACAATAACCATGGGCTACATATTTACTGTAGTTACCATGGGCCTCCTACGGGCCATAGAAACAATGGACCTTCTAAGGGCCATAGAAATGATGGGCCTTCTACGGGTTGTAGCATCAACGGGCCTTCTACGGGCCGTATGATCGATCGGCCAAACATGGGCCAATAACATACCGCATTATGGGCCGTAAACGGGCTATATTTGGAATCGTCCATTCATGGGCCGACCATAATGGGCCGTCATTAATCTTTGTATTTGATGACGCTACAAAAACGGCACAATGGATTAACGGGCCGACTGTAACCACGGGCTGAATTTGGCCCACAAGCAGAAAAGGCCAGTAACGGGCCATAAGTAACCGAATGCTGGAACTAAGCCCAAGAATAAATGGGCCTTGAGAAGGCCGAAACATAACATGGGTTGGAAACGGCCCAATGGAATAATGGGCCGTTAATGGGTATAAAGCGGTACACTGTTCATTGCGGGCCAGATTCACCACGGGCCTTTAATGGGCCAAGAGTTACAAATGGCCTCGTATGGGCCGAAAGACATCATGGGCCATACATGGGCCAAAAGTTACAACAGGCTGGAATCATATTGGATGGCCCAGATGAAGCTACTAGTCTTAATTCCGGTAGGCCATAACGGGTCGTGAGTTAGCGGGCCATAAATGGGCTTTCCGTGGGCCGGCCCATTACCGTTTGACCAAGTCAACGGGCCGGCCTTTTCACTGGAATGGGCCTCTGTTGGGCCATGCCACATGTCGACATATCATAGGCGCCTCCTGTCCAATGAATGGATGGCATCTGTCCAAACGGTGAGCCAATACGTGTTTCCTCCGGCCAATGAGAATTTTACACATGGAAAATCCTCATTGGTCCGGGCTGTTAGCGGGTTATCGGATCCAAAACCGGACCCCGATAGCTTAACAGCGTCCCATTACGGTGGATGCCACGTGTCGGTCACCCTTGACGAAAGCACTTCTATGACACGCGATTTATCGTCATGGAAGTGGACACTTCCGTGATGATAATTTTGGTAATGTCATGGAACACTTCTACAACAGCACAAGTATGACTATCTTGATTTTGTCATAAAATTGTCATGGATGTACATGCATGACAGAAAACATGACCTACTGTGACAAACACGTATCATCACGGGAGTGTATTTTTTTTGTAGTGGTTACACTGCTGCATAGAGGGGGAGAGAGTTGGTCTTGACGGTAGCAAGATTGTTGATGTAGATCGACGTCCTGATCATTGCCCCGGCGGCACTCCGGCGCCAGCAGAAGCGAGGGGGAGAGAGCACCCCTCCTTCTTCTTCCTTGGCCTCCCCCCTAGATGGGAGGAGAGTTCCCCCTCTGGTCCTTGGTCTCCATGGCGGCGGAGGAGCAGGAGCCCCTCCAAGGTTGGATCTCCCTCTCTGTTCTCTTCTGTTTCGCGTTACTTGATCTGGCCGAAAACCGTTTCTTATATTTCGGGAGATCCGTAACTCCGATTGCGCTGAGATCTTAACACGATTTCTTTCCGGATATAAGCTTCCTTGCGCCCGAAGTAGAGCTCCAACCGACGTTCAAGGAGGGCACAACCCACCACCACACGCCAGGGGCCTCTGGCGTGCCCTGGTGTCTTGTGGGCTGTGTGGGCCTCCGTTTGCGGTGATTCAACTCCCAAAAATCACATATATTCCAAAATAATTCTCCATAAAATTTTATTGCATTTGGACTTCGTTTGATATGGATTTTCTGCGATACAAAAAACATGCAAAAAAACGGGAACTGGCATTGGGCACTGAATCAATAGGTTAGTCCAATCAATCATATAAAAGTTGCCAAAAATATGTAAAACTTGTATAATATTGGCATGAAACAATCAAAAATTATAGATACGACGGAGACGTATCAGCCGATCATCGGGCAAGTCAACCAAAGTCCATACTTTGTTCTCATACATGGATCCCATCTCAGATTTCATGGCCTCAAGCCATTTCGCGGAATCTGGGCTCATCATCGCTTCCTCATAATTCGTAGGTTCATCATGGTCTAGTAACATGACTCCCAGAACAGGATTACCGTACCACTAGTGCGGATCGTATTCTGGTTGACCTACGAGGTTCGGTAGTAACTTGATCTGAAGTTTTATGATCATCATCATTAGCTTCCTCACTGACTGGTGTAGGAATCACTGGAACTGATTTCTGTGATGAACTACTTTCCAATTTGGGAGAAGGTACAATTACCTCATCAAGTTCTACTTTCCTCCCACTCACTTCTTTCGAGAGAAACTCCTCCTCTAGAAAGGATGCAATCTTAGCAACGAATATATTGCCTTCGGATCTATGATAGAAGGTGTACCCAACAGTCTCCTTTGGGTATCCTATGAAGACACATTTCTCCGATTTGGGTTCAAGCTTATCAGGTTGAAGCTTTTTCACATAAACATCGCAGCCCCTAACTTTAAGAAACGACAACTTGGGTTTCTTGCCAAACCACAGTTCATATGGTGTCGTCTCAACGGATTTAGATGGTGCCCTATTTAATGTGAATACAGCCGTCTCTAAATCATAACCCCAAAACAATAGCGGTAAATCAGTAAGAGACATCATAGATCGCACCATACATAATAAACTACGGTTACGATGTTCGGACATACCATTACACTGTGGTGTTCCAGGTGGCGTGAGTTGCGAAACTATTCCACATTGTTTCAAATGAAGACCAAACTCATAACTCAAATATTCACCTCCATGATCAGATTGTAGAAACTTTATTTTCTTGTTACGATGATTTTCCACTTCACTCTGAAATTATGTGAGCTTTCCAAATGTTTCAGACTTATGTTTCATCAAGTAGATATACCCATATCTGCTCAAATCATCTGTGAAGGTCAGAAAATAACGATACCCGCCGCGACCCTCAACACTCATCGGACCGCATACATCAATATGTATTATTTCCATTAAGTTAGTTGCTCGCTCCATTGTTCCAGAGAACGGAGTCTTAGTCATCTTGCCCATGAGGCATGGTTCGCAAGTATCAAGTGATTCCAAAAGCCCATTAGCATGGAGTTTCTTCATGCCCATTACACCAATATGACCTAAACGGCAGTGCCACAAATAAGTTGCACTATCATTATTAACTTTGCATCTTTTGGCTTCAAGATTATGAATATGTGTATCACCACAATCAAGATTCAACAGAAATAGACCACTCATCAAGGGTGCATGACCATAAAAGATATTACTCATATAAATAGAACAACCATTATTCTCTGATTTAAATGAATAACCGCCTCGCATCAAACAAGATCCAGATATAATGTTCATGCTCAACGTTGGCACCAAATAACAATTATTCAGGTCTAAAACTAATCCCTACGGTAGATGTAGAGGTAGTGCGCCGACGGTGGTCACATCGACTTTGGAACCATTTCCCGTGCGCATGGTCACCTCGTCCTTAGCCAATCTTCGTTTAATCTGTAGCCCCTGTTTTGAGTTGCAAATATGAGCAATAGAACTAGTATCAAATAGCCAGGCGCTACTACGAGCATTAGTAAGGTACACATCAATAACTATGTCAAATATACCTTTCACTTTGCCATCCTTCTTATCCGCCAAATACTTGGGGGAGTTCCGCTTCTAGTGACCAGTCCCTTTGCAGTAGAAGCACTCAGTTTCAGGGTTAGGTCTAGACTTGGGCTTCTTCTAGGGAGTATCAACTTGCTTGCTATTCTTCTTGAAGTTCTCCTTCTTCCCTTTGCCCTCTTTCTTGAAACTAGTGGTCTTTTTAACCATCAACACTTGATGCTCCTTCTTGATTTCTACCTCCGCATCTTTTAGCATTGCGAAGAGCTCGGGAATAATCTTCTCCATCCCTTGCATATTATAGTTCATCACGAAGCCTTTATAGCTTGGTGGCAGTGATTGAAGAACTCTGTCAATGACACTATCATCAGGGAGATTAACTCCCAGCTGAGTCAAGTGGTTATGATACCCAGACATTTTGAGTATATGTTCACTGACAAAACTATTCTCCTCCACCTTGCAGCTATAGAACTTGTTGGAGACTTCATACCTCTCAACTCGGGCATTTTCTTGAAATATTAACTTCAACTCCCGGAACATCTCATATGCTCCATGACGTTCAAAACGACTTTGAAGTCCAGAATCTAAGCCGTAAAGCATGGCACACTAAACTATCAAGTAGTCATCAGCTTTGCTCTGCCAGACGTTCATAACGTCCGGAGTTGCTCCTGCAGCGGGTCTTGCACCTGGCGGTGCTTCCAGGACGTAATTCTTCTGTGCAGCAATGAGGATAATCCTCAAGTTACGGACCCAGTCCATGTAATTGCTACCATTATCTTTCAACTTAGCTTTCTCTAGGAACGCATTAAAATTCAAGGGAACGGTAGCACGGGCCATTGATCTACAACAACATAGACAATGCAAAAACTATCAGGTACTAAGTTCATGATAAATTTAAGTTCAATTAATCATATTACTTAAGAACTCACACTTAGATAGACATCCCTCTAGTCATCTAAATGATCACATGATCCATATCAACTAAACCATGTCCGATCATCACGTGAGATGAAGTAGTTTTCAATGGTGAACATCACTATGTTGATCATATCTACTATATGATTCATGTTCGACCTTTCGGTCTCAGTGTTCCGAGGCCATATCTGCATATGTTAGGCTCGTCAAGTTTAACCCGATTATTCTGCACGTGCAAAACTGGCTTGCACCCGTTGTATGTGAACGTAGAGCTTATAACACCCGATCATCACGTGGTGGCTCGGCACGATAAACTGTAGCAACGGTACATACTCAAGGAGAACACTTATACCTTGAAATTTAGTGAGGGGTCATCTTATAATGCTACCGCCGTACTAAGCAAAATAAGATGCATAAAAGATAAACATCACATGCAATCAAAATATGTGACATGATATGGCCATCATCATCTTGTGCCTTTGATCTCCATCTCCAAAGCACCGTCATGATCTCCATCGTCACCGGCTTGACACCTTGATCTCGATCGTAGCATCGCTGTCGTCTCGCCAACTATTGTTGTCAGAGTAATTGGACACGGATACCCCGAAGACGGCAAGACAATTATTCAAGACATCGGGGCTAGCAAAGCCCCTCAGTCCGACTGCCCGGCCGCTCCTGCCAGCTCCCTGTCCGACTGCTCCACCCTGCCGGCTGCCAGCTGACCGACTGCGCCAACCAACCGGCTGCCGACTGCAGCCCGACCCGACACCGACAAGACTTCGACGAGACGGCCATACCGCGGATGAGACAACTGTACCGCGACGCCATCATGTACAATGTCACTTGTCCCTGGGCACTATTCATGAAATGACCCAGGACAAGCATGACATGCACCATGCCTTACCCATGCCCGCTATCAAGCTTACATCCTAAGCTACCCTCTCCTATATAAAGGGGCACACATCCATCCATCCAGGGGATGGACACCCATGGGTACACACATGCTCACGCACACACCCACGGCCAAGTGCCATTCGGCCACTAGAGCATGCATGTTCATCCGCCATCCGCATATACAAAGTCAGATGCCTATGGCACTGACCAATGCTACAGCTCTAGGAGCACTCTGTATTAAGATATGCCACATACACTCAGACACGCAGCAGTAGGAGTATTATCTCTCCGGAGAGCTCCGAAGCTGGGTAAACCACCGTGTGCTACTCGCATACCCGCTCCCGGTCCTATCAGCAGCAGTCTTACCCTCACACTAAGCCCTTGTGGCATCTGTCGACTCGCAAGCCCCCCGTGAGAACACCACGACAGTTGGCGCCCATCATGGGGTGGTACTACTATTATGCTACCACGCTGCTTCTGGTTTCGCTGTCCGGGCGGGACCATCTTCGTCTTCCCCGCCGCGGCATCACGCCATCTCTCCGGTATCGCTCGGGGGCTCGACTTCGACCCGCCCCCGGAGCGGCCGTGCAGGACGGCGCGCCCTCGCCGTCGGCCTCACCTTCTTCACCACCACCGCAACGCCGACCGTCCGTCCGCACGCGTGTTGCGCGCGGGGCCTCGTTTCGGTCAGCCGTGGCCATCCACGCGCCGCTCGCGTATGCTCCCCTCCGCGCTGCGCCTTGTTCCGGCCGGAACGCGCATTCGCTCCTCCATTTATCATGTACGCAGGCTAGCTAGATGCAAGTCAACCATGGTCAAACTACATCCCATACGCTAGCAAGCAAGCAAACATCCTGGCAGCTCAATGGATTTTGTAGCTAGCTAGCTACTTGCGTACGTACTGCTTCACGCGTGACTCTCACCCGCGGCCGTACTCTGCTCCACCACCGCGTCGAGCTGCGCGTAGCTGTCCGGCCCGCCTCGGGCCGCACCAAGACTTCGCCCCGCGCGTCGCCTCGCCCGCGCCTGGCCTCGTCTTTTCCCGCGCCCACGCTGCTTGCCTGTCTCCAGCGCCACGGCCAGCTCCAGCGAGCCCGCGCGGCTGTGCTGCTTCTGCTCCGCCCAGCCGGTGGCTTGCCGCACCAGCTGCCCCTCACCGCCCGCGATCGGCGTCCGTGCGCTGCACGGCCGGCAGGCCACCACAGACGCCAGACCCTGCCGACCAGACCGTCCGCGTTGCCTCGGGCCGCGGCTCCGCCCAGTGCCCGGCCGCCGCGCCATGCGGGCTGCTGCAGCGTGCTCCTCTGCTCGTGCGGCCAGGGCCCGTGCTGGCCCGGCCGCCTGCCGGCTTTGGCGGCCGCCTCCGCGCCACTCGACCCGACCTGCCTCGTCCGCTCACGCGGTCCTCCGCCTTCTTCACCGCGACGGCGCTGCCCCGGCCTCCCGTGCCGGCTTCACCTCGGCCGCCTGCCAGCTCCTGCGGGTCGGCTTCGCTTCGCCTCGGCCACCCTCATCCGGTCATCCTCGCGCGTCCGCCGGCCCTGCTCGCCGCGCCCGACGCCGGCCTCTCCAAAGACTTTCGGCCCCGTCTGCTCAGCGCGCAAGGCGGCTCCAGCTTCCTCAAGATCGCCCGAGCTGCAACCGCCCTCGTCGCCTTGCCTCCGCGGTGTCCACCAGCGCCCGAGCTCGGCCTCCGTCGCGCGGCACCGCTTGGCCCCTTCCGCCTCTCGCGCGGCTCCTCCCGTCGGGTGCTCGCGTCGGGTCCTCTGCGCCTGCTCCGGCATCCCGAGACTCGGCCGGCGGCTCAGCGCGCCGGCTTCACCGCATCCGGACTCCTCCATCCGTCACCCTTGGCCGATCCGCTGCAAGGCCAGATCATCGCGCCACAGACCCGGACGCGGGTCCAGCGCTGGCCGCTCCGGCTGCTCTGTCCGCCCGCCCGTCGCCCGTGCCAGTCCGCACCGCCGCCACCTCCGCCACTCCGGTGACCTGGCCTCCCGTGCTGCCTCGCGCCGCTCTGCCTGTTCAGCGCGCATAGCCTGCCCGGCGCCGTTAGCTGGCTCCGCCACGTCGGCTCCCCGCCGGTCGCCTCCGCCCATGACCGCTGCCGCCGACCAGCTCGGCCTCCTCGCCGGCTGCCCCAGGCAGAAAGAAGAAGAGGGGGCCGGCTCCCCATCCCGTCCAAAGTGGATGCTGGCTGCATATTTGTAAAAAAAAAGGTGGTCGGCTGATGAGAAGTCGGAGCAGACTGCTGCAAAGAAGAAAAAGAAGAGAAAGGAAGTGCACCGATGGGTGCACTGCGTACATGCATGCCTGGCCGGCTGCCGACTCCTATGGTTGTATGTGTGCCCATGCACGGCCTGGCCGGCTGCCAACTCTGATGGCGGAGCGCTACACCAGTGGTCTTGTTGACGCGCCCGTGAAGAAGAAGACAAAGTAGTCGCCGGGTGATCCGGCCCGACTGCTCAGCAGTCGGCCCGAATCTCGGGGGCTACACCCAGCGGGTGCGCTGACGCGTCCCTGCGAGGAAGAAGACAAAGTAGTCGCCGGAAGATCCGCCCGATCGCTCGCGATCGGCTGAATCTCGGGTTACACCAGCGGGTGAGTCTTGTTGGCGCGTGAAGATTGCAGACACGAGAAGAGTTTTATCCGGCTGCCAGCAGCCGGCAGAAGAGAAAAAGAAGAAAAAGGACGTTGCAAGACGCCTCGCTGCCTGGCCGGTCGAGCCTGACCGGCCGGGACCCCCCTTCGAGCACCCGGGGGCTCGAAGGCTACACCCAGCGGGTGCACCGACGCACTCTGCGAGCGCCGAGCCGCGCCGGCTGTCTTCGGCAAACTCCGCCTCGGCTACAAGAAAATCAACGTGAGCTCCTCACCCGCATATTTTTGCATCACGCAAGCACGGATAACCCCGAGCAGCCGCGCCGGCTATCTTCGGCAAACTCCGCCTCGGCTACAAGAAAATCAACGTGAGCTCCTCACCCGCATATTTTTGCATCACGCAAGCACGGATAACCCCGAGCGATGCTCGGGGGCTATCTCCGCATTTTATTACAGTTGCATCACTGTTCGCCCCGGCGCCAGCCAGAGTTGGCCCGGGGGCTGGCTGCTTGGCCTGAGAGTTAGTTCCCGCAGACGGCTTAGCAGCGTGCGCGGTACCAAAGGCCCACTCTTAGTCACAGACCGCGGAGCGGCTGTCCGGCTAGCAAGAGTGAACGCTAGAGGCCACCCACGCGAAAAACGTTCGGGAAGAAAAATGGTTCGGGTGACCCGGCCGTTTGCTTTATGAGTATTTGCTCGGTTAAATTCGCTCCCGAGTTTGAGATTGTACACTCCACTCATGCCCACTCTCAGCCACAGATCGCAGAGCGGCTGTCCCAACAGCGAGCACAAGCCAAAGAGTGGAGGAACATGGAAAGATTAAGGGGCTCGGGACGAAACCGAGTTGGCACCCCTCCATAAAACTTGCAATGCTAAAAGCAAACATTTGATATATCTGCGTGGACTAACTTTGTTTTTTTTATGATCATTTCCATGAACACTGCAAAAAAACCTCCGCCTAACTTTGGCAAGTTGCCGGAGGCTTGGGGCTCTTGTCGGAGTAATTGGACACGGATACCTCAAGACGGCAAGACAATTATTCAAGACATTGGGGCTAGCAAAGCCCTCATCCGACCGCCTGCCGCTCCTGCCGGCTCCCGTCCGATTGCTCCACCCGCCGGTTGCCGGTGACCGACTAAATCAACCAGCCGATCGCCGATCGCAGCCCGACCCGACATCGACAAGACTCGACGAGACGGCCATACCGCATGGACGAGACAACTGCATCAAGAACGCCATCATATACAATGTCACTTGTCCCTGGGCACTATTCATGAAGTGACCCAGGAGACAAGCATGACATGCACCATGCCTTACCCATGCCCACTACCAAGCTTACATCCTAAGCTACCCTCTCCTATATAAAGGGGCACACATCCATCCATCCAGGGGATGGACACCCATGGGCACACACATGCTCACGCACACACCCACGGCCAAGTGCCATTCAGCCACTAGAGCACGCATGTTCATCCGGCCATCCGTATATACAAAGTCAGATGCCTATGGCACTGACCAATGCTACAGCTCTAGGAGCACTCTGTACTAAGATATGCCACATACACTCAGACATGCAGCAGTAGGAGTATTATCTCTCCGGAGAGCTCCGAAGTTAGGTAAACCACCGCGTGCTACTCGCATACCCGCTCCCGGTCCTATCAGCAGCAGTCTTACCCTCACACTAAGCCCTTGTGGCATCTGTCGACTCGCAAGCCCCCCGTGAGAACACCACGACAATTGCTTCTACGACTATCGCTACCGCTTAGTGATAAAGTAAAGCAATTACATGGCGATTGCATTTCATACAATAAAGCGACAACTATAAGGCTCCTTCTAGTTGCCGATAACTTTTACAAAACATGATCATCTCATACAACAATTTATATCTCATCACATCTTGACCATATCACATCATAACATGCCCTGCAAAAACAAGTTAAACGTCCTCTACTTTGTTGTTGCAAGTTTTACGTGGCTGCTACGGACTTCTAGAAAGAACTGTTCTTACCTACGCATCAAAACCACAACGATTTTTGTCAAGTGTGCTGTTTTAACCTTCAACAAGGACCGGCTATAGTCAAACTTGATTCAACTAAAGTTGGAGAAACAGACACCCGCTAGCCACCTGTGTGCGAAGCACGTCGGTAGAACCAGTTGCATGAACACGGTCATGTAATGTCGGTCCGGGCTGCTTCATCCAACAATACCGCCGAATCAAAGTAAGACGTTGATGATAAGCAGTATGACTATTATCGCCCACAACACATTGTGTTCTACTCGTGCATATATCGTCTACGCATAGACCTGGCTCGGATGCCACTGTTGGGGAACGTAGTAATTCAAAAAAATTCCTACGGTCACGCAAGATCTATCTAGGAGATGCACAGCAACGAGAGGGAAGAGTGTGTCCACGTACCCTCGTAGACCAAAAGCGGAAGCGTTTAGTAACGCGGTTGATGTAGTCGAACGTCTTCACGATCCAACCGATCCAAGTACCGAACGTACAGCACCTCCGTGTTCAGCACACGTTCAACACGATGACATCCCTCAAGCTCTTGATCCAGTAGAGGGTCGAGGGAGAGTTCTGTCAGCACGATGGCGTGGCGACGGTGTTGTTGATGTGATCCGCGCAAGGCTTCGCCTAAGCACTATGACATTATGACCGAGGTGGTAAACTGTGGAGGGGTGATATGTCTCCAACGTATCTATAATTTTTGATTGCTCCATGCTACTTTATCTACTGTTTTAGGCTTTATTGGGCTTTATTTTCCACTTTTATATTATTTTTGGGACTAACCTATTAACCGGAGGCCCAGCCCAGAATTGTTGTTTTTGCCTATTTCAGTATTTCGAAGAAAAGGAATATCAAACGGAGTCCAAATGGAATGAAACCTTCGGGAACGTGATCAAGAGAACTTGGAGTGCAAGTCAAGAAGCAACCGGCGCCTCCACGAGATAGGAGGGCGCACCCCCCCCCCTATAGGGCGCGCCCCCTATCTCGTGGGCCCCCTAATGCCACCGACGTGCTTCTTCTTCCTATATATACCCACGCACTCGAAAACATCCGGAGGCACCACGAAACACAATTTCCACCATCAGTAACCTTACAGATCCGCGAGATCCCATCTTGGAGCCTTCACGACACTCACGGGGGGGAATCAAGCATGGAGGGCCTCTACATCAACATCCTTGCCCCTCCGATGAGTTGTGAGTAGTTTACCACAGACCTACGGGTCCATAGTTATTAGCTAGATGGCTTCTTCTCTCGTTTTGGATCTCAATACAATGTTCTCCCCCTCTCTTGTGGAGATCTATTCAATGTAAATCTCTTTTTGCGGTGTGTTTGTCGAGATCCGATGAATTGTGGGTTTATGATCAAGTTTATCTATGAATAATATTTGAATCTTCACTGAATTCTTTTATGTATGATTAAGTTATCTTTGCAAGTCTCTTCGAATTATCAGTTTGGTTTGGCCTACTAGATTGCTCTTTCTTGCCATGGGAGAAGTGCTTAGCTTTGGGTTCAATCTTGCGTTGTCCTTACCCAGTGATAGAAAGGGTTGCAAGGCACGTATTGTATTGTTGCCATCGAGGATAACAAGATGGGATTTATATCATATTGCATGAGTTTATCCCTCTACATCATGTCATCTTGCTTAATGCGTTACTCTGTTCTTATGAACTTAATACTCTAGATGCATCTTTGGATAGCGGTCGATGTGTGGAGTAATAGTAGTAGATGCAGGCAGGAGTCGGTCTACTTGTTATGGACGTGATGCCTATATACATGATCATGCCTAGATAATCTCATAACTATGCGCTTTTCTATCAATTGCTTGACAGTAATTTGTTCACCCACCGTAATACTTATGCTATCTTGAGAGAAGCCACTAGTGAAACCTATGGCCCCCGGGTCTATCTCTTATCATATTTGTTTCCAATCTACTTTTATTTGCATCTTTACTTTTTGCATCTATATTATAAAATACCAAAAATATATTTATCTTATCATACTATCTTTATTAGATCTCACTTTCGCAAGTGGCCGTGAAGGGATTGACAACTCCTTTATTGCGTTGGTTGCGAGTTCTCAGTTTGTTTGTGTAGGTGCGTGGGACTTTTGAGGAGCCTCCTACTGGATTGATACCTTGGTTCTCAAAACTGAGGGAAATACTTACGCTACACTTTGCCGCATCACCCTCTCCTCTTCGAGGAAAACCAACGCAAGCTCAAGACGTAGCAAGTAGTCTTTTGTTTCCTTTCTCTAACGGAGCTCACGAGATTTCTATTGAGTTTTGTGTTGTGAAGTTTTCAAGTTTTGGGTAAAGCTTTTATGGACTATGGAATAAAGGGTGGCAAGAGCCTAAGCTTGGGGATGCCCATGGCACCCCAAGATATTCAAGAATAGCCAAAGTTTAAGCTTGGGGATGCCCCGGGAAGGCATCCCCTCTTTCGTCTTCGTTCATTGGTAACTTTACTTGGGGCTATATTTTTATTCACCACATGATAAGTGTTTTGCTTGGAGCGTCGTGAATTATTTTAGTCTTTGCTTTTTAGTTTACCACAATCATCCTTTCTGTACACACCTTTTGAGAGAGCCATACATAAATTGGAATTTGATAGAATACTCTATGTGCTTCACTTATATCTTTTGAGCTTGATAGTTTTGCTCATAGTGCTTCACTTATATCTTTTGAGCGTGATAATTTTTGCTCTAGTGCTTCACTTAGATCTTTTAGAGCACGGTGGTATGTTTGTTTTAAAGAAACTATTGATCTCTCATGCTTCACTTAGATTATTTTGAGAGTCGTTAATAGCATGGTAATTTGCTTAAATATTAATATACTTGGTATTCAAGATATGTGAAACTTTCTTTTGAGTGCATTGAATACTAAGAAAAGTTTGATGCTTGATAATTGTTTTGAGATATGAAGATGGTGATATTAGAGTCATGCTAGTTGAGTAGTTGTGAATTTAAAGAATACTTGTGTTGAAGTTTGTGATTCCCGTAGCATGCACGTATGGTGAACCGTTATGTGATGAACTCGGAGCATGATTTATTTATTGATTGTCTTCCTTATGAGTGGAGGTCGGGGACGAGCGATGGTCTTTTCCTACCAATCTATCCCCCTAGGAGCATGCGCGTAATACTTTGCTTTGATAACTTCTAGATTTTTGCAATAAGTATATGAGTTATTTATGACTAATGTTGAGTCCATGGATTATACGCACTTTTTCCCATCCTTCCACCATTACTAGCCTCTCTAATACCGCGCACTTTTCGCCGGTATCATACACCCACCATATATCTTCCTCAAAACATCCACCATACCTACCTATTATGGCATTTCCATAGCCATTCCAAGATATATTGCCATGCAATTTTCCACCGTCCCATTTATTATGACATGCTCCATCATTGTCATATTGCTAGCATGATCATGTAGTTGACATCGTATTTGTGGCAAGGCCACCGTTCGTAATTCTTTCATACATGTCACTCTTGATTCATTGCATATCCGATATCACGGAGGCATTCATATAGAGTCATATTTTGTTCTAAGTATCGAGTTGTAATTCTTGAGTTGTAAGTAAATAAAAGTGTGATGATCATCATTATTAGAGCATTGTCCCAGTAAGGAAAGGATGATGGAGACTATGATTCCCCCACAAGTCAGGATGAGACTTCGAACAAAAAAGAAAAAAAAGAAAAAAAGAGGCCATAAAAAAAAGAGAAAAGGCCCAAAGAAAAAAAGAGAAAAGAAAAAAAAATGAGAGAATAAGAGAGAAGGGGCAATGTTACTATCCTTTTACCACACTTGTGCTTCAAAGTAGTACCAAGATCTTCATGATAGAGAGTCTCTCATTTTGTCACTTTCATATACTAGTGGGAATTTTTCATTATAGAACTTGGCTTGTATATTCCAATGATGGGCTTCCTCAAATGCCCTAGGTCTTCATGAGCAAGCGAGTTGGATGCACACCCACTTAGTTTCTTTTGTTGAGCTTTCATATACTTATAGCTCTACTGCATCCATTGCATGGCAATCCCTACTCACTCACATTGATATCTATTGATGGGCATCTCCATAGCCCGTTGATACGCCTAGTTGATGTGAGACTATCTTCTCCTTTTTTGTCTTGTCCACAACCACCATTCTATTCCACATATAGTGCTATATCCATGGCTCATGCTCATGTATTGCGTGAAGATTGAAAAAGTTTTGAAAATGTTAAAGTATGAAACAATTGCTTGGCTTGTCATCGGGGTTGTGCATGATTTAAATATTTTGTGTGGGGAAAATGGAGCATAGCCAGACTATATGATTTTGTAGGGATAACTTTCTTTGGCCATGTTATTTTGAGAAGACATAATTGCTTAGTTAGTATACTTGAAGTACTATTATTTTTATGTCAATATGAACTTTTGTCTTGAATCTTTCGGATCTGAATATTCATACCACAATTTAGAAGATTTACATTGAAATTATGCCAAAGTATCACTCCGCATCAAAAATTCTTTTTTTATCATTTACCTACTCGAGGACGAGCAGGAATTAAGCTTGGGGATGCCTGATACATCTCCAACGTATCTATAATTTTTTATTGCTCCATGCTACTTTATCTACTGTTTTAGGCTTTATTGGGCTTTATTTTCCACTTCTATATTATTTTTGGGACTAACCTATTAACCGGAGGCCCAGCCCAGAATTGTTGTTTTTGCCTATTTCAGTATTTCGAAGAAAAGGAATATCAAACGGAGTCCAAACGGAATGAAACCTTCGGGAACGTGATTTTCTCACCGAACGTGAACCAGAGAACTTGGAGTGCAAGTCAAGAAGCAACCGGAGCCTCCACGAGATAGGAGGCGCCCCTATAGGGCGCCCTGTCTCGTGGGCCCCTCATGCCACCGATGTACTTCTTCTTCCTATATATACCTATGTACCCCGAAAACATCCGGGGGCACCACAAAACACAATTTCCACCAACGTAACCTTCTGTATCCGCGAGATCCCATCTTGGAGCCTTCGCCGGCACTCTACCGGTGCGGGAATCAAGCATGGAGGGCCTCTACATCAACATCCTTGCCCCTCCGATGAGTTGTGAGTAGTTTACCACAGACCTGCAGGTCCATAGTTATTAGCTAGATGGCTTCTTCTCTGTTTTTGGATCTCAATATAATGTTCTCCCCCTCTCTTGTGGAGATCTATTCGATGTAAATCTCTTTTTGCGGTGTGTTTGTCGAGATCCGATGAATTGTGGGTTTATGATCAAGTTTATCTATGAATAATATTTGAATCTTCTCTGAATTCTTTTATGTATGATTAAGTTATCTTTGCAAGTCTCTTCGAATTATCAGTTTGGTTTGGCCTACTAGATTGATCTTTCTTGCCATGGGAGAAGTGCTTAGCTTTGGGTTCAATCTTGCGGTGTCCTTACCGAGTGACAGAAAGGGTTGCAAGGCACGTATTGTATTGTTGCCATCGAGGATAACAAGAGGGTTTATATCATATTGCATGAGTTTATCCTCTACATCATGTCATCTTGCTTAATGCGTTACTCTGTTCTTATGAACTTAATACTCTAGATGCATGCTAGATAGCAGTCGATGTGTGGAGTAATAGTAGTAGATGCAGGCAGGAGTCGGTCTACTTGTTATGGACGTGATGCCTATATACATGATCATGCCTAGATAATCTCACAACTATGCGCTTTTCTATCAATTGCTCGACAGTAATTTGTTCACCCACCGTAATACTTATGCTATCTTGAGAGAAGCCACTAGTGAAACCTATGGCCCCCGAGTCTATCTCTTATCATATTTGTTTCCAATCTACTTTTATTTGCATCTTTACTTTTTGCATCTATATTATAAAATACCAAAAATATATTTATCTTATCATACTATCTTTATTAGATCTCACTTTCGCAAGTGGCCGTGAAGGGATTGACAACCCCTTTATTGTGTTGGTTGGGAGTTCTCAGTTTGTTTGTGTAGGTGCGTGGGACTTTTGAGGAGCCTCCTACTGGATTGATACCTTGGTTCTCAAAACTGAGGGAAATACTTACACTACACTTTGCTGCATCACCCTCTCCTCTTCAAGGAAAACCAACGCAAGCTCAAGACGTAGCAAGCGGGGCACCGCACATGGCTAAGAAACAATTGTGTGTCCTTGGGATGCCCCCCTGCCCACTTATATAAAGGAGGGGTAAGGAGGAGGCCGGCCCAATAGGGGGCGCGCCATGAGGGGGAGTCCTACTAGGACTCCGTTCCTAGTAGGATTCGCCCCCCCCCCCTCCTTCCATCTAACAGAGAGGGGAAAGGGGAAGGGAGAGAGGGAGAAGGAAAGAGGGGGCTGCGCCCCCTCCCCTTATCCAATTCAGGTTGGGGCAAGGGGGGCATGCGCCACCTCCTGTGGCCTGCCTCCTCTCCTCCACTAAGGCCCAATAGGCCCATTAACTTTCCCGGGGGGTTCCGGTAACCTCCCGGTACTCCGAAAAATCCCCGATCTTCTTCAGAACCATTCCAGTGTCCGTATATAACCTTCCAATGTATCAATCTTTACCTCTCGACCATTTCGAGACTCCTCGTCATGTCCGTGATCTCATCTGGGACTCCGAACAAACTTCGGTCACCAAAACACATAACTCATAATACAAATCATCATGGAATGTTAAGCGTGAGGACCCTACGGGTTCGAGAACTATGTAGACATGACCGAGACACATCTCCAGTCAATAACCAATAGCAGAACCTCGATGCTCATATTGGCTCCTACATATTCTATGAAGATCTTTACCGGTCAAACCGCATAACAACATACGTTGTTCCCTTTGTCATCGATATGTTACTTGCCCGAGATTCGATCGTCGGTATCATCATACCTAGTTCAATCTCATTACCGCAAGTCTCTTTACTCGTTCCGTAATGCATCATCTCGTAACCAACTCGTTAGTCACATTGCTTGCAAGGCTTATAGTGATGTGCATTACCGAGAGGGCCTAGAGATACCTCTCCGATACACGGAGTGACAAATCCTGATCTTGATCTATGCCAACCCAACAAACACCTTCGGAGACACCTGTAGAGCATCTTTATAATCACCCAGTTACGTTGTGATGTTTGATAGCACACAAAGTGTTCCTCCGGTATTCGGGAGTTGCATAATCTCATAGTCAGAGGAACATGTATAAGTTATGAAGAAAGCAATAGCAATAAAAATAAACGATCATTATGCTAAGCTAACGGATGGGTCTTGTCCATCACATCATTCTCTAATGATGTGATCACGTTCATCAAATGACAACACATGTCTATGGTCAGGAAACATAACCATCTTTGATCAACGAGCTAGTCAAGTAGAGGCATACTAGGGACACTCTATTTTGTCTATGTATTCACACATGTACTAAGTTTCCAGTTAATACAATTCTAGCATGAATAATAAACATTTATCATAATATAAGGAAATATAAATAACAACTTTATTATTACCTCTAGGGCATATTTCCTTCACTGTCCCCCAAGGCGTAGCTCTTCTTGTTGTTGTTTTTTTGGGCGGGCGAGGCCCTTGGGGGAGTTGGCCGGGCAGGCCAGGGCTTGGCCCTGCATCGGTGCAGGCCACCCCCTGTCCCTGACGGCGCCTCCTCCGAGCCACGGCAACGACCTGCGTGTGTGCGGTCACGGCGTCCTTTGGCAGGCGGCTGAAGTTTCACGGTGGTTATTTGTCGACACTGCTCTGGTCCCGGCGACCGCGGACATGCGTTCTCCAGTGTACATGGTCTGTCGGCGACCACACCGGCGCGGTTTTGGCCCTGGTTGACCGTTTGTTGCGTCCCTTCCAGCATCTTCGGTTCGTCGGTGTCCTGGTGGCTATGCCTCCGGCAGCACGGAGCTGCGTTCCCTTCCAGCTCTGGATTGCTGCCGGCGTCGGCCGCCAACCTACCATTTGTGTCGGCTCCCTGTCTACCTACACGCCATGTCGGTTGCAAAGCTCGCGTTTGTCGGCCCCCGGTGCAGCCCCACCCTCCTTCTGAGGCAGCGGTCGACGAACAGGTTGACTCCTACATCTTCGGATCTTGATCTGGTAGCTATGGGATTGCTCGAACTCATGCCTGGCGAAAGCCATGCTCGGCTTGCCGATGCTGGCAGCGCCGACACCCGCGGATGTCGTTTTGGCGCTGCCATGGCTTTAGTTGAGCCCCTCTTCGAGCTTCAGGGGAAATCCTACGGACGGCTTTTCGGACTAGATGACGACGGCGTCACGACGTCGTTCCCTTCTTGAAGGCGCTATCTTACTCGCTCGCGGAGTCCCCGGTGTTGGAATTGAAGATGTTCAACGTCCTGCTCATACGGCCTGATCCTCTAGTTTTAGGCTGGGTGTGTTTAGTTGTGTGTTTCTCCCCTGTTCGGGCTGAGCACCCCTTCTCTCTGCTCTAGGCACCATGTGCATGCCTCCTTGCGTTCATGTCATGTGTTGTACCTCCTGTTGTACTCATTGTTCTTCTATCTATCAATGGAAAGATACACAACCTTTGCGTATTCGTGAAAAAAGGAGTTGGTCAGTTTATCAAGGAAAATCGAGCAAAAACCTAAACAACACCTAGCTAAACTAGGTCTAAAGCACCAAAGATATACAAAACGCCGAAAGGCCAACACCCCACAACATGCTCGAACGGGCACTCGAGTGCATTCACTGCTATCAAAGTACACACCGAAATTGTCATATCAATCCGGGTTGCCACGAGCATATCCGCAAAACCTCGAGAACATCGAAGAGGAACAAAATATCCTCTTCGATCTCACCGGATTGGCTGACATAACCCACTTGACGCTCCTTGCATGTCGAGGGTTGTGAGGTTAGAAAAAGGTACTCTCAAAGAGACCGGCCCGCCACTTCGACAAAGCTCAAAGTAATCGAAAGGTTCGATTGGGTCCATTGTGAGGCCCGACACTTCGTATGCGGACCGGTCTTGCTGACACTCTTGGCGTACAAAGCCAGTGAAAGTATCCACACGTAAATCCCAATCAGTGGTACGGTTTAATTAGAGTTAATCTTATTCCAGTTCCAGTTAGCATGAAAGTCTGCGCGGCTGGTCCATTTACTTTTAAGTTAAAAAAATCATGAATTCAAAAATGATACAAAATTCAAAAACATGTGAATTCAAAAAATATTGAATTTGAAAAAAAATCACTGATAAAAAAATCCATGATTCAAAAATTGTTCACGGATTTGAAAAGAAGTTCATGAATTCAAAAAATGCTCACAAATTCAAATATTGTTTGTGGATTTGAAAAATTGTTCATGAATTCAAAAAATTGTAAAAATTCTTACAATTGTGAACAATTTTTGAAATTTCAAACATTTCTTAGAAAACAGGAATATTTTTTGAATTTATGAACATTTTTTCATGTTCAAGCAAATTTCCAGAAACATGAATAATTTTTGAAGATTTTGAATTTTTCTGGGAATTCATGAATTCTGAAAAATACTCCAGAAAATAAAAAAGGAAGAGGAAACAGGAAAAATAAAAAAGAGAAGAAAAAAAATTAAAACAAACAAAAATGATCAAACGAACATTAATAAACAGTAATGTTAGCCAGCGAACGTTAGCTGAGAGAGGGGTAGCAAGTGAACGCAATTTGCTGGAAGTTTTAGTCGTGACGAAAGACCAAACGACAGCAATTTGAAAACGAAAGATGCCCTCTCTGAGAAAACTGTCGTGTCGCTCTAAAAAACCTATCATTCCCTCAACTAAAAATGTCACCTAAAACGTTCACAAATGCCATCCTACCTGGCGAATAGCAGTCCTGAACGAACTCTCGAGATCACAGCCGACCATGGACTTTACTAATCCGTGTGCCAAAATTGAGTGAGAGTTGTCAGGTTAGAAAAAGGTAAGAATTGACAAAGCTCAAAATGATCGAAAGGTGGCTCGATTGGATCCATGGTGAGGCCCGTCACCTAGTATGCGGATCGGTCTTGCTGACTCTCTTTGCGTACAAAGCCAGTGAATGTATCTACGCCGACTCGCCGCGTAAATCCCAATCAGTACGGAATAACTAGAGTTAATGTCATTCCAGATGCAGTTAGCATGAAAGTTTGCGCGGCTGGTTCAGAAGAAGTTCTGCGACATGAGTTTTCTTTTAGGGGTCGAAATGAGGTTTCTTGAAGACCCTGATCGCCATGTGACAACAGTTCGGGATCGAGGGAAATGTCTCTTCACGACTTCATATTGCTCCCACGAGGTGGAGTAGTATTCAGTTTATTACGCTCACGGACGTGGTTGTAATTTTTATTAACTATGTTGTTCTTTGTACTGTCATGATTTAACATGAATAGATTGAAAGTTTCTCGTAAAAAAAAGTTCTCCCCACCAAGCCCTCATACCTTGGGCATATTTCTTATCTTCTTATATTGGACTAAGTAATTAATTAAGTGCTTAGTCCTAGTTTTTTGATGTTTCTGAATATCATGGAAAATATGTATTTTAACCCCCAAAAAACCCAGAAAAATATACTAGGATTGTTTTTCCATCAAGAGACATCTAGTGTACCTGGGTTTGGGCCAGGAGAACCCCAGGGTACCTAGGTGCCCTATATAGGCGCTCACAGCCGAGGGGCGCCTAAGCACTGGGGAAAGCTTTTGGAAACCTTCTTTGGCCGCAAACTTGCCCCTTCAGTTTTTCCACCATCCTATTTTGCAACAAAAAAAATTAGATTACGGATCTCCGAGAAAAGATAAAACAGTGACAGAAGGCAGATTGCAGTAACCAGAATAGACTCCCTCTTGAGAGTGAGATCCAATCTCGGAGAGGCTCTCGGACTTCACAGCCATGCCCAGGAAAAATAAGAGCGTAAACCCTTCCCCCACCTAGGGGGCAGCCAAAGAAGGAGAAGGAGGGGGCTCTCTCCATAGTGTAAGGATAGTCGTGTAAGTGACATACACACTTAAGAGAGTAGGAAACTTACCTTTAGTTCCTACGGGGTATCGACTCTCTATACTTTCACTTCCATTTTGAAAAATGCTACAACTATTACCTGCGGCACTGATTATCAAGTGTTTTTCCTGACGCCGTTGTTGGGGAGCATAGCGATACGTTGAATATTCTCGTTTGCTCTTTTTTGTTTTGTCATCTGAATAAGACTTAAGAAGTAAGAAAGAATATGACCAAAGAAGACAATGACTACAACTGGTGACTAAAATTAAAAAGAACTGGATAAGATTGAAAACTAAAATAATAAGTACCTAATATGCCAACAAGCTAATAGGCCAAAAAACTAAAAAGAGTATTGAGAGGGTCAATGAATATGACTAACTAGATTTCACTAAATAATGGGAAAAAAGACTAGGGCTAGTTCTACCGAAGAATAATAGCTGGAAGGTATTCATCCGAACTGGAAAAACTAGTAAACAAGCAGCTAACTGACATAAATTAAGAAAATGGCACCTTACTCTGAAACTATTGACGACCATACAGTAAAAATTCCTTGATTCAGGTTTAGGGGTGAAGAAAGTCTCAAAGACAAAGTTCTAACCTCTGAACTAGCGTCCAAGGAGGACCCCTCCCCCCGGTTTAAGGAGTCCAATTTCCACCAAACATAGCAACAACCTACTAAGGAGGTGATTAGCACAATTTCAACACGAATTCAACATGATTTCACACAAAAGTTTTAGCATGATTAAACGAGGTTTTTAATATAATTTTGAATTGGAAAATGATGTACAACGCCGTGTTGTGTGACCTCCGAGCAACTAAGGACAACAAGTGTGGAAAAAATGAAGCAAGGCAGAGTGATGCAAAAACCAGGGGGAGTGGTGGGTAAAAGGGGAGATAGGGAAAAGCTTAGTGTACCTTCCACCCGTGTGGCCAAGACGACTGCTTCCGGCCTCCCCTGCGAGTGCTTCCTGGTGACGAGTCCGACAGGGCGCCTCCGCCGACATCCTCTCTGTAGCGCCCTCTCTCCTTCCTCCCACTGCTCCCCTACAGCCAACCTCCCTTTCCAAGAGCTGCTCGCGGGCAGCCTGCCATGCTCCATGACCTCTCGCTGGCCCTCGCCGACAAGAGCACCTTCCTCCATCGCATCCGCCTCCCTCCCCTCCATTCATCTGCTATGCAGCGACATGGACCACGGACCACCCCAAAAAGAGTCACGTGGTGGAACGGGTCGACGTACAGATCAAGTAGGCGACCTCACCGACCCAATCAGCAACCGACGTGCATGCAAATAAGAAAGTGGAATGAGGATGCAAGTGATGGTAAGAATCATGGACGATCGGACGGCTTAAAAACAGCCTAAAAGCTGAAGCCAAATGAAAAACAGATGACTAGAAAATACGGAAAGTGTTCCGCTATAGTACGCCTCCACTGCGGAAGATCGTTCCAAAAAAAGGTTAAAAGCAGCAATCGATCGAGACGGTTTAAGAAATTGAGTGAAGAATGAAAGATGCGCCTCCGGTGGGAGAGGTACTGAACTGAACAAACTAATGAACAAGCAACTAACTTACAAAAATTAAGAAAATGACACCTAACTCTAGGACTATTCATGACCATACAATAAAAATTGCTCGATTCGGGTTTAGGGGTGTAGAAGTCGCAAAGACACGGTTCTAACCTACTGAACTAGAGTCCCAGGAGGACACCCCATGCAATTTAAGAAGTCTAATTTCCACCAAACATGACAACAACCTACCGAGGAGGTGGTTAGCACAATTTTAAACGAGTTTTTTGGCGCGGTTTCAAATATGAGCCCCCCCTTCCCTCAGAAAATGACGTACAACACCATGGTGTGTGACCCCTGAACAACTAAGGACAACGAGAGTGGAAAGAATGAAGCAAGGCCGAGTGATGCAAAACCCACGGGGTGGGTAAAGGGGAAGATGGCCAAACGCTCGATGTATCTTCCGCCCGTTCGGTGAAGACGGCTGCTTCCGGCCTCCCCTGCGAGTGCTTCCTGTTGACGAACCTGACGGGACGCCTCCGCCGACCTCCTCTCCGTACCGCCCTCTCTCCTCACCCCGCTGCTCCCCGACAACCGGCCTCCCTCTTCTGAGAGCTACTCACGGGTAGTTTTTTTTAATCAAAGAAGGGGTTTCCCCTCCGATTTCCATTACGGGAAACCAACATCGGATTACAAACACCAATTCCTTACAAGGATAGCCGGCCCACAACAGTCACCAGCGAAGACGCCTACCACAAAACAAGCCAAAATACGTCGACCTCTCGCTAGCCCTCGCCGACGAGAGCACCTTCCTCCACCGCATCCACCTCCCTCCTCTCCATTCCTCCGCCATGCAACGATATGGACCACAGACCACCCCGAAAAGAATCACGTGGTGGAACGGGTCGGCGTACGGATCAAGTAGGCGACCCCACCAACCCAACCCGCAACGAATGTGCATGCGGATAAGAAGGTGGAATGAGGACGCAAGCGATGCTAAGATTCATGGAAGATCGGACAGCTCAAAAAACGGCCAGAAGGCCGAAGCCAAATGAAAAACAGACGGCCGGAAATTACGAAAAGTGTTCCGCCATACGCCGCCTCCGTGGAAGATCGCTCAGAAAAAAGGTTAAAAGCAGCAATCGATCGAGATGGATTAAGAAAATGGAAAAAGTCCATTTTAAACCTTGAACTTGTAAAGGTCGAACGAAATGAACCCTCAAGTCGAAATCCCGGTCGATTGCACCCTGAACTATGCAATCCCGGTCTAAATCAAACTCTGACATCGTTTGAACTGGGATTCGTCTGATGGGCCGGCCCGCTGGAGTATTTTTTCGTTCAAGAACAAAAATTCCGAATGGCGCGCACCCAGCTCCCCGCTGAACCAGCCCGCTTTAGTTTTTTTTTCGTTTAAAAAAATGAACGCGTGGTGGGGCGCGCACCCAGCTCCCCGCCGCTTTAGTTTTTTTTTCGTTTAAAAAAATGAACGCGTGGTGGTGGCTCGAACCGAAGATCATTTGTTGTTGATCGAAGCAACAAACCACAAGGACACCACTTGCGTTGTGTTCACTTGCTCTCTTTTTCCTCCTTTTAGCCTTTCTTTTTCTTTCTTTTTTCATTTTATTTTTCATTTTCTGTTTTTTCTTAAATTCGTGAACCGGCGCATTTGGAGCTATTGAATAGTAGGCGCGCAAAAAAAATTCTGGAAAAGTTCTACGGGAGCGACTCGAACTCGCGACCTCAATCTTGTTATTTGCTGGAATTTGCATTTTTGAATATGCATTGAACATTTGTATTATGTGATAAACATTTTTTAAAACAAATATGAATATATGCATCGATTGTTTTTTGAAAATACGCATTGAACATTTTTGTAATATACGTTGAACTATTTTCGAATAAACATTGAACATTCATGGACGTTTGTGATAAACATCTTTTTTCATGGACGTTTTCAAATCCATGAACATTTTGTTCAAAATTCATAAAAAAAATCTTTTTAAATTCTGGTTCACAAGGTTCTTTTTTTCGTTTTCTATTTCCTAGTAAAACGGCCACGGGTTTTATATAGTTTAAAAAACTCAAGCTTTTAAAAAATTAGAAATTTATGGGATTAAAAAATAATATGCAAATTTGGAAAAAGGTTCGTCAATTTCAAAATAAATCATGATTTTTTTTAAAAGGTAACTAAAAAATAAAATAAAAACAAAGAAAAACGAAACGAAAGAAAAAGGAAACAAAAGAAAGAAGAAAAAGGGAGTAAGTTAACACAACGTATGTAGTGTCCCAGGTGGTTAGTAGCGTCGTTCCAACCACCAGCATCGGTCTCGATTTCGAGCCAGAGCGTGCGCTTCTTTTTGTTTTCTAAAAAAAACAAAAGCGGGCCGGGCCAGCAGGCTGTAGTCCCCTTTACATTTTTTTTATTTCTAAAAAAAATTAAAGCGGGCCGGCCCAGCAGGAGCATGGGTGAGAGCAGCAGCGGCCTCAGCGAATTCCCACCGATCCCGGTCATCCAAACGACCCGAAGGTTCAATTTAGACCGGGATTGCATAGTTTAGGGTGCAATCAACCGGGATTTCGACTTGAGGATTCATTTCGTCCAACCTTTACAAGTTCAAGGTTTAAAATGGACTTTTTCCTTAAGAAAATTGAGCGAAGAACGAAAGATGCGCCTCCGGTGGGAGAGCCGCCAAACATCCGCGTCATGCGTCGGACGCAAATACCGTGCGCCGCGGCGGGGCCTCATCCTCGAGCGAGGCGAGCGCGTGGCCCTCGACGACGTGACCCGACCCCCCATGGTCAAAGGCAATAATTCCATTCCCAATTCCCTACCCGCCATCGCCATTGGCGGGCTCGAGCAACTCTTGTCAAACTTCTCCACCCCACATCGAGAATTAAATTCCCTATCGCCTGTCGCCCGCTAGCTCTGCCTCATCCTCCCATGCTGAGACTCGCCCATAGGCCGTCTCGCTCGGCGCAAAGTTTATAATCCCGGCGCGAGATCGAGATCGAGAGAGGCGCCGAGGGTGCATCGTGCATGGTTTAATTTGTGGCGCGAGCGCGTTAAATATGGGCATCATGGATCACTCGGAGGACGAGGAGGAGGAGGGGAGCCACTGCGGCGGCAGCGGCGGAGGCGCGAGGTTTGGGGCGCGGCGGCAGAAGCCGAGGTTGAAGAGCCACCACCAGCTGCTGCTCATGGACAGCGTCGGCGGCGGCAAGGCCGGCGCTGACGGGGAGTGCGCGTCCGAGGAGGAGGAGGTCGTGCCGCTGCCGGAGTACGAGCGGCTGTCCCAGTCGGCGCGCCTCCCGGGCGACGACGACGACGACCCAGCTGGCGCCGAGGACCCGCCTCCTCCGGCCGAGCGGAGCGCGTCCCTGACGCCCCCGCCGCGGCAGCAGCAGCAGCAGAAGCCGGCGGCGTGGAGGCTGCTCCAGTACGTGCGGTCGATGCACAGGTCGTCGGCGGGGGCCGTGGTCTCCGGCGGCTCGTCGGACGGCGACTCCAAGAGCTCCGACGGAGACAAGGAGGGGATCGACGGCGACAAGGAAGGGGGCGACGGCGACGGCGACGGCGAGGGGAGGAAGGACAAGCAGCGGAAGAAGAAGCGCTCCTCGTGGCTGCCGGACCCCGACCGCCGCTGGCCGGTGCAGGGGTTCTACTAGGGGTCTTCGCCGTGTGTCGTGGACTTGTCGTCGCGTTTAATTCTCTTCGTTGATTCGACTACTCTGGGTCTTCGCTCATCTTGTTCGGGTTTGTTTCCTTTCCCTTTCCTCGTGGTTTCCATGTCGTTGACGATGAGCAGCAAAATGATGACTAGTCGTGACACTTGTGAGTTGTGACACTTGTGTTTTACAGTCGATCGAAGTTGGGTGTGCGTGCAGAGTGCTTTTGCTTACGCGTGCATGCCTTCGCATTTCATCGAAGAAGGGTTTCTCACAAAGCAACCAACACCAATAACATCACGATTGCTGGTGCAAAAAGCACAACAAGTTCAAAAGAAAAGAGAAAGAAAAGAGAAGAAACAATGCCAACAACGGCAACTCGATAAAGCGCAGATGACCCGGCACAGCTGCGCCCTCCGGATTCGACCCACCGCAGTCCAAGGCTCCAATCCGCCGCGTACCAAGCAACACCTTCAAGAAGAAATGTGACGCCGACGACGCTGCTGCCCGGACGTGTCTTAGAATTTTCCTCGGCATGCGGAGGTAAGTGGAGGATGTATACCACCGACACCCTCCAGGAAGGAATGGCGGCACCCGCAGGCGACACCGCATCACAGCTGGAAGAACCGGCAAGGATTTCTCCAGCACTCCCAACCCCCACTGCCCGACCGGGCAGAGCCAACCAACCAACTTGCCGCCCACCAGTATGCGCCACCGCGGCCTAGACGCCACCCACGCCGCCTCATCGAGAACACCACCATCAGGCCAAGAGGATGGAGAGAGAAGCGCCAGGCATCGGGAGCAGCAACACCCAAGCCGCGGGAGGGAACCACCTCCACCGCCGTCGTGCGAGGGGGCCGTGCCTCCGGCACCGTCGCGATTGTCGTACGGACGTGGCAGCAAGGCATAACAGGCCACCCCGGCTCGGCTAGGCCCGAATCGGGCCCGCTAAGCCCCGTCGGCCATCTTTGCGCAAAAGCGGCGCCGAGGCCGCCAAGACCCACCAGCCCGACACACCTCGCCTGCCTCCCGGGAGCCACGCCGACGCCGCACCCTGCTGCCGCCCGCCCCGACCTAGATGGGGCCCAAAGGGCCAGACTGGCCGAAGCGAAGCGCCGCCGGCAGCGCCGCCGCCAACAGATCTCCAGCGGCCGCCAGACACACCCACCGCGCCGGACCGCCGCCGCTTAGGACACCCCCGAGCCGTCTTGCCAGCGCTGTAACGCCACCGAGAGGGAAATGGCCAGGGGCCGCGCCGCCAGCGTCGCCCAGGCCAGGCCTAGAGGCGGGCGCCAATGGCAGCGGTGATGAGAGAGGGGAGAGGGAGGGCTTCACAAGAGCTGCGTTTACATTTCCTCTGCCAAGGTTGAGAAGAAGATGCAAAGATCGTGTGGAAGATTTTCACACACCAAAATTCGCGGTCAATAGCTCTTGGAGACAAACTCCGAATTCAAGCCGATCTTGTTTCGCAATAATCTTGCAGTATGAGTGTGATTTAGTACTAGCAACAATGCATGGTGAAAACACACCATACAATTGAGGCAATGAGTTGAAACACGTGATGCAAATTGAAAGCACGTCATCAACCACACTGTTCTCAATTGCATCATGTTCTTTTCTGAGCAGTTACTATAACACGTTCTGCCAAATTTCATCAAGCGTAGAAGAGATTATCAAAGGAAAATGCCTTGTGCCTTTGGAGTTTGCGGCGAAACCTCATACGCCGCAGGCCGCTGATCCCCCGAGCATACCATGCCCATGCCCGCCTTTGGGGTGGGCTGCACTTTCGGGCGATGGCTCCTTCGGCTCAAATGATGGTAAGGCTGGCTGGGACAGGGATGATTTCAAGAGATGACAAGGGTAAGATTATCTTCGCTGCTTACAGAAGGCGGTTTCATTGCAATGAGGCTTTAGATTCTGAAATTCAAGCGATGGTTCAAGGGCTCTCGTTGGCACTCGAACGATCAACTTTACCTATAACGGACACGGTATTTATTCATGGATGCGTCCGCGGACTGATACGGGGCGTGGCCATCCAACGGTAGCCGTAAACATCCACCCGGCCTTAATAAAAACACATTCAGACTGAATTCTCGCAAACACAACATAATTCATTTTAAGTTTGGACATAATTTACATAAAACGGACAATAGTTGGTCCATTCAACTAAAACCTAAAAATCATAAACTAGCTTGTAGCGGACGGTGACCTCATACGCGTGGCCGGCCTGACCGGCGGCACCTTCCTCACTGTCCATGTCATCATCGTCCTCGGAGTGGTCCCTCCAACGGCGGAAGGACATGGGGGCACGGCAGCCCTGCCCGGCCACCACCTGACGCTCGTGGAGGAGCCGCTCCGCTACCTCCTGCGTCGTGTGAAGGACCGCCTCGGGCAGCGATGAGCCTGGCCTTGCCCATGCCGGCGGCGATGAAGGTGTTGTTAAGCGGCCACTCCTTGTCGATCTTGGCGAGTTCCCCATCGAGGCGGCGCAACAGACGACAGACATCTCCGCGGTGGTCACTGACCGGTCGCAAGCTCAGGCCTCCGCGAGGTCAGGGTCCATGAGGAGCCATGTCGGCGCCGCGTCGGATCTCTCGAACGCATGGCTCCGCGTCAGATTTCTCGAACGTCAAGCGACACGTCGTGTTGCGCCACTCCCGCCGTGTCGCATGCCCGACCGTCCTCTTCTCTGGTGTGACAATGCTCCGCGACGAGGAGCCGCCACCGCCACAGCCATCAAGGTAGTGAAGGAGGCACCCGCGTGTCTTCGTGAACGCCGGCAGAACCTCCTCTTTACCAAAAAAGGCTTTTGCCCCGCTTTATAAATAAAGTAAACCACCAAGGCCACAAAGTATCACAACAGTTAACACACGCACACACCCAGGTCTCACAACAAATAGTACAGAGGGTTTCGCTGAGGGTACAACTCAACAAGCCCTAAAGAACAGACAAAGAAAGGAAAAAGGGTGGCCGGGCCACGAAGAAGCTAATCAGGTTCAGGAGGTGGCGGGGAAAGCGGCGGCGCCAAGCGCAGAGCCATTGCACGGAGATTAGCAATGATGATGTTGATGGTATCCCGATCCTGGAGGCGGCTAAGAGGCCGCCAGAGCTGCAAGTAACCACACATTTTAAACACCGCGTCAGTAGCACGTCGAAGAGAAACCCGCTGGATGACTAGCTTGCTCCGAATCGTCTAGAGCGTCCAGGCAAGGACCCCTATAGTCAGCCACCTAATGTGGCGACTCGCTGGGGGCGAGGCATGTAGTTATGCGAAGAGGTCCGGGAAGTTGGTGTTGCACCAACTGCCACCGACCACCTTGCACCGGCAACTCCAGAGAAACTAGGATGAGACACATGAGAAGAAAATGTGGTTAGAGTCTTCTTCGGTCCCACAAAGAGGACACATCCCGTCTATCAGGCCATTGTATTTTAACACCTCCACGTCGGAGGGAACACACGCACGGATCCATTGCCACAAGAAGATTCTAATCTTCACAGGGAGTTTGGTCGACCAAGCGGCCTCCAGGGGGCCGGCCCGGGGGTGGCAGCGATGGCGCGGTATAGAGATTTCATGGAGAATCTGCCCGAGGGCTCTAGGTGCCAGGATAGGCGATCGTGCAACGTCTCCAGGTTTGTTTCGTGGAGCGCAATGACGTCTAGAAGTTCGTGCCATGCGGCTATTTCCGGGGCCCCGAAAGGGCACCGGAATGCAAGACGCCCTAAGTCAATAAGGGTTGTCTCAACTGAGACCCAAGGGTCCACCGCGATGGAGAACAAGTCCGGGAAGCAGGCCGCGAAGGGGGAATCGCCAGCCCACCTATCCTCATGCGGAGAACAGGTAGCAACTAGATGACGGACTGCCTGAACTGGGAGCCGCCGGACCGCTGACAGAAAGCTAGGGGTTGGCCACGTAGGTATTTATTCCGGATAATGTGGAGCCATAGGCCGCCGTCTCCTTTGGCGATGCGCCAGAGCCATCGAGTCAGGAGTGCAGTGTTCATCCGCTTGGAGGACATGATGCCGAGGACATCCTGGTCCTTCGGCTTGCAGATTTCTTTCACGGTCTTGCCGGGCCTGCATTTTAGGCATCCATTCCAAAAGTTTTTTTTTTTTTGAGGAACTGGCAGGTCACTGCCTATACATTGAGCAGGAGAAAAGTAAAATAAATAGTTCTTACAACACAATGTTACAAACAAGAGTAGAAAGTCTAGTGTGGCTCAGGTTCTGGCTGGTTCTCAACATCACTAATCCAGTGAGATGAAAGCATAGGTTGAAGAATTTCCTGGTTGATGAGGAGAAGCACACCCTGCTCAGCAAGAGTCTTATGCTTGAATACGCGTCTGTTTCATTCCTTCCAGATATTCCAACAGGTGTAAATGGTCGTGTTAGTGGTCTTCTTGCCAAGGGGGCAGATTACATCATTCCACCAGGAGATGATAGAGGTGGCATGCATGGCAGCCGTGGCCAGTCCAGGGGCAGAATGGGAGTTCTCCACCAGGTGCCATACAGAGCGTGCAAAGGGGCATTGCAGGATAGGATGGAAGGCAGATTCTTGTTCCTGATCGCAGAGATTGCACCTCAGATTGTGTGGGAGTGCATGCCTTGCCAAGTTGTCGTTGGTCAGAATTTTGCCCTTGAGGAAAAGCCAGAAAAAGATCCTGCATTTGCCCTCAACCTTGGCCTTCCACAACTTGTCGTAATTAGCAACCGGTGCAGAACCAAGAAATTGTCTTCCCTGTTCGGGTCCAGAACAAAGTGTCACAGCTTTGTCCAAAGAAGGGTGAATTGACGAAGCTCGGGCTCAGTGGAGATGCGATGCAAACCCGATAACCAGCGTTGGTCTGCGAGTCCCTGTGCCACTGAGAAATTCTTCCTGTAGCAGAGACGGAAGACGTCAGGTGCTAGTTGACAAGGCGCCTCACCATGAAGCCATCGGTCTTGCGCCCATAGTGATATTTGTAGCAGCAGCAAACAGAGCCTCGTCATCTCGGTCACAGGGAGTGGGAGAGCCAACCCAAGGCCTGTTCTGGTCCCGCCACTCGAGCCACTTCCGCGTAAGCCGCAGCGCCCTTCCAAACCGCTTCAGATCAATCACGCCAAGACCCCCTAGGTATTTCGGGCGACATACGGTGGACCAGTTGACCAGAGCAATGCCCTTGTCAGCCTCCGGCCGGGAGCGCCACAGGAAGCTCCGCGGTAGCTTGTCGATTTGCTTGATGGCCCAAGCACCAAGCTTAAAGATGGTGATTAAGTACACCGGACATTCCAAAAGTCAGACCTATCTTATTGAGCAACTCTTTGTACCAACTCACACAAGGCAGCGTTTCTCGCTCTCCATGGGATAACTCTTGGGACTCTATTTATCACCACCTTGTTATCTAGGATAGTAATTTTGTTTACCCTGCTCTGGTAAAGACTTTTTGGATCCCAATTATTCACTCAGATGACAATGATCTCTTTTGTTAGAAACCAATACCCACAGGGAAATTCTCTTCCAAGAGTGCATACAAGCTTTGTTTATAGGAAATGCGACATGAAGGAGAACCACAGCCGGAGCAATCTCTGATGACACAAAGACGCTTTAGAAACAGATTTGGAAGGCAAAGGATATGGTACCAAGAATTCAAACATTTACATGGAAGATTACTTAGGATAGCGCTTCCAACGGGTAAAAGAGCAGGCAAGTACTCAAAGCATATAAGTAAATTATGCGCAAGATGTGATACCGAAGAGGATGATTTGCACATATTTTTCAGTTGCCCCTTTGCTAGAGCTGATTGGTTTGCAAATCCTTGGTATATGAGAATTGATCTCTTAATGCAAAACTCTGATTCTCTAGCCTCTGTTGTTTTAAAAATTCAGAGCTCTACTTTAAGCAACAAATTTTTTCAAAGGAAAGACACTTCTCCTGTGCAGATCCATGTTGCAGCACAGGCAATACTACTATTCAAAAGCTTGTCTTGAGAAAGGGACCCCACTCTCCAGGAAACGTCAACAGGGAATGGAAACTCAACAGGGAATACACATATAGGTCTTGGATCACACTTGCAGATGCAACAAGATGAAGGCAGGATGGAAGCTACAATTTCGGCAATTGCAGCCCGGACTACCTCACCACTTCAAGCAGAAGCACAAGGTGTCAAGTTTGCCGCAGTTATTTTGAACAGATTGAACATACAAGAAGCATCGCTCTTCACCGACAACGGTATATTAGCGAAAACAGCAGCGGTAAGGTCTCCCCTGACTCAACCAGGGCATTGGGCAAAATCAGTAACAACATCGCAGATTTTTGTGAGCCAGAAGCATATCCAGGTTTTCCATATCCCTAGAACTAGTAACAATGAAGCTCATAATGCAGCAAAATTAGCTAGGGAACAGGGTAATGAATTCAAACTCAGAGTTCTAGGTTCATATGTACCAATGTTGTTCACTTTGATGGGCATTCTCCCCTGATCCAGGCTTTAACAGATGGCATCACTCATGTAAAATGTTTTTAAGAGAAATGAATGGCACCTTGAGCGCACTTCCTTGTTCAAAATAAAGGGGGAAAGGTGCATAGTAAGTCTTGATAGATATCTATGGATAAATATCTACTGTGGTGCGGTAGAGTCCCAGACACATAAATAAGATGGATTCCACACGACAGAGCACAGCAAGCAAGACAAGTTAGCGCAGATCTCACCTGCTCGATGGCCTCGTCCATGCTTGTCTGTTTGACATCGAGAGTGGGGATGATATGTACTCCCTCCGTTCGGAATTACTTGTCGCAGAAATGGATGTATCTAGATGTATTTTAGTTCTAGATACATCCATTTTCGAGACAAGTAATTCCGAACGGAGGGAGTACAAACCAGTGGCAGTTAGTATCTCAGTAGGTGATGAATAGCTTAGCTTAGTGCATAATCAAGGATTTTATATACAAAAGACAGGCACCAGCCTAAACAAACTTCAGATTATTCGAGGACAAGGAGGCCTACAGATAATTACAGGTTCGATTGTACAATGACGCACAGAGCACGCTGCTTGAAAACGTTAACGTCAGCTCCATCTCTCAGTCTTCCCCACCTTGTGGACCTTGTGGATCCCTGGAAGCTCGCCTGAACCATGTCTTGAAGGCGGTGACCAAATGCTGGCAGTCATCGACGTTGCGAGTTGAGAACCCGAGGCATTGTTGCAGCAGCTCCTGAGCATCTGGGACGGATAAAGTGGAGATGATCTTAAGAAATGTCTCCTCCAGCTCTTGGCAGTTTGACGATTTGTATCCACTGTGCATAGGTTGGGCGATGTCCCTGCATACATTCAGGACAGGAAGCCAACTTTTGACAAGTTTCATCCTCACCTGAGAAATAGAGGTGACGCATGAGAGACCAAACCCAGTGGAATACAACAACAATGCTATAAGCACAAACTTAATGTACTCCAACCTAAGAGCTTTTATAAGAAATTTGGCAACAGAGAGCTAGAAGGAGCCCAAACCCAGTGGAAAGTGCCAGTTCCGTTGTACTGTAGATCAAGATATTGGCCAAGACACAAGAAATACCACATTCCGGTACATCAAACTATTCAGAGACTGACCATTTTCTCAAATTTTATGCTGAGCTAAAAACAGCAGTGGCTGGGCACACTGAATACCAAGCAGGTGGTGGAATGAAAGATGTAAAGGACAAGCAATTGAAATTAGCGTGCAAATGGGTGTGTGACAAAATACAACCAAAGAATTGCAAGCTCAGGCATAATAGTTGAACATAAACAAGTTCATAGAGCAGATACAGATGCATAAGGCTACATGAGTAGATAATACCGGTTTTCACAGTGAACTGAATTATATCACAAACATTGTGCACAGAGCAAACCGAGAGCTTACTTGTAAGATCCGAACGACTAATGGCACCACACAACATGTGGAAAGTGTTAGGTTGAAAGTCACCATAATTCTTGATGTTTTCAGGAGCAAAATCCACTAGCTTATGAATTTAGGATATCACAAAATGGGGGAGTCTCTACATTCGTTTGATAAGAAAAAAATGGTGCTTGTGATTTTAAGACATCTGGTAGAACAACCTACTAAAAAAGCCCATACCACCTAATTCTGTTTGGATGGCCCTGCTAACCCTTGACCATAAATACTTTAGATGGATCTGGCAGGCTTAAAGAAAGAAATGTTTTTAGGCCAATTCCACTGGGCCTGGCTGAACTACACAAGTGTGCATGACTAAAAATATTCTGTCAAGCTAAACAGGAAAGAGGAACCACTCATCCTAACCATTTGGTCTCAAAAATTACCACTTCACTTCTTACTACTGAAAATCTTACACCATCTCCATTCACCAATAGCTCGAACCAGTTCGAAGGGTGTGTTTTCACCACACTGTGGATGATCTTATCAGACCCAACAGATATTTCCAGAAGTAACTTCTCATTCACCTAAAGTCATGAATTACCCAAATCTTGATTCATCCTCATTAAAGATTTCCATCTGAATGGATTCTGCTACCTATTTATCCTCTACAAGGCCCTCGACTCCTTATTTCCATCTGAATGGATTCTGCCACCTATTTTTCTAATTAGATACCTTTCTTTCAACTCTTAGCCAGTTCCAGTTCTCCACCACAAACATATATCTATATCGATCAATCAACTCCTTATTAGAAGAACTCCACCAGAATTTTCCATAAAACACATGCAAGCTTCCAGGTCCTCGTAGGGTCTCCATTGCTATAAGAACTTGTTAATGCAATCTATTAGTGCAAGAAGTGAATGTAACTATTAGTGAAAGCAGCAGCTCATTAATACTTAAAAAAGTTCTCCGTGCTCTATTCTATCAGGTTCTAGGAAGTCTTCAACAAAAATCCAGATGATCAATCCTATAATCAGAATCAACCTGGAAAGCACCATGATTACGGCAATTGGAACCTACAGCCTTATGTCATATCCAGATGCAAGTCATGGCTCAAGTATAAAGAATGGAGCACACGTACTGATATTTTGTGCTAAGATTTAAGAAAATGTCAATATCACTAATTCACTAACTTCTATCTGTGAAAGCATTCCATCCATAAATCATAGCAAAAGCTGAGGCAGAGTTAAGTATTCAAATATAGCATGGGATCATTTCCTCAGGTAAGCTACTGCACATATACAATCACAGAAAGACATACTACTTAGATACGATAATATCTAACCTGAACACTGTAGCAAATCATATAGCATCACAATACCAGCATATCTGATGTCACATATGGATAACTCACTGACTGATTTGCAACAGAATCAAGTCATATTGGAAGTTAGGCACTTAGCATCGTAGCATATTTCAAGAAGTACTAACATCTATGATAGACTAACATGGAGATATGTCATCTTGCAGACTAACCTGCCGAGGAACCAGTGTCTCCCCAATCATAACTGAATGGGCGAGCCTGAGCGTGCATCTGGTCACAAGCATAGGGAGCCCAGGAGCCATGTTCCTCCACATGTCAGCATCATTGAGCAGCTTCTGCAAGTCAGCAGCGAGCGCGACCTGCTCGCTCCAAAGCTTCACCGCGTTATCGGCCACCCTCATATCCACCATCCTCTCAATGAGCCAGAGCAGATGCTTCACATTCAGGACCGCCGAGTGCAGGTTCAACTTCTGTATCGCCTCTCGCTCGTCGCTGTCGACGGCGATCCTGAAGTCCGGGCTGGCGTACTTCCCCAGGAGCTCCTTGACGGTGTCGAGCCGGGAGAGGAACGCCTCGTCGAGCACCTTGTGCACGCAGTCGCGGGACGGGTAGTTCTTGAGCAGCATCGCCACGAACGCCTTGGTGGCGGCAGGGACGGGGTGGCCGTGGATGGCGGAATGGATCAGGCCGTGCAGCATGGCCTCCGAGGGCGACCTGGCGGCCGCCTCGCCCGCCGCGGCGGCGGCGGGGGGGAGGGAGACCCTGGCGAGGAGGTCGGCGGCCTCGTCGCCCGGGAGGAGCGGCGCGAGGTCCAGCACGCGGGCCTCCTCCTCCTCGGACCAGGGCACGGCCTCGAGGAAGCGGATGCAGGCCTCTACGCAGGCGTCGAAGAGGAGCTGCAGCGCCACGGGGAGGATGTCGAGGGCGTCGGCGGGGGAGCGGATGGTGCCCGCGAAGTCGAGCGTGTGGAGGAGGCGGACGACCTCGACGTGGGCGTGGAAAGGGCGGGCGCAGGAGGGCGGGGCGGGGACCGCGAGGGAGAGGCGGCCGGCGGGGGAGGAGGACGGGTCGGGGCACCAGCGGTCGGAGAGGAGCGCCGCGAAGTAGCGGGAGCGGAGGAGGGACGCCGAGGAGACGTGCAGGTCGAGGAAGGCGGCGGGGTCGGGCTTGACGTCGGCGTCGGCGTCGTCGGAGGAGGGGTCGAGGTGGAGGCGGAGGAGGAGGTCGGCGCCGGGGAACGAGAGCGGCGGGGAGGAGGAGGCGACGGGCCGCGGGGGCGACGCCGGCGACGAGAGGGACGAGAGGCGGGAGCTGCTCGCCGACCGCTGGCGCTTGCGGAGCGACATTGCCGTCGGGTGTCGGGGAATTGGGGATTTTTTTTCGCTCCGGGGACGGGGAGGAGGGGAGGGGAGGGGAGGGCGGTGGAGTGCGTCGGTTAATCGGCTGCTCTGTTTTTGGAGGGGACAGGACAAAGGGAAGCAGGGGAGGAATGGATTAGGATGAGGAGGATCCACCTATAGATAATGACACCCCATTAATATCTCCTCCAAAATGTTGTCCACCAACATCTCTTTTTCTTTTGCAAATAAAATTAAAACACCCCATTTATGGAGTGGTAAAATGAAAACACCCCATCAATATCTCTTGCAAATAAAATAAAAAAATCATTTGTATTTAAATTCTAGAGAACTAAATCTCGTTGGAATAATATATTGCAACCAATTCCCGCAGCAACGCGCAAGGTATCATCTAGTTTTCGTAGAAATTTGACCCCCTACAATTGTATCCATATTGCCTTAATTTCTATAAAAAAAATGAGCATTTGGTGAGACCTCGTGAAAAATTCCTAAATGTTGGAGTGGAGAGGGCACCCAAACCTTACTATTCCTATTCCTTTAATTTTGATATCTTATTGGATCGAAGAATTTTTTAGTGTTGTCAATGATACAAATGTAGTATATTTGTATGATTTGCATTTAAGGCACATAAACAGAGATATTCCGTTCAATGGAATTCTCATTTCAACATCACATTTGCCAACGAAAAATGTCGACATGTTGACATCCTATGAAATGTAGTTCGGTAGAAAAACTCGTATGATTTTCCAGTTGTAACATAGGGAGAAATGACATAAAATCTAGGATCCGCTAAACTTCTCGATGAAATCTATTATATTATTACAGCAATGAAAGCACAAAAAATATTTATCATTAAAGATTTTTGATAATTCTAAGATGAAGATTCATGCACATAAAGACGGTGATTAATATTGACTCATGTGGAAGACTCGCATGAAGAGGATTTTCATATTTCCAATCTTCCAGAAGGTGTCCAATGAATATTATTTTCATTAAAAAAATCATTTTTTGTAAAAATAATGATCTAAACCTGTAACGGTAAATATGTCTGACTCCAGCTGCGTCAGATTTTTCTTTCTCAGAAGATCCCGCTGCGTTAGATATTTTGGCAAGACGTGCACTCCTTTTATGGGTCCACCTCGGCCCATCTTATGTTTCTCGGCATGTACATTTGTCGTTTTCCCTCGCATTTTTTTCTTTCTCTCATTATATCCTGTTTATTTTTTGTTCTTCATTTTTATTTGTTTTTATTTATTTCTAATTTTTTTAACATTATTTTCAAATAAACGATGATTAGTTTCTCATATACGGAATGAACATTTGAAGAAAAACACGATGAACATTTCCGAATGCGCAACGAAATTTTTTGAACAAACAATGAACATTTTTTAAATCCATAACATATATGCTTAACATATGATGAAAATTTTCAGAATACATGCTTCTCAGATGCATTTAAGAAAGTGTTAACCTTTTCAATTCTTAAACGTGATATATCCAATTTTATAAGAAAACGAGTTTAAAAATGTACTTTAAACCAAATTCTAATTTTCTTTATGGGTTAAAAATTCTAATATATTTTTAGGGGTAATAATTCTAATCTAATGATAAAGAGCAAAACTTTATGGGCCGAACGGTGAGCGGCCATATAGGAGAAGTGTGGGCGACTCTAACAGCACAAGAGCTATACATCGCCTGTACCGATGTATTGGGGCTCGCCTACCGCGCAGTGTTATTCGGGCTGGCCCAATACATGCGTGAGTCTTTTTTCTGCTGGTTTTTTAATCGGTTTTCACTATTTTTTTTACATCAGTTTTCTTTGTGTTTTCTTTGGTTTTCTTCGGTTTTTATTTTTTTATTTCTTCTTCTTTGGTTTATTTTCTCATTTCTTTGGTTATCATCGGGTTGCTCTGTTTCTTTCTTCGGGTTTTATCATTTTCTGTTTTAAACACATGTCTAGTTTTTTTCATACACACTTTGCATTTTCCGTATACATCAGACACAATTTTTATACACAGTTAATATTTTTTAAATACATGATTAACATTTTATTTCAAATATATGTTTTGTTATTTTTGATGTTTACTTCTTTTCACACACGTACATTTTTCATGTACATCTAAAACATCATTTTATGTATGTTTAACATCATTCAAATACATGATAAACATGTTTTTTAACTTGTTTCGATCATTTTCTCGAATATGGGTTAAACATTTTTAAAATAAATGCTGGAACATATATTTGTATGATATGAAACATTTTTTAAAACTTTGCGAAATGTTTTAAATGTTGGTCAAACATTTCTTTTACACTGTCACAAAGATTTTGTTTGAAGCGTGTGAATGAAGATTTTGTTCGTTTTCTCTCCTATCTTTTCCTTTGTTGATTTCTTTTATTTTTACTTCATTATTATTTTGAGATATTCTAAATACATATATTTCAAAACATAGAAGAAAAACGTGAATATGAAAGATGCTACAACAATTCAAATAAATGTTAGCTTAGTAGAAAAATTGTGATCTTTTACAAATGTTCATGTCTTTCAAAAACTGCATGTGGCATATTATAAAATGTTAATCAAATATTTAAAATGTTATATTTATATAAAAATGTTTCAAATGTATATGAAAATCTTGATAACATAAGGAAAAATGATTGTGACACTTTAAAAATGTTCACGTGTTTCTGGAAAATGTATGTGACATTATAAAAGTTTAATCATGTATTTCGAAAATATTAAACATATATCAAATAATGTTTCATACAGTATGAAAAATGAATAATATAATGACTGTTTATGAAAAATTATACATCAAACATAAAATAAATGTGAATCTTTGTATTTAAAATTATAATCATATACTCAAAAATTAAACAAGTATTAAAATGATAACCATATATTAAAAAATGTTAAAGATGTATAAATATGTTCTTGATGTAGACGAAAACGATAGACATCAAAAATATTTATTTTAAAGAGTGTTAATGGTGTATTTTTGTAAAATCAGCATATATAAACATAATGCTTCACATGTACATGAAAATGTACATAGAAAACCGAGACACAATGTTACAAACAACACTTAGGAAACAAAAAAAGTCAATCAAGAGGTTTGAAAAACCGAAGAAAAATATGATAACCACATAGAAACACACTTAAAAAGAAAGAAAAACCGAAATAAACCGGTGAAAAAGCAAAAGAAATGATGAAACTCAAAGGAAATCATTAAAAACAAAGAAACCTGAAGCAATAAAAAGGAAAGAAGAAACCAGTGAAAACCGAGAAAAATAAAGAAAAACTTAGGAAGAAAGAAAGAAAAGAGAACCAAGAAAAAACCAGTGGAGAGCAAAAAAAACAAAAGTTATAACGAAGAAAAAAAAGAAAAAAGAAAGATAACAGGTGAAAAAAAACGATGGAAAAAACAAACGAAAACGAAAAAAACACACGAAGAACGCCCGGACCTACAGTTTGCGAATCATACGCTAATGGGCCAGGCCACTCGCGCTGCGCCTGACGCAAGATATATACTCTCGCGCGGTAGTGGTCGAAGAAGCCACGCAACTAGTGGGCTAGATGCAGCCCAAGAAATGGGTCGGCACTGTCTACATGCACGGTATATCCATCCATTTGCACCACGAGTTTTGCTCACAAAACAAAATTGCACCACGAGTGCCATTTCAGATCCCTCAAAAGAAAAAAGAAAAAACGAGTGCCATTTGAGATCGCTCAAAAGAAAAAAAGAAAAAACGAGTGCCATTGCTGTTTCTCAGTTTCTGCATCTATACTTTTCTGTGTTTTTTTATCTGCCCAAACATAGACCCACATAACATAAAGTATGTTTTGCTGAACGTATGATTTCGAGACAAAAGGTGAAGACAAAGACGGCCGAGCGGCGGCAGCTGATCGAGTGTAGTAATGAGCGACCCAGAAACAATGGCCGCTTTCGTCTTTCGGCCGAGAAATCATTGGAGGCCAAAGTATGCTGCTGGCCGTCCAATCCACATCACACGTGGTCGACGAGTTTTTAATAGATAGATATATTCCTCCCACATACGGCTGCGTCCTGCAGGCCACATGACGTATCGTCTGCAAGTTGCATCATCACCATCCATGATTGATTGATTCATTTGGAGTATATATCCGTCCATCTAGTATCTACGCAGGCACGCAGGTGATTCTCCCTTCCATGCCACTGATGCCACATACGTATATCGTGCGTGCATGTAAGTATGCAATGGTTGAGATACATAGGAGGGTAAAAAGATTTTACGTGCTAGTTGATTTTGTGATCATTGATCCTCTTGTTCTATGCTTCTCTTCACCACTAACTTTCTATTTTGACGCGCTCGTTTGTGGCGTCTTAGCATAACGATTTTCTGGTTGTCTACTAGCACAACAATGGTTGTCTCACTCCACCAATGGAGTTAGCATGCATTCGGCTCGTTCTTGTAGTGATAGTTGTCGCTAGATGGTCTACGGCCTTAGATGTATTTTTTGTTACATGGAGTATTTCATGTGTTTTTTATACTGTCATGGCAGTTATATAATAAATAAATCGAAAGTTTTTCATTCTGATTCCTACTGTATCTCTATGGCTCTGTAAAACCAAAGTCATCCTCTCCGGCATTGTAACAAAATGTTGTGGAATTCACAAAGTTGCATTGTACGTATGCAAGATCGATGCATGCACACCTGCCGCTAGGTTTACGCCTCTCCTAGGTAGGGCGTGCTCACTCAGGGTCAGGGGACTGTGCTCACTGACAGGCTCCCTGCCGCGATATTGTATTTCTGGTGGCCTACGCACGTAGGCGGAGGCGGGGGTGGGGTAGGATGTCGCCGTCCTGCACACACCCATGTGACGCCTAGATACGCTGCCTGTCGCCCCGCCATTGGAGGGATCCCAATCGGATTCTAGCTCTGTCTTCTTCCCCGCGCAAATTGCACTTTCCGCCTCTCTCTCTTTAAATTGCGCTTTGGTACTGGAGGATCCTCTTCCTGCCTCTTTTTGGCATCTACGTACAGAGTCAGTGCAGTGCTGCCTCGATTGATTAATCAAGGCAAGGCTTCATTAGCGACCGGTGATCAGCGAGTTAATGCCTTGACTTGGCTGTAGTTGTCAGGCAGATATTACCACGAAATCCATGGCGGCTGGCTTTCCTTCTGAAAGTCACGGAGGAAATTTCACGGGCGCTGCCGGTCAACTTTTACTGCGAGGATGCGTGCGTATGCTGCTCGCAACTTGCTGAAACTGCACTGCTGCTGGCCCGGCGACCGGTGGAAAGGAGTCCGCCGACGGGGTGATCATCAACCACTACCCAGAGAGAGGGCAACTTGTGCGAAACGAGCCGTCCCTGCTAATATTCTGACGAATGATTAAGATACCAAGTGGGATGTGTGATTAAGACAGTGGGCCGATTAATAATGCTCCTACGTTTGTGCTGGGATGACTTATGTGACAGGGAACCCATGATACAAGATTCGTGGGGTCTCCTTGTCAGCCGGGTAACGTCACCCGGATTCGAACTTTGCCCTACGTGGAGCATCTTCAACAGGCGTCAAAAAACTCGGCCGTGAGCTAAAATCTGAGTTTTTTTGTGCGTCAGACAGCTTCAGCAGAAGCTGTAAAACAGTGTGCGCGTAAAAAGGGTTGGGCGCGCGCTGAAGAACGCTATCAAAAGCTGCAAATTTGAGGCGCCGGATTGCGTGCGCTTCACAATTTACACTGCGTGTTTTTTAGGCGCGCGTTTTTTGGCATCTGCTAAATCAATGTTGGGTCCGACGCACTAAAAGTGCTACAGTGGCGCGCTAAAATATTTTAGGATGCAAAAATTTTATGCACCTGCTGGAGATGCTCTTAGGGCGTCTCTAAGAGCAAATATTTCCATCCCACAAAATCATTTTATCGATTCGCCCTAAAATGATTTTAGGGAAGTTTGTGCACCGCCGGAGAATACATCTCACAAAAGTGTACTGCATATTTAAAAAACTTAGGTCATGGTTTGACGTTCAGGTAGTACTCCTCCGCCGACCTCCGGAGAACGTTAGCGAACTCGTACTCTTCCTTTTTCGCCACCAGCCGTTCGGCGGTGTCATCTTCACCGGCCGCCACCTCGTCCTGTGAGGCGGCGAGCTCAACCTCCGCCGCACGGCGCCACTTGGTGGTTGGTCAAAGCGCGTCGCCGAGCTTGAAGAAGCGAGCCCACTTGCTCCGGCCACCGCTGCGGGAGAGCCCGTCGCGTTTGTGCGATAGCTTCGAGGCCCACGGCTCGACGTCGGGCCGACTGGAGCTACCGGCCTCTGCTTCGTGCCGGGCACGCTTGTGTGGCGGCGATCCGCCTCGGCCACCAGGCCCGCCATCGTTTCCGGCCATGGATCTTCGATAAATGGATGAGACGGGGAGGAATCTCTCGCCGGAGAGAGCATCGGAGATGACGGAGGGGCGGAGGATATGGAAGAAGCGAACCTGAAATGTGGTCCGTCCCATAGATATAGCGGCAGAGGGGGCAATATGTGGTCCGCTTGTAAAACATTATACCGAGTTAATGTTAATTTACTTGTTGATTTCCTGTAAGTCATGAGTATTCATACTGATCGGTTACTCTCATTTGCAAAACCGATGCACGGACTATAGAAAGCTCGTAAGTTGAGAAGGAATGAAGTCGTGAAGCGAGTCGGGAATGGTGACGAGATCGCTACTCAAGCCGTCGAAGTCATGTCTTTAGTTTATCTTGAAGATTTATCTTAGAACTGAATAATAGTTATTTCATTCCAAAGTTGTGTATAACATTATCTTTTGGGTTATGCGGCGGATATTCTTACAAGTTTTAGACAATAGCCATTCAAATTGTTGTAAGAATATGTTTTGGATTTACCTCTATTATCGGTGTTTTATTCATTAAGGATCTTGAAGAATATGTATAACATTAATGCTAAACATCTTAAGAAGACTGATAAATATCACTTATATGTGCCACTGCGGTCTTGGTCTCATCGGAAAGAAGTGTATGCTAAACTTCATAAAGATGGAGTATCAACATCTTTTGATTTTGAATCATTAGACACATACGAGACTTGTCTAATGAGTAAAATGACAAAGACATCGTTCACATCATCCAGAACGGGCCGGTAAATTATTGGGAATAATACATAGTGATGTATGTAGTCCGAAGATCACCCGGGGCTCAGTGGATGTCTATACTTCGTAAACTTACTAATTTGAGTCGATATGGAACATTTGAAAAGTTCAAAGAATTTCATAATGAAGTTCGGAACCATTGTGACAAAAGATAATATTTCTGCGATCAGATCGTGGTAGGGAATATCTAAGTCATTAGTTTAACAATAATCATAGAATTGTTTCACAAATTACCGATCTGCTTTTATCATTTTTTAGAGAATTCTTGTTATGTTATGTGCAATTTGAACATAAATTTGCTCCCTGTCAAACTCAATATTCCGATGCTTTGCAAATCCTTGGACTGGCAACCAGCAGAGAGGGGGTTTGGTCCTGATACATTATCGGATCTTATAGGAGGTTACTTATGCAAACCCACAGGGGATTCTAGAATCACTTTCAGCTTTCTAGATAGACCCCGAGCCGAGGTTGGAACAATTATTTATTTTCTTGTTGGTTCCTTCTTTATTATTTATTCAAAGTTTTTCTCTTCCATTCGGTTCATTAGCTTTGGGAAAAATAGAAGCAACGAAAATGCTCGCTTCTAAAAAAAGGCTTAAAGGCTCTGATCAAGGCAATGACCATTTTGCACTTGGAAACTAATAAGAAAGGAATTCGAATCATAGTTAAATACATACCATTTCTCTTTTAAGAATGATGAAACTTTCCATCCAATACTTGTGCGCTCTACCCATCTCAGCTCCGGTACTAGAATGAGAATTGTTTGTTTCTTAGAAAAACATGCAATGGGGAAAGTGTCAAGAAAGAGACAATCAACAGGATCATGTTGAGTCAGATTAAGCATGAAGCCGAAGTAGATTAGAGCTTTCACATAGTGCAATCTGCAAGATGATGTGCCTCTCAAGTACCGTAGAGCACGAAGTAAGTGATCATAATGAACTGAAGTAGGAGCACTCTTCATAAGATCAAGAAAGTACGAGCGTCTTTCGAAGAATGGAAAATCTTCCATACTTGAAAAGAAGCAAACCAACTGGCCGATTTGCAATTGACTATGCTTAGTGCTTGACATCTTTGGTCTTCATATTCTCCCTTCCATTTTGTAAAGTTAGTAGAAGATGATAGATCTGGTACATTGATGAATGCCAATCTTCATTTTTGTAGATTAATACACTGGTAGGGGTCGATCAGGCAATTCCACAAAGCACCGTCAAATTCTGTTGAGTGGACACCATATGAGTTATGGAATGGAAAGAAACCCAATATGTCGCATCTCAAAGGTTGGGGTTATGAAAAATTATATAAAATGTTTACAGCCAAATAATATTGACCGAAAAAGCACACAAATGTTACTTTGTAGGTTAACCCAAAGTTGCAATTGGTTATTCTTTCTATCAAAAGTTTGATGACAAAATGTTTGTCACAAAGAATGGACACTTTCTCGAAAAGGATTTTTTTGTTAAAGAAGTGGGAGGACAGTACAACTTAATGAGATTACCGAATCTTTAGCAAAAGATAAGATGGACTAACTACGAAATTTGTTTCGGAGGTTGTCCGCACAACTGAATCAGAAATTACTACATCATTGTGGAAATTCCAGTAAATGTTGTAACTAAACCGCGTAGGACATGGAGAGTTGGAGAACCTCCTGAGTAATTTCATAAAGAAATATTAATCTTAGAGGAAGATGAAACATGTGCACCACAAAGGAAGCGATGGCAGTGCTCAGCTCAAAAGAATGACCCAAAGCCATGAAATCTAAATGGACTCCATATACGAGAATCCAGTTTGGAACTTGGTTGAACCTCTAGAGAGAGTGATACCCATATAATTTAAATGGATCTTCAAAAGAAAAATGGACACATATGGTAATCCTACTATCTATAATACAAGGGTAGTTGCGAAAGGGTTTTTCGCAAATTGAGGGAGTTGGTTATGATGAGACTTTCTTACCAGTATCTATGATAAAGTCTGTTCAGATTATAATGGCAATTGATTAATATTTTGACAAAGCAAATGGATTTCTATACTAAGAATATCAGAGTGATATATATGCTTCAAAGATCAATATATATGTTTTGAAGCAAGCATTGAGGAGCTGGAATCAATATTTTAATAAAGTTTGACTTCATTAAAATAATACAGAAACTTGAAGTTTAGTGGAAGCTCTATAGCTTCTATAATCTTATATGTGGATGACATAATGATTGAGCAATTCAAATGTATTGGACATAAAAGATCTATAGAGATAGATTAGGACGTCTAATTATGCTAATCCAGAACGTGTATATGACAAGTTTTTAAAGAGGTTAAAAATGGATAATGCACTTAAAGGTTTTTCTCCCAAAGTCAGATAGCACAACACTTAGCAAGAATCAATGTCCTAAGATAATTGATGAGCATGTGTAAATAAGTAGAGTTCCATATGCCTCGACAATTGGATCTATTGTATGCTATGATATATACAAAACTAGACACCAAAAGTGATCCTGGATTGGCTCACTATGCAACAATTAAATTATTTTTAAATACCCTTGTAGGACAAAGGATTTGATCCATGTCTATAGGAGATGAATAGATCATTGTAAATGGTCACAATGATGCTAATTTCATGACTAACATAGATAACAATGGAATCTCTACCAGGCTATGTTTTTATTCTTAATGGTAAGGCACTGATTGGAATAAATTCAAGCAGAACAGTATTGCAGATTCTACAGCAAAAACAAAGTAGGATGTCACTCTGTTAGCGGTGAAATGCAAGTAATCAAGATTCATACGGATATGAGTGTCAGATACAATAACGAAGGCTGTACCACAAGCAAGACATGTACAAACACTAGATAGCCATGGATGTTACGAAAAATGTGTAACTAGATTACTGACTCTAGTGGAAGTGGGAGTCTATTGGAAGTATGCCCTAGAGGCAATAATTTGTATTATTATATTTTCATATTCATAATTAAGGTTTTGTATTCTATGTTATAACTGATATGATCCTGGAATATGAGATTCAATGAAAAACTCATATGCACGTGTGGAATGATAAACGGTATAATAAGATTCCTAGTCTCGCCTCTAAAGACTAGCTCAAGTGGTGTTAGTGATCATGTTTTCTGGATCTTAAGATATCGTTAGTGTAACGATAGTCCTAAAACAACTTTGAGAATATGAGGTTAGAAGAACGATTGTATTGAATCGACCCAAACTTGTTTGTTATACTTTGAGATACAATCGTCATAAGTCAATTGTTATAACATAGAGTGTTGACATGTGAGTCGGTTTCTTAGACCATGAGAGTATCGGGGCCACTTCTTACCGTACGATGGACTTTGGGGTTGCTCAAACGTCATCTGTAACACGATGATCATAACGACAACTTACAAGTTCATCAAAAAGTTTGACAAGGGACTAGATAGCTCAAGAGTGGGATTTGCTCCTTCAGCGATGGAGATATTCTTGGGGCCCTCTCGGTGTGACGGCATCCGTCATCGTCTGCCAGACACAGGTGACTCAGTCACGGGGATGCTGAAAAATGTTAACAAGAAATAAGAACAAAACCAGTAACGATGAGACTAGTATAGTGAGCATGTGTATGACTCAAGAGGATACCAACATATCTCACATCGGGTTTTGTAAAGTATTGCAAAGCAAAGGGTCGACATGGACGTCACTGGAATGTCATTCATGTACTCATATGGATCGATATGGACGTCCATGGTTCCGCTATCGGTCATTCAACAAAAGGGGTTTTGTTCATGTCTATGTGTTACTAAACCTACAGGGTCACAAGCTTAAGGTAATCATCATCTACTGAGTGTTAGTGGGACGAGAGTAATAAGAAAATATTCATGAAATACTGTCACTAATATCTGAAATAGTTTCGAGAGGAACCAGAAGTGTTTCGGGGTCACCGGAAGGGTTTCAGAGTTTATCGGGAAATATGGGGTATTTTTGATAAATAATATATAGGTCGAAAATGTTTTCGATGATTTTAAGTTAATAATAAAAAGCTCTAGTAATAGTCAGTAGGCATTTATATTTAATTTGTTGGGGAACGCAGTAGTTTCAAAAAAAATTCCTACGATCTCACAAGATCTATGTGATGCATAGCAACGAGCGGGAGAGTATTGTCTACGTACCCTCGTAGACCATAAGCGAAAGCGTCTAGTGACGCGGTTGATGTAGTCGATCGTCTTCGCGATCTAACCGATCAAGTACCGAAAGCACGACACCTCCGCGATCTGCACTCGTTCAGCTCGGTGACGTCCCATGAACTCTTGATCCAGCTGAGTGTCGAGGGAGAGCTTCTTCAGCACGACGGCGTGATGACGGTGATGATGAAGCTACCGGCGCAGGTCTTCGCCTAAGCACTACGACGATATGACCGAGGTGGATTATGCTGGAGGGGGGCACCACACACGGCTAAGACAATGTCTGTTGTGTTCTAGGGTGCCCCCTGCCCCCGTATATAAAGGAACAAGGGGGGAGGACGGCCGGCCCTTGGGGCGCACCAAGGAGGGGAGGAGTCCTCCTCCTAGTAGGAGTAGGACTCCTCCTTTCCTAGTACAACTAGGAGGAGGAAGGGGGAAGGAAGGAGAGGGAGAGAGGGGGGAAAGAGGGGGCGCTGCCCCCTCCTTGTCCAATTCGGACTCCTCAAGGGGGGGGGGTGCACGTGCAGCCCTATGGCCCCCTCCTCTATCTCTCTCTCTCACAAAGCCCATGTTGGCCCATTAGTCCCCCCGGGGGTTCCGACAACCCCCTGGCACTCTGATAATTATCCGGTGACTCCCGGAACTCATACGATGTCCGAATATAGTCATCCAATATATCAATCTTTATGTCTCGACCATTTCGAGACTCCTCGTCATGTCCGTGATCACATTCGGGACTCCGAACTACCTTCGGTACATCAAAACACATAAACTCATAATACCGATCGTCACCGAACGTTAAGCGTGCGGACCCTACGGGTTCGAGAACTATGTAGACATGACCGGGACACGTCTCTGGTCAATAACCAATGGCGGAACCTGAATGTTCATATTGGCTCCCACATATTCTACGAAGATCTTTATCGGTCAAACCGCATAACAACATACGTTGTTCCCTTTGTCATCGGTATGTTACTTGCCCGAGATTCGATCGTCGGTATCTCAATACCTAGTCCAATCTCGTTACTGTCAAGTATCTTTACTCGTTCCGTAATGCATCATCCTGTAACTAACTCATTAGTCACATTGCTTGCAAGGCTTATAGTGATGTGCATTACCGAGAGGGCCCAGAGATACCTCTCCGACAATCGGAGTGACAAATCCTAATCTCGCTCTATGACAACTTAACAAACACCATCGGAGACACCTGTAGAGCACATTTATAATCACCCAGTTATGTTGTGACGTTTGGTAGCACACAAAGTGTTCCTCCGGTATTTGGGAGTTGCATAATCTCATAGTCATAGGAACATGCATAAGTTATGAAGAAAGAACATACTAAACAATCAAGTGCTAAGCTAACGGAATGGGTCAAGTCAATCACATCATTCACTAATGATGTGATCCCATTCATCAAATGACAACTCATGTCTATGGCTAGGAAACTTAAGCATCTTTGCTTAACGAGCTAGTCAAGTAGAGGCATACTACTGGCACTGTGTTTGTCTATGTATTCACACATGTACTAAGTTTCCGGTTAATACAATTCTAGCATGAATAATAAACATTTATCATGACATAAGGAAATATAAATAACAACTTTATTATTGCCTCTAGGGCATATTTCTTTCAGTCTCCCACTTGCACTAGAGTCAATAATCTAGATTACACAGTAATGATTGTAACACCCATGGAGTCTTGGTGCTGATCATGTTTTGCTCGTGAGAGAGGCTTAGTCAAGGGGTCTGCAACATTCAGATCCGTATGTATCTTGCAAATCTCTATGTTTCCCTCCTTGACTTCATCACGGATGGAATTGAAGCGTCTCTTGATGTGCTTGGTTCTCTTGTGAAATCTTGTGCACCAGTATTGTGACAAAAGATTTTCATTGGACCCGATGCACTAGGTATGACACCTAGATCGGATATGAACTCCTTCATCCAGACTCCTTCATTTGCTGCTTCTGAAGCAGCTATGTACTCTGCTTCACACGTAGATCCCGCCACGACGCTTTGCTTAGAACTGCACCAACTGACAGCTCCACCGTTCAATATAAATATGTATCCGGTTTGTGACTTAGAGTCATCCGGATCGGTGTCAAAGCTTTCATCGACGTAACCATTTACGACGAGTTCTTTGTCACCTCCATAAACGAGAAGCATATCCTTAGTCCTTTTCAGGTATTTCAGGATGTTCTTGACCGCTGTCCAGTGATCCACTCCTGGATTATTTTGGTACCTTCCTGCTAAACTAATAGCAAGGCGCACATCAAGTCTGGTACACAACATTGCATACATGATAGAGCCTATGGCTGAAGCATATGGAACAACTTTCATTTTCTCTCTATCTTCTGCAGTGGTCGTGCATTGAGTCTGACTCAACTTCACACCTTGTAACACAGGCAAGAATCCTTTCTTTGCTTGATCCATTTTGAACTTCTTCAAAACTTTATCAAGGTATGTGCTTTGTGAAAGTCCAATTAAGCGTCTCGATCTATCTCTATAGATCTTGATGCCCAATATATAAGCAGCTTCACCGAGGTCTTTCATTGAAAAACTCTTGTTCAGGTATCCTTTTATGCTATCCAGAAATTCTATATCATTTCCAATCAATAATATGTCATCCACATATAATATTAGAAATGCTACAGAGCTCCCACTCACTTTCTTCTAAATACAGGCTTCTCCAAAAGTCTGTATAAAACCATATGCTTTGATCACACTATCAAAGCGTTTATTCCAGCTCCGAGATGCTTGCACCAGTCCATAAATGGATAGTTGGAGCTTGCACACTTTGTTAGCATCTTTTGGATCGATAAAACCTTCCGGTTGCATCATATACAACTCTTCTTCCAGAAATCCATTCAGGAATGCAGTCTTTAGATCCATTTGCCAAATTTCATAATCATAAAATGTAGCAATTGCTAACATGATTCGGACAGACTTAAGCATCGCTACGGGAGAAAAGGTCTCATCATAGTCAACTCCTTGAACTTGTCGAAAACCTTTCGCAACAAGTCGAGCTTAGTAGAGTAGTACTATGCATGCCCCTAGAGGGATAGATTGGTAAGAAAATACCATCGCTCGTCCCCGATCGCCACTCATAAAGAAAGCAATAAAAGAACACCTTATGTGTCAAAATTGTCACACAACTTTTACCATACGTGCATGCTACGGGACTTGCAAACCTTAACACAATTATTTATTAATTTCACAATTACTCAACTAGCACACTCTAATATTACCACCTTTATATCTCAAAACACTTATCAAGTATCAAGCTTCTCATGATATTCAATGAACTCAATATGGAAGTTTTTATTATGCTTTCGGATTAATTTCACAATTAAAGCAAATTACCATGCTGTTTAAGACTCCCAAAATAATATAAGTGAAGCATGAGAGATCAATAATTTCTATTAAAAAACCCACCACCGTGCTCTAAAAGATATAAGTGAAGCACATAGAGCAAAAACTATATAGCTCAAAAGATATAAGTGAAGCACATAGAGTATTCTAACAAATGCCGAATCGTGTGTGTCTCTCTCAAAATGTGTATTCAGCGAGGATGATTGTGATAAACTAAAAAGCAAAGACTCAAATCATACAAGACACTCCAAGTAAAACACATATCATGTGGTGAATAAAAATATAGCCCCAAGTAAAGTTACCGATAGACGAACACAAAAGAGGGGATGCCTTCCGGGGCATCCCCAAGCTCAGCCTTTTGGTTGTCCTTGAATTTTACCTTGGGGTGCCTTGGGCATCCCCAAGATTAGGCTCTTGCCAATCCTTGTTCCATAATCCATCAAATCTTTACCCAAAACTTGAAAACTTCACAACACAAAACTTAACAGAAAATCTCGTGAGCTCCGTTAGCGAAAGAAAACAAAACACCACTTCAAGGTACTGTAATGAACTCATTCTTTATTTATGTTGGTGTTAAAACTAATGTATTCCAACTTTTCTATGGTTCATAAACTCCATTACTAGCCATAGATTCATCAAAATAAGCAAACAACACGCGAAAAACAGAATCTGTCAAAACCAGAACAGTCTGTAGTAATCTGTAACTAACGCAAACTTCTGGAACTCCAAAAATTCTAAAATAAATTGCTGGATGTCGGGGAAGCTGATCGGACCCACGAACACCTATGGGACCGGCGGACGGAGCCCCTTTCGGTTCGGTGGGGGCGGAGGTCGCACGAAAAAGCGATCGGCGAAGCACGAGCAGTTTTACCCAGCTTGAAGCTCTCCGGAGATAATACTCCTCTGCTGCTTGTCGATTGTATTGTGTTCTTGCTAGGGAGGCTGAGAGCTACAAGACCTAGCGTGAGTATTCTCTGGTTTGAATGAACGAACCCCCTCTCGTTGCGCATGGGCCTCCTTTTATATGCTCAAGGGTCTCCGACGGTGGCAAGCGTAGACAAGGGCAAAAACGTAAAAGGAGTCATGGTTGGTACAGCTACTTATGCGTGTATCCTACCTAACCACGACGGCGGGGACAAAAGCATTAAATGCCCGTCTAAGTCGACTAAACAGTGTGGAAAGGGACCGTCAGGGACGCCACCGCTTGCCACGATGGCAATCTTGTCAGCACCGCTTGCCACCTCGCTCCGCTGGCCGCCTGACCTCTTGCCACGCAGCAGCGCTGGAAAGGTCCCATGGCGACATCGTTGGTGGATGTCTTTGGGAGCGAGAACGGAGTAGTAATCTGCGCGACAAGTGCCTTGCCGCGGTTGTTGCCTCATCGCGTCCGGAAGCTTGTCGCTCACCGAGCCTTCCCGGCAAGCTCCTCTTGCCGGGGCCTTGTCTTCTAGGTGCCTTGAGTGGCGTTCCCGGCAAGCTCCTCTTGCCGGGGCCTTGTCTCCTTGACTTAAATACTTTGTTCTTGAATGGCTCCAATGGAGCAGCGGAGGCCTTGGCAGTCACCAGCAAGCCTTGCAGCGAGTGTCTTGATCGCCTCCCGTGCGAGTTCGGGATACTAGGGTACCCTACTCTAGTACACCGGCAGAGCCCGGGAACTGGGCCACACTGCAGTGCAGCGCTGTTGGGCCAGGCCCAAAACAGGGCACGGGCACGCGCGGTCTGGGGAACGCCGTAAATCACTCCGGACCCACCACGCCCCCCACGAACAGCACACGTCGAATGCGGCATCGTGTGAGAGATCGTGGAGGGGTTTCTTTATTCGGAAAAGCGGAACGTCCGCCCCCTCTCCCTCCTTATAAACAGGGGAAACAAGGGCAGTTCGCCCACCTCGCCATTTTGCTGTCCAATCTCGAAAACCACCGCTGCTCCCCCCTTCTTCCCAAGTCTGAAGAGAGCAGCGCTCCGCCCCCCACCGCCACCAGCACCACCAACGCCGTCGACCTCCCCCACCACCTCCACCATGGCTCCGAAAGCCGACAAGGGGAAGGGCGTGAAGTCGGCCGAGGCGCAGCGGCTCGCGGCGCTGCGAAAGGAGCGGGCCATCTTCCCCCCCAGCTCGCCGCAAGGGAGCTGAGGGAGGACTACTACCTCTTACGTCGACGGAGACGCGAGCGCATCCAGCGCCTGAAGGTACTCGAGCCGCTGCTTGAATTAGCCCCAAGCCGGGTACCCTTTCTTCAGATTGTTCTTCTATTGCGGGCTCTGCCGCCCTTCTCTAATTCTTCTGCGATATCATGAACACCTACGGGTTCCGCCTCCTTGACTTCACCCCCAATGCTGTCTCGACCATGGCGGTTTCGCACATCTTTGCGAAAACTTTGTCGGAATCCACCAAGCGTAGCCCTCTTCGCCACTTCTTCATGCCCAGTCGAGAGAGAGACACTTGCGGAGGAATCGCTTGGATCTCAAGGATCGGCAAGAAGGAAGCCTATCTGGAAGGAGAGCTCCGCACAAGTGGGAAGAGTGGAGGGCAGATTGGTGTTGGATCGTGAGGAGAACCCGCAAGCCCTTTACCGCCCGATGCCAAACCCCAATAGTCTTGCAGCGATTGGAGCAACTTGGCGCGGAAGATGCTAGATTGAAGATTGCCGTCACCGGATCCTGCGCCTCAGGCTTGCCGGACTTACTGTAGGCGCCGTTGGCGCAGATTTCCTTCGCCGCTGCATCGCCCCTTTGCAGGAGAGGAGGAGGCCTGCTTGGGAGTTCGAACGCGGCGGATATCATGAGGCTGCGCTCGGGCCTCAACTTCAATTTTACCGTCTTGGAGTTGGATGCGATGCTCTGGAGCTGTTCAAGCACGACCACGATCATCCCGAATGGTTCGGGTTGCGAGGGAGTCGTTCCATTGTGCAACAATTCCTCGCTCGACCGCATCCGTGCAATGATGCCGTTGTGCGACTCGCATGGAATTGTTCCAACTGGCAAAACCTGCAGATGGCGTCGTGCGGTGTTCTTCGACAGCTTGGAAGAAGTGCCGATCCGCCCGATGAGCGAAGGGCCTCACCGCGACACCAGCGCGGCGAGATGCAGCGCGCCACCAGCTGGAAGAAGCGGCAGCAGCTCTGCCATTGGCGGTCGGGTTCACCGTGGAGGAGGCAGAGGCAGCGGCGGCAAGCCTTGTCGGCGAAGGGGTTTGTCGGCGAGGAGGAGCTTGCGAACTGAAGCCGAGTCGGCGAGCCGCCGGCGCCTCCTCCCCACCATCTAGCAGCTTGCGCGGCGAGCCCCAGCTCCACCAGAAAGCGTCTTCGCAAGGCTGGAGGCAAGCGAGGCGGCAGACGCAGGCCAACAGCCGTCGCGCGCGCGGCGCGCTCCACCGCGACAAGCTTTGTTGCCAGCGGAGCACCTCGCGCTTGCGACAAGCTGGAGCAGGGCCCTCCCGAACCACCGCTGCTACTCCCGCCAAGCGGTCAAGGAACCCACTCCTCCGCCTCGTCGCACCGGAGGCGAGCAAGAATTTGATCTCTTCGCGCTCAGCTCCAACGAGGAAGAAGAAGAGTAAGCTTCTGTGTTGTACTTGTATTTCTTCAATTTTGTAGCTTTGTCTTGTATCTGATTTGCTTCATTCTGAACCCTTTCCTTTTCAGGACGCTGGCCCAGAGAGCGTCGAAGAGAGCCAAGACCCCGGTGGTTGTCATCGAGGACGATCCCCCCGCGGCAGCAGGAGGCGCGTCCGAGACCACCTTGCCGGACGGCAACTCTTCCTCAAAGCAGCCCTCGGCCAGCCCCAGCGTAAGTATATGGTTTACTTTTTGCTGTTGAGCGTGCATGGGTGCCCTTTCTTTGCTGATATCTGACTGTTGGTTTGTGTAGGAGTAGAGCAGCCTCACCAAGAGTGCCTGGATGCCGCCCAAGACGTGCCATCTGCGTCGACTACACCGCCAAGGGAGGACCCCCCGGCAAGGGAGCGTTCTCCGGCAAGAGAGGCTTCTCCGGCAAGGGATAGCACCAGTGACCCTCCGGTAGTCGAGACCACGGCTGCAGATCCCATCGCATGTAATCCTCTTGCCTGAAAATTTCCCTTGGGTTCTTTCTTCTGATCTTCTTTTTGAATATCTGCTTGACTTTTCTTCATTTTCTGGTCGTCAGATCCATCCGCCGTAGAGCCGATGGAATTGAGGTCGCCCGGCGAGGAGGGCAGGCAACATCTTGCCACGCCGCCGCCATCGAAGAGGAGGCTGGCGCTGATGAGCCCTTGGCGAAGTGGCGCCAAGGCTGATGCCGCATAATTTGGCGAGGTCGGCGATCGCCTTGGCGGCCCCGAGGCCGCGAGGGCGCCAGCGCTACACCGACCGCCGATCCCTCCGCCGCTGCTGCAGCGTCGAGCTCGAAGAGCCCCAGCCAGCGCCTATCTCGAAGGCGGCGATGGCGTCTTCATCAAGCTCCACAGGCGTCGAGCTCGGTTGAAGGGGAGACCTTTGACGAAGAGCTGCTTCGCCTCCGTGGTGGCTGGTGGTCGCGCCAAGCAGCAGCAGTGGCGAAGTCGAGGAGGAGCAGCTGCTGAGGAAGCTCTTGTCACTCTACCGCGCCCGACAAGCCAAGCTGGAATCGTGGAAGCGCTTGTCGCATGGCGGAGCAGACATAGAAGCGCGCGGAGGAGCTCGGGGCACCAACCAAGCTCTTGGTCCTTGGCGGAGGAGGCGGAGGCGACTCACCGAGGCGCACAACCTTCATCCTCGAAGGCTGAGGTTGAGGAGCGGCAGGCTTGCTACCTGAGGCTGCTCTGCTAGGAGGCGGCTGGCGCAGCGGAAGATCAATCTTGACAGCCATGAGGAGGAGCTTGCAGCGAAGCAAACATTTGGCGGAGCCCTCAAGGAAGCGAAGGGCGCCGCCGCAGCTGCCGAGGGCCAAGAAGGAATTGGAAGCGAAGGTGACACAGCTGGAGGCCAGTCTGAAGAAGAGGCGGTGAGGAGCTTGCTGCACTCAAGCATGAGCGAGAGAAGGGCGCCTACACTCTTGGCGAGCTGCAGGGGCCGTCTGTTGAGAGGAGCAAGGAGCTCAGCGCCGCCAAGGACTCCAAAGCAGACCTCGAGCTGAAGCTGACCACCTTGACTCGAGAGCTGGAAGGCGCCAGGAGGCGGGAGGTGGCCTTGTTGGAGAAGATCAAAAGCGCGAGGCGCTGCTGGCGAGTCTTGTTGCCGCCAGAACACCTTGGAGAGAATGTGGAGCCTTTGGACCGAGGGTCTCGTGAATGTTGCCGCCGCCATCGGCGGGAGCTGGCGGAGCTGGGATGGTGGATCTTGGATATTCCTCCGACGAGCACCTCCAACCGGCGCCAAGCTCAGCTTGTTCTTCAAGGCGTGGTGGCGGCTCTCCGGTGACTCGGAAGAGATCCCAGCGAGTTGGCGAGGAATCGCGCCCGGATCTGCGGGAGCTCTCGAAGGTGCCGATGAAGGTAGCCTTCCGCAATCCAGGCCTCAACCTCCTTTGGCGTCCTCAAGTCCCTGCCGCGGATGCTGATGTGGAGGCACTCAAGGCCCTTATCGCACCCATTGTGGACAAGGTGGGCAAGATCAAGAGGGTTGATGGCGACCCGCGTAGATTAGGCCGCCAATTTTATCTTTTCCTTGTCATTTGCTGGTCATGTTAGGAGAACAATCTATTAGAGCTGCGACAAGTCATTTTGTAATATAACTCTATCTCGGGCAATGATTGCAATGTTATTTCCTTTATTCGATTCCTTCCTTTGTATGTCTTTGCCCTCGCTTTTAGGGAACTTGTCGTATGAGCACCTTTGCCATGAGCGCTGAGTCTTGAGCGTTAGCGAGCCTCTTTGGCGATGCCGCTTCCGACAAGCAACCTTATCGCAACTAGTTGCAGCTCACTTAAGTTGTTGAGCGGACTCGAAACAAAGTAAGGCGCAACTAGCTACGAGTTAGTTCCTCCGTGCACAGGTTTTCCATACAAAATACGATTCGTTCGAGGAAGATAACTTAAAAATTTAAAGCTGATTGCTCAATTTTAACAACTTAGCTTTTCATCGTTTGCTTCCGGTGGCGAAACTTCCTCGGCGGCGCTTGGTGGCCACACCATTATCTTCTCCTTCCCCGGCTAACTTGTGGGGCGAGGAACCTTCCTTTCTTTGAGAAAGAGAAAGAAGAAAATAAAGTTATGGAGCCTTGCGGCTCGTTATTGCTTACCGGGTGTAGGTGCTGCACAAAGTGTCAGATAACCCATGCAATAAGATAATTAAAGCATGAAATTGACAAGTTGTGCGGAACACATGAGCTTTACTTATGCACGGGGTCTGAGCCCGGCTTTGTACGAAGGATTACATGCAACATCGGCAAGACTTGTACAAAAGGTGGTTGCTGGAACAGGTTCCGGCAACCGTGCCCTACGGGTAAAACTTACGAAGATGTTCGATGTTCAGGAGTTGCTCACGGAATGCCATCTTCGGTCTCAAAGCGGACAGCGCCAGAGCCTAGTGACTCGTTTCACCCGATAAGGGCCTTCCCGCCGGCGTCAACTTGTTGGAATTCTTGGCGGACTGACGCAGCGAAGAACAAGATCGCCTTCCTCGAGACTTCGGCATTAACTGCGGCTATGGTAGCGGCGCAAAGCTTGCGATATCGAGCAGCTCGTCTGACAGACTGAAGGCGGTCCTCCTCAAGGAGCGATGCATCGTCTTGTCGCAGCTGCTCTTGCTCAAGCTCATCATAGCGAGCACTCGAGGTGACCCGAATCTGAGTTCCGTGGGGAGAACTGCCTCTGCTCCATAGACTAGAGCGAAAGGTGTCGGCGGCGATGGCTCGATTTGGCGTCGTCTGATCGACCAAAGAACCACGGTAGCTCCTCAATCTAGTTTCTTCCGCACTTGTACAGCCTGTCGAAAGTTCGGTCTTGAGCCGCGCAGCACTTCAAAGACATTGCCCTCTCCGCTTGACCGTTACTTCTTGGATGAGCAACGAAGCAAAGCAGACCTTGGCGCCAAGATCTTGGACGTACTGCATGAAGGTGCGACTCATGAATTGCGTGTCGTTTTCGGTGATGATCCTGTCAGGAATCCCATAACGGCAAACAATCGACGTGAAGAACTTGACTGCTGACTGTGCTGTCACCTTCCTCACTGCTTCCACTTCCGGCCACTTTGTGAACTTGTCGATTGCAACATACAAGTACTCAAAGCCCCCGACAGCTCGGGGAAAGGGGCCGAGGATGTCGAGCCCCGGACGAAAATGTCGGGATAAAGGGATCGTCGGAGAGCTTGAGCTGGCTGGTGTGTTTGCTTGGAATGGGCGGCACACTTCACACTTGGTTACTTGTGCAGTTGCATCACGGAGGCTGTCGGCCAAAACAAACCTTGCCGGAAAGCTTTGCTTGGCAAGTGCTCTTGCGCCAATGTGGTGACCACATATGCCTCCGTGTATCTCTGCCAATAGCCCATCCGTCTTCCGGTGAATACACTTCAATTTCACACCGTTGAGTCTTCTTACATGCAGGTGTCTTTGTCGACAAACTGGTACATACTTGACTGCGGGCTACTCTTTCCGCTTCTTCTTGCTCTTGGGAAGTTCTCTGTCTCGAAGAAGCGGACAATCTGCTGTGCCCATGTTGGAGCTTGCGGCTCGACAACAAGGACTAAAGGCACATCTGCTGCTTGTGGGAACATCCGCTTTCTGGCGAGAACTGCGGTTCAGCGGAGCTTGATGTTCCCGGCAAGCTGCGAACAAAACTTGTCGGGGCGTCGCTTCATGAAACAAACCCTTGGGCTTGTCGGAGCAGACTGCTCCTCGGCGATATCGGTGTTGATCACTGGGACCTTCTTGGCGGCGGCTTCAGGAAGCTCTGCCGGAAAATAGTCACCAGAAATCAACTTCCTCTTCTTGTTCTGTCCAGTTGATGGCGTTACATTCGGTTGAGTCAGCTTGAGCACAAAAATCCCTGGTTCCACAGGCAACTTGAGTGCGGTGCACTTTGACAGACCATCAGCAATATCATTTTGAGCTCTTGGAACATGTTCCATCTGCAGGCCGTCAAAGTGCTCTTCTAGCTTTCTCACTTCATCAACATAGGCTTCCATCAATGGACTCTGATAATCCTTGTTCACTTGGCGGACGACAAGCTGTGAGTCACCCCTGATAATGAGCTTCTTGATCCCAAGGTTTACTGCGATCCTGAGACCGGCAAGCAAACCTTCATACTCTGCCGTATTGTTCGTTGCTTGCTCCTTGGGAAAGTGCGTTTGGACTATGTACTTGAGGTGCTCTCCGGTGGGTGCTACAAGCATCACGCCGGCACCGGCGCCTTGCAGCGAGAAGGCACCATCAAAGTACATTAGCCACTCTTTGCTTGCTTCCTTGACGGGGATGCTCGTTTCTGGAATTTCTTCGTCTTGTGTTGGCGTCCATTCCGCTATGAACTCCGCCAGTGCTCTGCTTTGGATAGTTGAAGTGCTCTCAAACTTGAGGCCAAAGCTTGACAGTTTCAGTGCCCACTCGATAATCCTGCCTGTTGCTTCTGGATTTTGCAGTATCCTCTTCAGCGAAAAGCGAGTGACGACTGTGGTCTCATGTGCTTGAAAGTAATGGCGCAGCTTTCTCGAGGCCATGAGAAGGCCGAAAAGCAATTTCGCACACAGTACCTTGACCTAGCCCCCTGCAGAAGGGAGGCCGACAAAGTAAACTGGGCGCTGCACCACCCTTTTCTGCGTCTTCTCATGCTCCTGCGGATTCATCCTTGTCGGGACCAGAGCTTGCCGGTGAAGCCCCCTGCTTGTCGCTGGATGCCTCTGCCGTGGTTGCTAGCTCATCATCCGCCTCCCTTTCCGCTACTAACGCAACACTAACCACTTGATTGGTTGCCGCTATATATAGCAGCAACTTCTCTTGTGGCCTAGGTGCGACAAGTATTGGAGTGGAGGACAGGTATCTCTTTAAGTCCTGCAGCGTAGCCTCCGCTTCGGGAGTCCATTTCATTGGACCTGCCTTTTTCAATATTTTGAAAAATGGCAGGGTGCGCTCAGCAGACCTAGAGATAAACCTCACGAGAGCAGCTACACGCAACCGCAAGTCTTCGTACATCCTTGGCGCTTTGGTGCTTGATCTGCTCAATGGCCTTGATCTTGTCGGGATTGGCTTCAATCCCAGCTGAGACCACGAAGAACCGAGAAGCTTGCGGAAGGACTCCAAACACACACTTCTTAGGGTTGAGCTTGAGGTTGATCTTGCGCAGATTTGCAAAGGTTTCATCTAAATCTTGAACGAGTTGCCCTGTCCTTGCTTTTGACCACTATGTCATCCATGTAGGCTTCTACATTTACGTGCATTTGCGGCTCAAAAGCGTCATGGACTACTCTTGCAAATGTTGAACCAGCATTCTTTAAACCGAAAGGCATCCGTATGAAACGATATGTGCCACATGGGGTGATGAATGCGGTTTCTCCTCATCCTCTTACGCCATGAAGATCGATGATATCTGAGTGCGCATCAAGAAAGGAAAGCAAATCACATCCGGCCGTGGAGTCAACAATCTGATCGATCTGCGCGGCAAGGAAATGGGTCTTTAGGACAAGCTTTATTAACATCGATAAATTCGATACAAAGCCTCCATTTTCCGTTTGCCTTACGCACGACTCTTTGGATTGGCCAACCACGTAGGATGGAGCACTCCTCGACAAGGCCTGCTGCTTCCAATTTCTTGATCTCTTCTGCGATGAATTCTTGGCGCTCCACCGCTTGCTTCGACTTTACGCTTGGCGGGCGGCGTGAGGACAGGCGGCAAGATGGTGCTCAATTACTTTCACAGGAACACGGGGATGTCGACGGTTGCCATGCAAACACGTCGGCGTTCGCCCGCGAGAAAGCAACGAAAGCGCTTTCCTATTTAGGGTCGAGTGGGCGATGGTGAAGGTACCACCGGTGCCGTCCTCCTTGGCGGACACCTTCTTGGTCTTTGGTGGAGCTGCCATCGTCTTCTTACACTTGCGGTGGAGCTCGATGGTGCGTCCTCGGCGGTAGCGCAGCACTCGAAGAGGTGCGCTTGCGGAGTGGGCATTAGAGCTCTTGCGGACTTGGTCTTCTTCTTCCCCGCCCGGCATATAGTTCATCGACATCTCTGATCTTGCACATCGCCATCTCCTCCGCATCCTGCGGTTTCGCGCGCTCGATGGAATGCGCTGATCACCATGGCAGGGTGGACATCTGGGATGTTGTCTTGTACACGGCTGAATCTCGAATGTACTTGCGCAGGGTTCTCCTTCCTTACAGGCTAGCAGATGAAGGTCGCTCTCTTGGCCATGGGGCTTGTGGTCGCTGTGAAGGCGCCGACAAACTGATGGCATAGATCCGCCCAAGAGGATATGGAGTTGTCCGGCAAGTGCATGAGCCAAGATCGACATTGGGCTTGAGTACCGGCGGGAAGTAGTTGGCGAGAATCTTGTCGTCTCGCCCCGGCAGCTTGCACCGCAATGGTGTAGATCTTTGAGGAACTCCGACGGATCGTCTTGCCGTCGTACTTCTACGCGCGTCGGCTTGAAATTCTTCTTGCTGGGCCACTGGACTTGCCGCAGCTCACGAGTGAACGCAGGGCAACCTACCGCGTACGGCAAGTCGCCTGGTTCCCCTGGCACATGCATGTCGACAGAGGGCCCAGCGCGCTGGTCGGATTGACGCCGCACTTCTCTTCGGCGCTCGATGCGAGTTCGAGCGTCTTCTTACTGTCGTTCGTGAAGAACTTGGCGCTGATCGCGACGGGCTCGTGGGTCTGATGACGCGGTGGAGTCGCTGTCGAGGTGGATCCGACGAGTTGGCGATCTTGGCCTTCGGGGTGGAGAGTGCATGGTGGTTGCACCTCCACAGGTTTCGTCGCCTCCGGCTCGTGCCTTGTCGTCCTGCCACGGCAGCGATGTAGTCGGTTGCCGCGGAGTGTCGCCGTTGGCAAAGCCGATGAGACTGGATGGTGGCCCTCCATTAAATCGACCTTGTCGGCTGTTGGAGGTAATCTAGGAGCGATTGAGCTCTCGCCAGCTTCTGCTGGAGTGGCAGTGGCGAGAGGGAAGTGCGAGAGCGAGATATGCCGGACTTCTAACTATGTTAGAAGGAGCAAGATATCGCGTCGGCGACCGTGCCTCGCCCGTGCCAGCGTGTTAGCGTCTTGGCGCTGGTCTTGAGGGCCTCGGGATCCACCAGCTCGATCTTGATCCAACGAGCGTATGGTATTGTGAATACCATGGAGCTGTCGGTCCCGCGCCTCCTGAGATGGACGTGGTGCATGTACGGACGCCGAGGTCTGCGCAGCTTTGTCCTTGGACTTGGCAGCGTCGTGGGCTCCCTCGTCCACGCCCGTTCTTCCGCCGGCGTCTACCCCACCACCCATTTGCTCCGGTGGTGGCGGGATCGACGTGGACGGCTCCGCTGTCGCCGAAGCCTTCTTGTTCGGTGGCATGTCGATGAAGATGATGAAGATGATGAAGATGTAGCTCGTGTGAACGCCGGATCAGGTTCACACAGCCTCGACGCCCCCTACCTGGCGCGCCAAAGATGTTGGGGAAGCTGATCGGACCCACGAACACCTATGGGACCGGCGGACCGAGCCCCTTCGGTTCGGTGGGGGCGGAGGTCGCCTGAAGAGCAGAGCGATCGCGGAAACACACGAGCAGTTTTACCCAGCTTCGGAGCTCTCCGGAGAGATAATACTCCTACTGCTGCTTGTCTGATTGTATTGTGTTCTTGCTAGTGAGCGCTGAGAGCTACAAGACCTAGCGTGAGTATTCTCTAGTTTCGAATGAACCGAACCCCCTCTACGTTGCGCATGGGCCTCCTTTTATATGCTCAAGGGGTCTCCGACAGGTGGCAACGTAGACAAGGGCAAAAACGTAAAAGGAGTCATGGTTGGTACAGCTACTTGTACAGTGTATCCTACCTAACCCTGACGGCAGGGGACAAAAGCATTAAATGCCCGTCTAAGTCGACTAAACAGTGTGGAAAGGGACCATCAGCGACGCCACCGCTTGCCACGATGGCAATCTTGTCAGCACCGCTTGCCACCATGCTCCGCCGGCCGCACAGCCTCTTGCCACACGCGCCTGGAAAGGTCCCATGGCGACACGTTGGTGGATGTGCTGGAGCGCAGGAACGGAGTAGTAGTCTGCCGCGACAAGTGCCTTGCTGCGGTTGTTGCCTCGACGCGTCCGGAAGCTTGTCGCTCACCGGGCCTTCCGGCAAGCTCCTCTTGCCGGGGCCTTGTCTTCTAGGTGCCTTGAGTGGCCTTCCCGGCAAGCTCCTCTTGCCGGGGCCTTGTCTCCTTGACTTAAATACTTTGTTCTTGAATGGCTCCAATGGAGCCGCGGAGGGCCTTGGCAGTCACCAGGCAAGCCTTGCCGCGGGGTGCTGCGACTGCCCATGCACGAGTTCGGGATACTAGGGTACCCCTACTCTAGTACACCGAGGGACTATCCAAAGTAAAACCCTGGAGAGAACCCTTGGCCCTTTTTGGTTCGGCCATGGCACAAGGAAAACAATGAGAAAGAGGTGAACAGAAAGAGAGGGCGAATAAAACGGCAAGGGTGAAGTGGGGGTGTCGTGGAATTGTCACGTCAGATGTCCTCTTGAAAGGACTTAGTCGTGGAGCCATCGCGACGGGTTAGCTTGGAGGGGTTAAACCGGCAAGGGACACGGGAGTTTTTATACTAGTTCGGCCCCTTCGATGAAGGTAAAAGCCTACGTCTAGTTGTGATGGAATTGATTGGGTTTCGATGACCAGGGAGCGAATACGCTTTGCCTGAGTCTCGAGTTGTTGTTGTCTGCCCTCAAACCGTCTCCGAGTCGTCCCTTTATATCGTGTAGGTTGGCCTTGGCCGGTCTCTGAGTCGAGGTCGGCTCATACAAGTGTCCGCCTCGGTCTCCCCTTTCCCTATCTTACAACACAAGTTATACAATCGTGGCGGTTTACTACCATGGGCCCTAATCCGCCTTTAGGATCTGGGCCTCTAAGCTTCATCAGTAAAGCGCCATCTTCTATGTTTACGGGCTTCAATGTAGTTGAGGGTGAACCGGCCCCTCCTGGGCGGTTTACCCTTAGTAGTTATATCCTCAGCATTAGGCCCCAGATTGATTTGAACCTGTTCATGTCAATCTTCAATACTTAGAAAAATTCCGTGAACATCTTCTAATGATTCTTGTAAACCGCCATGTTGTCTTCTCCCTGTGAACTTTGGTAAACCGCCATGACATCATTTTATGAACGCTGTAGTGAATCGTCATGACGTCATCTCCGTATAAAAAGATAATGAAGATTCTCTTCATTTAATTAACTCCCGAAGATCGTGGCGGCAGCTGCGCCCCCTTTCGCCGCTTTAGGCCCCTCGATTCTCGCGCCTTCCGCTTATCCCCTTTCCTTTATAAATAAGACCGGGGGTCCTTCCATTTCCCCCCTTCCTCTTCGCATCGTCTTCTTCGTCGCGACCCAGAAGCACTCAAGCACCGCCGCCGCCGTCGACCCTGCACTGGCTAGGCCGCTGCACCCACCTATTTGCACCAGAGATTTGCGACACTCCTCCGTCGCTGTGTGGTCCTGGTAAATATTCCCTTCTTCCACGTATTGAATCTGCATTAGGGTTTCGAAATTTCTTCAGTGTTTGTCGGTGTTCATCAGCACTTATCTGCTTTTCCTTTAGCATCTCACTGAATCTTACTAGGCCTGATAGTTTCCTTTTGCGGCTGTATCTGTAGTTTAATCTGTCGTACTACAACATCTTGCTATTCCTGGGTAGATCCTTATCTGAATCTTCTTTGTTCCGCTTGACGCCATTGTAGGGTTCAGAAGAATTTCTTTACTGAACCACGGTAGATCCAAAATTATATCACCATCTTGTGAAACTTGTTTCTGCAACACTTAGTAGATTTTCAGCTCTGGCCCTTTCACCTAAGGGCGGTTTAACTTTTAGTAGTTGATAATCCGCCATATGCCATTAGCCCTCACTTAAACCGCTGTCTTGACTTGAATAGAAATGTCCGGTTTACCTTATATGTATGCTTTGATTAAATTTCCGGTTTAACACCGATGAGTGCACCTGAACCGCCAATCGTAAACCGGCCTTCATTTTTCCCTTACAGTTCTACTTTTCTAGATGACCAAGCAATTTTCTGATTGCAACTAGGTTCCATCCCGGATCACGGAAACGCAAATCAACGGATTCGTTGTAACGGGCGCTTTAGCTCCAAAAAATGTCCTTCACTGGCGAGTACCTGGCCCTGAGTGCCCTCCTGAGCCTCAAGATGGATAAGTGATTGTGTTCATGCAACATCTATCCCGGGGATTCAGCCCTCCTGGATCAAAAAATTTCCGGGATGTACTTGCCAGCTTCCAACTCCATCCTTAGGATATTGGACCAAATTTTGTGTCCAACATATGCAACTTCCAAGTGTTCTGTGAGGTTTACCTGCAAGAAGAACCAACTGTTGATCTCTTTCGGGATTTCTTCCACTTAAACTGCCGAACTGAGTTCTCTGACGGCCCCAATACTGAACTCGGTGGTGTATCAATTCAAAAAAGGAAAGAGGTTGATTTTCCTCATGCCAAACTTCACAGCCATCCTAAAGATTGGAACCAAACTTGGTTTTATTGTCAGAACACTGCCCCTGCTGGAGAAAATCCTTTGTCGGGCTACCGCGCTCACCGGCTTAGCAATGGCCACCCTTTACCTCCACGAATGACTGCCAAAGAACGACAAGCTTATGCACCTCAACTCGCCAAACTCCGGGCTCTCCTCGCCAACGGTTTGACTAGTGTCGATCTTGTCCGTTGTTGGGTTTCATGGTGCGTCCTACCTTTAAGCCGCCGCCCCGGATTGATGTATGAGTATACCGGCAAAACCAATGATCCTCAACGGTTTAACGAAATAGAACTGACTGATGATGAAGTCACTGAAAGTGTGAAGAAGATGCTTGACGAACCGATCGCCACATGCACCCAAACTGGTATGCGCCCTTTCTATGCCTCCAACAAACTGCCAGCGGTAAAAACTTTAACCTTGTACCTTTTTAATCCATCTCTGCTTTAACACTAATTTAATTATCCTTTGTTTAATTTTGCAGACCAATAGCTCCTTCTGGAAAAGGAAAGCTCAAGATAAACCGGCCAGGGCTCCTCGTGCCAAGAGCAAAGTCACCAAGAAAACAGCGAAGAAGAAAACTGCCGAGTCTTCCGATCCGCCAGAAGTTGTCGATGAATCGGCTGAAGAGGTAGAACTTGACCCCCTTGGTTCCTTTTTCGTGCACCTTATTGACAATGACTATTCCCAGGATGAAGCGGAGGCCAGCCATGCAGACCATCTTGAGGTAATCTCTCTTTCTTCTGATTCAGATCTGGCGCCGGTTCAAAGATTTCGCCGTGCAGTTCGAAAAGTGAAATACTCTCACCCTCTTGCTTATTTGGATCAAAAACTTTCTTTAAAGACGCAGCAACTTTGAAGGCGTCGCACAACCCATTTCTGATGGCCAGCAAGTCACCTCTTCGGTTTACGGACACACCAACCCGAAGCGTCGTCCGAGGTTGCTTGTTCTCCAAAAACTTTATCCTTTGAAGGGTTTCTTCCGATACCCTCTCAATCCGTCGATTTGAATTACGGTGTCTTCCAATTCATCGGCGGTTCATCAACCACTCACTGCCTCCCTTAAAACTGTCACAGGTAAGTACACTACCCTTCATCTTTTTCCTTCATAGTTCGGTTTACCGTGCTAATATTTGTTTTGATATCGATTGCCAAAGCCCGTCGAGCAACAAGGCTAAAACCGGTGCCCCTCTTGGTGAAGTTGAACCGGAGAAGGCTCCGAGGGTACCGGTGGAAATATTGATGTTGCGAGCGATTACGCCCTACGGTGATAACATTGAAACTAATCCGCTGGAAGCTGACCCGGCTACTTATATTGATCCATCAAGCCCTCATGCTACTCCTTCGAGCCCGACTGCTGATCCGCCAAGCCCAGTTGCTAATCCGCCAAGTCCAGCCAGGGATGCCGACAATCCGCCAAGTCCACCAAAGGGTGATAATGATGATGTTATTATAACTGGCACGGGTCACACTAACCCTGGTAATCCGTTTGTCCTGTCAAAACATACAGCCAAGGAGGAATTCACTGCTATGGGCAAAGGGAAAGGGAAGACTGATTTATCCAACTTCATCAACCTTAGTACCGAGAATCTTCATTCTGGATTTCTAAATCGCCTTTACACCAGCCGTGACTTTGAAGCCGGTTTGGTGAACCTGATGAAGGAACGCTATGAGGTATTCTTCAAGAACACTTTGAAATTTACTTTATTCTGTATATCTCTTCCATTGTAGCCCCCAAGGGCCGGGTTATTTTCTTGAAGATAAACCGGGACTTTGATATGAAGAACACTTCAACTTAGTCCCCAAGGGCCGGTTTGTCTTTTAAAGACAAACCGGGACTGCATGTCCTTGTTATTTGCCTTTACTTATAACTAATCAACTGTGCATTAGCCCCCAAGTGCCAAGCTTAATACCTGAATTGAGCCTTGGGACTTGAAAATATTCACTTTAAAAAGCAATCCACATTAGCCCCCAAGTGCCGAGTGCATAACTTGTTATGTGCTTGGGACTTTAACAACTTCATCTTCTGACTTTTGCAGACCGAGAAAAATAGCAAAGAATCTCAAATCGCCGATCTTCAAGAAATAATCAAGTCCCAGCAGGAAGAAACCTCTAAAGCCAAAGAAGAGCTAAAGGGTGTTTTGACAACCATGGAGCAATTGAAGGATGGTTTCAAAAACGAACGCACCAACTGGGAAACTGAGAAGGCTACTTTGTTGAAGCGGGCTGAAGAAGCCGAAGCAGCTCTTAAACCGGTGACGGAAGAGCTGACCAGGCTAAAACATCAAGTGAATGCTATGACTTCTGCAATCTTTGGTAAATACTTTGTCATAGCCGGTTCAAAAATATCGTCAATTCTGCCGGGTTAACATTGAATTCGTAAATTGTTGCAGGTAATCGCATTGCTCAGCTGGGCACAGATATGCGGATGAAACTGAAGGGAGCAAACACCTTGATTGAGCAACTATAAACCGGTGCCCAACGGGTTATCTGTGCAGTCTCCTACAATAAACCGGCACCAACATTGATCAAGGACACCCTAATCAAATTATCCATGACGCCGGCGCAGGTAGAAGAGGTGAAGCGATCTGCTGCCAGGGCTGGCGCTTTACTGGCACTGACTCGGGCCAAAGCATGGATATCCGATTTGGATCCAGTTGATATCGCCAAGGGATTTCCGGATGAACAAACAGACGGGTCAGCATTTGACAACGAAGCCCTCAGAGTCCTGACAAAGGAAATGCGTCCACTTGCAAGTAAATTGGCGGAAGAGGCTAATTTGACTGTTCATCGGTCCTTCTATGATGCCAAGAACGAACGGATTGACACTGCCGTGAGGGAAGTGCAAAACCTTATCCCGCCAATCCGTAAGCACACTTGCGCTCCTGACGTTGATCCGTCCGAGCTTATAAATGAAGAAGTTGTCTTTCAAGCTTTAACTCGGATTGATTGGACCACCGTTGACTTCCAGCCACTGGATGGGGAGGAGGAGGAGGCTGAAGAGACACCAGAAGATCTGTCAACCTCTCGTCAACCCGGCAATGAATCGTAATTCAGCAACGGAGTTGATAGGCACAGTTTGTGGCCTGTGTAAAAACAATCGCTTATTTTGGGCCTTAAAGCGCCTTGTAATAGGCTAGTGGAAATACTGTGATCTGCTGCCATCGTGCACTGAGTATAACTATTTGATCCGCCGTGATAATTTCAGTACTGGCTTATATACCTTCATAATACTATGCAATCCCTATGTCTGCATAAAAAAATTTGCCCGGGCGGTTTACCGCTGGACGGGTCATAATGCCCCATGCAAAGCCAGGTTAATGACCAAAGCTGAAAACATGAAATAAACCATACCTGTGATATTAAATCACTTAGCTGGTTTACCAACTTATATTTGTAGTAAGGGTGAAACACCCAAATCTGAAGCATTGACAACTCCCACCATGCAATGCTGGTATGTATGAAGTAAAACCGGGTTGTAATGAACACCGGATGATTGTACTGGTAATTTGTAATCAAAGCCAGTCCGGGTTGTGAAACACCAGTTTGAAAAAACAGGGTCTGACAACTTATAGTTGACAACCAAGCCGGGTTAACAAACACCGAATTAACATGAATATGATCTAACAACTTGTAGTTGAAAGCCAAGTCGGGTTAACAAACACCGGGCTAACATGATATTACCAAAGAACAAAAACTTGGCAAAAAGCAAACAAAAACCGTGTAGTCGAGGCTTTATAAGGGCTGCCAGGCCCAAATGCGAGGCTTTTCATGGGCTGCCAGGCCGCTGAGCTAAACCGTTTGACAAAGCCTTTTAAGATGGGCCTCCAACTAACCAATCATCGTTTTAACTTTGACAAGTTCAGGGTCTCAATGAGAGTAACTGTCAAACGTTCGACCGGTCATGCCAGGATTACCTGGATAGCAGTGGCTTACTTGATGAAGGCAGGTTAACCCGGGGTTTTAGGTGAATACACCAGGCTTGCAAGCCGTGGGTCGATACCCGGTTACAAGGGTCCTTTCAAACTCTTTGGTATTTTACACAAAGAGCCCCCAAGTAATTTTGTGAGTTGTGCTCAATGGGTGCCTATGTTTGAGTCGTGCTTTTAGCCATAGAACCCTCTTTGGCCCCTTGGGTGTGAAGCTCCCAGGCTGTTTTGTGGCATGATAGCCGGTTTAACAGGTAGCACTTCGCTTTGTCAGCTGAAGCCCCCATGTAAACAAAGAGATGTTGAAGAAAACGGCAGAGACCCTGCTTATAGCGAGGATGCCGGTTTATTATATTGATCATAATATATACATTGTTGAAATATGTACATAAGAAAAGCCTGTGGCTTCAAGTGTAATAAGGCCGAAGGAGAGCTATGTTCCATGGCCGCCGGGTCTCCTCCTCAGAACTGCGTGAGTCTTCTCGAACGTCAATGAGGTAGTATGATCCGTTATGTAGATTTTTGCTGACCACAAAGGGTCCTTCCCAAGGTGGGAATAACTTGTGCATATCGGTCTGATCCTGGATGAGCCGGAGCACTAAGTCGCCTTCTTGAAAGGTTCTTGTCCTAACCCGGCGGCTGTGATAACGCCGCAGGCCTTGTTGATAAACCGCCGATCGAGCCAAAGCCATGCCCCGTTTCTCATCTAACAGTTCCAGCGCCTCTTGGCGTGCTTGCTCATTGTCCGCTTCAACATAATTGGCAACCCGGGGCGAGCAATGACGAATATCACTTGGGATGACGGCCTCCGCCCCGTAAACCATGAAGAAAGGTGTATAACCTGTAGATCAGTTCGGGGTGGTGTTTATACTCCATAACACAGATGGTAATTCTTCCACCCAACAACCCGGCGTCCGCTTTAAAGGAACCATAAGCCGGGGCTTGATACCCTTTAGGATCTCTTGATTCGCCCTCTCAGCTTAACCATTGGACTGGGGATGAGCCACAGACGCTACATCAAGCCGGATGTGCTCTCGTTGACAAAACTCCCCCATCTCACTTTTAGAAAGGTTCGTGCCATTATCTGTGATGATGTTGTGTGGAAAGCCAAAACGGAAAACGATCTTTTTGAGAAATTGAACTGCCGTGGCTGCATCACACTTGCTGACGGGCTCCGCTTCAACCCATTTAGTGAACTTGTCAACCGCCACCAACAGGTGGGTCTTCTTATCCTTGGAGCGCTTAAAAGGTCCCACCATATCAAGCCCCCAAGTGGCAAACGGCCAAGTGATAGGAATCATCCGTAGCTCTTGAGCCGGAACGTTAGCTCGACGTGAAAACTTCTGACAAGCGTCACACCGCTTTACCACATCCTCCGCATCAGCATGAGCTGTCAACCAATAGAACCCATGACAAAAAGCTTTAGCCACGAGGGATTTTGAACCGGCATGGTGACCATAACCCCCTTCATGGATTTCACGTAGAATCTCTTGCCCTTCTTCAGGAGAAACACAACTTTGGAATACGCCTGAAACACTACAACGGTGTAACTCACCATTGTGAATAACCATGGACTTGGACCGCCGGATTATCTGCCTGGCGAGGATCTCATCATCTGGTAACTTGCCCCAGTTCATATACGCCAAATATGGAACCGTCCAATCCGGAGTGATATGTAAAGTGGCTACCAATTGGGCCTCCGGATCGAGAACAGCTAAATCCTCCTCTCAGAGGCAACTTAATGACGGGTTATGCAAGATATCTAAAAAGGTATTGGGTGGTACGGTTTACGCTGAGATCCCACCGGCTTAAAGCATCTGCTGCTTCATTTTGCGCCGGTCAATGTGCTCAACCTGATAACCCTTAAAGTGACCTGCCACAATATCCACCTCGCGTCTATAAGCCGCCATGAGTGGATCCTTAGAATCCCAAGTACCAGAACTTGCTGAGCCACCAGATCAGAATCTCCAAGACAGCGAACCCGGCTTAAGTTCATTTCCTTATCCACACAGAGACCATGGAGTAAGGCCTCGTACTCTGCTGCATTGTTAGTACAAGGAAACATTAAGCGGAGAACATAACGAATTTTATCACCTCGAGGGGAAGTAAGGACAACTCCAGCCCCCGAGCCTTCCAATTGCCTGGGCCCATCAAAATGAATAGTCTAGTATGTATTGTCCGGTTTGTCCTCTGGTGCCTGTAACTCGGTCCAATCATTGATTAAGTCAACAAGCGCCCGAGATTTGATGGCCGTTCGAGGCATATACTTCAATCCATGTGGACCAAGCTCAATTGCCCACTTTCCAACCCGCCGCTTGCTTCTACATTGCGGATTATATCGCCCAAAGGAGCAGAACTAACCACTGTGATGGGATGGCCTTGAAAGTATTGCTTGAGCTTCCTACTTGCCATAAAAACTCCATACACCAGCTTCTGCCAATGCGGATACTGTTGTTTTGACTCGACCAACACTTCACTGATATACTAAACTGGCCGTTGAACCGGATATTCTTTCCCAGCCTCCTTACGCTCAACCACAATTGCCACACTGACCGCACGGGTATTGGCAGCCACGTACAATAACAGGGGCTCGTTATCAACCGGAGCAGCAAGGACCGGCGGTTCAGCCAGCTGCCGCTTCAAATCCTCAAATGCCGCATTGGCTGCATCACTCCATACAAAATCATGTGTCTTCTTCAACATCTGATATAAAGGAATCACCTTATCTCCCAAACGGCTGATAAACCGGCTGAGGGCTGCAATTCGACCCGCCAGACGCTGAACATCATTGTTGCATTTCGGTTTAGCCAAGGATGTGATCGCCTTAATCTTTTCCGGATTGGCCTCAATACCTCTGTTGGACACAAGAAAACCCAAGAGCTTGCCTGCCGGAACACCAAAAATGCATTTGTCCGGATTGAGCATCATTTTGTAAACCCAAAGATTATCAAACGTCTCCTTGAGGTCATCTATCAAGGTTTCCTTCTTCCTGGACTTTACCACAATGTCATCCACATAGGCATGAACATTACGCCCAATCTGCGTGTGAGGACAATTTTGCACACAACGCTGATAGGTTGCCTGGGCACTTTTGAGCCCAAAGGGCCTAGAGAAATAGCAGAAGGATCCAAAGGGAGTGATGAAGGATGTCTTCTCCTGGTCCTTAACTGCCATTTTAATCTGATGATAACCTGAATAAGCATCCAAGAAACTCAGGCGCTCACAACCCGCCGTCGCATCAATAATCTGATCAATACGCGGGAGAGCAAAAGGATCTGCCGGATAGGCTTTATTCAAATCTGTGTAGTCCACACACATACGCCAAGTGCCGTTCTTCTTAAGAACGAGCACTGGATTAGCCAACCACTCGGGATGAAAAACTTCGACGATAAACCCAACAGCCAACAACTGGGCTACCTCCTCACCAATGGCCTTGCGTCTTTCCTCATTAAAGCGGCGAAGAAATTGCTTGACCGGTTTAAACTTGGGATCAATATTGAGAGTGTGCTCAGCGAGTTCCCTCGGTACACCTGGCATGTAAGAAGGCTTCCATGCAAAATGTCCTGTTCTCAAGGATGAACTTCGATGGAGCGCTTTCCTATTTCGGATCCAGTTGGTGCCGATGCTAAACTGTTTGGATGAATCGCCAGGAACAAAGTCAACAAGCTTAGTCTCATCAGCCGGTTTGAACGTCAGGGTTGGGTCATGCTCAGTGGTGGGATTCTTCAGAGGGGTCATGTATGCCGGATCAACATTGTCTTTATAGAACTTCAGCTCCTCTGTAGCACAAACCGACTCAGCATAGGCCGCTTCACCTTCCTCACAATCCAAAGCGATCTTTCGACTTCCGTGTACTGTGATAGTTCCCTTATGACCCGGCATTTTGAGTTGTAAATAGATATAACAGGGCCTCGCCATGAATTTTGCGTAAGCCGGCCGTCCAAACAGTGCGTGATATGGGCTCTGGATTTTCACCACTTCAAAGGTCAACGTTTCAGACCTGGAATCATGCTCATCTCCAAACACAACCTCCAAAGAAATCTTGCCAACAGGATATGCCGATTTACCTGGTACTACACCATGGAAAACGATGTTTGACGGTTTAAGATTCTTGTCTGTCAACCCCATGCATTTAAAAGTCTCATAGTGCAGTGATGTTGATATCGCCCTCCATCCATCAGAACCTTGGTAAACTTATAACCTCCCACCGGAGGTTCTACCACCAAAGCTAGTTGACCCAGATTGTCAACCCGGGGCGGATGATCCTCTCTGCTCCACACAATGGACTGCTCGGACCACCGTAAATAACGTGGCACTGCCGGTTCAATAGAATTAACTGCCCTCTTGTGAAGCTTCTGATCGCGTTTGCACAGGATAGTGGTGAACACATGATACTGCCCACCATTCAACTGCTTGGGGTGACTTTGATAACCTGATTGCTGCTGATTCCCTTGATTATTCTGTTGGCTATTACCACCTTGGTTGTTCTGGTGGCCCCGATTATTCTGAATCCAGAGCTTGAACCGCCACCACCATGAAAACTCGACTGAACCGCCCGACGGACCCTGATCATACCGGTAGAGATAAGAGTTTTGAACTCCTTCATAATGTAACAATCTTTCCAAAGATGTGGAAGGGCCTCCTTGGTCCCATGCTTTGGGCAGGGCTGGTTTAACAGCCGCTCAGATTCATCCTCCACCGCGACCGGGCGGTTTACCTTACGACGCTGCATATTGGTGTTAGCCACAAAATCTGAATTATCTGCTTTGCGCTTACCATTATTCCCATGGCCTCCTTGGTTGTGATGCTGTCCTTTTGCACCGCCGTTCTTCTTTCCCTTCTCCGGTTTCTCCTCATCAGACTCGGGATCCTTGGTATTACCAGAATCGGCATATTTGACCAAGGCTGCCATAAGTGTTCCCATGTCATTGCAGTGGTGCTTGAGCCATCCCAACTTCATCTTTGTGACTTAAACCGGCAATTACGCTCCAGCGTTATGATTGCTTGGCCAGCATTAATCCGGTCTGACGAATGCAAAACTTCTGAAACCCTGCGCACCCAATGAGTCGTTGACTCGTTCTCCCCTTGAACACAGGCATCCAGATCCACAATGGACATGGGCTTTTTGCAGGTGTCTTTGAAATTGGCTATAAACCGGGCCTTCAACTGATCCCATGACTCGATGGAGTTGGCTGGTATGTTTTCAACCAAGTACGGGCTGTCCCTTCCAACATCATTGTGAAATACTTTGCACAGGCCGCTTCATCCACATCCAAAGATTCCATTGCCATCTCATAACTCTCGACCCACGCCTCGGTGGCTGATCAGCGTGTAATTTGGTACCTTCGTGGACCCTTGAAATCCTTAGGCGTCGTACATTACAAAGAGCGGAATGAGACACGACACTCCCAGAATCGAAAGCAAGCCCGTGCCTCGGTTCATCGACGCCGCTGGCTGAATCGGGCGGGTTGATAACGACCCGCATGCTGCGCTGTCAAAGCGGCCTCCCTTCGTGCTCTACCACTATCCACCATGTCCCGAGCGTTTACCTCACCGCGCGCCGGATTGGGTCCCTGAGGGACATTACGGCGCCGAGCACCGCTAGAAACTTCCGGTTCATCCATGTGCCTGCTATAGCTTTTGCTCGGACGAGGGGTCGAATGAATTCTATCTCGGCTATAGGAATAAGCCTGCTGCCGCACCACGGCGGTTTGAAGAAGATCCCTGGCCCGCCGTGTCTCAATCGCCGCCAGTGAATCGCCCTCCGTCGGAATAGCTGCCAGGCGAGATGCCGCAACAATCATGTTATCCAAAGGGCTCGAAAAGTGACCCGGTGGTGTTGGTACATATTGCGGCGGGTTATCCGTTCGTCGAGGTGGTTCCATTATCCGTGGTTGATCCGGCGCTGCCCTAGGCGCGTCGGTCCGGTTTGCAGCTGCCAGATTACTCGTCCCAACCCCCAGCGTATTAAAGAGATTCAATCCTTCAAAGATTGGCTGCATGCGCGATCGGTACTTCCTTCGCATGACATCGTTTGATGCATTCTGATCCAACATGAGCCGGTAATTCTGTGCTCAGATTCTGCCAGATCGACATCCAAAGCGGCCCGTTCTTCAGCCATCCTAGTATCCTCAGCCTCCAGGTCCTCCTTAGCCTGTGCTATCTGGTCCTTCAGCTTCGCAACATCCGCATTGTGCTGATCCTGCGTCTCTGGATAACTGCCGTGGTTAACAAGGCCGCCCAGGCATCCATCAAACTGGAGAGAACTTGAGCCGGTCGGCGCACCGAGCCTCCTGCTGCGGCCGCTGATCCGGAGTTCATTGCCGCTGTAGACGAAGATTGCAAAGTGGGCTGTGTTCCGGCTATGTAAACAGCAACTCGACTTGGCGGTTCAAGGAGGGTCGGAATACTGTTGCCATTGGAATATCCTCCGAACATGCCATCATGAACTTGGTATAGGGACTCAGTTTCTCCGGTGGATGATTCGCCGTCGGAATAAACCGCCGTCTCGCCTTCAGACACCGATTCAGATCCGGTCCCATGGACACATCCTACGAACGCACGCTTCATGGCGGGCTTAACCCGGGCAGGACTCGCACGCTGAGCCGTCTCGACGAGGTCGGTGCAGATGTCCGGCTCAGGGCCCGGTTCGCCGATCTTGCCGATGAAGACATGAATTCCGCTAAAGGGGACCCGGTACTTGTACTCGATTGAGCCGGCCTCGGGGTCCCATCCTTCATCGTTGATGTAGAGCTTGCCGCGACGACTCTTGGTCATCCGGCCAACCGCGTACCCCTTGAGTCCTTCAAAGCTGCCCCTCAAGCACTCGAAACCATCATGCAATAGCCCCACGGTGGGCGCCAACTGTCGTGAAATTGTCACGTCAGATGTCCTCTTGAAAGGACTTAGTCGTGGAGCCATCATGACGGTTAGCTTGGAGGGGTTAAACCGGCCAAGGGACACGGGAGTTTTTATACTAGTTCGGCCCCTTCGATGAAGGTAAAAGCCTACGTCTAGTTGTGATGGAATTGATTGGGTTTCGATGACCAGGGAGCGAATACGCTTTGCCTGAGTCTCGAGTTGTTGTTGTCTGCCCTCAAACCGTCGTCAGGTCGTCCCTTTATATACATAGGTTGACGCCCGGACGGTCTAAAGAGTCCCGAGGTCGGCTCATACAAGTGTCCGCCTCGGTCTCCCCTTTCCCTATCTTACAACACAAGTTATACAATCGTGGCGGTTTACTACCATGGGCCCTAATCCGCCTTTAGGCTCTGGGCCTCTAAGCTTCATCAGCAAAGCGCCATCTTCTATGTTTACGGGCTTCAATGTAGTTGATGGTGAACCGGCCCCTCCTGGGCGGTTTACCCTTAGTAGTTATATCCTCAATAGGGGGAGAGGAAAACGAGAGGCAAATGGCAAATAATGTAATGCGAGGGATAAGAGTTTGTGATGGGTACTTGGTATGTGTTGACTTGTGCGTAGACTCCCTGGTAACAGCAACAGAAATCCTTCTTGCTACCTCTTGAGCATTGCGTTGGTTTTCCCTTGAAGAGGAAAGGGTGATGCAGCAAAGTAGCATAAGCATTTCCCTCAGTTTTTGAGAACCAAGGTATCAATCTAGTAGGAGGCGAGGCTCAAGTCCCTTATACCTACACAAACAAATAAGAACCTTGCAACCAACGCGATAAAGGGGTAGTCAATCCCTTCACGGCCACTTGCAAAAGTGAGATCTGATAGAGATGATAAGATAATGTTTTTGGTATTTTTATGATAAAGATTAAAAGTAAAGATTGCAAAATAAACGTCAAAAGAAATAACTTGTTGACGGGAGATTAATATGATAGAAGATAGACCCGGGGGCCATAGGTTTCACTAGTGGCTTCTCTGGGTGAACAAATTATGTCGAGCAATTGATAGCATTGAGCATAGTTATGAGAATATCTAGGTATGATCATGTATATAGGCATCGCGTCCGTGACAAGTATACCGACTCCTTCCTGCATCTACTACTATTACTCCACACATCGACCGCTATCCAACATGCATCTAGAGTATTAAGTTCATAAGAACGGAGTAACGCTTTAAGCAAGATGACATGATGTAGAGGGATAAACTCAAGCAATATGATATAAACCACATCTTTTTATCCTCGATGGCAACAATACAATACGTGTGGTTTCCCCTACTGTCACTGGGATCGAGCACCGCAAGATTGAACCGAAAGCTAAGCACTTCTCCCATTGCAAGAAAGATCAGTCTAGTAGGCCAAACCAAACTGATAATTCAAAGAGACTTGCAAATATAACCAATCATACATAAAAGAATTCAGAGGAGATTGAAATATTGTTCATAGATAATCTTGATCATAAACCCACAATTCATCGGATCTCTACAAACATACCGCAAAAGTAGATTACATCGAATAGATCTCCAAGAGAATCAAGGAGAACTTTGTATTGAGATCCAAAGAGAGAGAAGAAGCCATCTAGCTAATAACTATGGACCCGAAGGTCTGAGGTAAACTACTCACACATCATCGGAGAGGCTATGGTGTTGATGTAGAAGCCCTCCATGATCAATGCCCCCTCCGGCGGAGCGCCGAAAAAGGCCCCAAGATGGGATCTCACGGGTATAGAAGATTGCGGCGGTGGAATTAGGTTTTTGTGGTGCTCCTCGATGGTTTTGGGGTATGTAGGTATATATAGGAGGAAGAAGTAGGTCGGTGGAGCCACGAGGGGCCCACGAGGGTGGAGGGCGCACCCCCTACCTCGTGGCCTTCTCGTATGTCTCTTGACGTCCACTTCAAGTCCTCTGGATCACGTTTGTTCCAAAAATCACGCTCCCGAAGGTTTCATTCTGTTTGGAATCCGCTTGATATTCTTTTTCTGCGAAACACTGAAATAGGCAAAAAAAACAACAATTTGGGATGGGCCTCCAGTTAATAGGTTAGTCCCAAAAATAATATAAAAGTGTATAATAAAGCCCATTAAACATCCAAAACAGATAATATAATAGCATGGAACAATCCAAAATTATAGATACGTTGGAGATGTATCAAGCATCCCCAAGCTTAATTCCTGCTCGTCCTCGAGTAGGTAAATGATAAAAACAGAATTTTTGATGTGGAATGCTTCTTAGCATAATTTTCAATGTAATTATTTTTATTGTGGCATGAATATTTAGATCCGAAAGATTCAAGATAAAAGTTTAATGTTGACATAAAAACAATAATACTTCAAACATACTAACCAAGCAATTATGTCTTATCAAAATAACATAGCCAAAGAAAGCTTATCCCTACAAAATCATATAGTTAGGCCATGCTTCAATTTCGTCACACAAAACGTTCTCATCATGCATAACCCCGATGACAAGCCGAGCAATTGGTTCATACTTTTTAGCGCGCTTCAGCCTTTTCAACCCTTACGCAATACATGAGCGCAAGCCATGGATATAGCACTATGGGTGGAATAAAATATAATGATGGGGGTTATGTGAGAAGACAAAAAGGTAGAAAGTCTCACATTGACGCGGCTAATCAATAGGATATGGAGATGCCCATCAATTGATGTCAATGAGATGAGTAGGGATTGCCATGCAACGGATGCACTAGAGCTATAAATATATGAAAGCTCAACAAAAGAAACTAAGTGGGTGTGCATCCAACTTGCTTGCTCACGAAGACCCAGGGAATTTTGGGGAAGCCCATCATTGGAATATACAAGCCAAGTTCTATAATGAAAAATTCCCACTAGTATATGAAAGTGACAACATAGGAGACTCTCTATCATGAAGATCACGGTGCTACTTTGAAGCACAAGTGTGGAAAAAGGATAGTACCATTGTCCCTTCTCTCTTTTTCTCTTTTTTTTCTTTTTTCTTTTTCTTTCTCTTTTTTTGGGCCTTCTCTTTTTTTTAGTCCGAAATCTCATCCTGACTTGTGGGGGAATCATAGTATCCATCATCCTTTCCTCACATGGGACAATGCTCTAATAATGGTGATCATCACACTTTTATTACTTACAACTCAAGAATTACAACTCAATACTTAGAAAAAAATATGACTCTATGTGAATGCCTCCGGCGGTGTACCGGGATGTGCAATGAATCAAGAGTGACATGTATGAAAAATTATGAATGGTGGCTTTGCCACAAATATGATGTCAACTACATGATCATGCAAAGCAATATGACAATGATGGAGCGTGTCATAATAAATGGAACGGTGGGAAGTTGCATGGCAATATATCTCAGAATAGCTATGGAAATGCCATGATAGGTAGGTATGGTGGCTATTTTGAGGAAGGTATAAGGAGGTTTATGTGTGATAGAGCGTATTATATCACGGGGTTTGGATGCACCGACGAAGTTTGCACCAACTCTCAAGGCGAGAAAGGGCAATGCACGGTACCGTAGAGGCTAGAAAATTGTGGAAGGTTGAGAGTGCGCATAATCCATGGACTCACATTAGTCATAAAGAACTCATATACTTATTGCAAAAGTTTATTAGCCCTCGAAGCAAAGTACTACTACGCATGCCCCTAGAGGGATAGATTGGTAGGAAAAGACCATCGCTTGTCCCCGATCGCCACTCATAAGGAAAGCAATAAAAGAACACCTTATGTGTCAAAATTGTCACACAACTTTTACCATACGTGCATGCTACTGGACTTGCCAACCTTAACACAAGTATTTCTTAATTTCACAATTACTCAACTAGCACACTCTAATATTACCACCTTTATATCTCAAAACACTTATCAAGTATCAAACTTCTCATGATATTCAATGAACTCAATATGGAAGTTTTTATTATGCTCATCTTGGATGCCTATCACATTCGGATTAATTTCACAATGAAAGCAAATTACCATGCTGTTTAAGACTCTCAAAATAATATAAGTGAAGCATGAGAGATCAATAATTTCTATAAAATAAAACCACCACCGTGCTCTAAAAGATATAAGTGAAGCACATAGAGCAAAAGCTATATAGCTCAAAAGATATAAGTGAAGCACATAGAGTATTCTAACAAATTCCGAATCATGTGTGTCTCTCTCAAAAGGTGTATTCAGCGAGTATGATTGTGATAAACTAAAAAGCAAATACTCAAATCATACAAGAAGCTCCAAGTAAAACACATATCATGTGGTGAATAAAAATATAGCCCCAAGTAAAGTTACCGATAGACGAAGACGAAAGAGGGGATGCCTTCCGGGGCATGCCTTCCGGGGCACCCCCAAGCTTAGGCTTTTGGTTGTCCTCGAATTTTACCTTGGGGTGCCTTGTGCATCCCCAATCTTAGGCTCTTGCCAATCCTTGTTCCTTAATCCATCAAATCTTTACCCAAAACTTGAAAACTTCACAACACAAAACTTAACAGAAAATCTCGTGAGCTTCGTTAGCGAAAGAAAACAAAACACCACTTCAAGGTACTGTAATGAACTCATTATTTATTTATATTGGTGTTAAACCTACTGTATCCCAACTTTTTTATGGTTCATAAACTCCATTACTAGCCATAGATTCATCAAAATAAGCAAACAACACGCGAAAAACATAATCTGTCAAAAACAGAACAGTCTGTAATAATCTGTAGCTAACGCAAACTTCTGGAACTCCAAAAATTCTAAAATAAATTTCTGGACGTGAGGAATTTATCTATTAGTCATCTGCAAAAATAATCAACTAAATAGCACCCTCCAGTAAAAAGTTGTAGCTAATCTCGTGAGCGCCAAAGTTTCTGTTTTTTACAGCAAGATCGCAAAGACTTTCCCCAAGTCTTCCCAAAGGTTCTACTTGGCACAAACACTAACTAAAACACAAAACCACATCTAAACAGAAGCTATATGGATTATTTATTCCTAACCATAACCAAAAGGCAAAAAAAACTAAAATAAAATTGGGTTGCCTCCCAACAAGCGCTATCGTTTAACGCCCCTAGCTAGGCATAAAGGCAAGGATAGATCTAGGTCTTGCAATCTTTGGTGTTGGGAAAGAAAAGAGAAAAATTATTATCTATAGCATTTACCTTTCTATTTTGAGAAATCACGTGGCCATTAATGGTGGAAGAAAGATTAAGCACGCTATGGAAATTTGCATCTAAGCTAGCTTTCATCTCTTTGATAATTTCGTTTTGGTAAAAGCACAAAAGAGATGTGGATTCAACTTTCTCACTCATGGGGTGCCCAAATATAGTTTTAATCTTTTCATAGGTATCTATGGGATCCCCTTCAAGAAAAAACCATCTTCGAAAATAGAATCTAAAACTTGCTTGAACGAAGCGGGCAACCCAACATAAAAGCTTTTTAGGTAAACCTCAATTTGATATTGGGGTACATAGCTAGCTCGGATCCTTAAAAGCCTATCCCAAGCATCTTTCAAAGACTCATCAAGTAAATAACGAAAAATTCCGGTGTAAGGGCATATTTATCCCTATGATGTTTTGGTGATTGATGACAATGCTTTTGCGGACTAATCGTGTGCCTCGAGTATTTCAGACGTTGCGTCACTAGGCACAAGACGGTTTGGTGCCCCTCGAAGACTATTGAAGACGGCGTTTTTCTACGTTTCTTTTTGGTGGATTTGAGTCATAGGAAAGTCGTACTATTAAGAGGGGGTCCGCTTTGGAAAGGTTTGGGTGGAATCATCACGTACACATCTACTCCTTTTGCACCGCCTTTCCTTTGGCACTTTGGAGCATCCTCCATTTTATCCTCTATGCAACTTGTCTTAGTTGCCGAGCTTGGGCATGCGGTAGTACTGCTCCCTGGAGCGGTAGTACCGCAGGCACTTGCGGTAGCACCGGACCTTGGTGCGGTAGTACCGCAGGAGCCCACGGTAGTACCGCTCCTCAGGAGCTGTAGTACCGTGGCCCCCAGGCCAAGTGCTGCTGCTTAGCGGTAGTAGGGGCGGATGTAATTTTTTACATCCGCGCCCTACGCGGTAGTACCGCGCCCGGTGCGTGGTAGTACCGTGCGTCCTGGCATGGCTTAGCAACCGCGCGGTAGTACCGCTCTACGTGTTGTACTACCGTGTCGGGTTTTTGCATTAACTCCATCTTCGCGGAAGTTGCCACAGATGTATTTTTATATGTCCATGCCTTCTTGACATCTGGAACTTCGTTGCCTTGCGTTAGTACCGCAAGGTGGTGCGGTAGTACCATGCAAGAGGTTCTACCGCCCTTCGCTTCAGTGCGTTTGGACGGTTCAGGCTTGTACTGCTCGGGCGGTAGTACTGCAGGGCCCTGCGGTAGTACCGCGTCCCCGGTGCGGTAGTACCGTGCTGTGCAGGTTGGGTTGGTGGATAACGGTTGGATTTGTCCCTCCACTATATAAGGGGTGTCTTCTTCCCCGAGTCTATTACCTCATCCTACCCTAAGCTCCATTGTTGCTCCAAGCTCCATTTTCGCCCGATCTCTCCCCCTAGCGAATCGAACTTGTTGATTTTCTAGGGATTGGTTGATAAGGCTCCGATCTACACTTCCACCAAGAGAAATTTGATTCCCCCCACTAATCCCTTGCGGATCTTGTTACTGTTGGGTGTTTGAGCACCCTAGACGGTTGAGGTCACCGCGGAGCCATAGTCCATCGTGGTGAAGCTTCGTGGTGTCGTTGGGAGCCTCCAATTAAGTTGTGGAGATTTCCCCAACCTTGTTTGTAAAGGTCCGTTCGCCGCCTCCAAGGGCACCAATAGTGGAATCACGGCATCTTGCATTGTGTGAGGGCGTGAGGAGACTACGTGGCCCTAGTGGCTTCTTGGGAGCATTGTGCCTCCACACCGCTCCAATGGAGACGTACTTCCCCTCAAGAGGAAGGAACTTCGGTAACACATCCTCGTCTTCACTGGCCACTCTTGGTTATCTCGTGCCTTTACTTGTGTAAGCTTATTTGTGTTATATTCCTTGCTTGCTTGTGTGCTTGTTGTTGTTGCATCATATAGGTTGCCCACCTAGTTGCATATCTAGACAACCTACTTTGATGCAAATTTTAATTTGGTAAAGAAAAGCTAAAAATTGTAAGTTGCCTATTCACCCCCCCCCCTCTAGTCAACTATATAGATCCTTTCATCCGGGATCATCTTCATCAAAATTATTCAAACCCTCATTGATAACCCCGGTAGGTCTTTCCATAGCATCATTATTTATGAGCTTAGAGAGGACACAGGGACTATCCAAAGTAAAACCCTGGAGAGAACCCTTAGCCCTTTTTGATTCGGCCATGGCACAAGGAAAACAACGAGAAAGAGGCGCACAGAAAGAAAGAGCAAATAAAACGGCAAGGGTGAAGTGGGGGAGAGGAAAACGAGAGGCAAATGGCAAATAACGTAATGCGAGGGATAAGAGTTTGTGATGGGTACTTGGTATGTCTTGACTTGTGCATAGACTCCCCGGCAACGGCGCCAGCAATCCTTCTTGCTACCTCTTGAGCACTGCGTTGGTTTTCCCTTGAAGAGGAAAGGGTGATGCAGCAAAGTAGCGTAAGTATTTCCCTCAGTTTTTGAGAACCAAGGTATCAATCCAGTAGGAGGCCACACTCAAGTCCCTTGTACCTACACAAACAAATAAGAACCTTGCAACCAACGAGATAAAGGGGTTGTCAATCCCTTCACGGCCACTTGCAAAAGTGAGATCTGATAGAGATGATAAGATAATATTTTTGGTATTTTTATGATAAAGATTAAAAGTAAAGATTGCAAAATAAATGGCAAAAGAAATAACTTGTTGACGGGAGATTAATATGATGGAAGATAGACCCGGGGGCCATAGGTTTCACTAGTGGCTTCTCTCAAGATAGCATAAGTATTACGGTGGGTGAACAAATTATTGTCCAGCAATTGATAGAATTGAGCATAGTTATGAGAATATCTAGGTATGATCATGTATATAGGCATCACGTCCGTGACAAGTAGACCGACTCCTGCCTGCATCTACTACTATTACTCCACACATCGACCGCTATCCAGCATGCATCTAGAGTATTAAGTTCATAAGAACGAAGTAACGCTGTAAGTAAGATGAAATGATGTAGAGGGATAAACTTAAGCAATATGATATAAACGCCATCTTTTTATCCTCGGTGGCGACAATACAATACGTGTCGTTTCCCTACTGTCACTGGGATCGAGCACCGCAAGATTGAACCCAAAGCTAAGCACTTCTCCCACTGCAAGAAAGATCAATCTAGTAGGCCAAACCAAACTGATAATTCGAAGAGACTTGCAAAGATAACCAATCACACATAAAAGAATTCAGAGGAGATTCAAATATTGTTCTTAGATAATCTTGATCATAAACCCACAATTCATCGGATCTCGACAAACACACCGCAAAAGAAGATTACATCGAATAGATCTCCAAGAGAATCGAGGAGAACTTTGTATTGAGATCCAAAGAGAGAGAAGAAGCCATCTATCTAATAACTATGGACCCGAAGGTCTGAGGTAAACTACTCACACATCATCGGAGAGGCTATGGTGTTAATGTAGAAGCCCTCCGTGATCAATGCCCCCTCCGGCGGAGCGCCGGAAAAGGCCCCAAGATGGGATATCACGGGCACAGAAGGTTGCAGCGGTGGAATTAGGTTTTTGTGGTGCTCCTCGATGGTTTCGGGGTACGTAGGTATATATAGGAGGAAGAAGTAGGTCGGTGGAGCCACGAGGGGCCCACGAGGGTGGAGGGCGCGCCCAGGGGGGTAGATGCGCCCCCTGCTTCGTGGCCTCCTTGTATGTTTCTTGACGTCCACTCCAAGTCCTATGGATCATGTTTGTTCCAAAAATCACGCTCCCGAAGGTTTCATTCCGTTTGGACTCCGTTTGATATTCTTTTTCTGCGAAACACTGAAATAGGCAAAAAGAATAGCAATTTGGGTTGGGCCTCCGGTTAATAGGTTAGTCCCAAAAATAATATAACAGTGTATAATAAAGCCCATTAAACATCCAAAACAGATAATATAATAGCATGGAACAATCAAAAATTATAGATACGTTGGAGACGTATCACTTATCAGGTTGAAGCTTTTCCACATAAGCATCGCAGCCCCAAACTTTAAGAAACGACAACTTTGGTTTCTTGCCAAACCACAGTTCATAAGGCGTCGTCTCAACAGATTTAGATGGTGCCCTATTTAACGTGAATGCAACCGTCTCTAAAGCATAACCCCAGAATGATAGCGGTAAATCAGTAAGAGACATCATAGATCGCACCATATCTAATAAAGTGCGGTTACGATGTTCGGACACACCATTACGTTGTGGTGTTCCGGGTGGCATGAGTTGCGAAACTATTCCGCATTGTTTCAAATGAAGACCAAACTCGTAACTCAAATATTCTCCTCGACGATCAAATCACAGAAACTATATTTTTTTGTTACGATGATTTTCCACTTCACTCTGAAATTATTTGAACTTTTCAAATGTTTCAGACTTATGTTTCATTAAGTAGATATACGCATATCTGCTCAAATCATCTGTGAAGGTGAGAAAATAATGATACCCGCCGCGAGCCTCAATATTCATCGGACCACATACATCAGTATGTATGATTTACAACAAATCTATTGCTCGCTCCATTTTTCCGGAGAACGGAGTTTTAGTCATCTTGCCCATAAAGCATGGTTCGCAAGTACCAAGTGATTCATAATCAAGTGATTCCAAAAGTCCATCGGAATGAAGTTTCTTCATGCGCTTTACACCAATATGACCCAAACGGCAGTGCCACAAATAAGTTGCACTATCATTATCAACTCTACATCTTTTGGCTTCAATATTATGAATACGTGTGTCACTACTATCGAGATTCAAAAAAAAATAAACCACTCTTCAAGGGTGCATGACCATAAAAGATATTACTCATATAAATAGAACAACCATTATTCTATTTAAATGAATAACCGTCTCGCATCAAACAAGATCCAGATATAATGTTCATGCTTAACGCTGGCACCAAATAACAATAATTCAGGTCTAAAACTAATCCCGAAGGTAGATGTAGAGGTAGCGTGCCGACAGCGATCATATCGACTTTGGAACCATTTCCCACGCGCATCGTCATCTCGTCCTTAGCCAATCTTTGCTTAATTCGTAGTCCCTGTTTCGAGTTGCAAATATTAGCAACAGAACCAGTATCAAATACCCAAGTGCTACTGCGAGCATTAGTAAGGTATACATCAATAACATGTATATCACATATACCTTTGTTCACCTTGCCATCCTTCTTATCTGCCAAATACTTGGGGCAGTTCCGCTCAAAGGACCAGTCCCTTTGCAGTAGAAGCACTCAGTCTCAAGCTTAGGTCCAGACTTGGGCTTCTTCACTTGAGCAGCAACTTGCTTGCCATTCTTCTTGAAGTTCCCCTTCTTCCCTTTACCCTTTTTCTTGAAACTGGTGGTCTTGTTGACCATCACTTGATGCTCCTTCTTAATTTCTACCTCCGCAGCCTTTAGCATAGCGAAGAGCTCGGGAATTGTTTTATCCATCCCTTGCATGTTATAGTTCATCACGAAGCTCTTGTAGCTTGGTGGCAATGATTGAAGAATTCTGTCAATGACACTATCATCAGGAAGATTAACTCCCAGTTGAATCAAGTGATTGTTTTACCCAGACATTTTGAGTATATGTTCACTGACAGAACTATTCTCCTCCATCTTGTAGCTGTAGAACTTATTGGAGACTTCATATCTCTCAATCCGGGCATTTGCTTGAAATATTAACTTCAACTCCTAGAACATCTCATATGCTCCATGACGTTCAAAACGTCGTTGAAGTCCCGGTTCTAAGCCATAAAGCATGGCACACTGAACTATTGAGTAGTCATCAGCTTTGCTCTGCCAGATGTTCTTAACATCATCAGTAGCATCTGCAGCAGGCCTGGCACCCAGCGGTGCTTCCAAGATGTAATTCTTCTGTGCAGCAATGAGGATAATCCTCAAGTTACAGACCCAGTCCGTGTAGTTGCTACCATCATCTTTCAACTTAGCTTTCTCTAGGAACGCATTAAAATTCAACGGAACAACAACACGAGCCATCTATCTACAACAACATAGACATGCAGAATACTATCAGGTACTAAGTTCATGATAAATTAAAGTTCAATTAATCAAATTACTTAAGAACTCCCACTTAGATAGACATCCCTCTAATCATATAAGTGATCACGTGATCCAAATCAACTAAACCATGTCCGATCATCACGTGAGATGGAGTAGCTTTCAATGGTGAACATCACTATGTTGATCATATCTACTATATGATTCACGCTCGACCTTTCGGTCTCAGTGTTCTGAGGCCATACCTACATATGCTAGGCTCGTCAAGTTTAACCCGAGTATTCTGCGTGTGCAAAACTGGCTTGCACCCGTTGTATGTGAACATAGAGCTTATCACACCCGATCATTACGTGGTGTCTCGGCACGACAAACTTTCGCAACGGTGCATACTCAGGGAGAACACTTGTACCTTGAAATTTAGTGAGAGATCATCTTATAATGCTACCGTCAATCAAAGCAAAATAAGATGCATAAAGGATAAACATCACATGCAATCAATATAAGTGATATGATATGGCCATCATCATCTTGTGCCTTTGATCTCCATCTCCAAAGCATCGTCATGATCACCATTGTCACCGGCGCGACACCTTGATCTCCATCGTAGCATCGTTGTCGTCTCACCAACTATTGTTTCTACGACTATCGCCACCGCTTAGTGATAAAGTAAAAACAATTATAGGGCAATTGCATTGCATACAATAAAGAAACAACCATATGGCTCCTGCCAGTTGGCCATAACTCCGTTACAAAACATGATCATCTCATACAATAAAATTTAGCATCATGTCTTGACCATATCACATCACAACATGCCCTCCAAAAACAAGTTAGACGTCCTCTACTTTGTTGTTGCAAGTTTTACGTGGCTGCTACGGCCAGAGCAAGAACCGTCCTTACCTACGCATCAAAACCACAACGATTTTTCGTCAAGTATGTGTTGTTTTAACCTTCAACAAGGACCGGGCGTAGCCACACTCGATTCAACTAAAGTTGGAGAAACTAACACCCGCCAACCACCTATGTGCGAAGCACGTCGGTAGAACCAGTCTCGCGTAAGCGTACGCATAATGTCGGTCCGGGCCGCTTCATCCAACAATACCGCCGAATCAAAGTATGACATGCTGGTAAGCAGTATGACTATTATTGCCCACAACTAATTTGTGTTCTACTCGTGCATATAAGATCTACGCATAAACCTGGCTTGGATGTGAAAGTGCAACTATCCCTAGGTGGTTTTGGTAATTCATAACAACATATAGCTCATTGAGCTAATGCTATTCCAAGATGAACATTTCAGGAAAGCTCAATGAATGGCATGGCATAGATGATGAAAGTGGATCCCTCAAAATGCTAATGACAAAGGATTGGCTCAAGCTCAAAAGCTCAAGACTCTTCATTTTATATTTTAGTGATTCAAGATCACATTGAGTCTATAGGAAAAGCCAATACTATCAAGGAGGGATGAGGTGTTGCTTAATGAGCCTCTTTCTTCATGTGCTTAGTGATATGCTCCAAAACCCTCAGCTACTTTCTCACATCCACATATGACCTAAACCTAAAGCCAAAATCGGTCTCACCGATTCCTCCTATCCGCGCCACCGATTCCATATGTCATAGCCATCGCCACAAACCCTAGGCAAATCGGTTCTACCGATAGGGATCTCGGTCTCACCGAGATGGGATTGTAATCTCTCTGCTTCCTTTCAGAACTTTTCGGTCTCACCGAAGGAGCGGATCGTCCCACCGAGATTGCAATGTAAACTCTCTGTTTCCCTTTTGTAACATTTCGGTCTCACCGAAAAGAGCAAATCGGTCCCACCGAGTTTACCTGGCCAACTCTCTGGTTAGCTAATTACCAAAATCGGTCTCACCGAGTTTGTGTAATCGGTCTCACCGAGATTACGTTATGCCCTAACCCTAACCATATCGGTCCTACCGAGATGCATGTCAGTCCCATCGAAAACCCTAACGGTCACTAGGTTTACTAAAATCGGTCTGACCGAGTTTGTTGATTCGGTCCCACCGAGATTGGTAAATTGTGTGTAACGGTTAGATTTTGTGTGGAGGCTATATATACCCCTCCACCTCCTCTTCATTCGTGGAGAGAGCCATCAGAACAAACCTACACTTCCAACTTACCATTTCTGAGAGAGAACCACCTACTCATGTGTTGAGGCCAAGATATATCATTCCTACCATATGAATCTTGATCTCTAGCCTTCCCCAAGTTGCTTTCCACTCAAATCTTCTTTCCACCAGATTCAAATCCTATGAGAGAGAGTTGAGTGTTGGGGAGACTATCATTTGAAGCACAAGAGCAAGGCACTACAGGAATCCGGTATTTTGCCGTCCGCCACGGCGGACGGCAAAGGCACGGACGGCGGACGGCAGAAGAGCTTTGCCGTCGCCAAGGACGGCAAAGAGTGACAACAAAAGACAGTGGTCGGCAAACAGGTCCTTTGCCATCTGCTTTTCACGGCGGACGGCAAAGAGTCCTTTGCCTACAAATGGCGATGACGACAAAGGGAGGGACGGCAAAATACTTGACGTCCGCCAGCGTTAGTCCGTTAGGTGGCTAACGGAGGCCTTTGTTGTCCGCCAACGGACGGCAAATTTGACCACCCTTTGCCGCCCACCGCTTGACGCCAAGAAGTGCCTCAACGCCACGGTGGTTTGCCGTCACCACGGCGGACGGCAAAGGTTATGTCTTTGCCATCAGCTTTTCTTTTGTCGTCAACCACCGACGGCAAAACCTTTGCCGTCGCCACGGTAGGCAATTTGCCAAATGGCACAGTGCCGGGAAGCATGTGGGTGCCACGTGTCCCTTTGCCTACAAAGTGGTTGGGTTTCTTTGCCGTCATGGCGGACGGCAAAGAGCCTGCACCGCCTCTTTTTTATTCTATTTTCTTATATCCAACAATTATCACAAAGACACAACACATATATATCCATCACATAAATATCACAAGACATATATATATCACAAAGACATATATATCCATCACATAAATATCCAGCACATATATATCCATCCATACATACATAGTAGGTTGCACATAGTCCCATCATCCATACATATTACAATATGCAAAGTTTCATCATAGCAAGCGAAAGGAATACAAGAAGTGCATCAAAGGAAAAACAAGCAATCCATCATATGATGTCAAGCTTCCCCAAGTGAATGAAACCGCAAAATGACAAATAAGAAAGTTAGAAAAGAATAGAAGAAGAAGAAGACTAGAAGAAGAAGTATATGCCATTTATTAGCTAACTTAGGTGAACTGGATCATTTATGAGCTAAATTAGTTGAAATGGATCGCTTATGAGCTAAGTTAGGTGAAATGGATCGCTTATGAGCTAAGTTAGGTGAAATGGATCGCTTATGAGCTAACCTAGGTGAAATGGGTCGTTTCGAGCCAACCTAGGTGAAATAGGTCGCTTATGAGCTAACCTAGGTGAAATGGGTCGCTTATGAGCCAACCTAGGTGAAATGGGTCGTTAATGAGCTAACCTAGGTGAAATGCATCATTTTGGAGCTAAGTTAGGTGAAATGGATCGCTTATGAGCTAACCTAGGTGAAATGGATCATTTATGATCTAATCTAGGTGAAATGGGTCGTTTATGAGCTAACCTAGGTGAAATAGGTCATTTATGAGCTAACCTAGGTGAAATGGGTCGGTATGAGCTAACCTTGGTGAAATGGGTTGTTTATGAGCTAACCTAGGTGAAATAGGTCGCTTATGAGCTAACCTAGGTGAAATGGGTCGCTTATGAGCTAACTTTGGTGAAATGGGTCGTTTATTTAGCTAACCTAGGTCAAATGCATCATTTATGAGCTAACCTAGGTGAAATGGATCATTTTGGAGCTAACTTAGTTGAAATGGGCCGTTTATGAGCTAACTAAGGTGAAATGGGTCATTTTGGAGCTAACCTAGGTGAAATGGGTCATTTAGGAGCTAACGTAGGTGAAATGGGTCATTTTAAAGCTAACGAGGTAAAATGGATCATTTAGGAGCTAATCTACGTAAAATGGGTCATTTTAGAGCTAACTTGGATAAATTGGATCACTTGTAAGCTAACTAAGGTAAAATGAGTCATTTTAGAGCTAACTTAGGTAAAATGGATCATTTATGAGCTAACTAAGCTAATTATGCAATTTTTGACATAAGTAAGCTAACTCTAGGTCATTATGGTAAGCATATTGGAGGAAATAAAGCTAAGTCTAAGTCTAGAGAAACTTACCGTGATCGTGGAGGTGTAGTAGCGGGCTGGCTCGTGCTTAGGTAGTCGGAGAAGGATCGTGCGATGCGTTTCTCGAGTTAAGCTGCACCAAAGATCATTTCCAATGTCTCGTTAGCATTATGACACTCAAATGTTAAGACTAGCAAGTAATGTCCATTCAAATTAAACTCATCGTGCTCCTGTGAGCAATCATCGGCATCGGCGGAGCGGTCCGACCGACTTCTCGCACACAGATCGCACATTTGGTTTTCACAACAGAGTCATACTAGTTAGTAATGAGACTCAAATGTTAAGACTAGCAAGTAATCTGCAGAAGAAACTTACCACAAGGAGCTCATACATGGCCCTTGCCTCGCATGTCATTCCGTGCCCTCTCCTCCTCCAACATCTTTGTTGTCCTCTCCTCCAACTCCCGCTGCCTCTCCGCCGCCGCCCGCCAAGTTTCTCCGCTCTATCTCTCTCACTCAGATAGCAGCCTGCAACACCACTCACATGACCATTTGTAATCATTGATGGAAGCGCACACAATGTAATGGAGAAAGATAGCTGAGTACGATAACTAACCTTGATGGCGAGTTGACTGGCCGCTCACGAGGCCTTATCTCAGAGCGGAGCTCGACCGGCACGCCTTGATCTCCGGAGAGTGCTAGGACAACGGATAAGTCCATCTCCCATGGCTATGGAGCCATGGGACCTCCCGCCACCAGATATCATCAGCAACTCAGATCAATGGGACCACAGCTCGGGTTAAAGTCCTCCCTTTCCTCGCCTTCCCCGATCTCTATATTGCACGAGCTTGTCGGGCGGAGATGTTGGTGAAGTTCTTTGCATCATCGAGGTCGACGCAGAGAATGCCTTGACTTTCTTGTAAGGGGCGGTGCAGGGCCATGGCATACAGGTCGTACACCTCTCGCACCTTATCCGCTTTATAATAGCGTGCTCGAAAGAGAGAAACAAAGTAAATTAGTAATTAAAGGGCTAAAGCTAGCATGATGAATGAATTGCATGAATCATGAAGCAAACCACATACCCAGTTCCGCCCGTACTGAAATAAGTTGGAGCTGCCTTGGTGGTGTGGCACACCTTCCATTTGGGCATGTTTTTCCTTGGCCTCGTTGTGGGTGGCCCGCCATTCTTTTGAGCACCACGCATTGAACAACACCTCCCAACAATCCATCTGATCCGCACACCATCTCAGAGGGGCCTAAGTTAGCAAATAGAAACTTCAGCGCTACGGCTATGAATTACTAAATGAAGGAATTAAGTACAAGGCCTTAAGAATTACCTTCATGTACTGCTCCTTACTCAAGAACTTATCGCGGCACTCCTGCTTGGGCTTCTTGATACCACGCCCGGCGTAGTAGTCTCGAACAGCCTGCACCCGAGCCTCATGCCGTAAGTTCTGAAGTAGGCGCTTGCACTCCTTGTGGATAACATCTGCCACCTCCTCCTCGTATCCCTCCTCACACCAGAGAATGTCCGCAATCAAATGAGACAATATTGATTAGTACAATTAATAACTAGCTAGTTGAAGATTTTAATTGTGTAAAGGAGAAATTACCTGAACTTTCGATCACCACGTATGCCCTCGCCTTGCACAAGACATCGCCGATAATCTCACCCAAGGGCCGGGCAGCCAAGTAGTGCTCCCAACTCAATCCAACCTCTAGAAGCCGACCTCACCAGCAACGTGACAAACCCCGGAAAGTTTTGCCAATTAGAACTCCAAGGACGGAGTTGGGCCATGGACACTTTCATGGTGGTCCCAACCCCGCAGCATGACAAGGCCAACACATTAGTTATTTGAAGAAACGTGAATGCGAAGGTACAAAAGATTAAATGCACTTACCTCTCCCCATCGGGAAAATCAACCACCTCGCTCGTGGGTCGCGGCACGGACGGAGCCGTAGCACCACGCTGGTAGATGTTGCCCCCTCCTCCTCAAAATCAGTCGGCTCCCCGCCATCATCAAGATGGCCACTGCTCCCGCCATCATCAAGATGGCCACTGCTCCTCAGCTGACCCACCAAGTACCCCATCCAGACATGTGCTCCCACGGGTCTCGTGGGTCCAACTCGTGGGCAAGGCCACGACCCGAGGCTCGTGGGTCAAGACCCGTGGACCGGAGGCTCGTGGACCGAGTCCGTAGCCTCCTCCTCAGACGAGTCCACCCTAGCAATCACGTGCTCGGGTGAAACAGCCTGGGCGGCGGCGAGGAAGGCGCCGTAAGAGTCACCCTACCTCCTCTCCCGCGACCACGTGCTCCACCTCCTCTCTTCTTCTTACCTCGCCCTCGCCGGGCACCGCGGTCGACGAAGAAGGGCCCGCAGTGTCGCCATACTATCCAAAGAACGCCGGCGGAGAGGTGCGTGGAATAGAAGACCTCGCACCACGCTACCGACGAAGGGCCTCGGCGCGCCCCGACCAGCGCCCACCATCTTTCAACACCTGCCATGACAAAGAATAAACGAAATTAGTACAACATAAAAAAATTACCGACATGAATAATAATATGTATATCACTTAAGTGTATCATCATCAAGTACAACATAAAAAATTGAATACCGACACTACTAATAATGTTGATCAGTATCATCAATAAATGCATAATCGTCATCATCACTATAATCAATGATGGGCTCATAGGGTTCATTGGCATCAACATGTGCAAGGCCACCTTGACGTAATCGGTCAAGCATTGACAGTCATCCGCATCAAGAACCTCTTCTTGTTCCGCTCTTCTTGTTCCTCCTCCGGGTGATGTCGGATTCACTGTCACCGCTCTACTTCAATGTTTTGGGGTGAAGCATAGCGGTTCTTGAAACGCTTTTTGAAAGACGGTCTCTTGGAAGAATTCTCCTTCATATGTGTCTCGGGTTAATGTGAGGTTCATAACCTCTTCCTTTGGGGAGAAAGTCTAGCACGTGGCGGCACTTCATAAACGACATCCCAACCTTTCAGATTTGGATTAGTTTGGCAGGCCCACGGTAGATAGAATACTTGGGTCGCGCTGTTGAGTCAGTAATATAGACATCAGGAACATCTAAATGGGTGCTTTGGTTGATTTCAACTAGCCCTATATGTTCATGAGTCCTTCTAGTCTCCTTCGGCTGAAACCAATAACATTTGAAGACTACGACATTCGGTGGGTTTTCACCATAGAACAGAAGTTCATAAATTGCTTCAACTCTCCCATAATACTCGGTACCTCCTTCGCCGATAGCAGATACACAACAATTTGTAGACTTTCGGTCGGCCATAGATTGCTCTTTGCCATAGGTATGAAAGCGATACCCGCTGATGTCGTATTTGTCAAATGAATGGACCTTATAGTCAAAACCATTAGCGATTTGTCTCAATTCGCGCCCATAGACTCTGAATTAGCCTACAAGTTTAATATGAAAGGATTGTTGCATTACGCAAAAATTAGCGAATGAAATGAAATTGTCTAATAGAAATTACCGTTTGTTTGAACCAAGAGATGAAACCGGGATAGCCGCCTCCTTGCTTTGCAAGAAGCTCATACTCTTCGATGGAATCCTTTTGGATCTCCGCTCCATACGAGAATATGGCGACGTATCGACTGCATGACATATCCAGGAATAAGAGCAGTTCAAAGGAAATAGAAGTTGCGAAACAATGTACCGAGAACTTACTCAATGTACGGCCGCACTTCTATCAGGTTGTTGAAGGTATACAACGAAAGGGTCCGCCATTCTTCGTTATCCAAAGATACTGGATGTGAAACACTAGCTGGTGCGAGATTCCCTTTGAATAGGCTGAGGTTGGATCCACCCTTTTTAGGGTCGTCAACATTGTACCGAGGCTTCGGATTATGCAAATGACCATTTTTGGCTTCGTAGTGTGCTGTTACGAAGTTTGCCGCCTCCTCCGTGATGAATGCCTCAGCCATCGATGCTTCAATTCTACGCTTATTTTACATTTTCTCAAGCGCCTTTTGCATCCTCTCGGTTAGGTAGCACCAACGATTTTGCACGGGCCCCCAATCTTGCCTCGTCGGGAGATGCATAATCAAATGCTGCATTGGATTAAAGAAGCCCGTGGAAAGATCTTCTAACTTGCGATCAACTCCGAGCCAACTCTTCCATTTCTTCTAGCACGACAGCGATAATTCTTTCGCATTACGTAACACGGAAGAAATAGCTGAGTTCTGCCAAGATTAGCCATTCATCCTCGTGGATGAAGCCCATAACATCACCGCATTACCCGCCAATCTATATGTGCCTACCATGACTCTTGAGACCAAATATCTTCAATTTATCAAGATTCGCCCTCTTTAGATTCGCTGCATACCCATCGGGAACATCAATCGCTGTTGCACCCACAAGATAATTTCCTCATAGCTGGCCTTCCAAGATTGAACCATGCCTTTGGCTTCGCCCGATTCTGCTTTCTTTCGGTTCTTTCATGTTTTGTAACGGCCTATCACATAGCGCCCAGATCGACTTTAGCCTTAGTATTATCCTTTGACTTCCCATCTATGCCGAACAATGTACCAAAAAGTGCCTCGGCGATATTCTTCTCGATGTGCATCACGTCGATGTTGTGTGGGCAAAGGAGGTCTTTGAAGTAAGGCAGATCCCATAAGCATGTTTTGTGAGTCCACGTGCTTAGTATTATACCCCTTGAAGTACCCTTGACGCTGTGGATCCGCTCGAGAGCGCTTAATCGATCCAAAGGTCATATTCTGTCAATGTAGGTGGTGCAGAGTTTTGACAACTCTACCTCGATGAAGTTCTTCTTGTCTTTCCCGAACTTATGGCGAGGGTCCAGAACTGTCTATGCATGTCGAAGCAAGAAAACTTGCGACCGCCCGAAGCCAACGAAACTCAAGAGCTCCCTTGCATGTGGGGCACGGAACCTTCCATGCACACACCAGCCAACTAATAGCGCCAGACGCCGGCAAGTCATGCGCCAAGTACATGTACCGTACACGCATTATGAAGTTCCGTTTGCTATAGGCATCGTATGTCTTGAACCCATTATCCTGTGCTTCTTGCAATTCGCCCTGCGGCTGCATGTACACATTCATATTTTTCCCGGATAGTTGGGCCCTGGAATTATCAACGCCGGAAAATGTTCTTTCTTTGCATAATCTGTCCAGGGGAGATTGAGTGGAAAGACAAACACGGGCCAACAATCAGATTGGGCTGCCGCCATACCAAACACATCGAACCCATCTCAGGTTGATGCCGACTCGAGGATGCCTCGGATCTGCCGCTTTGTCAAGATGTAATTCATCAAACTTTTTCCACGCAACACCATCCGATGTGTGTACCATCATCGATTCCCATCCGTATCTAGTTCGGTTCTTTTGCCTGTTTTGTGCCATGTCATCCGTCGGCCGCCTCTTCGACCATGAAAAGACGTTGAAGTCTTGGTACGATTGGCATATACCAAGAACACTAACGGGATTTTGGTCTGTGTCTTCTCACCCATACCGTTGTTCACCACAATATACCGAAGACTTGCAAATGGGACAATAGTTCAAGTCTGCATAGTCAAGCCTAAATAAGGCACATCCTTTCTCACGTGCATGTATCTTCTCATAGGGAATCTTCAAAGGCACGGAGGATTTTGTCCGACCGGTACAGGTTTGCAGGCATTACATGGCCTTTGGGTAGAAAGCGCCCAAATACTGTCATAATTGGCCATAGCATTCTCTCGCCCAAGTTGAATTGAGCCTTGAGCCATTACTTGTGAGATGGCATCCAACCGACAAAGCTCAAGGTGCTCGTGGAGCGGATGTTTTGAAGACTCCAACATTTCATTGAAGGCCTTTGCAGATTCCTCCATCTCCTCGTCCAATCCCGAGCATCATCATAGTCTTGCACCATGTTTTCCATCCCGGTACCATGCTCGCTTCGGTGCACGATGATCCACCTCAGCTCGGTCACGTTGGGCAGACTCACCATGAAATGTCCACACCTTATAATCGGGCGAAACCATTCTTCCGCAGGTGTTTGCCCATTTCAGCCTCGTCCTCTTTTCCCAATTTCCGCACCGTAAACAGGGCACCAGGTTTTCTTCGCCATTTGCAATGCGGCTTGCACAAACCCCTTGGTTTTTGTGAACCATTCAGCCCATTTGTTACGACCAGTGACCGTATACATCCACGCACGATCACTCATCTTGACTTTCGAGCTACTGGACACACAACAATTATATATGTAATTCACCATGTATATATTCATCGCTTGATCTACTTTGTCAATTTTATTACGCCCATGCAACCTACACTCTAATAGGTAATGATAGGTCCTAATCTCACCGTGTATGTGTAGATTGGGTTCATTTTCCCATGCTATGCTCGATTCGACGCTAAAATTGGGCAGATTTTCTCGCTGTTCTCCTCGATACACGTCTCGCAATAAACAGAGAGGATGTGTACCGAGAACAACAGGGAGGCAATCGATTTAAATTTATGCGCCGGATCCGAGCAAAGCATATGGGAAAACGAGCCCAATCTACATACTGGCTGTCCATGGATAGCGTTGGACAATTCGAAGAATCAAGGTTATAAATATGCAAATGCATGCATATTTATAACTATGACACTTTCGAACGGGAGACACATATTGGTTATGCATACTGATGATTCAAGACACATATATAGCTAGCTATCAAGTTTCATCGGAATAGATCAAATAATTAATGGGGGAGGAGGACATGTCATTTGTGCTCACCCACGAACGAAGGGGCAGAGCTCGTCAAACGCACGGCGAGGTCGTCGAACACCAAACCACGCAGCGATGAAACAACAGCACATTTAAAACTACCCGATCAACACAATTATATATGATGTTTTTCATAACAAAATCGAAAAATATATGACCTAACTAATAATTCACAAATATATGACCCCGCCGGCCTCTCGAAGGCCAAAGAACACCTTTTCGGAGGTGTCGGGGTCAGGTGTCGGTCGGTGTCGGGTGCCGTGGTCGGGTCGGGTCGGGTCTCGGGTCGGGTGTCGGGTCGGGTACCGTCTGGGTCGGGGTGCCGTGTCGGTGTCGGGGTCGGGGTGTCGGGTCAGGCTCTGTGGTCGGGGTGTCGGTGTCGGGTCAGGGTCTCGGGTCGGGGTGTCGGGTCGGGTGCCGGGTCGGGTCGGGTGTCGTGGTCGGTGTCGGGGTTGGGGTCGGGGTGCCGTGTCGGTGTCGGGGTCGGGGTGTCGGTGTCGGGGTCGGGGTCGGGGTGTCGGGGTCGGGGTCTTGGCGTCGGGGTGTCGTGTCGGGGTGCCGGGTCGGGGTCGGGGTGCCGTGTCGGGTCGGGGTTTTTTCCTCTTTTTTCCTTTTCTTCTTCTTCCTATTCTTCCTTTTCTTCCTTTTCTTCCTTTTTTTCCTTCTTCTTCTTCTTCTTCTTCCTCTCCTTTTTCCTCTTCTTCTTCTCCTCCTCTCCTCTTTTTTCTTCTTCTTCTTCCTCTTCTTCTTTTTTCTTCTCCTCCTCCTCTTCTTCTTCCTTTCATTTTTCCTCTTTTCTTCTCCTCCTCTCCTGTTTTTTTCTTCTTCTTCTTCTTCTTTCCTAAAACTGAACTAAACCTAAAACTAAACCTAAATCTAAACTAAACATAAACCTAAAACTAAAAAAAACAGAAAAAAGGAAAAACTAAATCTAAACCTAAAACTAAACTAAAACTAAACCTAAAACTAAAACTAAAACTAAATCTAAACTAAACATAAACCTAAAACTAAAAAACAGAAAAAAAAGGAAAAACAGAGGAGAGGTAGAGCTCACTGGCCGGTGGAGGAGGTGGCGGTGGAGGAGGGGGCGGGTCGCCTGGGGAGGCGGGCCGGGCTGGGGGGTGGGGCTGGGGGGCCGAGACGACAGTGGCGACGGGCGCAGGGGGGGGCAGGGACGGCACGGGCGGCAAGGACGATGACGAGGCGGGGGCGGTGGAGGAGGGGGCGGGCGGGCGGAGGCGCGCTGGCGGCGGCTGGGCAAGGGGGGGCCGAGACGGCAGGGCGGGCAGGGGCGGGGGCGGGGGGGGGGGCGGCGAGGAAAGGCAAGGGCGGCGGCGAGTGGTGGGGGCGGCGGCGCGCGTGTGGGAGCAGGGAGAGAAACAGAGAGAGAGAGGGGCGGGGTGGAGGGCGCACCGTTAGATATGTTTAATCTTTGCCGTCCGCCACCTTTGTCGTCCGCTAATGTGCTCTTTATCGTCCGCTAGCAGACGGCAAAGAGGGGGGGCCGTTAAGTATTTTTTAACCAGCTCCTCAGTGGGGCCCCCCTCCCTCTTTGCCGTCTGCTAGTGGACGGCAAAGAACTGGCTGATTGCAAAGGCTTTCTTTGCCATCAGCCAGTTCTTTGCCGTCTACTTTCGGGTAGCTGATGGCAAAGAGCTTCTTTGTCGTGTGCTAGCAGACGGCAAAGAGCTGGCAGATGGCAAAGTAGCTGATTCCAGTAGTGAGGAGTTCATCATCAATACACCATTTGTTACTTCTTGGAGAGTGGTGTCTCCTAGATTGGCTAGGTGTCACTTGGGAGCCTCCGACAAGATTATGGAGTTGAACCATGGAGTTTGTAAGGGCAAGGAGATCGCCTACTTCGTGAAGATCTACCGCTAGTGAGGCAAGTCCTTCGTGGGCGACGGCCATGGTGGGATAGACAAGGTTGCTACTGTGGACCCTTCGTGGGTGGAGCCTCCATGGACTCAAGGCAACTGCTACCCTTCGTGGGTTGAAGTCTCCATCAACATGGAGGTACGATAGCACCACCTATCGGAACCACGCCAAAAACATCCGTGTCTCCAATTGCGTTTGAATCCTCCAAACCCTTCCCTTTACTTTCTTGCAAGTTGCATGCTTTAATTTCCGCTGCTCATATACTCTTTGCATGCTTGCTTGAATTGTGTGATGATTGCTTGACTTGTCCTAAGATAGCTAAAATCTTCCAAACTCTAAAACTGGGAAAAGGCTAAGTTTTTAATTGGTCAAGTAGTCTAATCACCCCCCTCTAGACATACTTCAAGGTCCTACAAGTGGTACCAGAGCTTTGGTCTCCATTTGCTTTGATTTCCATAGCTTTTGGTGGTCATAGCCTTGGTTTCACAACCTAGGAGAGTATGGCGTCTAGCGAGGCAAATTATCACCGTAGAGGTCCTTACTTTGATGGTACTAATTTTGCTAGTTGGAAGCATAAGATGAAAATGCATATTCTCGGACATAACCCCGCCGTTTGGGCAATTATTTGTATTGGCTTGCAAGGTGAATTCTTTGATGGGAGAGAGCCGAACCGTGAAGCTAATGCGGATGAATTGAAGATACTGCAATATAACGCTCAAGCTTGTGATATCATCTCCAACGGATTGTGCCCCGAAGAATTCAACAAAATCAGCCGTCTTGAGAATGCAAAGGAAATTTGGGATACTTTGATGATATGCATGAAGGTACCGAATCCGTCAAGGAATCCAAGTTGGATGTGCTCCAAAGTCAGCTTGACAAGTTCAAAATGAAGGATGGTGAAGGTGTCGCTGAAATGTACTCTAGGCTTGCACTTATCACAAATGAAATTGCCGGCTTAGGGAGTGAAGAGATGACCGATGATTCATCATCAAGAAGATCCTAAGAGCATTGGATGGAAAGTATGATACCGTGTGCACGTTGATTCAAATGATGCCAAACTACAAAGATCTCAAACCAACGGAAGTCATTGGAAGAATTGTTGCTCATGAAATGTCACTTAAGGATAAGGAGGAACTTCACAACAAGTCAAGTGGTGCTTACAAAGCCTCAAGTGAAGCCCCCACATCATCAAGTGAGAAACAAACCTTCAATGAAGAATTGAGCTTAATGGTGAAGAACTTCAACAAATTCTACAAGAGTAGAAGCAAAGAAAGAAGCTCCAAGTCAAGGTCTCACAATGACAAAAGATCTTTTAGTCGAGAGCGAAATTGCTACAATTGTGGGAGACCCGGACACTATTCCAATGAGTGTACGGCACCCTACAAGAGAAGAGAAGACTCTCCAAAAAGAAGGAGTAGAAGAGAAGAATCACCACCAAGAGAGAGGAGGAGTAGAGATGATCGTTATGAACGAAGACCCTCATGGAGAAGCAAGGATTCGGAAAGGAAGGACAAGTCATCAAAGAGCTACACAAAACGAAGACATCAAGCTCATGTTGGTGAATGGGTATCCGCCCGACTCCACCATCACTCCGAGAGAAGCTATCACTCCGACTCAATATACTCAAGATGAAGGTGTTGCGGTCTAGCACTTGTGTCAACCAACTCCTACGACATATTTGAATCACCAAATGAAGGAATTCGTAGATGCTTCATGGCCAAAGGTCCTAAGGTAACACACCCCGAGTATATTGATTTTGATGTTGATGAAGATGACTTGCTAGGTGATGATGATTTACTTGTTGACAACTCTAGTGATGAATACTATGATGAAACGTCAATTAATCATGCTAATCAAGTTGAAACGAATGACAATGATAAGGAGAAAATTGAGCGTCTAACTAAAGAACTAAACACTCTTAAGTTAGCTCATGAAACTATCTTTGAAGATCATCGAGAACTTTTAAGGGCTCATGAGAAGTTACGCTTTGAAAAGCTCAATCTTGAGCAAGAGCATGAGTCCTTAAAAGCAATCAATGATGATCTCCGTAAGAAAAGTTCTTCTTACATTGCCAAGCGTTTACTCTTATCTACTTGCATGCCTCAAGTCAAGTCTAGTAACAAGAACAAGAAAGATTCTTCTTCTAGTAGTAACAATAACAATGCTAAATCCAATATTGTTGCTTCTAGTAGTTCTCTTGATTCCACTAATGATTCTCTTAGCCAAGTTACACTTGAGCAAGAGAATAGCTTATTGAAGGGAATTATAGAGAAAGGTGTATACAAGAGCCTTGCCGGGAGTAAGCAATTCGAGGAAATTGTACGCAAGCAAGGAAGGCACCGGAAGAATAAAGGTGTTGGTTTTGAACGAAAGTTCAACGCCAATGGAGTTGAGTGGGAAGAAGATCAATACCCCAAGACGAAGTTTGTTCCTCAACAAGAGAATTATGATCCTACTTCCTTCAAGGGAACACAAGCACAAGGTGATCTTCCACCACAAGACCACAAGGGAAAGGACAAGCTTCAAGAAGATATTGATGCATTTGAAGAAGCGCCTAAGGTCTCGGTCAAGTGGATTCCCAAGACTGCGTCAAGTTCTACCTCATCAAGTACAACTACAACTCCAAGGATTCCCATCAAGATGATGTGGATCCAGAAGAAGAAGAAGAACTAGAGAGTTCTTGAGGGTGACTCCGCCAACATATTTCACTCATATCATTATGTCAAGGACAAGTGCAATCATCTTCCATATCTTGCACTAGTTCAAGGAGTCACAAACCCTCATGTTGGTAAGGCAAGGGACAAGGTAACCTAATGATTTCATGGACATCATTTTGTGTGTGCATCACTATATGTTTATGGATATACTTGTTTGTTCCTTGAGGGACTAACCCATGTAGGTATTGAAAGTGCAACTCACTCCAAAGGATTGCTCCAAAAAGATCTACATCAACATTGAGCATCCACATCCTCAACACCTACATGAAGTCATCATCGACAAAACCCAAGGTTAGTTTATCCCTCTAAGGGGGGATCTCACATCTAGGGGGAGCTTAACTCTAAGAATTGAGTCAAAGCAACTCTAATGATGTGAACACATAAATGCTTTATGTAAAAGTGGTAACCCCACTTGAGCTTAAACGATGAGTATGACCTATGATCAAATGTTCTCATTTGACTCCTAAGTCAATATACTCATATATAGATGACCTAGTCATCGCCAATTGTTTGATAGATGCTAGAATTGGTTGTGCATGCTTTGTCACATATTTTATTTGCCATCTTATTGTGTGAGCATGTTGGTTGCATACTTTACTCATTCGAGAACATCCACTTGTTGTTTTGATTGATTGGCTTCTTTTTCTTTGGCCAAGTGGATGGACAAGAATGCCTAAGAACCTTCTTTAGCTATCTATGCTTTTCTCGTCTCAAACTCTTTTCATGCTACATCACAAAATTTGATCAAGTCAGATTCGAACCACTCTGTGTGAGGAGCACTCGGAGTCCCCGATTCGTCATAGACTTAAACTTCCAAAACTTCTTTGTGATTTTCGGTCTGACCGATTCCTCCATTTTGGTCTTACCGAGATCACTTAGTCGATCTAGGTTTTCAATCTCGGTGCAACCGATTTGAAATCTTCGGTCACACCAAGTTGCAATAACTGTACACAATTTTGCATCTCGGTGCCACCGAGATGTTCCACTCGGTCACACCGGCTGTGGTCGGGCTATATATAGTCACGGCAAAATTTGAAATTTCTCCGAACCTCTTCGCCACAAGCAATAGCTCGCTCTGCCTCCGTGGTCTCCGGATCGTCTCTCCTCGCCGCCAGCCGCCCGTCGCTGGTATCCACCGCGTCAACGGAAATCAACCTCGTCTGTTGCCGCCAGAAGCGAGTCTCCGCCTAACTAGGGTATGGACTCAATCAACGTGCTTTCCTCGTCCGATTCTCAAAGACATTGTGTTCTTATTGATTCTTGCCACGATTGAAACACTCCTATCCAGTCAATGCAATCCTTAGAATAGTTTTGATTCGAAAATTTAGTGTTAGGTTTCCGCCGAAACCATCTCGGACCCACCGAGTTGAAAAACTCGGTCCCACCGATTTGGCTTATGCCATTGCACTAGTAAGACTCGGTCTGACCGAGAATTGCTACTCGGTGAGACCGATTTTAGGACTTTGTGAAACCCTAGCAGTCTCGGTGTCACCGAACTATGACTTGGTCCAACTGAGTTCATCAGTTTAGGTTCCAAAACTGCTTCGGTATCACCGAGTTTGAAAATCGGTTGATCCGAAATGCTTTCTGTGGAAAACTAAAACTGAATTTTTGAGTCATTCTTTGCAAAATCTCTGCATTCTGTGATGCTCATCCACTCTACCTCATCTATAACTCTTCATGTGGTCAAGAGTCAAGATGTCGCACAGAGTGACAAATGTAACAGGTCATAGGAACAGTGAACATGAGTGAGGGCACTAGTCCCTCCAGCTCTTCAGATGAAGGCAACAGAGCACCCCAAGCAATCTGCCTAAAGCTGCCACCAGCAAAGGAAGAAGAAAACCTCAGATTCTCAAGATGAGGATTATAGGGCGAAGAGGATGAAGCAACCTCCAAGAAGGTTGTGCTCAAAAGGAGTATGGCTCAAAGACATAGCTCAAAGCCTGACTCAATAAGAAGGTTCCTGCCAAGAGGACACCAATGCCAAAGGTCGAGCATCAACTCAAATTCCTGATAAGCCCGATCCCAAAGAGCCCCTTCAAGGGAAGAAAAGGAAAGAGAGGGTCAAGAAGACCACAGTCAGAGTTATTGGGAAGCCTTCCATGATGGAAGAGGAAGAAGAGATAGCTGCACCAGCACCAAAGGCACCAAAGCTAATGGGTGATGCAATAAGATCAGGGGCTGCCACATCTAAGCCCAAGGAAGCACCCAAAGCTGCCCCCAAGGCCAAGTCTGCACCAAAGAGGAATACCAGGAGTATTCCAGATACTGAGAAGAACAAGGCCCCAATGCCTGAGGTTGCTGAAGAAGAAGATGATGAAGAAGGACAAGGTCTGAGGAAGCTCAAGCCCAAGATACCAGAACACAATGATGCCCATCCTGTGGCCGAGGACATGAACATCAGAAAATATTCAGGGTTGAGGCTATGGAGGATGGTAGATCCATATGCCACAAGGAGAAGGACTGCTGTGGACTACAGATTCCACACCAAGGAACAACAGGACTTTTATGAGACGGTTCTGCTGGATAAGAAGCCCATAGTGTGTGATATGAGGTGGGTCGACTGGACCTACATGAAAGAAAATGTAGAGCACTATCCTGGAGTGCAAGACAGTTTTGTTGCTTGTGGAGTTGCAGATTTTGTTGGGCAAAAGCTCACAAACTGGAATGATGAACTTATCATGCAATTCTACTCCACAGCACACTTTTATCCAGATGGCGTGATAGTGTGGATGTCTCAAGGTACAAGGTACCAGTCAACTGTTGAGGAGGGCAAAGCTGATAAATGCCCCAAAGGAGAATGAAGATGATCCGATGTATATGCCAAGAAGAAAATGGGACACAATACCATGGCACATATGTACAAGGAGATCCTGCATAAAGCCCTAGAGACTTTCTCTTTGGACCAGTCCACTTTCTTCTGTCGGGGCTGCCTACAATCAATTGGATCCTAAGGCACACTCTATCGCCTAAGTCCGGTGACCACAACATGATCGGAGGGCATGCAATCAACATGTTGCATTTGTTTGATGTGCCTCCAAATTCAAGGTCATGAGCCTTATAGTTGAAACCATTAAGAGGACTGCAGCAGATCATAAGAGGAGTTGTGGATATGCCCTCGTGTCCGTGGAGTTGATTAACTCAAAGATGGGCACAGCAAATATCTATTGGATAAAGAACATTTTCCACTTTATCCAGACTTTGAGGACAATGAGGTTGTCATGAATGAGAATGATCCATCGTCAGTTCAAGCACAAGAGAAGAAGGAGAAGGCAAGGAAGGAGAAGGCTGCCAAGATGCCAACTCAAGAGGAGGCATCTGAGTATTTCTTGAAGAACAAGCAGGAGCAGCTCGGATACTTAATAGCATCAACACTGAGGATTGAGAAAGGCCACCCTCACTCAAAATCAGGAGAGCTTGGAGAGAATCATAGAACAAAAGTTCTATGACTTAGATGTGAAAGTAACTGAGATTCAGTCTGCAGTGGAGCAACTACAAGATGACATGCAGGAGAGGAAGGGCAAAACAACAACTGATGCATTTGCCAGAGTGCCTAGAGCCCAGAGGTCATCTGCTATGCCAATTCCTGACACCAGAGCCACTTCGTCTGCACTAGCTACAACCTCAGTGCCACCAGCTCCAGCACCTACATCAGCTCCAGCTCCATCTACTTCAACTGAAGCTTTTGTCCTCGGCGTTATCCGGACTCCACCACCTGAAGATCAAGCCTGAGATTCGATCTAGCACTATGCATTTTCTATGAACTTTTTGGTAACTTGTTGCCAAAGGGGGAGAAAAATGTATAGATCATAGGCTTCGAGAGAGAGAGTGTGTGTTGCTTTTGTTCTCTCTTGATTTGGTGGTTTTGGTTTTTCAAACTTGTTTGCTTTTGGTTGCTTGATATACTATGTTTGTGAGACATTGATGATCATGTGTTTGATCATAAGCTACACTTATGCATGTTTAATGATATTATCTTATCTATCCTATGTGATCATTCACTGTGCTTGGTGATGAGTGCATGTATTCAATTCATATCATTTTGAGCGCTCCACCAAGATGTATGTGACATGGAAGGGTAACCCATGAGCCTAATTCTGTTGGGGAACGTAGCAGAAATTCAAAATTTTCCTACGTGTCACCAAGATCTATCTATGGAGAAACTAGCAACGAGGGAAGGAGAGTGCTTCTACATACCCTTGTAGATCGCTAAGCGGAAGCGTTCAAGTGAACGGGGTTGATGGAGTCGAACTCGTCGTGATTCAGATCACCGATGATCAAGTGCCGAACGGACGGCACCTCCGCTGCTCAACACACGTACAGCCGGTGGACGCCTCCCATGCCTTGATCCAGCAAGGAGAGAGGGAGAGGTTGAGGAAGACTCCATCCAGCAGCAGCACAACGGCATGGTGGTGATGGAGGAGCATGGCATCCCGCAGGCTTCGCCAAGCACCAAGGGAGAGGAGGAAGAGGAGAGGCAGGCTGCACCAAGAGGGAGAGGTTCTCGTGTGTTGGGCAGCCCAAAACCTCAAGTATATATAGGGGAAAGGGGCTGCGCCCCTTTAGGGTTTCCCACCCCAAGGGGTGCGGCCAGCCCTAGATGGGACTTGGGGCGGCTAAGAGGGGAGGAGTGCCTCCCAAGTCAAGTGGAGGCCCTCCCCTTAGGGTTTCCCCCTCCCATGCGCATGGGCCTTGGGGGCTGGTTCCCTTGGCCCATTATGGCTAGGGCGCCCTCACAGCCCATGCTACTGTATTGGACGTGGTGGAACAATTTCCGGACCTCCGGACCCTCCGAATCCTCCGAACCTTCTCGAAGCTTCCTGGTACAATACCGAAAAACCCGAACTTTTTCCTAACCCAACAACAACTTTCCATATATAAATCTTTACCTCCGACCATTCCGAACTCCTCGTGACGTCCGGGATCTCATCCGGACTCAACAACATTCGTAACCACATACAAGCTTCCTATATAACCCTAGCGCCACCGAACCTTATGTGTAGACCCTACGGGTTCGGAGACATGTAGACATGACCGAGACGTTCTCCGTCAATAACCAACAGCGGATCTGGATACCCATGTTGGCTCCTACATGTTCCACGATGATCTCATCGGATGAACCACGATGTCAAGGACTCAATCGATCCCGTATACAATTCCCTTTGTCTAGCGGCATTGTACTTGCCCGAGATTCGATCGTCGGTATCCCGATACCTTGTTCAATCTCGTTACGGCAAGTCTCTTTACTCGTTCCGTAACACATCATCCCGTGATCAACCCCTTGGTCACATTGTGCACATTATGATGATGTCTTACCGAGTGGGCCTAGAGATACCTCTCCGCTTACATCGGTGACAAATCCCAGCCTCGATCCGTGTCAACCCAATGGTCACTTTCGGAGATACCTGTAGTGCACCTTTATAGTCACCCATTACGTTGTGACGCTTGATACACCCAAAGCACTCCTACGGTATCCGGAATTGCACGATCTCATGGTCTAAGGAAAAGATACTTGACATTAGAAAAGCTTTAGCATACGAACTACACGATCTTTGTGCTAGGCTTAGGATTGGGTCTTGTCCATCACATCATTCTCCTAATGATGTGATCCCGTTATCAATGACATCCAATGTCCATGGTCAGGAAACCGTAACCATCTATTGATCAATGAGCTAGTCAACTAGAGGCTTACTAGGGACATGGTGTTGTCTATGTATCCACACATGTATTGCTGTTTCCGGTCAATACAATTATAGCATGAATAATAAACGATTATCATGAACAAGGAAATATAATAATAACTAATTTATTATTGCCTCTAGGGCATATTTCCAACAGTCTCCCACTTGCACTAGAGTCAATAATCTAGTTCACATCGCCATGTGATTAACACTGATAGGTCACATCGCCATGTGACCAACATCCAAAGAGTTTACTAGTGTCTTAAACTAGTTCACATCACCATGTGATTAAGTCTCAATGAGTTCTGGGGTTTGATCATGTTTTGCTTGTGAGAGAGGTTTTAGTCAACGGGTCTGAACCTTTCAGATCCGTGTGTACTTCGCAATTCTCTATGTCATATTGTAAATGCTGCTTTCATGCTCCACTTGGAGCTATTCCAAATGGTTGCTCCACTATACGTATCCGGTTTGCTACTCAGAGTCACTCGGATAAGTGTTAAAGCTTGCATCGACGTAACCCTTTACGCCGAACTCTTTATCACCTCCATAATCGAGAAACATGTCCTTATTTACTCCAAGGACAATTTTGACCGCTGTCCAATGATCCCCATTCTCGGATCATTCTTGTACCCTTGATCGACTCATGGCAAGGCACACTTCCGTGCGGTACACAAAGATAGCATACTATAGAGCCTACGCCTAAAGCATAGGGACGACCTTCGCCCTTTCTCTCTTTTCTCGCCGTGGTCGAGCTTTAACTCTTAATTCATACCTTACAACTCAGGCAAGAACTCCTTTTTGATCGATCCATCTTGAACACCTTCAAGATCATGTCAAGGTATATGCTCATTTGAAAGTACCATTAAGCGGTTTTTGATCTATCCTCTTAGATCTTGATGCTCAATGTTCAAGTAGCCTAATCCAGGTTTTCTATTGAAAAACATCTTTCAAATAACCCTATGCGCTTTCCAGAAATTCTACATCATTTCTGATCAACAATATGTCAACAACATATACTCATCAGAAATTCTATAGTGCTCCCACTCACTTCTTTGGAAATACAAGTTTCTCATAAACTTTGTATACACCCAAAATCTTTGATCATCTCATCAAAGTGCACATTCCAACTCCGAGATGCTTACTCCAGTCCTTAGAAAGGATTGTGGAGCCAAGATACCTCTTAGCATCCTTAGGATCGACAAAACTTTTCTGATTGTATCACATACAACCTTTCCTTATAAAACTGGTAAGGAAACTCGTTTTGACATCCATCGCCAGATTTCATAAATGCAGCTAATGCTAACATGATTCCGACGGACTTAAGCATCGCTACGAATGAGAGAATCTCATTGTAGTCAACTCCTTGAACTTGTGAAAACTCTTCGCCACAAGTCGAGCTTCATAGACGGTGATATTACCGCCCACGTCCGTCTTCTTCTTAAAGATCCATTCATCTCAATGGCTTGCCGATCATCGGGCAAGTCCACCAAAGTCCATGCTTTGTTATGATACATGGATCCTTCCTCGGATTTCATGGTTTCTAACCACTTGTCGGAATTTGGGCCCACCATCGCTTCTCCATAGCTCGAGGTTCATTGTTGTCTAGCAACATGACCTTCAAGACAGGATTGCTGTACCACCGTAAGTAGTACGCATCCTTGTCACCCCACGAGGTACGGTAGTGACTTGATCCAAACTTCATGATCACTATCATAAGCTTCTACTTCAATTGGTGTAGGTGCCACGGAACAACTTCCCGTGCCCTGCTACACACTTGTTGAAGTGACGGTTCAATGACCTCATCAAGTCTCCACCATCCTCCCACTCAACTTTTCGAGACTAACTTTTCCTAAAAAGGACCCGATTCAAGAAACAATCCCTATTGCTTTCGGATCTGAATTAGGAGGTATACCCAACCATTTTGGGTGTCCTATGAAGATGCATTTTGTCCGCTTTGGGTTCGAGCTTATCAACCTGAAACTTTTCCACATAAGCGTCGCAGCCCCAAACCTTTAAGAAATGACAGCTTAGGTTTCTCTAAACCATAGTTCATACGGTGTCATCTCAACGAAATTACGTGGTGCCCCATTAAAGTGAGTGTGGTTGTCTCTAATGCCTAACCCATGAACGATAGTGGTAATTCGATAAGAGACATCATGGTACGCACCATATCCAATAGAGTGCAACTATGATGTTCGGACACACCATCACACTATGGTGTTCCAGGCGGTATTAATTGTGAAACAATTTCCACAATGTCTTAATAGTGTGCCAAAACTCGCAACTCAGACATCCATCTCTATGATCACATCACAGACATTTTATCCTCTTGTCACGAAGATCTTCAATTTCACTCTGAAATTACTTGAACCATTCAACAATTCAGACTTGTGTTTCATCAAGTAAATATACTCAACATATACTCGAATCATCCGTGAAGTCGAACATAATGATATTCATCTGCATGCCTCAAAGACTCATTGGACTGCACACATCAAAATGTGTTACTTCCAACAGGTTGCTACCTTGTTCCATCTTACTGAAACCGAGGCTTTTCAGTCATCTTGCCCATGTGGTATGTTTTGCATATCTCAAGTGATTCAAAATCAAGTGAGTCCAAACGATCCATCTGCATGGAGTTTCTTCATGCATATACACCAATAGACATGGTTCGCATGTCTCAAACTTTTCATAAATGAGTGAGTCCAAAGATCCATCAACATGGAGCTTCTTCATGCTTTTACACCAATATGACTTACATGGCAAGTGCCACAAGTAAGTGGTACTATCATTACTATCTTATACTTTTGGCACGAAAATGTGTATCACTACGATCGAGATTCAATAAACCATTTATTTAGGTGCAAGACCATTGAAGGTATCATTCAAATAAACAGAGTAACCATTATTCTCCTTAAATGAATAAATCAGACAGATAGACATAATCCAATCATGTCTATGCTCAACGCAAACACCAAATGATAATTATTCTGGTTTAATACTAATCTTGATGGTAGAGGGAGCGTGATGTTTGATCATATCAACCTTGGAAACAATTCCAACACATATCGTCACTCACCTTTAGCTAGTCTCCTTTATTCCGTAGCTTTTATTTCGAGTTACTAACATTTAGCAACCGAACCGGTATCTAATACCCCGGTGCTACTAGGAGTACTAGTAAAGTACACATTAACATAATGTATATCAAATATACTTCTATCGACCTTGCCTGCCTTCTTATCTACCAAGTATCTAGGGTAATTCTACTCCGTGGCTGTTCCCTTATCTCGTAAACACTTAGTCTCGGCTTGGGTTCAACCTCGGTTTCTTCAAAGGAGCAAGAACTGATTTGCCGCTTCATGAAGTGCCCTTCTTGCCCTTGCCCTTCTTGAAACTAGTGGTTTCATCAACCATCAACAATTGATGCTCCTACTTGATTTCTACTTTCGCGATGTCAAACAACGCGAATATCTCAAGGATCATCATCTCTATCCTTGATATGTTATAGTTCATCACGAAGCTCTTAGCAGCTTGGTGGCAATGACTTTGGAGAAACATCACTATCTCATCTGGAAGATTAACTCCCACTCGATTCAAGTGATTGTTGTACCCAGACAATCTGAGTACAAGCTCAACGATTGAGCTTTTCTCCCTTAGTTTGTAGGCTAAGAAAATCGTCGGAGGTCTCATACCTCTTGACGTGGGCACGAGCCTGAAATCCCAATTTCAGCCCTCGAAACATCTCATATGTTCCGCGACGCTTCAAAACGCCTTTGGTGCCTCAACTCTAAACCGCTTAACCGAACTATCACGTAGTTATCAAACGTGTATGTCCGATGTTCGCAACATCCACAAACGACGCTTGGGGTTCAGCACACCGAGCGTGCATTAAGGACATAAGCTTTCTACTGTCCGCATAATCGCTACTTTCAACTTTCAACTATATTTTCTCTAGGAACATATCTAAACAGTGGAACTAAAGCGTGAGCTTACGACATAATTTGCAAAAGGTCTTTTGACTATGTTCATGATAATTAAGTTCATCTTATGAACTCCCACTCAGATAGACATCCCTCCGGTTATCTAAGTGATTACATGATCTGAATCAACTAGGCCGTGTCCGATCAACACGTGAGACGGACTAGTCATCATCGGTGAACATCTTCATGTTGATCGATCTACTATACGACTCATGCTCGACCTTTCGGTCTCCGTGTTCCGAGGCCATGTCTTCACATGCTAGGCTCGCAAGTTAACCCTAAGTGTTTCTGCGTGTGTAAATCTTGCTTACACCCGTTGTATGTGAACGTAAGAATCCATCACACCCGATTAACACGTGGTGCTTAGAAGCGATTTAACTGTAGCAACGGTGCACAATTAGGGAGAACACTTCTTGAAATTTGTGTAAGGGATCATCTTATTTACTACCGTCGTTCTAAGTAAACAAGATGCATAAACATAATAAACATCACATGCAATTATATAGTAGTGACATGATATGGCCAATATCATATAGCTCCATTGATCTCCATCTTCGGGCTCCATGATCATCATCGTCACCGCATGACACCATGATCTCCATCATCATGATCTCCATCATCGTGTCTTCATGAAGTTGTCTCGCCAACTATTACTTCTACTACTATGGCTACCGTTAGCAATAAAGTAAAGTAATTACATGGCATTGTTTAATGACACGCAGGTCATACAATAAATAAAGACAACTCCTATGGCTCCTGCCGGTTGTCATACTCATCGACATGCAAGTCGTGAATCCTATTACAAGAACATGATCAATCTCATACATCACATATCATTCATCACATTCTTCTTGGCCATATCACATCACATAGCATACCCCGCAAAAACAAGTTAGACGCCCTCTAATTGTTGTTTGCATGTTTTACGTGGCTGCTATGGGTTTCTAGCAAGAACGTTTCTTACCTACGCAAAACCACAACGTGATATGCCAATTGCTATTTACCCTTCATAAGGACCCTTTTCATCGAATCCGCTCCGACTAAAGTGGGAGAGACGGCACCGCTAGCCACCTTATGCACCAAGTGCATGTCACCGGTGGAACCTGCCTCACGAAGAGTACGTAAGGTCGGTCCGGCCGCTTCATCCCACAATACCGTCAAACAAGATTGGATTAGTAACGGTAAGCATATTGAACAAAATCAACGCCCACAACTACTTTGTGTTCTACTCTGCAAAGAATCTACGCAATAGACCTAGCTCATGATGCCACTGCTGGGGAACGAGCAGAAATTCAAAATTTTCCCACGTGTCACCAAGATCTATCTATGGAGAAACTAGCAACGAGGGAAGGAGAGTGCTTCTACATACCCTTGTAGATCGCTAAGCGGAAGCGCTCAAGTGAACGGGGTTGATGGAGTCGAACTCGCCGTGATTCAGATCACCGATGATCAAGTGTCGAACGGACGGCACCTCCGCGCTCAACACACGACAGCCCGGTGACGCCTCCCATGCCTTGATCCAGCAAGGAGAGAGGGAGAGGTTGAGGAAGACTCCATCCAGCAGCAGCACAACGGCATGGTGGTGATGGAGGAGCATGGCAATCCCGCAGGCTTCGCCAAGCACCAAGGGAGAGGAGGAAGAGGAGAGGCGGGGCTGCACCAAGAGGGAGAGGTTCTCGTGTGTTGGGCAGCCCAAAACCTCAAGTATATATAGGGGAAAGGGGCTGCGCCCCTTTAGGGTTTCCCACCCCAAGGGGTGCGGCCAGCCCTAGATGGGACTTGGGGCGGTTAAGAGGGGAGGAGTGCCTCCCAAGTCAAGTGGAGGCCCTCCCCTTAGGGTTTCCCCTCCCATGCGCATGGGCCTTGGGGGCTGGTTCCCTTGGCCCATTATGGCTAGGGCGCCCCCTACAGCCCATGCTACTGTATTGGACGTGGTGGAACATTTCCGGACCTCCGACCCTCCGAATCCTCCGAACCTTCTCGAAGCTTCCGGTACAATACCGAAAAACCCGAACTTTTCCTAACCCGAACAACAACTTTCCATATATAAATCTTTACCTCCGGACCATTCCGAACTCCTCGTGACGTCCGGGATCTCATCCGGACTCAACAACATTCGTAACCACATACAAGCTTCCTATATAACCCTAGCGCCACCGAACCTTATGTGTAGACCCTACGGGTTCGGAGACATGTAGACATGACCGAGACGTTCTCCCGTCAATAACCAACAGCGGATCTGGATACCCATGTTGGCTCCTACATGTTCCACGATGATCTCATCGGATGAACCACGATGTCAAGGACTCAATCGATCCCGTATACAATTCCCTTTGTCTAGCGGCATTGTACTTGCCCGAGATTCGATCGTCGGTATCCCGATACCTTGTTCAATCTCGTTACGCAAGTCTCTTTACTCGTTCCGTAACACATCATCCCGTGATCAACCCCTTGGTCACATTGTGCACATTATGATGATGTCTTACCGAGTGGGCCCAGAGATACCTCTCCGCTTACACGGTGACAAATCCCAGCCTCGATCCGTGTCAACCCAATGGTCACTTTCGGAGATACCGTAGTGCACCTTTATAGTCACCCAGCCACGTTGTGACGTTTGATACACCCAAAGCACTCCTACGGTATCCGGAATTGCACGATCTCATGGTCTAAGGAAAAGATACTTGACATTAGAAAAGCTTTAGCATACTAACTACACGATCTTTGTGCTAGGCTTAGGATTGTCTTGTCCATCACATCATTCTCCTAATGATGTGATCCCGTTATCAATGACATCCAATGTCCATGGTCGGAAACCGTAACCATCTATTGATCAATGAGCTAGTCAACTAGAGGCTTACTAGGGACATGGTGTTGTCTATGTATCCACACATGTATTGCTGTTTCCGGTCAATACAATTATAGCATGAATAATAAACGATTATCATGAACAAGGAAATATAATAATAACTAATTTATTATTGCCTCTAGGGCATATTTCCAACAAATTCCTTGTGCATTTGCAGTCCAAAGCAAATCTTAAACTATGCACAAATTTAGGGGGAGCTCTTGCTTATCACATACTTCTCAAAGAGACGATGTTTTTCAATCTTATTATCATTTGTCGAAGCTTTGATCTATATGTTGTCATCAATTACCAAAAAGGGGGAGATTGAAAGTGCAACTATCCCTAGGTGGTTTTGGTAATTCATAACAACATATAGCTCATTGAGCTAATGCTATTCCAAGATGAACATTTTAGGAAAGCTCAATGAATGGCATGGCATGGATGATGAAAGTGGAACCCTCAAAATGCTAATGACAAAGGATTGGCTCAAGCTCAAAAGCTCAAGACTCTTCATTTTATATTTTAGTGATTCAAGATCACATTGAGTCTATAGGAAAAGCCAATACTATCAAGGAGGGATGAGGTGTTGCTTAATGAGCCTCTTGCTTCATGTGCTTAGTGATATGCTCCAAAACACTCAGCTACTTTCTCACATCCACATATGACCTAAACCTAAAGCCAAAATCGGTCTCACCGATTCTTCCTATCCGTGCCACCGATTCCATATGTCATAGCCACCGCTAAAAACCCTAGGCAAATCGGTTCTACCGATAGGGATCTCGGTCTCACCGAGATGGGATTGTAATCTCTCTGCTTCCTTTTCAGAACTTTTCGGTCTCACCGAAGGAGCGGATCGGTCCCACCGAGATTGCAATGTAAACTCTCTGCTTCCCTTTGTAACATTTCGGTCTCACCGAAAAGAGCAAATCGGTCCCACCAAGTTTACCCGACCAACTCTCGGTTAGCTAATTACCAAAATAGGTCTCACCGAAGTTTGTGTAATCGGTCTCACCGAGATTATGTTATGCCCTAACCCTAACCATATCGGTCCTACCGAGATGCATGTCATCCCATCAAAACCCTAACGGTCACTAGGTTTACTAAAATCGGTCCGACCGAGTTTGTTGATTCGGTCCCACCGAGATTGGTAAATTGTGTGTAACGGTTAGATTTTGTGTGGAGGCTATATATACCCCTCCACCTCCTCTTCATTCGTGGAGAGAGCCATCGAACAAACCTACACTTCCAACGCACCATTTAGAGAGAGAGAACCACCTACTCATGTGTTGAGGCCAAGATATTCCATTCCTACCATATGAATCTTGATCTCTAGCCTTCCCTGTTGCTTTCCACTCAAATCTTCTTTCCACCAGATTCAAATCCTATGAGAGAGAGTTGAGTGTTGGGGAGACTATCATTTGAAGCACAAGAGCAAGGAGTTCATCATCAACACACCATTTGTTACTTTGGAGAGTGGTGTCTCCTAGATTGGCTAGGTGTCACTTGGGAGCCTCCGACAAGATTGTGGAGTTGAACCAAGGAGTTTGTAAGGGCAAGGAGATCGCCTACTGTGAAGATCTACCGCTAGTGAGGCAAGTCCTTCGTGGGCGACGGCCATGGTGGGATAGACAAGGTTGCTACTTGTGGACCCTTCATGGGTGGAGCCTCCGTGGACTCGCAAGAACTGCTACCCTTCGTGGGTTGAAGTCTCCATCAACGTGGAGGTACGATAGCACCACCTATCAGAACCACGCCAAAAACATCCGTGTCTCCAATTGCGTTTGAATCCTCCAAACCCTTCCCTTTACTTTCTTGCAAGTTGCATGCTTTAATTTCCGCTGCTCATATACTCTTTGCATGCTTGCCTGAATTGTGTGATGATTGCTTGACTTGTCCTAAGATAGCTAAAATCTGCCAAACTCTAAAACTGGGAAAAGGCTAAGTTTTTAATTGGTCAAGTAGTCTAATCACCCCCCTCTAGACATACTTCAAGGTCCTACAGGATGCCACTGTTGGGGAACGCAGTAATTTCAAAAAAAATCCTACGATCACGCAAGATCTTTGTGATGCATAGCAACGAGCGGGAGAGTATTGTCTACGTACCCTCATAGACCGTAAGCGGAAGCGTCTTGTGACGCGGTTGATGTAGTCGAACATCTTCACGATCCAACCGATCAAGTACCGAAAGCAAAAAACCTCCGCGATCTGCACACGTTCAACTCGGTGACGTCCCACGAACTCTTGATCCAGCTGAGTGTCGAGGGAGAGCTTCGTCATCACGATGATGTGATGGCGGTGATGATGAAGCTACCAGCACAGAGCTTCGCCTAAGCACTATGACGATATGAACGAGGTGGATTATGGTGGAGGGGGCACCGCACACGGCTAAGACAATGTCTGTTGCTAGGGTGCCCCCTTATTGGGGAACACGGTAATTTCAAAAAAATTCCTATGATCATGCAAGATCTATGTGATGCATAGCAACGAGCGGGAGAGTATTGTCTACGTACCCTCATAGATCATAAGCGGAACCGTCTAGTGATACGTCTCCAACGTATCTATAATTTTTTATTGTTCCATGCTATATTATATTCTATTCTGGAAATTATTGGGCTTTATTATACACTTATATATTATTTTTGGGACTAACCTATTAACCGGAGGCCCAGCCCAAAATTGTTGTTTTTTGCCTATTTCAGAGTTTCGCAGAAAAAGAATATCAAACGGAGTCCAAACGGAATGAAACCTTCGGGAACGTGATTTTCGGAACGAACCTGATCCAGAGGACTTGGACCCTACGTCAAGCATCAACCAGGAGTGCACGAGGTAGGGGGTGCACCTACCCCCAAGGGCGCGCCCTCCACCCTCGTGGTCCCCCTGTTGCTCCACCGACGTACTCCTTCCTCCTATATATACCTACGTACCCCCCAAACTACCAGATACGGAGCCAAAAACCTAATTCCACTATCGCAACCTTCTGTACTCGTGAGATCCCATCTTGGGGCCTGTTCCGGAGCTCCGCCGAAGGGGGCATCGATCACGGAGGGCTTCTACATCAACACCATAGCCTCTCCGATGATGTGTGAGTAGTTTACCTCATACCATTGGGTCCATAGTTATTAGCTAGAAGGCTTCTTCTCTCTTTTTGGATCTCAATACAATGTTCTCCCCCTCTCTCATGGAGATCTATTCGATGTAATCTTCTTTTGCGGTGTGTTTGTTGAGACCGATGAATTGTGGGTTTATGATCAAGTTTATCTATGAACAATATTTGAATCTTCTCTGAATTATTTTATGTATGATTGGTTATCTTTGCAAGTCTCTTTGAATTATCAGTTTGGTTTGGCCTACTAGATTGATCTTTCTTGCAATGGGAGAAGTGCTTAGCTTTGGGTTCAATCTTATGTGTCCTTTCCCATTGACAGAGGGGCAGCAAGGCACGTATTGTGTTGTTGCCATCGAGGATAAAAAGATGGGGATTATATCATATTGCATGAGTTTATCCCTCTACATCATGTCATCTTGCTTAAAGCGTTACGCTGTTCATATGAACTTAATACTCTAGATGCATGCTGGATAGCGGTCGATGTGTGGAGTAATAGTAGTAGATGCAGGCAGGAGTCGTTCTAGTTGTCTCGGACGTGATGCCTATATACATGACCATACCTAGATATTCTCATAACTATGCTCAATTCTGTCAATTGCTCAATAGTAATTTGTTTGCCCACCGTAAATACTTATGCTCTTGAGAGAAGCCACTAATGAAACATATGGCCCCCGGGTCTATTTTCCATCATATTAATCTTCCAACACTTAGTTATTTTTATTGCCTTTTATTTTACTTTGCATATTTATCATAAAAAATACCAAAAATATTATCTTATCATATCTATCAGATCTCACTCTCGTAAGTGACCGTGTAGGGATTGACAACCCCTCACCGACTCACTGGATTTTGGAGATTGAGCAAATCAAATTTATTCAACTTCAAATCTAGTTCAAACCTTCGTTCGATCGTAACTTTTGAACCGGAGCTTCGTTTTTGACGAAACCAACGCCCACTTCTTCATTATGATCCGGTTATGGACAATTCTGAGTATCTAGTACTTGAGTATTCACATGTATCTCATCACTCTTAATTAATATTGTTGGGTTGTTAATTACTTTAATTGGGATTGTGTTGGGGTTATACCTTCTCAATGATGTTTCAACCACCATGATAGTTAAGTTAAAATTTATTCCTTTGTTGTAGGAAAAAAATTGGCTTTTCGCAAAAACTATAACCATAGAGCTTTCCACCAGCCAAATATGCATGTAGTGATAGTTATTATTCATCATTATTCTATGGTGTGAATTTGCCAGTACATTCAATGTACTGACCCTTTGTGGCTGCAACGTCTCATGTTGCAGGATCTTACGACGAGTAAGTGATATGTTAGGGTTACGATTTCTACACTCAACTTTGTCGTTGGTGTTGATGGGAATCCACAACCTTGTTACTTCCGCTATTTTGGATTGAGGTAATAGTATTTACGTTACTTTATACATGTGATTTACCTCTGTTATAAATCCTCGAGTACTGTGTGTGTCAGCATACCGATCCAGGGATGACACTTAAGCACAGAGACTTGATCGTCTGAGGTCGGGTCGCTACAAATTCTTTTGTGAATTTATAAACTCTTCAACACTACTCTCAAATTCAGAGGGCATCTTCTTAAAATTTCCATAAGAGTTGTTGTAGGAATTTCCATAATTATTAGCAGGGTTACTAGGATAAGGCCTAGGGTTAAAATTCCCTCTATATGCGTTAACAACATTATTCCTACCAACAAAATTCACATCCATAGATTCATTATTATTCTCAATAAAGGTAGACAAAGGCATATCATTAGGATCAGAAGAAACACTCTTAGTAGCAAATAATTTCATAATTTCATCCATCTTTCCACTCAAAACATTGATTTCTTCTATCGCATGCACTTTTTTATTAGTAGATCTTTCAGTATGTCATTGAGAATAATTAACCATAATATTATCTAGAAGTTTAGTAGCATCTCCTAAAGTGATTTCCATAAAAGTGCCTCCCGCGGCCGAATCTAAAAGATTTCTAGAAGCAAAATTCAATCCGGCATAATTTTTTTGTATAATCATCCACAAGTTCAAACCATGAGTAGGACAATTATGTATCATTAATTTCATTCTCTCCCAAGCTTGTGCAACATGTTCATGATCAAGTTGCTTAAAATTCATAATATCGTTCCTAAGAGAGATAATCTTAGCGAGAGGAAAATACTTAGAGATAAAAGCATCTTTGCACTTGTTCTAAGAATCTATACTATTTTTAGGCAAAGATGAAAACCACGCTTTAGCACGATCTCTAAGCGAAAAAGGAAATAGCTTCAATTTAACGACATCATTATCGACATCTTTTTTCTTTTGCATATCACATAAATCAACGGTTATTCAGATGAGTAGCGCATCTTCACTAGGAAGGCCGCGAATTGATCTTTCATAACAAGATTCAACAAAACAGTATTGATTTCACAAGATTCAGTATTGGCAAGAGGAGCAATCGGAGTGCTAAGGAAATCATTATTATTGGTATTGGTAAAGTCACACAATTTGGTGGCATCTTGAGCCATCGCGACAGACAAGCAATCCAACACACGAGCAAACAAGCGAACGAGAAAAAGGCAACGAGAAAAAGAGGAGGACATTGGGAAAGAGAGGGCGAATAAAACGGCAAGGGTGAAGTGGGGGAGAGGAAAACGAGAGGCAAATGGAAAATAATGTAGTGCGAGAGATAGGGATTGTGATAGGTACTTGGTATGTTGACTTTTGCGTAAACTCCCCGGCAACGGCACCAGAAATCCTTCTTGCTACATCTTGAGCTTGCGTTGGTTTTCCCCGAAGAGGAGAGGATGATGCAGCAAAGTAGCGTAAGTATTTCCCTCAGTTTTTGAGAGCCAAGGTATCAATCCAATAGGAGGCCACGCACAAGTCCCTCGTACCTGCACAAAATGATAGCTACTCGCAACCAACGCGATTAGAGGTTGTCAATCCCTTCACGGTCACTTACGAGAGTGAGATCTAATAGAGATGATAGATAATAGAGATGAACAGTAGACGGTGGAGGGGTGCCCGTGGAGGGGTGGTTGAACAGTAGCCGGTGGAGTAGCGCGCGGTGGAGGCTGGATGAACAGGAGCCCGTGGAGGCTGGAGGAGGTCGACGGTGGAGATGAACAGTATCCCGTGGAGTCCCGTTTTGCGGTACACCACACCCCTCCCGATGAACGGGACCCCCATTTCGACCGTAGGAGGTCTGTTTCCTCCGTTTTGCGGTACGCCACACCCCTCCCGATCAACACAGGACCCCCGTTTCGACCGAAGGAGGTCCGTTTCCTCCGTTTTGCGGTACGCCACACCCCTCCCGATCAACAGACCCCTGCTTTGACCGTAGGAGGTCTGTTTCTCCGTTTTGCGGTACGCCACACCCCTCCCGATCAACAGGACCCGCTCAACGTGGCGGTCGAACACAAGGCCGTTTTCTCCGCTTTTGTGGTATGCCAGCCTCGCTTCCATCGCCTGTTCCGCCCAAGCCGGTTGGCTCCCACGCTGCCTGCTGCCTCCCGATGAACACGACGCATTCCGTTGCCTCCCCATTAACACGATGCATTCCGTTGCCTCCCCATGAACACGAGCATTCCGTTGCCTCCCCATGAACACGACGCATTCCGTTGCCTCCCCATGAACACGAGCCCTCGCCGTACGTATGCGCGACTAGGCGTTCGAGACCCGGCCCGTATGTACACGTACGTGGTCATATTTTCTTTCTTGCACCCTGGCCGATGTACGTACGTGTACATGCTACGTGCGCGCCTCTACTACGACACGTGTGCGCCTCTACTACGACACGTGTGTGCCTCTACATCGACCAATATGTACGTACATGTTCGCGACCAGGTTGACAACGCTACGTACGCTTCGACCAGGTGGGTCCCGACTGTCAGGCACTTCCTTGCCTGCGAAGATGTAGCTGGTGGGTCCCAGCAGTCGGGGGTGAATCGTTTTTTTTGTTGCCCGGACGCACTTCCTTGCGTGCGAAGGTGTAGCTGCTGGGTCCCATCAGTCAGGGGGGCGAAATAAAAGACGTTTTTTTTGCCCGGACGCACTTCCTTGCGTGCTAAGGTGTAGCTGCTGGGTCCCAGCAGTCAGGGGGGCGAATCGTTTTTTTTTTTGCACGGACGCACTTCCTTGCATGCGAAGGTGTAGTTGGTGTGTCCCAGCAGTCGGGGGGCGAATCGTTTTTTTGGACGCACTTCCTTGCGTGCGAAGATGTAGCTGGTGGGTCCCAGCAGTCAGGGGGGCGAATCGGTTTTTTTCGGACGCACTTCCTTGCGTGCGAAGATGTAGCTCGTGGGTCCCGGCAGTCAGGGGGCGTATCATTTTTTCGCGAAATACGGTGGCCCGTCCAGTGGGTCCCCGCTATCAGGTGGAGGAATAATTATTTTGCGCGTAATAAGGAGGCACTTCCTTGCGGCTGTCGTGGACCCAGCTGTCAGCCTCTCCACGTACAGTCCACGTCCGATGGAAGTCCTTCCTTGACCACGTTGACCATGCCGCGCCGAGAGCACCACGGCGGTGGACGACGGCGAGGCCTAGGAAGGGGACAACGCGGAGCCAGGGAAGACGCGACAGTGGATGCACACGCGGAGAGGAGTACAAGGGTTCACTGGTTCGGCTGCGCTGCCGTCGCCGCAGAATAACAGGGGGTGTGGGTGAGTGGAGGGATGGCATGGCCATCGGTGGGAGTAGTAGGGGGCGGTGAGGCCTCCGCGGCAGCATAGCCGACCACGGGAGGCACGAGTAGGCGGCATGACCGGCGCTGCTTTGGGTGGCTGGAGCAAGAAGACCAGAGGTTGAAGAAGCACAACGGCCGTTGGATGGACATCGTACGGTCACTGCAGCTAGAATCGTTTATATTGACTAAGTTGACAAAGCCCTTGGTACGCCAACTTAGTAGGCCCATGTGTCAGCTTCGAAATGGTGCGCCCTGACGTCGGGGAGGAATCATTTTTGGGCGGTGAAGCTAGAATATCCGAGATTGAAGAAGAAGCACGGCATCCGTTGGATGGCCATCCAACGCCATCGCTGCTAGAACCGTGTGTTGACTATAAGTTGACAAAGCCTTGCATACGGCCAACTCTGTTTTTTAGGGACGCACAACTTAGTAAGGCCGAAGTGTGTGGTAGAGAACTTATAGCCCATTTGAGATTTGTAATAATGTGTATCCCATTTTTGAATTCTAATGGAATTTACTACAGCCCATTTACAGTTTGTTAAAAGTACAACCCATTTCAACCAACCGTTCAAAACAGAATTCAATAAAATTTCCCACATTTTGATGGGATCCGAAAATTTTTATCCCGAAATTTCTAGTTAGATTAAATACAATTTCAATATAAATTTATATTACGTAAAAATCCAGTGAAACATTGCGCTCGCAACAATTAATGAAATTAAAATTTTCAATATTCCAAAAATAATATTTTATAAAGTAATCACTGTTTGGTGCATTTTTTATAGTTACTACCCAGTTTTTATAATTACATCCCATTTATTATTTCTTAAAGCCCATTTTCTTGTCAAGCCTAATGCATCCCTCCTAGGAAAGATTTGCAGCCCAGCGGGGCGGAGAATAACAACTTGACCTTGCCTGGGTATTCCTAAAAAGAGTATAGCTGGGCTAGCCATTTTCAGCTTGAAAAAGATTAATATCTGGGCTGGATATCTGCTCGGGCTAGACGGGCCACAGCCCGCCCAGCTAATACCTGCAGCGATGTTTTCGTTGTTGTTCAGAGGAGAAAATTTAATATCCGGGTAAACATCAAAAACTCTGCAGTGCTCACACCTCAAAAACACAAATACCGCTCGAGCTGCTTGGTCCCAAATTGTCGGCCGCTTCTTGTGCAATTCTCTCGCTTATTGACTACTCCTCCTTTCCGGTTTATAATGCTCAATTCAAAATCTCAGCAATCAAGGTAGATGGCGAGTGGTGGAATACTTTTGTAGTTTTGCAAAAGCACCTAATTAATGCTCTTGTTATCCTCAAAAATTATGTTTATCAATGCATTAATTGCAATGCATGCATGCATAAAGTACATGCATTGGTCAATTTTCTTAATACTTGCATGCAATGATTTAATGCACCTTGGAATCTGGACATGTGATGGAAAACAACCAAATTGAGCCTTATAAAATGGAAAACTAAAATTTTGAGATAAGCCCTATAAACCGGAAAGGAGGGAGTACATAGGTTGACAATGGTGTGGGACCGTGATGTCGAAAACCGGAGGAAGCAAAATAAATTATAGTATATATATATATATATATATATATATATATATATATATATATATATATATATATATATATATATATATAATAAGGAGGCACTTATGACGTGAGGCTATGGACCTGGTGGGTCCCCATTGTCATCCTTTCCAAGTAAAGTCATCTCCTCGCCCGCGCGCGCTTTCCGCCCGAAACATTCAGCGTCGGCCGCCCGCTTCCCGGTGCAGGTGATTGCTCTGCCTTCAAACGACACAAGTGTCGTCCGTCCGTCCATCTGCCGCACACATTAATGATATGTGGTTGCCGAGGCGGCTACTCCGGCGCCACACGTCCGTCCCTCCGCCCGCCCACCATTGCTATATAAACTGCTGCGCCGCCATAGCCGCAGATCATCCGCATCCGTTCCCTTTCTCCTGTCCACACCACTACTGCCCACCATGGCTTCTCGCCCAAAGGCTTTTCAGACGGGCGACGACGGACCAGAAGGAGATGGCAGCCATTGCTGCCGACCCGGCTGGCCGGCAGCAGCCGGAGGACGACGACGCCCTAATGGAGAACATGGTAGTCGATGATCCGTGCCAACCCCTCCTCCGCGCCATCTCGCGGTGCATTGCACCATGACCATCGGCGAGGCCCGTGCTCAATATATGGACAGGTGAGGCCGGCGCGTGAGGAGCAGTTCGAAGGCGCAGGCCGACGCCGCTTACAACCACCATCTCTCTAGGAGCACCGCAGCGGAGGAGCAGATCACCGCGAGCGGGCGGAGCGGGAGGCGCTGCTCGACTCGTACCGCCCGCCGCAAGGGCCGCCGAAGCGCCTGGCGGTATCGCATGCGGGTGGCGGAGGCTGCGGCCGCCTACAAAGAGGCTAGCAAAGAGGGCGATGAAGCGGGCGAGGCGCTGTTTGGCGAGACAGAGGACGAGGCAGAGGACAATGCCGGCTCCAACGAGTCCCCACTCCGCTGGCGTCGACGACGCCCTGCTCCGTCGAGGCCCCACGGCGCCAACAACGAGGCAGAGGACACCGCTGGCTCCGCCGAGGCCCCACGGCGCCAACAACGAGGCAGAGGACACCGCCGGCTCCGCCGAGGCCCTGCCCCACCAACAACGAGGCAGAGGACATCGCCGGCTCAGCCGAGGCCCCACCCTGCCGGCAACGTGGGAGAGGATTTCCACCGCTCCGCTGAGGCGCCGCTCGTCGGCAACGAGACAGAGGACATCGCTGGCTCCGCGAGGCCCCGCCCCGCTGCCAACGAGGCCGCACCACACAGAAAACGAGGAAGAGTAGAACACGGTAGGTCGCCGCCGCTCGGGTCCAAGTAAGGCCACCGCTGCTACCCTTCGGTTGAAGCCAAGCTAGGCGGGTTGACCATTGACGGCCGGTTAGCTTCTTGGCGGCGAGTGGAGTCGGAGAGCTACCTGGAGAAGAAAGCTGATTCTACTTAACTGCTGGTGCAGTTGGCTGACTCACACGTGGGCCCAACAGGCCACATGTCAGTTACGCAACTGCACTTGCAGTTAAGTCACTCAAGCTTCTGCTCGGATCAGCGGGACAGGTGGGTAGCTTCGTTAATTAATTGTACCTCCAGCGCACCCCTTTTTAGTTTTTTTTGGAAAGGAGGATGACCCCCGGCCTCTTCATCTGGGAGATGCATGCGGCCACAAACACCCCTTTTTAGTTGAAGAATATAATGAAATCCGGCATGTTTTTATGAAATCCGACCGTGTATGAATGAATTTATTTCGATTAGTTCGAATTCATGTATCACTAGCATTGGATGAACATGCAAAACAATACGTACTAGCATTATTCCCAGGGTGATCACCATGTTTGCAGCAGTTTCACATGTACTCCCTCCGGTCCTTTCTAGTCTGCATACAAGTTTCGTCTGCAGTCAAAGTATCTCTACTTTGACCAATCTTATACAAAAAGTATGCACTTTCACAATGTGCTAAGTAAAAGGAAATGAAGGAGTACAAAGAGTTTGAGCAGCTTTTAGCGTTTCAGACATTGCAATCAAACACACAGGCCTAGCAATTCATAGAGAACATTCAAAACAATCGATGATTATGCATCTCAGCGACTCACATGTCGAGGCAATATTTACTTCACAACTAAAGAATAAAGAAAAATTGATCGCCGCTGTCGACAGCAAAGGGCGCCCCATTTGAAAATATCAAACGATATCTTGCTAAAATCAATGAGCAAAATTTGACAAGGTTGTCCCATTCCAAAATATCAAATGCCTATGATTGTGGAATGGGCAGGGTTTGCCATCGTTCGACATTGACATGGCACCTCGTGCTAAATAAACCAGCTGTTCTTTTGTGCGTTCCACCAAAATCAACCAAATTCACAGTAGCTTGTATGATTTCGCCTTATATGTTGCAACGCCTTGAACTTATGGGCACCTCCTTTCTTGTGGTGGAAATGAATGATTCTATGTATTCATGAACATTTTGTGCAGTTCCCGTTGAAATCAAGTCGAGCACCCTGTTTGCACAAATACAAAAAGTGATTAGTATAAAGCAAACTCTACTATGAATTGACAGTTTCAACAGCACATACATGGTCCATGTAGAGCACACTTTTAGAAAAATGGAACTCACCGAAAGAATCCTAGAACAACATTGTACTCAAGATCACACAAAAAAATGGAGATTTGTCACCCTTCCGAGCTGAAGTTAGTTTGGTCTTGTGGGGAGTAATGTAACCATCCTTCAACTGCTCCTTCCGATGAGAAGATAGACAGGCTTCTTCATCTGGCATAATCGGAACTAGTCACTTGTCATACTCCATATTCTTCTTCAGAGGAAGATGATCCCTTTTGGTCGAAAAAAGGAAAGGAAATATTTAAAACAGCACAGATGAAGCACTTCTCAAGGACAATACCACTTTTTCATGACAAGATCTAAACAAGAGCACAACACCAATAGAGATGACAAAGCTCAATCATATGGATGAAATGGGTGAATACCAACATTTGTCGAGGCTAATTGTGTAGAGCATACAGATGAAGCACTTCTCCGAACCATCTGCTATCTACGGGGGTGGCCATGCTTACTATATACACCTCGATTAGTTTAATGTTTCCAACATCTTCTTGTGCAGTTCCACTAAAATATATGGTATCTTTAAAGAAGATCCTTGTTTGCACAAGTAGACATAATTACGTATGGCATCAAATCAGTGGCAAAACAATTGCTCGTTCCAGCCATAGCAATAAATTAAGATGCAAAACTATATCATTACTTGTGTCATCACAGTTCTAGTGCTTCATTACAGCACCGGGAGTTGATTTTGTTTTTCTTCCGCTTGTTCTTCCCTTCATCACTTGGTTCAATAATGCACAAGCTTCGCCTTCAATGTAAGATTTGGCATGTTAATTAGGGAGCAAAAGTATAGTACTAAACTTAATTTTCTGATGAAAGTGGCAAAATACAGGCCAACAGTTGTGAAATATCCTTATCTTACCTCAATGGGATATTACGGTGCACATACAGATTGGAAGTCTTGTCTCCATTTGTGCAGTTCACTAAAATCAAGCAACATTATCGTACAAGTAGCACAGCATATGAAAGCATGCTGCAGAATCATGTGAAAGAAGGCTAGTACTGACCTCTCATGATGCGGAATTCAAACAACTCACAAGCAGAAGATCTGAACCAAATTTGCCTTAACAGATAGGAAGTAAGATCTCCTCTTGTGCAGTTCCACTAAGATCAAGCAATCAAGCAACGTTGTCGGTGTGACATTTTGGTTGAACTGCACAAAACACTCTTAAAACAAAAGTGTTTTGTGTAGTGCAACAAAAGGTCACAATGGCAACGAGGTGAAGTAGATAACCCTGCTTACACAGAGGTGCAAAGGAAACAATTAGTGGTCAATAATGGTGGATGACATGAAGCCAACAAAAGAATCATCTACCTTATCTAAATGGGAAAGAAAGCAAGACAAGAGCATTTCTCAAACGGTGGCATTGATTAATATTAACAATAAAATTGTTAAACATGTAATTTGCTTTTAACTGTGGCATTGCATCAATTTTCCAATGGCATTATTAGAGGGTGTTTGTTTACAGGATATTTTGGTGTAGGGACTAAAAAACTCCGTGTCACCACATCTAAACCAAACAGGAGGGACTTTTCGGGACTAAAAGTGGGCATTTGGGACTAAAGAAAGAAGACCCCGAGGGAGTCTTTTGGGACTTTTCCAACAGTTGCCCCTGCCACGCATCGCACCTTGTTTCTATTAGTTCATTACTAGGGTAACATGGTCTTTATCATGTCATTTAATAACCTCTAGTCCATGTTTAGTCCCTCGAACCAAGCAGGTAGGGACTAGGAGTTTTAACCAAACAGGTCCTTAGATTAACAACAGCTAATGAGTTGCAGGGACGGTGGACGACCAGCACCATGTGCATCTACCGATGTATCGTGGTCATGCACAGAGCTGTTGCAACAAAGAACAAACAACCAAGGAGCATATTTGTGTTGGTCCCAGTTTTGTTATCTTTAGACACCTTTCCCTATGTGAGCGCAAACAAATCTAGTCCTGCTCAAACTCTACAGCCTTGTTCCTTCCTTTCCTTTTGAACTAGTACTTTCGCCCTTCCTTTCCTCTTTGAACCACGCCCTAGATTTATGCGATACAACTTTCCCCACTACTTTCCCCATTCCTTTCCTCTTTGAACCACGCCCTAGATTCATGCTATATAACTTTCCCCCTTCATTTCCTCTTTGAACCACGTCCTAGATTCATGCTATATACAACTTTTCCCACTACTTTCCCCCACTCCTTTCCTCTTTGAACCACATCCTAGATTCATGGTATACAAGCAGCTAGAGCAATGCATGTGGAGTAAGTAAAATATACCTTAAGGTTCTTGGGGCGTGGTTCGGTGGGCGACGGGACCGCTGTGAAGAAGAAGGGGTCGGAGGCCCTCCCGCACCGCCGCTGGGTGGAAAGTGAACAGCAGCGCCGGTAGTGGATTCCCTCCCTCGCCGGCGGCGATAGCGTTAAGCCTCCTTCCCTTCCCGGCGGACGGATCTTGCCAGCTCTTTGAGCAGCAGTGAGGGGAGAGAGAGGCCAACGAAGTCTTGTTTAGATCTGGAGAGGGCGAGAGAGTGTGAAGAGAGCAACTACAAGCGCTGAGGCTCCAGCGGGAGAGGGCGAGAGAGTGTGAAGAGAGCAACTACAAGCGCTGGGGCTCCAGCGTGTATATATATATAATAGAGAGAGAGTGTGAAGCTTGCAAACCCTAGAAAACATTTTGACCAGTCAAAGAATCCTCCTGGCAAAAATTATGCTCAAGTGTAGTTATCGAACCCGAGACCTCAAGTTTGATGAGCGAACAGGCTAACTAGCTACACAACCCTCCCGTTATGTTCAACGAGAAGAAAATAGCCTTTTATACATTCCTGCATTCGCGTGACCGGCATGCCGTGTTTTTTGTGTGTGTGGGAGTCATTAGGATTTCAATCATAATTGTGTCATGTGGCTTTGGTGGTAAGACTATCCACAGTGGTGTAGAAATAATGCAGCCTTAGTCACCTTACCTCTCTCCACGTAGTATGCGTTGGGTCCCACCAATGAGGGTGAAACAAACAAATTAATAAGAAAATTAAAAGCACCAGCGGTGTATCTTACTACCTCACACATCTCGCCATCTGCCGGGAACACTGTCCAATTGATCCCTCTGTTCGCTCACGTACTATTTTAAGTGAATCCTTATTATAACATGCACACAAATTTTGGGTACTTGTATTCGACTTAAGTCAGTGTGCCACCGTATCTCGTATACTTACTACTCCCTCCATCTAGGTGTAATAAGTCACGTTAGAAGGTGCAACGGGACCAAGGTGCGTGCGTGTGCGTGTGTGTGTTTAACAACATGTGTGTGTTAGAGAGTGCGACAGATCGACCTACTCCTACAGAGATATGGTGTGTAGTGTACAATTTTAGCCGCGAGAGTCGGTGCATCCTCTCGTTTCCGGGCGTGTCCGGTAGGGACATGCGGACAGCTGCCACGCCCGCTCTCGACCAGCCTGGCCCACCCAAAGCCCTCCATCGCCGCCAAGGCTTCCCGCCTGAAACGGTCAGCGCCGCTCCAAAGAATCGGTGCCGCATTCATGCCCGGGCAGGGCGGATGCGACCTCTCACTAGCGCAAGAGTGATGGTTTCTTCGTCCGTCCAACTTACTGCTGGGTCTATGTGATTTGACGGCTCATTGGTCTTTATTCTTGAGGTGGTAGGACTGCTGGATGTCCCACGCCGCGTGAAAGGAGGTAGTAGATTACAATTTTCTCCATTCTTACAGCGGAGGAGTGCAAGAGCAGTGAAAACACGCAGGCTCAGTGATTACATGGCCCACCTCACACTATCACCGTGCGACACCTAACTCTTTACATAGTACTCCCTCTGTTCCTAAATATTACTAGATGAGTCCCCGCGCGTTGCCACGGAACAGCGGTATATCTCTCTGTGCAAAATTATCGATTTCATAGAACTAAAAAATCTATAACCGCATGACAAATGTGGTAGCCAAACTAAATAAACTCCCATCATCATTTAGATCATCCCACGTAAGGAAAAAAGATCAGCCAACTCCTACTGCATAATGGGATTATATTTTTCTTTTTGACATGTTAATGGGACTTAAAAGCTCACTTACATGCATGCTACCGATGCATGCTTGCATGCAGACATGTTGATGTGATTTAAAACCCACTCACATGCATGTGCCACGGTATTTCTGCATGCTTGCATGTGGCTTAGTGCGGAGCCTCTCAATGTCTAGATCAGACGGCTATTATGACTGATTTACTTCATCTAACGGCTACGCCAATTTTGATGATGTGGCTCAAGGAGAGGATAGAGAATTCCTAGTAGTGGGGGCTAGCTATTACTAGTAGATAAGTCTTTGTAGAGATTCCACTAGGTGAATTACATACGGAACAAAATGAATGAATCTACACTTAAAATGCATCTATATACATCCGCATGTGGTTAATGGTGAAATCTCTACAAAGACTTATATTTAGGAACGGAGGAAGTACTAGTATAGTACTAGTACGTACTGTAATTTATCAGCGAGATAAATTTGTACAATGCTATGAAGCTTCCAGCTCCTGTTACATGTATCTTGCGTCCAAGGTTGCCCGTTGCAACATTTCATCAAATACAAAGGAGAGTAACATGCATGCTATTGCATCTCAATGATTGACATATCATAGCAAATATGTACTCCCTCCGTTCCAAAATAAGTGTTCAACTTTGTGCAAACTTTACTACAAAGTTGTACTACTACTAAAGTTGACACTTATTTTGGAACAGAGGCAGCTAAAGAAAAAATGATCCATGCAGTCCCTAGCCCTTGAACCGTGAACCCCTGACCAGGCTTCAATTTGTCGGGCAACGCTCGAGCTTCCTAATAAATGAAGTTTGCAACCTTTTGACCATCGGATCATTTTGTGCAGTTTCACCAAAATCGAGATGAGCATCCCTGTGGCAAATAAATTGAAGAAGCGTGATTAGAATAAGATTACTAGGACTAGTTGATGAGACATAAACTCATCACAAATACAAGACGTAGAAGCCAAGAGAGTATCGGTATAAAAGGGCAAAGAAGTAGAGAAATATCCACAGGAGTGATGTGGGCAGTTGGAGCATGGTGCAAGCCGGCTGTAAAGGGATTTGTACCGAGGGACGAGCTCAACCTTGAGGAGGGCGGCGGAGGCGGCAACCGCCCACGTCGCGGCAAAGTGAGCAAGGGACGAAGGCAACCTCACCGCTTTGTGAGAGAGAACGGCAGGGACCCTGATCGGGACGTGCCGCGGTGGGTTTTCACCGTCGGCGACGGCCACAAGATCTACACTAAGCATCCACCCTTCCCCAAGTGGACGGATCCGCCGGGATGTTAGAGATGTGGCCACAATCGTTTTGTGCGAGAGAGTGTGAAGAGAGCAACCCCAGAAGCAACGTGTAGGCTGGCCCGCCTTGACTATGTATATAGTGGAGCGGTTTCCTTTTCTCTCCATATGAACCTATCATATTGCGACGTGCCATCAAGAAAAAAATTATTTATAAATGACGCGGCACCTACTACTCGTTCTCCTATAACCTTGCGCTTGGCATCTCCAAAATATTAACCTTGCGATTGGCTCTTCGCCTCTTCGGGAAGTCGAGCAATAATGGTAGTGCAGTATATACAATTCTGGCTATATGAGACCGAATGAATTGCTGCACGTCCACCACGTGGGTGGGGGTCGAGGGCGAGGAGAGTGCTACTACATACGGAGCAAAATGAGTGAATGTACACTCTAAAATACGCCTATATACATCGGTGTTTGGAGTATGTACTAGTAGTTCATATTGAAATCTACTAAAGGACATATATATTCCAAACAATATGATATAATCTCTATAACCAAGGTAGTAGGGACGAGGAGTAAACGGAGGGAGTAGTAAATTTTCTCCTCGTCCTGCGAGCCACCGCGCGCATGGGCGAGGGAGGAGCAAGCTTCACCTCATCCTGCGAGCCACCGCGCCTGTGGGGGGGGGAGACGGCGACTAAGCAAGCTTCTCCTCGCTCATGAGTTGACGGGACACATCAAAAGTACTCCAGTGTATAGAGCCTTGTCTCTAGGCCCCACATGGTTTGCCTCTTTTTTTAATTTAACATAACGCGTCAAGTCGCAATTTGTTTGTTCACCCGTGGTAGACGATTTTCCCTCCACCAAGTGGACAACCAGTACACGTGCCAAATTACCACGTGGGCTGCCTTTTTCAGACAGAAATGAGCTCCACCGTGTACCCGCCGGGTGTGGTTGGGAAAGAGACGGAGTACGACGCCGTGCATGCACCTCTTCTCTTCGTGCACGCCCCCACCTACGTGGGTGTGTGTGAGAGATACAAACCGCGTTCAGTGAGTGTTTTTGTTTTGTGGTGGGGGTGGGGTGGGGTGGGGGTTGATTTCGTGAATTATTTGTGGGAATATGTGTCGATGACATCTCAAACAAATTTTTGCATGCAATGTGTGTGAAATGGAGGCCTATCCATACCATACATAGAGGGTCGGGCAATCCACGAGAAGAGAGGGAGGGGTCATAGCTATCGATAGAGTCGAAGAGAGGATCAAGTGGGTGGATGCGAGATCGATGAAGAGAGCCATCAAAATTGTGTGTGTGTGTGTGTGTGTGTGTGTGTGTGTGTGTGTGTGTGTGTGTGTGTGTGTGTGTGTGTGTGTGTGTGTGTGTGCAAGTCAAAGATATAGGGAGACTGGACTACCGGAACGTTAGAGGGCACATGTCAAGTTTGTGTGTGGCAGGGAGACATGACTAGAGCGCTTGATGTATCGGTGTGTGTGGGGGGGGGGGGTGGGGGGAGGGGTAGGCAGAGGCCTAACTATAGAGGTAGAACGACTCGTACATGTGTTGAGAAGGAGATACCCAGCTATGTCTTGAGGGAGATCGGTCGACATCCATACATAACTGAAGGACGGGAAATATGATGGGACAAAGAGAGAGAGGAGAGAGAGAGGGAGGGAGAGGGAGGGAGAGGGGTAGAGTGCTGGATGGGTGATGGAGTTGCTTCTTGGAGATGTTGGGAGAGGCCTACTAGACAAACTGAGGGTGGAATTGCAATGTTATCAATAAGAGTGGGGATGTGTTTCGTGTGTGCTCATGCGTGATAGATCTGTCGGGACGCATCCATGGATGATGAAGGGGAACCATGTGTTTGGTAAGCAAACCTAACTAGATCGGTAGATCAATTGTTGTTTGTCGGAGGAAGGGAGAGACACAACTAATGAGGTAGATCGATCGATGTGTGGGTAAAAACGAGTTATAAGGACCTAGCTGGCTATATGTATAGCGAGAGATCGGTCGGTGTACGTCCATTTGTTAGAGGCAAATAAGGCCCAGTGAGATGGATAGACAGAGAGAATGGAGCTAGGAGGTGGTGCGAGAGGCCCAACTACTAGCTAGATAGGGGGAGGAGTGTGCGGTTGTGAGATCGATGAAAAGAGGGGCGAGAGTTTACACGTGTGTCTGACCATATGAGAGACGATGCAAGGACACATAAAGGAGGAGATTGAAGTTGTGTGTGTATGCTGTAGGCAGGCATCGCTGGAGAGGTTTATCGATCGGTGTGTGTCGGAAAGGAGTTGTGGAGACTCTGGGAGATTGACCTAAAGAAAAAAATGAATGTGCCCGGTGGATAGAATGCCGAGGGAGGGGGAGCGCGAGGAGGGCGTGTGCATGCACGAGAGAAAGTTAGTGGTAGCTACAAAGGCTAGAGGATTGTGTGGGTGTAAGAGACTAAAAAAGATCATAATTTGATATGAAAGCGGATTCATATATTTGAATAGGAGATCATAGTGTTTTAAACATTGCATGCATGAATATAGCGGTGATACACGTGCTGTGCACATGTTATACCATAATGTGATAATGCATGGCGTTTGCAACTCACAGCTAAATGCCGAACAATCTAAACCATACTATACATCAAACAATCTCACATTTTATTTGAATTTGTGATAATGTGCGGCGTTTGCAGCTTACAACTAAATATCGAGCAATCTAAACAATACTATATATCGAACATTCTCACATTTTATTTGAATTTGTGGTAATGTGTGGTGTTTGCAACTCACATCTAAATACTTGTAGGCGTAGGGGGAGGGCACCATAGATAATGTGATAAACACATTATACATATGAGACATGGTTTAGATTATGAAGATCTAGCTAGAGCTAGAAATATAATGTGATTTGAAATCAAAATAAAGTGGATTCAAAAAATCTACTTTGAGTTCATATAGTACACATAGTTCATATGTAACTCAAGACTAATCATGTGGTGTGCTGTGAAGATAATACACAAGCGATGGTTTAACTTGACAATAATGATGATTGTAGATCTTATTAAAACAGAGAAACGAATTCAAATGCTTTGACTTCACAAAAATCATTACTGTATATCTTATTCAAATTTAGTTCATATTGAAGCGGTAGTATATACGTTTGGAATGCACTAAAACGTTCATTTGAGTAGTAGGTTGCATGCATTATACACGAGAGAAATATTTTAATTGAACATAACATGAATTCAAAGTTTTGAATGACATTTGTAGTGCGCATTGATTTGGTACAAGACACGCCAGCTTGTCCGAAATTTCAACCTCGCGCCTTGTTAGCCCGAAATATTTAAGATATATCTTTGTCTCACAGTTCGACAACTCCCTCCATCTCAACCCGCGCTTGCTATTCCGAAATTACAACGCTGCGAAAACTCCCACCTCCTGTGAAATCCCAACACGCGAAATGCCCGTGGTACCCTGAACTGAAAGAACCGCCTCAAATCGGTTGGGGGGGGGGTACTTTCGTAACTTACCCACATTTCGGACAAGCGCGTCTCTAAGCCATGGTTCCCCACCGCCTTCCCATCCGCCCACCCATTCAGACACCGAGGCCGCGAAAACCGCGACGAAACCCCACACCTGCTCCGTCCGCCACCCAGCCGGAGCCTCTTGCCCGACGATGTCGCCCACAAGAACACCTCGACGTCCCTCATCCACCGCATCGGATGAGGATCCGTCGTCGATCTCATCGCATCCGCCGGTTCAGCCACCCGCCCTCCACCTCCAAGGAGCTGCCCGACGTTCCCCTCGTCTTTCACGCCACCTCCATTCCCACACCGCCGTCTTCACCGCACCACCGAAGAGCATCATCATCACCGCTTCTCGGATGAAGCTGCGCCTAATAGGCGCCACCAAAGAGGTTGTACACTAATCGCCGCATTTTCTTCTTGATTCAATCTCACGGTGCTGCCGGCGCCGGTCCCGAGCCGACACGGCGCTGCTCCATCCGCGGCGCGCGCCGCCGCCACTTCCTCCACGGCGTCGCTCCTCGGCGGCGACGCCCACATCGATAGGAGCTGCTGCTGCTTTAGCTCGCGCTCACGCTGCTGCTCTGCTCTTGCTCTCGGTCCCCTGCCTGGTCTGCTCTTGCTATTGCTCTTGCTCGCGTTGATGCTCTTTCTCTTGCTCTTGCTTGCGATGCTGCTCCGATTTGGCTACACTTCAGTCGACTGAATCGACTTTTGAGTCAGTCGATTTTCAAGGGGTGGGCTCGCCGGGGTGAAGGAAGAACCAGCCGCAGCATGGAGGGGGGCTCGCTAGAGAGGTACCCCACTATCTATCTTAGGGTTCGGGATGGGGGCGGTGGTCGCCGGTGATGGCGGGGCGGTGGCGTGGGGATCGCCGGAGAAAAAGCTCGGCACTTGGGGGCCTAGAGGGATGGTCGGGGCGGCGGAGGACTGGCGGTGGGGAGTGTTTTCGGGGCCGGCGGGGTGGCACACCCCCGGCCGCGGGCGGCGGGGGCTGCTGTTTGGTCGGTGGTGGCTGGTGGCTCAGGGGAGTGGAGGTTGAAGATGAACCGCAGGCCCTTGATTTCGTATCCAACGGCTGCAAAATCTACTGACCAGAGATGAAAAAGTCAGTCGACCGACGTGTAGCCTCACCTTGCTAGTGCGTTCAGTTTCGACAGCAAAATTCAGTGTAGGTGTCAAAACCGGCGGATCTCGGGTAGGGGGTCCCGAACTGTGCATCTAAGGCGGATGGTAACAGGAGCAGGGGACACGATGTTTACCCAGGTTCGGGCCCTCTCTATGGAGGTAATACCCTACTTCCTGCTTGATTGATCTTGATGATATGAGTACTACAAGAGTTGATCTACCACGAGATCATAGAGGCTAAACCCTAGAAGCTAGCCTATGGTATGATTGTTCTATATCTCTATCGACTAGCCTGGCCTCGGTTTATGTAATGCACCAAAGGCCTAGGATAACAAGAGTCCTAGCCGAATACGCCGGTGGGGGAGGAGTCCTTGTCTTGATCGCCAAGTCTTGTGGAATCTTCCTTGTATGCGGCAGCTGTCCGGACTGGCCCATGAGTATACGGCCATGGGGGTCCTCGGCCCAATCTAACAGATCGGAAGATGATGTGGTGAGTACCCCCTAGTCCAGGACACCGTCAGTAGCCCCCTGAACCGGTCTTCAAGTTTAGGGACACTCCTCGATTCTTCCGAACCGTTCTTCATCTTCAGTCTTCGGTCTTGAAAACTGGTTCAACAAATCTTCTCATCTTCGATCTTGAGGATCGCCGAAATGCATTCGACGAGTTTACACATCGGGTATCCGAGGAGCCCCTTTAAGTTTCCGTACTTTATCAATGCCTTGTTATTTTTATGCCACACCTCGGGTTTGAAGTTGTTCCCGGGCGGCAGCGTCCTCTTGCGTCCGAGCTCCAACGCCGGACTGCATTCGAGGTATCTTTTGCAGCCGAGCACCAATGTCGGACTGCTTCCCAGCTCTAACGCCGGACTATGTATCCGAGCTCCAACGCCGGACTGTACCCGAGCTCCAACGCCGGACTATGTATACGAGCTCCAACGCCGGACTGTATCCGAGGTGTCGTAAATCACCTTGGTTCAAAGAAGTTTGAAGGAGTTTAGCCGAGCTTAATGCCGGAAATGCCCTCTATGGAGCCAGCCACTAGCGCCCGAGCTTTATGCCGGACTGCTTCCGAGGTGGTGCACCACCCCGAATGTGGGCCGATTTTTGTCAATATTTTTGATTGGTGCAATTTATTCTCTGCCGAGATACATAGCCATAACCCTCAAGGTGGGTATCGGTCTAAAACCGAGATGCACATGAAGGATGACATAAGACCGCCGATCCCGTAGCTGCCGAGACTCAAAGTTGATTTGCAAAATCAGTCCGAGGATCAAGTCCTAGCTCGGCGAATACTTGGGACACAAAAGCGGCGTGCTCAGTCCTCAAGACTCAGGTTGGGTGCGGCCGACCAACCCGAGGATCAAAATCTCCTGAGACAGTATTACACTTAAAATTTTCTACATTGGACAGCAATGCAAGTAGCCCCGAGACATCGGTCGGGTGGCAACACCGCATCGGGGATCGATGTGCCCTTTAATATTTGTAAATAATAAGCCCGAAGCCCAGTAGCCCCCGAGCCTTAATGCGGGCACGGGTGACCGAATTAAGGATTGATATCTATAGTAAAATCACAAACTATGTGTAATGACTCTATGTATCCAAGTACTTTACGTCATTAATGCTCGGATCCGCATTGTACAAAACTTTGTTGACCGACCATCGGCTTCCACCTCCTCGGCCAATAGCCGAGGAGTGTTTGTCCTACTTTATAAAGCCTTTATCAGGGCAAAGATTTACAACAAACAAGGCAATCTGGCCATACGGTTTTATAAACAAAGGTACGCAGAGAGATATGTTATATTACTGTTTAATAGAAGAAATGTCTTTCAAAGAAAATAGTCCCGCTATCAGTTCCTTTCTTTGGGTTGTCATGCTAAGCATGATCATGAAACCTCAGCTCCAATGTAAGAGCAAAATATCGAGGATTTAGTTTGTGAGGCCAGTTAATAGCCCCCGGTAGTGTTCAGCGATAGTCGAGGTCAAGTCGTAAACACTTCGGCCATTGTTATGAATGGCCCGTCGTTTAACACCGTCATCGGAACGCTGACTAGTTTACGCTTATTGTGACAGTCAGTTTTCGGCTTTCTCCACTGAGGTGCTTAACCATGTGAGCTGGAAGCACAATCGCAGTGGTTCTCCCTTTGCACACCTAGCCGAACAAAGCGGAACGTAGGAGGCAGATGCAGGAGCCTGGCAACCCAACTACTGAACGAAGACACAATTCGAAACCGATGCATATATAGCAATATCCGAGAATGTTTTTGCCGAATCTCTAAAGGTGTCGGCGTTGCCATCGCGAGACTTGTGCTGAAAACACACAAATAGTTTAAAAAGTGCCATAAGCTTGGAAAACCAAAAAACGTCAGTAAAAACTTGACGTCCGAACGAGATCAAGTGTTCGGTGCCAATCCAAAAATTGGCCTTAGCAAAAGAAGTGCTTCTGTCGTGCTTTAACATGATACATCCTATCTCAAGACTTCAAGCGGGCCAGCCTACGGCTTCAACCTCCTATCCCGAGGGCGGAGTACTTCTCATTAGGCCAGTTTAGCAAACTAAACTCTAGCGGCTTTGAGAGAGAAATTAGGCTCCCCGGCTAGTGACCACACGCTCGTGTCGAAAAAAGGAGTGATAGATAATAATAATAATAATAATAATAATAATAATAATAATAATAGTAGTAGTAGTAGTAGTAGTAGTAGTAGTAGTAGTAGTAGTAGTAGTAGTAGTAGTAGTAGTAGTAGTAGTAATAATAATAATAATAATAAAACTTTGCAACGACTAAGAAGAAGAACACTTATCATAAAACGGCTCATATAAATTTAAGAGCCCCAAGTGACTTGGGTAAAAGAATGATTGCATGTACCGAAGTACTTATATTGTATCTATGTTCAACCGAACTTTAAATGTGTCTTAACCGACCGTCGGCTTCTCCCTCTTCGGTCAAGGACCGAAAAGTGTTATGTACTCCATCTGTCGAGAATATCGACGATGTTTCCAATAACCAGGCAATCAGGCCATAAGGCTGTAACAGACAAAGCGCGCTCACGGAACTTATGCTATATTACTACGAAGTGTAAGAAGCATCTTCAAAGAAAATAGTACCCCCACTGATACCTTTCTTCGGTGCTCATTGTTATTAGGAGACTTGTGCAATAGATTTTTTGTACTCATGAGTTCCGTTGTGTGCCGACCATCATTGAAAACTATAAGAGCGCTAGCTTTTGGCTTCACCCAGTCTGAGCTCCGGCTCGGATGACCCGATCGTGACAATCGCTGAGGTGCTCCCTTTACTCCCTAGCCGAATAATCGGGAACGTAGGGGTAAACACAGGAGCGAGGCAACCCAGCTTGCAAATCGCTTAAGTCAATATGGTGCATATTGTGCTGTAATACACGAACAAGGAACGAAGCCGTATAAGTATAATCATATGCAAGAGTAAAAGCTTCATGAAGGAAGCCCCCAAATGAATTGGGTATTTGAATTTATGCATCACAAACAAAGTTTGGACAAGAAAATTTTTTACAAGCAACATTTTTCCAAAAAAGTATAATGCTTGGTCGAACCGAACACAAGTTAGAAATTAAAGCTTTGAGCATGAAAGCGACTTAGCTGGTTAATGTGTTCGGTATTGATGACGCGGTCCGAGCTTGATACGGGACAAGGTTCCATCCCCCAAGCCGGTCCCGAGGTGGCGGAGCAGAGAGCTCGACACGCCGAAGTGGTGACATAGCACGGTCAATGCAGACCGGCAGAGTGACGCCGAAGTCCCCGGATCATTTTCATGTGCACAAAAAATGGTGCAAACCGGAGATAATAGTAATAATGATAATTAAAAAAATCGTTGCATAATAAATAATTTATGCAAAGTGAGTAATAAAAGAAATATGGCTTGGCGCCGAAGTCAATGTCGATGCAGGGCGTCGGCGTGATGCAGTAAAGGCATGGCAAAGCCTGAATTCACAGGTCGGTCCGAGCTCCGGATGCGGCATTCGCCGAACTATGTAAGGAAACTGACCGAACCACCATGCGACTGTCGTTAATGCGGCCACCATTTGATAGACCTGTGTACATATGATGGACAAACCAGAGTAATAATTTCTTGAGAAAAATGAACCCAAACAAGCAAAAAATACTAGGATTAATAGCACCTGGTTTATTTGTTGTAGCAATCCGAAGGAAGGTGATTCCCAAAATTGGGACTCGATCCGCGCACCCATTGCCTGATGGGTGATAAAACGACGGCATGGCACTGCTGGCAAAGGTTGGCTCGCCGAGGCAAAGCCCTCGGTCCAGCTAACGTGACGGAGCTGGTCGGCTAGCGACGCCGAAGTGTCCGGAGTAGGTTGATGAAGAGATGGCAAAGCCCCCGGTCCAGCCAAGATGTCGAAGTAGGTCGGCGTGATGGACACCAGCTTGAAGAAGCAATAGTGCGGCCCTGCCGATGCAGGTCGTGACGTGGTCGATGCCGGCTTGATGAAGCAACCGTGCGGCGATGCCGGTATGCCCGCTCCGTGTAATTCATGGGGCGGGGATGTTGGTGATGATTTATCCTTCGCGATGCCGGACTCTTGTTCGGCTTGCCGAGATGATGATCCAAGAAGTTGAGCTCGGCTCAACAAAGTGACGACGTGTCAGCGCAGGTCGGCAGCCGTGGAGCAATATTGCCGGACTGGTTTGACACCAGCATGATATTGAAGATCATGTTCAAAAGATTTTAAAGTTAGTGGGATGTGTTCGGGAACAAAACACAATATCCCATACAAAACTTCCTTCAAAAAGGATGTCCGAAATCCCGTTCGTAAAAAGGACGAACTCGGGTCGGATTTGTTTTCGCGCAAAAAACAGATCCGAAAAGTGATGCACTAATAGAAAGGTTCCCGGAGTTTGGACGGTCGGATCGAGCTGAAATTTTGAGGGGTGGTAGATATAGGAATTCCGCATTCGATCAAAGGTTGGATCTTCCAAAGGAGGTCCGAGATAGAAGCTGGACACCACGCCCTAAACTCGTCCAGATTCTCGTCCAGATTTGACAGGGCTCCGATATATCGTAGATTGTCGGAGATTCCTCCATCGGAACTCGACAAAATTTAGCGTGGCTGTTGTAGACGTAATTCCGCACTATTCCAACAAAGCAATCGTCAAACCGACGCTCGAGGAGGCGGTGACGGCGGATACAAGTTCACTGTCCAAAAAAACAACACGGTCGCCCGAGGGCAATGCTGACGTTGAGCCCCCGGGCTCCCTGGATGATTCCTCCATGATCTTGATAGAGGTCGGAGCTGATGTTGATGAAGGCCCTCATCCGAACATGACGATTGGAGGTAGGGCGCAGTCCTTGGTCGAACCAAGGTGACCAGTCGAGCTGGTGACGAAGATGCCGAAGTCGCTGTTGATCTGCAGGCGAGCCATCGACCTTTTGCCGAACACACAGCGGAACTCTCAATGAAAGCACCAATGTCGGTGTCAAAACCGGCGGATCTCAGGTAGGGGGTCCCGAACTGTGCGTATAAGGCGGATGGTAACAGGAGACAGGGGACACGATGTTTACCCAGGTCCGGGCCCTCTCTATGGAGGTAATACCCTACTTCCTGCTTGATGGATCTTGATGATATGAGTATTAAAAGAGTTGATCTACCACGAGATCGTAGAGGCTAAACCCTAGAAGCTAGCCTATGGTATGATTGTTGTATATCTCTATCGACTAGCCTGGCCTCGGTTTATATAATGCACCAGAGGCCTAGGTTAACAAGAGTCCTAGCCGAATACGCCCGTGGGGGGGGAGTCCTTGTCTTGATCGCCAAGTCTTGCAAAATCTTCCTTGTATGCGGCAGCTGTCCGGACTGGCCCATGAGTATACGGTCATGGGGGTCCTCAGCCCAATCTAACAGATCGAGAGATGACGTGGTGAGTACCCCCTAGTCCAGGACACCGTCATTCAGTTTCGACAGTTAGGTTCAGTTTCGACAGTTAAGTTCAGTTTCGACAGTTAAGTATTTTACATCTATCACTTTGTGGTTATGTATTTTACGTCATGTATTGGAGATGCTATTAGAATTCCACTCAGGTTAACGTTGTTCGTTGTCTCTCTTGTCCTGCTTCAGCCTCGGCGTCGTACAACTCACCGGAGCTGCTCCAACCTTTTCAAATTCCTATTCATGAAGCACAAGACTAGGAGATAGTAGCATAATAGCATTATAACCGTACATTTTCTTGTGGTTTGACTTAATCTCACCATGCTTCTTCGCATCATGTGATCTTCCAATTGTTGTGAATCAAACACCCAGATTGGCAGAAATCCTGTGTTTTTAAATTCTCTGTTTTGCACGTGCATTTCTATCCTATTCATGTCTATTTCCTATCCCTGCATTGTTGGAATCCTCCAATTCAAACGAGCCCTTACAAAATTACTTCTCTTACAGATAGTTGTCAAAGAAAATCTTGCGTGGTTTGTCCCGCTCCTGCTGCACCTTCGTCCACCCCAGCTCAGCTGCTCCAACGACAGAGGGGTCCAGCACAGCAGGGATCCAGCCTCCAGACTGTCTTTCGCCGCCTCAGATCTTCTTCCCCGCCGCTGGCAGCCATGAAAACTGCATTACCATCATCAACCGAGCAGATGACCTCGAGGACTACGGGTCCGCAAGAGAGGTCGCACTCTTCGTGTCCGCCACGTTATGCATCGCTTAATATTACATGCTACTTTATCGTCCTGTTCATTGATTAGACTCTGAGTCAGCTCCAAACTAATGGTCAAGCTTGAGTTTTTAAATGGTTGTGGGGTACATATCGGGGCCGCTATCAATAGTATCTATCTACTATCTGGTTAATCTCCGGTGTCTACTATGAGTTTCATGTTGGGTGGGAAACAAACAATAAAGAAGCCATTATCTGTATTTATTAACTGAAGCCATTATCTACCTGCTATTATTGGTTTTGGGTCTATCCACAGGTTGCTACCATCACTCTGGATTTCTGCATGCACTCCTTACATAATCTCACTATGTTTTATTCCTATGCATGACATTTATTGTAAACAATGGAACTGAACATGTAGAGCAAAAGAGACGAGCCTTGCGTGGCAATATAATTTCATGCAGACGTCGCTCCATGGTAGGCGCAAAGGCAGCCCCCCCCCCCTCCACGCATTTCGGATTGTAATCGAGAGGAAGATATCTGTTCTGAGGGGGATTCGGAAGGAGAAGACAACTCCTATTTACCCCCTGAGTTCTTTGCTCTAACTTGGCATGCTGATGTTGGTTATATCATGCATATGGTGTCTTGCATTGCTTACTTCATACATCAAATATGTCATCTGCTTAGTTTAGACATCCTTTGTGCGAATGCCATCTGTTTAGTTTATTCATCATTTATGTGAATTATGCAACGCCACCTTGTTTAGCCAGGCATCATATATGTGAATTTTGCAATGCCATCCTGCTTAGCCAGTCATCTTATATGTAAATTATATCAGGCCATCCTTTTTTTGTTACATATTACATTTGTCAACAATGTTAGTACATTCAACTGCTCTTCGTGTGCATCAGCCATTTGACACGGTGATGGCAAATTCTGGAGTGAAAACAAGGTCTTCTGAGCGGACTATGCTATCCGACGAAGCGCATATCTCGCTGGTTACGGATAGCTCCTCAGAGGAGGATTCAGAGACAGATGACCAGTCCTATTCCCCGAGGTGTATGGTCTAACTTGGCAGGGTTATGTTGCTCATATCGTGCGTATGGTGTCTCGCATTGCTATGCCATTTGATTATTTTACACATGCTTTGTGTGAATGCCACCTATTCAGTGTCTAATTACCATATATGTGAATTATGCATTGCCATCTTGTTGCAAGACATTATATATGTGAATTACACAATGCTATCTTGTTGCAAAGACATTATATATGTGAATTATGCAATGCCATGTTGTTTAGCCAATCATCATGTATGTGAATTATATCATGCTATCATTTTTTTGTATTACGTGTTCTAGTCGACAATGTTTGTATATTCAACTACTCTTCCTCTGCATCAGCCATTTGAAGCGGTGATGGAAGTATCTGGAGTGAAAACAAGGTATTCAGAGCAGACAATGCTACTGCTGAAGCGACATCTTGTTGGTCTACAGAGAGCTCCTCGAGGAGGATTCGAGACCGATGACGAGTCCTATTTCCCCCCTGAGGTCTATGCTCAAACTTGGCAGGGTTATATTACCCATGTCATGCATGTTGTCTTGCATTACTTAGTTTTGACATCATATATAGATTGCCATCTGCTTACTTGCTTACTATATAAATCATATATTTGAATTATATCATGCCATCATGTTTACATAGTACATACACATCATCTATCTGAATTATGGCATGGCAACCCATTTAATAAAGACATCATATAGTTATATCATCTCATCCTGTTTAGTGTTTACAGTCATCATATTTAGAATTATGGCATTCTATCCATGAATGTATGTGAATTATGGCATGCCAACCTATTTAATAAACACATTATACAGTTATGTCATGTCATCCTGTGTACATAGTCTCATATTTTGAACTATGTATTTCCATCTTTTTAGTTAGCCATCATAATGTGAAATTGTGTCTTGCTATCCTGTTTAGTTAGCCATCATATATGTGAAATTGTGTCATGCTATCATGTTTGGTTAGACAACATAAATATGAATTATTTCATGCCCTCTTTTATTCCCCACTATCCATTGCACCTGTCTATCATACAATGTCTATACTTTCAATTACTTTTCTTGTTTTATCAGCCATTTGAATTGGAGAGCGTGATGGCAGTATCTAAGGGAGTAACAACACGGTCTTCAGAAAAGATAGTGCTACCAGTTGATGCAGATAGAACCATGGTTGTACTTGCCCAAGGACCAGATCCACCACACATAACCCAGACTCTCGCAGATTGTACCCCTACCTAGTTGGACAGAGAACCAGCTACACCCCTTCTAACCCCAACCCTGGCAGATAGTAACCCAGTTCCAGTTGACACAGCACCGTCTCCACCACAGAGCACCCAAACACGAGCGGTTAGTAAGGGAACTGCAGTGCCCAAAGCACGAGGACCACCACTCCGAATCCCAACTCAGCGCTTAAAGGAGAAGAAGATTTGTTCTCGGGTCAGGTTCTGTAGCTATGGTTCATACTCCTTTGCTCTTGCATTACTGTATTTACTCATACCAACTATTTTCAGATTTGAAGGATGGAATTGAAACTCCAATGGCGCAACAGGTATGTTTTAAACCTGTTTCTTTAACTAGTTTGCTGTTGTAACCTGCTCTATGTTGATTCCGGTTTCAATTGAATAAACAGTTATGTTCTCATGCCATGCACATTACAAGTGTTGTTATTGCTCTATAGTTACCCACACTTATATTCTGTCTATTCTGCTTTGTCTTGAACAAATTTATTTGAACTGTGTCTCTATCTTGATTTGGCAACAAAAACTAGAATGATATAGACCATAAAGTGACCATGGTACATAGATATATGTTTGTTTCATGCTGTTATCCTGTCCACTTTACTACTGAACTCATTTACCAAAATGAGTTTCATATACAACATGGTAAACATGTGATGTGTCTGCTTGTTTCTCTTTTAGAATGCGGACAAAATATTGGAGAACAAAGACGCGTTATCCAATGGTAAAGGAAGTAATGCGATAAGGTTCAAGATAGTGAGACATCCTGTTGGTCTCCAAGAAAGCTGATAAAAACTATCTTGACGATCGTGAGGGAACCCAAAAGTCCTGTCTTGATGTAGTGTTCGAGTTATCGCCACTCTCGATGGCACAAGCTCTTGAACTCGCTGCTGAATCGGTTTGTCTTCTTGAGTCTCAACTTCAAGTTGAAAGACATCGATCGAGATGTCTTCATGACAGAAGTCAAGGACCGAGGAAGTCCTGCAGAATTCAGATGCATATTTTCGTGCAACGACAGTTATTTGGAGGATTTAAGCGCCAAACAAGAGAAAGTTAATAAGCTTGCTAAGCATCTTACCAACATTATGGGTACCCGTGATATTGTTTCTCGAGATCTTTCAAGTGGTTTCAGTTCTGGATTTGTTTTGCTGCGGCGTTTATTTGCATCGTCGCCAACTTTGACAACCAAATGTATATGATATGCTGCTTTGTTCCCTATATTTGCTTTGGTGGCGAACTTTGATGCCCAAAGGATGTAATATGTAATAACCGTGATAGCCTAGCATAAGTTGCTTGCTTATTTATTTCCTTGTTGTCTTGTTTATTTGTTTGCTTGTAGTCAGTGCAGTTCTTTTTAAAACTAGGCCACAATAACCATGGGCTAATATTTACTGTAGTGACACTGGGCCTCCTATGGGCCGTAGAAACAGTGGGCCTTCTACGGCTGTAGAAACGAGAGACCTTCTACGGGTCAGAGAAGCGAAGAGACCTTCTACGGGGCAGAGAAACAATGGGCCTTCTATGGGCCGAGAAACAATGGGCCTTCTACGAGCCGTAGAAACAATGGGCCTTCTACGGGTCAGAAACAATGGGCCTTCTACGAGCCGTAGAAACAATGGGCCTTCTACGGGCCGTAGAAACAATGGGCCTTCTACGGGTCGTATCATCAATGGGCCTTATACGGGCCGTATGACCATAATGGGCCATCGTTAATAGGCCATATTTAATGACGCTATGAAAACGTCCCAACGTATTAACGGACCACAAACGGGCCGATGTAACCATGGGCTGAATTTGGCCCACAAGCAGAAAATGACAGTAACGGGCCGTAAGTAAACGAATGTTGGAAATGAGCCCAAGAATAAATGGGCTCTGAGAAGGCCAAAAGATAACATTCTTTGAAACGCCCATTGGCTGAATAACGGGCCCTTAATGGGTATAAAGTGATATGTTGTTCATTACGGGCCAGTTTCACCACGGGCCGTTAATGGGTGTAAAGTGATACACTGTTCATTGCGGGCCAGTTTCACCACGGGCCGTTAATAGGCCAAGAGTTACATAGGGCCTCATATGGGCCGAAATACGTCATGGGCCATACATGGGCCAAAAGTGAAAATGGGCTGGAATCATATTGGATGGCCCAGATGACGCTACTGGGCCTAATTCGGATAGGGCATAACGGGCCTTGGGTTAGCGGGCCGTAAATGGGCTATATGCAAACAGGCTGTTAACAGGCTTTCCATGTGCCGGCCCGCCACCTTTTGACCAAGTCAAACGGGCCGGCCTTTTCACATGAATGGGCCTCTGTTGGGCCGTGCCACATGTCGATGTATCATAGGTGCCTTCTGTCCAATGAGTGGATGACATCTGTCCCAACGATGAGTCGACACGTGTTTCCTCCAGCCAATGATGATTTTACACGTGGAAAATCCCCATGGCCGGGGCTGTTAACGGGTTATCGGATCCAAAACCCGACCCGATAGCTTAACGGCGTTACGTTACGGTGGATGCCACGTGTCGGCCACCCTTGACGAAAGCACTTCTGTGACGCGTGATTTATCGTCATGGAAGTGGACACTTCCGTGATGATAATTTTGGTAATGTCATGGAACACTTCTACGACAGCACAGGTATGACTATCTTGATTTTGTCATAAAATTTGTCATGGATGTACATGCATGACAAAAAACGCGACCTACTGTGACAAACACGTATCATCACGGAAGTGTATTTTTTTGTAGTGTAGGGGCGCCCTCATCGGGCGCCCCTGTCTCGTGGGCCCCTCGAGCACCTCCCGACCGACTTCTTTCGCCTATATAATCCTAATGCACCTAAAAACATCGAATATCAAGATAGATCGGGAGTTCCGCCGCCGCAAGCCTCTATAGCCACCAAAACCTCTCGAGCCCGTTAGGCACCTGCGGAGGGGGAACCCATCACCGTGGCCATCTTCATCATCCCGGCGCTCTCCATGATGAGGAGGGAGTAGTTCACCCTCGGGCTGAGGGTATGTACCAAGAGCTATGTGTTTGATCTCTCTCGTGTTCTCTCTATGGCACGATCTTGATGTATCGCGAGCTTTGCTATTATAGTTGGATCTTATGATGTTTCTCCCCCCTCTACTCTCTTGTGATGAATTGAGTTTCCCTCTTGAAGTTATCTTATCGGATTGAGTCTTTATTTGAGAACACTTGATGTATGTCTTGCCGTGTCTATCTGTGGTGACAATGGGATATCACGTGCCACTTGATGTATGTTTTGGTGACCAACTTGCGGGTTCCACCCATGAACCTATGCATAGGGGTTGGCACACGTTTTCTTGACTCCTTTGGTGCACTCTTTGAAGTACTTTGTGTTGGTTGGATGAATCTGAGATTGTGTGATGCATATTTATAATCATGCCCACGGATACTTGAGGTGACAATGGAGTATCTAGGTGACATTAGGGTTTTGGTTGATTTGTGTCTTAAGGTGTTATTCTAGTATGAACTCTTGAATAGATTGATCCAAAAGAATAACTTTGAGGTGGTTTCGTGCCCTACCATAATCTCTACGTTTGTTCTCCGCTATTAGTGGCTTTGGAGTGACTCTTTGTTGCATGTTGAGGGATTTTTATATGATCTATCTATGTTATTATTGTTGAGAGAACTTGCACTAGTGAAAGTATGAACCCTAGGCCTTGTTTCCTATCATTGCAATACCGTTTATGCTCACTTTTATCCTTAGTTACCTTGCTGTTTTTATATTTTCAAATTACAAAAACCTATATCTACCATTCCTATTGCACTTGTATCACCATCTCTTCGCCGAACTAGTGCACCTATACAATTTACCATTGTATTGGGTGTGTTGGGGACACAAGAGACTCTTTGTTATTTGGTTGCAGAGTTGTTTGAGAGAGACCATCTTCATCCTACGCCTCCTACGGATTGATAAACCTCAGGTCATCCACTTGAGGGAAATTTGCTACTGTCCTACAAACCTGTGCACTTGTAGGCCCAACAACGTCTACAAGAAGAAGGTTGTGTAGTAGATATCAAGAACTCATATACTTATTGCAAAAATATATAAGTTATCAAAGAAAAGTATTACGTGCATGCTCCTAGGGGGATAGATTGGTAGGAAAAGACCATCGCTCGTCCCCGACCGCCACTCATAAGGAAGACAATCAATAAATAAATCATGCTCCGACTTCATCACATAACGGTTCACCATACGTGCATGCTACGGGAATCACAAACTTTAACACAAGTATTTCTCAAATTCACAACTACTCAACTAGCATGACTCTAATATCACCATCTTCATATCTCAAAACAATTATCAAGCATCAAACTTTTCTTAGTATTCAACGCACTCAAAAGAAAGTTTTACAAATCTTGAATACCAAGCATATTATTATTATTAAGCAAATTACTATGCTATTTAAGACTCCCAAAATAATCTAAGTGAAGCATGAGAGATCAATGGTTTCTATAAAACAAATCCACCACCGTGCTCTAAAAGATATAAGTGAAGCACTAGAGCAAAACTATATAGCTCAAAAGATATAAGTGAAGCACATAGAGTATTCTAACAAATTCCAAATCATGTATGGCTCTTTCAAAAGGTGTGTACAGCAAGGATTATTGTCGTAAACTAAAAAGCAAAGACGCAAATAATACAAGACGCTCCAAGCAAAACACATGTCATGTGGTGAATAAAAATATAGCTCCAAGTAAAGTTACCGATGGAAGTAGACGAAAGAGGGGATGCCTTCCGGGGCATCCCCAAGCTTTGAATTTTTGGTGTCCTTAGATTATCTTGGGGGTGCCATGGGCATCCCGAAGCTTAGGCTCTTGCCACTCCTTGTTCTATAATCCATCAAAATATTTCACCCAAAACTTGAAAACTTCACAACACAAAACTCAACAGAAATCTCATGAGCTCCGTTAGCGAAAGAAAACAAAAGACCACTTAAAGGTAATGTAATGAACTCATTATTAATTTATATTGGTGTTAAACCTATTGTATTACAACTTCTCTATGGATTATAAACTATTTTACTATCCATAGATTCACCAAAATAAGCAAACAACACACGAAAAACAGAATCTGTCAAAAACAGAACAGTCTGTAGTAATATGTAACTAACGCAAACTTATGGAACTCCAAAAATTCAGCACAAATAGGACGACCTAGGAAATTTGTTTATTGATCATCAGCAATTGGAATCACTATTTTATCACGTTCTGGTAATTTTTAACAATTGTTTTTCATGAACCGAAAGTTTCTGGAAATTACAGCAAGATCAAATAACTATCACCCAAGAAGATCCTATAGGTTTAACTTGGCACAAACACTAATTAAAACAGAAAACCACATCTAAACAGAAGGTAGACGGATTATTTATTCCTAAACATAAGCAAAAATAAAAAAACTAAAATAAAATTGGGTTGCCTCCCAACAAGCGCTATCGTTTAACGCCCTTAGCTAGGCATAAAAGCAAGGATAGATCTAGGTATTGCCATCTTTGGTAGGTAATTATTCAATGAGACATCTATCTTTCTTAAGAATTTCTTTCTTTTTAGTGATTATCAAACTTTTAGGCACAAAATCGAAAAATTCATTCGTAGCAAATGGTTCCTTAATGATAGCAAAAAGATTGGGATGAATACTTATAGATTTAAGATCAGCAGTTTCCTTACTAAAGGATTCACCCTTATTTTTAGGAACATACATAAGCTTGGCAACTTTAGTAGGAGGACTCGGATACCCTCAAGTTTATCGATTCTAGTAGAATCTTGATTTATTCTCTCATTAACTATGGGTTCCTTCTCCTTGATATTTTTCAAAGTTACTCCTACCTTAGATCCATATTGGGTAATTTGAGTGTGGATCTTTTTATCTAGATTTTCAATTAACTCAACGGTAGCAACTTTATTTTCAATAATTTCAAGTCTTTGCATTACATGCTCCAAAGTTAACATAGTTCCATTAACCAAGAGAGGTGGTGAGCCAAATAAATCTATCATAGCATTATAAGAGTCAAAAGTGTGGCTGCCCAAGAAATTCCCTCCGATAATGGTGTCAAGGATATATCTATACCAAGGATTAGCACCTACATAAAAATTGCGGAGAAGAACTGAAGTAGATTGCTTCCTGGTAGATCTATTTTGAGCATTGCAAATTCTATACCAAGCATCTTTTAGATTTTCTCCCTCCCTTTGTTTAAAATTTAGGACCTCATTCTCGGGAGACAACGGAGAAGATAGAGGACTAGCCATAATGACAAGCAAGCGAGAAAAAAGGCAAATGGAAAAGAGAGGGCGAATAAAACGGCAAGGGTGAAGTGGGGGAGAGGAAAACGAGAGGCAAATGGCAAATAATGTAATGCGAGAGATAAGGGATTGTGATGGGTACTTGGTATGTTTACTTTTGCGTAGACTCCCCGGCAACGGTGCCAGAAATTCTTCTTGCTACCTATTGAGCTTGCGTTGGATTTCCCCGAAGAGGAGAGGATAATGCAGCAAAGTAGCATAAGTATTTCCCTCAGTTTTTGAGAACCAAGGTATCAATCTAGTAGGAGGCCACGCGCGAGTCCCTCGTACCTACACAAAACAAATAGCTCCACGCAACCAACGCGATTAGGGGTTGTCAATCCCTTCACGGTCACTTACGAGAGTGAGATCTGATAGAGATGATAGATAATATTTTTGGTATAAAGATGCAAGGTAAAATAAAAGGCAAAGTAAAAAGCAAAGCAATAATAAAGTGATGGAAGATTAATATGATAGAGAATAGACCCGGGGGCCATAGATTTCACTAGTGGCTTCTCTCAAGAGCATAAGTATTTTATGGTGGGTGAACGAATTACTGTTGAGCAATTGACAGAATTGAGCATAGTTATGAGAGTATCTAGGTATGATCATGTATATAGGCATCACGTCCGAGATAAGTAGACCGACTCCTGCCTGGATCTACTACTATTACTCCACTCATCGACCGCTATCCAGCATGCATCTAGAGTATTAAGTTAATAAAAACAGAGTAACGCCTTAAGCAAGATGACATGATGTAGAGGGATAAATTCATGCAATATGATAAAAAAACCCAGCTTGTTATCCTCGATGGCAACAATACAATACGTGCCTTGCTGGCCCTTCTGTCACTGGGAAAGGACACCGCAAGATTGAACCCAAAGCTAAGCACTTCTCCCATTGCAAGAACTACCAATCTAGTTGGCCAAACCAAACGGATAATTCGAAGAGACTTGCAAAGATAATCAATCATACATAAAAGAAATCAGAAAGATTCAATTATTTCTCATAGATAATCTTGATCATAAACCCACAATTCATCGGTCTCAACAAACACACCGCAAAAAGAAGATTACATCGAATAGATCTCCACGAGAGAGGGGGTGAACATTGTATTGAGATCCAAAAAGAGAGAAGAAGCCATCTAGCTACTAACTATAGACCCGAAGGTCTGAGGTAAACTACTCACACTTCATCGGAGAGGCTATGATGATGTAGAAGCCCTCCGTGGTGGATTCTCCTTCCGCGGAACTCCTAACAGGCCCCAAGATGGGATCTCGTGGATCTGAGAAAGTTGCGGCGGTAGAATTAGGTTTTGGCTCCGTGTCGATCGCTCAGTGCGTGAGGTATATATAGGAGGAAGGAGTGCGTCGGTGGAGCAATGGGGGCCCACGAGGCAGGGGCACGCCAGGGGTAGGCGCGCCCCAGCCTCGTGGCCACCTCCTGGCTTTCTTGACGGGGGGTCCAAGTCTCCTGGATCATGTTCGGTGAGAAAATCGCGTTCCCGAAGGTTTCATTCCGTTTGGACTCCTTTTGATATTCCGTTTCTTCAAAACTCTGAAATAGGCAAAAAACAGCAATTCTGGGCTGGGCCTCCGGTTAATAGGTTAGTCCCAAAAGTAATATAAAAGTGGAAAATAGAGCCCAATATGGTCCAAAACAGTAGATAATATAGCATGGAGCAATCAAAAATTATAGATACGTTGGAGACGTATCAGGAGGCAACCCAATTTTATTTTTAGTTTTTTTGCTTTTTGCTTCTGTTTAGGAATAAATCTTTGATCTAGCCTCTGGTTAGATGTCTTTTTGTGTTTTAATTAGTGTTTGTGCCAAGTTAAACCTATAGGATCTTCTTGGATGATAGTTATTTGATCTTGCTGAAAATTCCAGAAACTTTCTGTTCACGAAAATAATTGTTAAAAATCACCAGAACGTGATAAAATATTGATTCCAATTGCTGATGAGCAATAAAAAAAATTTATAGGTCGTCCTATTTTGGCTGAACTTTTGGAGTGCCAGAAATTTGCGTTAGTTACAGATTACTACAGACTGTTCTGTTTTTGACAGATTCTGTTTTTCGTGTGTTGTTTGCTTATTTTGATGAATCTATGGCTAGTAAAATAGTTTATAAACCATAGAGAAGTTGGAATACAGTAGGTTTAACACCAAAATAAATAAAGAATGAGTTCGTTACAGTACCTTGAAGTGGTGTCTTGTTTTCTTTTGCTAACGCAGCTCACGAGATTTTCTGTTAAGTTTTGTGTTGTGAAGTTTTCAAGTTTTGGGTGAAAGATTTGATGGATTATGGAACAAGGAGTGGCAAGAGCCTAAGCTTGGGGATTCCCATGGCACCCCAAGATAATCTAAGGACACCTAAAAGCCAAAGCTTGGGATGCCCCGGAAGGCATCCCCTCTTTCGTACATCCATCGGTAAGTTTACTTGGAGCTATATTTTTATTCACCACATGATATGTGTTTTGCTTGGAGCCTCTTGTATGATTTGAGTCTTTGCTTTTTAGTTTACAACAATCATCCTTTCTGTACACACCTTTTGAGAGAGACACACATGATTCGGAAATTATTAGAATACTCTATGTGCTTCACTTATATCTTTTGAGTTATATAGTTTTTGCTCTAGTGCTTCACTTAGATCTTTTAGAGCACGGTGGTGGTTTTGTTTTATAGAAACTATTATTCTCTCATGCTTCACTTAGATTAGTTTGAGAGTCTTAAATAGCATGGTAATTTACTTAAATAATCCTAATGTGCTAGGTATTCAATACTAGTAAAAACTTTCTTATGAGTGTGTTGAATACTAAGAGAAGTTTGATGCTTGATGATTGTTTTGAGACATGGAGGTAGTGATATCAAAGTTGTGCTAGTTGAGTAGTTGTGAATTTGAGAAATACTTGTGTTGAAGTTTGCAAGTCCCGTAGCATGCACGTATGGTAAACGTTATGTAACAAATTTGAAACATGAGGTGTTCTTTGATTGTCCTCCTTATGAGTGGCGGTCGGGGACGAGCGATGGTCTTTTCCTACCAATCTATCCTCCTAGGAGCATGCACGTAGTGCTTGGTTTTTGATGACTTGTAGATTTTTGCAATAAGTATGTGAGTTCTTTATGACTAATGTTGAGTCCATGGATTATACGCACTGTCACCTTTCCATCATTGCTAGCCTCTTCGGTACCGTGCATTGCCCTTTCTCACATTAAGAGTTGGTGCAAACTTCGCCGGTGCATCCAAACCCCGTGATATGATACGCTCTTTCACACATAAACCTCCTTATATCTTCCTAAAAATAGCCACCATACCTACCTATTATGGTATTCCCATAGCCATTCCGAGATATATTGCCATGCAACTTTCCACCGTTCCGTTTATCATGACGCATTCATCATTGTCATATTGCTTTGCATGATCATGTGGTTGACATAGTATTTGTGGCAAAGCCACCATTCATAATCCTTTCATACATGTCACTCTCGGTTCATTGCATATCCCGGTACACCGCCGGAGGCATTCATATAGAGTCATACTTTGTTCTAGTGTCGAGTTGTAATCATTGAGTTGTAAATAAATAGAAGTGTGATGATCATCATTTTCTAGAGCATTGTCCCAAGTGAGGAAAAAAAGAGAAAGGCCATAAAAAAAGAGAAGGCCCAAAAAAAGAGAGAAAATGTGAGAAGGGACAATGTTACTATCCTTTTACCACACTTGTGCTTCAAAGTAGCACCATAATCTTCATGATAGAGAGTCTTTTGTTTTGTCACTTTCATATACTAGTGGGAACTTTTCATTACAGAACTTGGCTTGTATATTCCAACAATGGGCTTCCTCAAATGCCCTAGGTCTTCGTGAGCAAGCAAGTTGGATACACACCCACTTAGTTTCTTTTGTTGAGCTTTCATATATTTATAGCTCTAGTGCATCCGTTGCAAGGCAATCCCTACTCCTTGCATTAACATCAATTGATGGGCATCTCCATAACTCATTGATTAGCCTCGTTGATGTGAGACTTTCTCCCCTTTTGTCTTCTCCACATAACCCCCATCATTATATTCTATTCCACCCATAGTGCTATATCCATGGCTCACGCTCATGTATTGCGTGAAGGTTGAAAAAGTTTGAGATTACTAAAGTATGAAACAATTGCTTGGCTTGTCATCGAGGTTGTGCATGACGAGAGCATTCTTGTGTGACGAAAATGGAGCATGACTAAACTATATGATTTTGTAGGGATGAACTTTCTTTCGCCATGTTATTTTGAGAGGACATAATTCTTAGTTAGTATGCTTGAAGTATTATTATTTTTATGTCAATATTGAACTTTTATCTTGAATCTTTCGGATCTGAATAGGTTGGTTTACCTAAGTTATCCGACCTGGCTAAGATAGGATTAGCCAATGGTCAGCCTGGCTCTGATACCAAGTTTGTCGCGACCGGTTTTCCGGGTATTAAATTCCAGAAGATGGCCGTTGTGCTCACCAGCCCCAGGATAACTGTTAGCTGATGAGGCACCAACTTGATACAGAATTTCCAAGCAAAACACAAAATATGTAGTACAAGACCATTATGGCCTGTGAGTACAACAAATGGTTTCTAGTGGTTGATGGCGGAAGCGGGTTGTGAATCGTCAGTGTCTATGGGACTCCATTTCCCACAGGAACAGCTGACCAGGTTAACTCCTATCTTCGCGAGACTGCTATCACCATTGCTTAGGTTCCGGGGCTGTCAACACGGTCGCTCCTCTCCGCGCAAGAAATCTGGCCAAGCCAATAGCCAGGGACAAGCCTGTGAGTACTCTGAATGTACTCGCAAACATTATGAATACAGGAATAATATGCCAATGATGTGCTGAAAAATATTTTATGCTCATGACGTCAGTCACAAAAGATAATTAAAACTCTGATGCGGGTAAGCATGTTATATATGAATATGCAATGCCATAGAAGCATTAAAAATTATGAAATAAATAACAAGCATGCCACAGTCGGGCGTCTGAGCGACACCACATAAAGGGCTTTAAAAGAAATGCCACAGTTGGGCGTTTGAGCGACACCACATAAAGGGCTTTAAAAGAAATGCCACCGTCAAGGCGTCGAGCGACACCACATAAAGGGCTTTAAAAGAAATGCCACGATCAGGCGTCTAAGCGACACCACATAAAGGGCTTTAAAAGAAATGCCACGATCGAGGCGTCTAAGCGACACCACATAAAGGGCTTTAAAAGAAATGCCACGATCAGGCGTCTAAGCGACACCACATAAAGGGCTTTAAAAGAAATGCCACGATCGAGGCGTCTAAGCGACACCACATAAAGGGCTTTAAAAGAAATGCCATAGTCGGGCGTCTAAGCGACACCACATAAAGGGCTTTAAAAGAAATGCCACAGTCGGGCGTCTAAGCGACACCACATAAAGGGCTTTAAAAGAAATGCCACAGTCGGGCGTCTAAGCGACACCACATAAAGGGCTTTAAAAGAAATAATCATAGTGAATATCCCGGAGGTAGAACCATCCCAGAGATAATTCGATAATACCAAAAATATCGCGGGTTAGTCCACAACAAAATGATACTCATCATTATCACATGCCACAAGTTGTAATATCAGTTCTGATTTAATAGTTTCACCTCCGAAGACCGACACTAAGACCGGCACTCGACCCATCCCAGACTGTAATCCTTAACCATGGACACGGCTATTCGAATAGGTTTAATATCTGCAGAGGGTGTACTCTTTACCCACGAGTAACGGATTTCTTTAGTCCATCGGGACTAATTCCGTCTACGATCTTTTAAATGAAAACTCACCTGTCTTGCACACACCAGCTTAACTCACCGGTGTCTGGAATCACCCAGGACACTTGTTAAGCAAAACTCTAAGTGGGAGGCCACAACCTCGATTAGCATGGGATCACAAAATTTATACCGCGTGCAAAACTGGGAAGCTACCCCTCGGCTACAACCGAAAACACCCATGCCCCCGAGCAGATGGTGGCTTTATTCCATGGCCGTGGTACCTCATCCCGCCCCTACATGCGGTGTGTGCTAGAAAGGGGTTGACAAATTACTGAACCGTACTCTACTTGTTGTAGAGACGAGTGGTAGTACGAAACAAGTATGGGGGTTACTGGAACAAGACTCGATCTACGGTCGACTCAGGAGGTTTATAATCTTCCCTGCATGTCATGTATAACAACAACATTTCAACCAACAGGATCACCGCTCATTATACCCTACCACGCCATACCGGACATAACCGTCCCGACGGAGACCGGCGACAAACTCATGCCTACCCAAGGCAGAGGTTTTCCCGGGTTCCTGCCGGTATGCATGCAAGGCACATGAGGATGATTATCATCACAAGTGTGTTCATTTCCAACAGCATGGAAATCAATAACATGCACCCATGCATATGTTCATATCACATGAAATAACAAGTTTCTCCAAAGTGAGGTGATGTTATAAGCGTGTCATCGGACACACAAAAATATCATGCCGGGGTTCAGAATGCTTGCCTTCAGGTCATGGGAAGGAAGGGTGCATTTCAAAACATCTTGAAATCTTCAAAAATCCTATTAAAAGAATATAATTGAATTAACACACAAAATCAAAACAGCACAAAAAAGTTGTTTGAATTTTTTTTCAAATAAATCTTAAAATAAACTAGACATTATTTGAGAGAGGTAGGATAAAGAATTAATTTATTTGGAGTTGTATTTAAAAAGTTACAGTCGGTCAAAGTTTTGGTCAAATCATATATATATAAAAAGATATCTAAAAGAAAACGTTTAACTAAACCTGTACACGTCGAAGCGTATTTTTGAAATGCGCTTCCACTTACTCCGCGTGGGCCGTGCGGGGGTCACTGACAGTGGGTCCTAGGTGGCCCACTAGTCAGGTTTGACTAGTCCGCCTTCCTTCTTCTCCCTCTGTCCCGAGCGAGGGCGGGACTCCGGCGACCGTCGCCGCGTGACAGCGGGTCCTTGTGGGGAGCTGAGGGCGGGGATGGATCCGTGGGTCGAGGGTGATCTTTCCGGTGGTTGCAGGGTTGTCAGAGGTGGAGGGATTCACCGGCGGCGAGCTTCGCAGCGGAGGAAGGCTTCGGTGGCGAAGTGATTTTGTGGCGGCGATGGCTCCCGATCAAAATCAAGTAGGGGAAAAGGCTCACGGGAGGATGAGGGAGTTCTTGGTGAAGAGAACGGAGAGGGGGAGGCTCTGGTGGCGCTGGAAGGGCTGGGGCAATGGCGGCGGCTGCGGTTGCCGGAGATGCGGAAGGAGGCCTCCCCGGGTCGTCTGGCTGCTAAAGGGGCCCTAGGGGGTGGCTTGGGGTCGCCTGTGTGCGGAGACGAGCTCGGGGCTCCTTTATATAGCGTCTCCAAGTCAGTTCGCGGCTGCCGTGGATGAGCTCGTCGGCGGACCATCTTCTTGTGTGGCGAGGCGGCGTGGCGGTGGTTGGCTAGTTCGAGGGCTAACGACGACCGCTACACTATCAAGAGAGGCGAGCGGTGTGCCTTTGTGGGGGTTTGGCGGCGCCGACCGGGCTGGAGCCATCGCGACGCCGGCGTGCCGCCAAGGGGCTCGTGGTGGCGCCAGAAGCGGGCAGGTGGTGGTCGGGTGGCGTGGCGATGCGGGGAATACGTGGCGGCCAGCTGCTGTTGGCCAAGGGCGGAACAGGTGCGGGCGCGACGCGGCGACACGGACGCACGCGTGCGCTAAACGCACGCCTGTTAGCGCTACAGGCGTGCACGGACGTGCTTTCGGACGCAATGCCGTGGCCTGCAATATGGCTTAGGTGAGGTCGGCGCCGCAGACCCATGTTAGGAGTAACAGGAGCCTAGTGGACAAGTTGGTTTGATCAAAGGTGCAAGCTCACAAAGGCAATGTCAAAATACATGTCAAAGCTGATCATGCCCATAAGGTGTTTGACAAAATGCCACAGCACCTAGGCTTTTCTTGGAGTGGCCAAATCTTCCAGTGGGGTCTCTTTAGGCGCAAGAGAGGGTGGTGAGGTTAGTTGGTGAAAAGCACAAACTTGCTAGTGCAAGTTTTGAAGAACTTCAAATCTGGACAAGAGGTGAAGGGCATTATTTCATGAACCAAAAATATGCCAATGGTAGCATGCTCCTGGACTTAGGAGTTTAATATGGAGGACTACAAGTAGGAGAAAGAATCAAGGGCTAAAGAGCAAGAAAAAATATGGTTGCTGAACAAACCATCATGTTGGACCAGAATGAAGATGAGGTTGTTTTACTCAAAAATTTTAAAGAACAACCTTGGATTTTTGCATATAATGGAATTATATGCTGCTACTGACATCCCAAAATTTTGGTGGAAGTTAGAAACAAATATTTAAAAGGGTTGTAGTGTAAAATTGCCCACTCGACCAGAGAAGAAGAACATGTGTAGCACTCAAAATATGCAATGAATGAAATATATTATTGCACAAAAGTGATTTAGAGACATCACATGACATCTCCAAATTTTGGTTGGATTTTTAGTTAAATTTATCAAATGGTTGTAGTACAAAAAGAGCTTCAAAACTAAAAACAAGTCATTTTAATGAATATAGCTCAGGGTGGAATAATTTAATAAATAAATCTACTGATTAGGAAATTGTTTTAATTAGAGGGCATAGAAGTCCAATATACTTTGGAAAGCTCCACTAGGAAAAAGATAAATCTCCTTAACAATATAAGAAGAGTTTCTGAAATCCATAGAAAAAAATCCAGAATGCAAAATTTTAAGACTCCTGGCAAAATTTTAATAACTAAAACCTGGTTAAATTTTTGGGGTGTTACAATTACTACCCCCCTAAAAAAAATCTCGTCCTCGAGATTTGCTAAGAGCCGTTGAGAAAAAAAAACAAATACTCCATATATGTTCAAGCGGTTGTGAGTCTGCTGCCGTGGTGCTGCGTGAATAAAAATAATAATCCACGTAGTAAGGGGATAATCGATGTAGCAATCCAGTAAAAAGAAACTCATACTAGGATTTTTCGCGGTTACACAAGTTAATCACGAAGAAAACTACTCACACTAGTAGGTATCAAATACACGACTCATCACACAAATTCGAGGTACCAAGCATAAGTTACAACGTGATATTAAACGCTGAACTAACAAACACAGCAGTGACGTCTAAAATGAGAATGGTAACTGGACGGGGTCTCGAGAAAATGTCTCTGGCAATTGAATACACTCCTCTTCTATCGGAGGAAGTGGATTGACCAGTCGATGTATGAGTCTCTCCGGATCGGGCCTCAATGGTCTACCGATGGCAATATGAGGATTCAGATCAGTGAGATTCTGGAGATAATCCATCACTCGCTGGTTCAAATGCTCTTGAGCGATGATGTACTGGATAAGGTTGGCTAGCACTGGGTCTCTCTCAATCCGTCCACCGGGAAAAGATGTCACTCCTCTGGGTGTTGCACGGCTCGGAAAATAATAATATCCTCGTTCGCGGGCATAAGGTACTGCGGATCGAAGACGAGCAATCGCTTCTTTCGCAACAGCTTCTATGGCCAGGTGTGGGGTTGGCATAGATCTCCCCACGAAGGAAACCTCCGTTGGATCTTGGTTGGGGTCTATGGGAGGAATGTGTACTGCTGCCCAATATTCCGAGGTGGAAAAAGTGATTCTCGATTTGAACAGCTCGTACTGGGGTGGATATGTAGAACCCATAGTACTGCGGGTAAAGTCCCACAATATTTTGACAAAGCTACCTGGGGTTGCATCTGGGGTTCTCAGATGAATACTGGGGCTCGGCATGACAGGAAAAGGTTGTGAGAGTGGTGCACGAGGTGAGGGTTGCTGGGTAAGGTCACAGGGTGGCCTTCTTATATAGCATCCGGGCTGGTTTATTTACCGTGGTGAAAGGTAATAAAACTGCCAGATCACCTCCAAAGGTCGGGGTCAGTGAGAGAGATACACATATCTCATAAAGAGATGTGTTACTGTAGGTGTCGTCGGGGTTGGTCTTGGTAGTTGTGCCTGGAAAATGTGCAACTATGTGCTGACAAACTACGCAAAGCTACTATTAAAACAGAGGCACAACGACAGGCGGCGCTTATACACAAGATTACGTGATTACAAAGCGGGGATACACTGAGACTCGGCACTACTTGCACAGCTTAGTCTACCTCGTTTATGTCTAAACGGGCGTGTCTGGTGGATGTCGAGGCTTCTCCACGTGTCTCACTGCCGGGATTAGTCGGAGATGGCGGAGGAACTGCAGGGTCGGGGTAGCGATGATGACCATCGCGGGGATTGTTGGCCACAATCCCGTTGGAGTGTGCTCCCAAAAGGCGACGAAGCACTTCTGGGGTCATCAAAGCATCTCGGTTGGTGGCTGGAGCTGATCTCAGGGCCTCGATCGGTTGTCCGAACAGCACGAGTGGGTTGTCGGCGTCGGGCTCGTCTTCTCTTCTTGTTGGGGCTCGACGAACCAGCTCTCCACGAGCTGCGATCAGATCAATGGTGATCTGGTCGAACAGTGCCTCTAGTGCACTTACATAGCGCACTAGGTGCAACAATGCGGGATCTGTCTCGTGATCTCCGTTGGCAACTTGGGGTGGTCTACCATACCCTTCACGCCTGGGGTAGTAGTAGAACGAGCGACAGTTAACTCTGGGCGACAAATGTCGGAGTTGAACTATAGCTTCTCGAGCAGCTAGCTGGATGGCTTGTGGCTCAAAGGAAGTTGTTCTTCCGGTGAACACAGTAAGGCGTTACGGCGGCAGACCCTACCATAGATGTGTACAGTGGCCCAAAATTGACGGCTTTCACCGCCCATGGGTCCTTGGTACACAACATATTCTGGGGTTCTTCTAACGCATAGGCACGACGGGTGAGGTTAGCGAGGATGGTCACAAAGCCTCCAAGGTTGGTTGCTGTGGTCTCATTGTGCACTACGGGACCAGGCATTGTGGCTAGGTTGGGGAAGAGGTTGTGCTGTGCTGGGTTGAGGCTAGCGTGCCCTTTTTATAGAAAAGGGGACGGAGTCTTCCTTCGTACGCTTGTGAATAAGACATTTTTTTGCCATCGGTCACTGGTGTGCGATCGACAGGCTAGATTAGTAGGTTGGGCACCGACTGCCAAAAGTGTCGGGATCACTGTGTGGCTATCTTGCACGGGAAGCTTGGCTGGGGTTTTGGTTAGGGTCTGCTAGGTTGGTTTACCTAAGTTATCCGACCTGGCTAAGATAGGATTAGCCAATGGTCAGCCTGGCTCTGATACCAAGTTTGTCGCGACCGGTTTTCCGGGTATTAAATTCCAGAAGATGGCCGTTGTGCTCACCAGCCCCAGGATAACTGTTAGCTGATGAGGCACCAACTTGATACAGAATTTCCAAGCAAAACACAAAATATGTAGTACAAGAACATTCTGGTCTGTGAGTACAACAAATGGTTTCTAGTGGTTGATAGCGGAAGCGGGTTGTGAATCGTCAGTGTCTATGGGACTCCATTTCCCACATGAACAGCTGACCAGGTTAACTCCTATCTTCGCGGGACTGCTATCACCGTTGCTTAGGTTCCGGGGCTGTCAACACGGTCGCTCCTCTCCGCGCAAGAAATCTGGCCAAGACAACAGCCAGGGACAAGCCTGTGAGTACTTTGAATGTACTCGCAAACATTATGAACACTGGAATAATATGCCAATGATGTGCTGAAAAATATTTTATGCTCATGACGTCAGTCACAAAAGATAATTAAAACTCTGATGCGGGCAAGCATGTTATATATGAATATGCAATGCCATAGAAGCATTAAAAATTATGAAATAAATAACAAGCATGCCACAGTCGGGCGTCTGAGCGACACCACATAAAGGGCTTTAAAAGAAATGCCACAGTCGGGCGTCTGAGCGACACCACATAAAGGGCTTTAAAAGAAATGCCACCGTCGGGCGTCTGAGCGACACCACATAAAGGGCTTTAAGAAATGCCACAGTCGGGCATCTCAGTGACACCACATAAAGGGCTTTAAAAGAAATGCCACAGTCGGGCGTCTAAGCGACACCACATAAAGGGCTTTAAAAGAAATACCACAGTTGGGCGTCTAAGCGACACCACATAAAGGGCTTTAAAAGAAATGCCACGATCGAGGCGCCTAAGCGACACCACATAAAGGGCTTTAAAAGAAATGCCACAATCAGGCGTCTAAGCGACACCACATAAAGGGCTTTAAAAGAAATGCCACGATCAGGCGTCTCAGCGACACCACATAAAGGGCTTTAAAATAAATGCCACGATCAAGCGCCTAAGCGACACCACATAAAGGGCTTTAAAAGAAATAATCATAGTGAATATCCCGGAGGTAGAACCATCCCGAGATAATTCGATAATACCAAAAATATCATGGGTTAGTCCACAACAAAATGATACTCATCATTATCACATGCCACAAGTTGTAATATCAGTTCTGATTTAATAGTTTCACCTCCGAAGACCGACACTAAGACCGGCACTCGGCCCATCCCAGACTGTAATCCTTAACCATGGACACGGCTATTCGAATAGGTTTAATATCTGCAGAGGGTGTACTCTTTACCCACGAGTAACGGATTTCTTTAATCCATCGGGGCTAATTCCGTCTACGGTCTTTTAAATGAAAACTCACCTGTCTTGCACACACCAGCTTAACTCACCGGTGTCCGGAATCACCCACGACACTTGTTAAGCAAAACTCTAAGTGGGGAGGCCACAACCTCGATTAGCATGGGATCACAAAATTTATACCGCGTGCAAAACTGGGGAAGCTACCCCCTCGGCTACAACCGAAAACACCCATGCCCCCTGAACGGATGACTGGCTTTATTCCATGGCCGTGGTACCCTCATCCCGGCCCCTCTGTACGGTGTGTGCTAGAAAGGGGTTGACAAATTACTGAACCATACTCTACTTGTTGTAGAGACGAGTGGTAGTACGAAACAAGTATGGGGGTTACTGGAACAAGACTCGATCTACGGTCGACTCAGGAGGTTTATAATCTTCCCTGCATGTCATGTATAACAACAACATTTCAACCAACAGGATCACCGCTCATTATACCCTACCACGCCATACCGGACATAACCGTCCCGACGGAGACTGACGACAAACTCATGCCTACCCAAGGCAGAGGTTTTCCCGGGTTCCTGCCGGTATGCATGCAAGGCACATGAGGATGATTATCATCACAAGTGTGTTCATTTCCAACAGCATGGAAATCAATAACATGCACCCATGCATATGTTCATATCACACGAAATAACAAGTTTCTCCAAAGTGAGGTGATGTTATAAGCGTGTCATCGGACACACAAAAATATCACGCCGGGGTTCAAAATCCTTGCCTTCAGGTCATGGGAAGGCAGGGTGCATTTCAAAACATCTTGAAATCTTCAAAAATCCTATTAAAAGAATATAATTGAATTAACACACAAAATCAAAACAGCACAAAAAAGTTGTTTGAAATTTTTTCAAATAAATCTTAAAATAAACTAGACATTATTTGAGAGAGGTAGGAGAAAGAATTAATTTATTTGGAGTTGTATTTAAAAAGTTATAGTCGGTCAAAGTTTTGGTCAAATCTGTTATATATATAAAAAAGATATACAGAAAAGAAAACGTTTCAACTAAACCTGTACACGTCGAAAGCGTATTTTTGAAATGCGCTTCCACTTACTCCGCGTGGGCCGTGCGGGGGTTACTGACAGTGGGTCCTAGGTGGCCCACTAGTCAGGTTTGACTAGTCCGCCTTCCTTCTTCTCCCTCTGTCCCGAGCGGGGGCAGGACTCCGGCGACCGTCGCCGGCGAACGGCGGGTCCTTGTGGGGAGCTGAGGGCGGGGATGGATCCGTGGGTCGAGGGTGATCTTTCCGGTGGTTGCAGGGTTGTCAGAGGTGGAGGGATTCACCGGCGGCGAGCTTCGCGGCGGAGGAAGGCTTCGGTGGCGAAGTGATTTTGTGGCGGCGATGGCTCCCGATCAAAATCAAGTAGGGGAAAAGGCTCACGGGAGGATGAGGGAGTTCTTGGTGAAGAGAACGGAGAGGGGGAGGCTCTGGTGGCGCTGGAAGGGCTGGGGCAATGGCGGCGGCTGCGGTTGCCGGAGATGCGGAAGGAGGCCTCCCGGGGTCGTCTGGCTGCTAAAGGGGCCCTAGGGGGTGGCTTGGGGTCGCCTGTGTGCGGAGACGAGCTCGGGGCTCCTTTATATAGCGTTTCCAAGTCAGTTCGCGGCTGCCGTGGATGAGCTCGTCGGCGGACCATCTTACTGTGTGGCAGGGCGACGTGGCGGTGGTTGGCTAGTTCCAGGGGCTAACGACGACCGCTACACTGTCGAGAGAGGCGAGCCGGCGCGCTGTGGGGGTTTGGGCGGCGCCGACCGGGGCTGGAGCCACTGCGGACGCCGGCGTGCCGCCAAGGGGGCTCTGGTGGTGGCGCTGTAGCGGGCCAGGGTGGTCGCGGTGGCGTGGCGATGCAGGGGAATACGTGGCGGCCAGCTGCTGTTGGCCAAGGGCCGGAACGGGTGCGGGGCGCGACGCGGCGACACGGACGCACGTGCGTGCCAAACGCACGCTCTGTTCGCGCCCTGGGCGTGCACGGGACGTGCTCGACGCAATGCCAGGGCCTGCAATATGGCTTAGGTGAGGCTGGCACTTAACAGACCCATGTTAGGAGTAACAGGGAGCCTAGTGGACAAGTTGGTTTGATCAAAGGTGCAAGCTCACAGTGCAATGTCAAAATACATGTCAAAGCTGATCATGCCCATAAGTTGTTTGACAAAATGCCACAGGCACCTAGGCTTTTCTTGGAGTGGCCAAATCTTCCAGAGTGGGGTCTCTTTAGGCGCAAGAGAGGGTGGTGAGGTTAGTTGGTGAAAAGCACAAACTTGCTAGTGCAAGTTTTGAAGAACTTCAAATCTGGACAAGAGGTGAAGGGCATTATTTCATGAACCAAAAATATGCCAATGGTAGCATGCTCCTGGACTTAGGAGTTTAACATGGAGGACTACAAGTAGGAGAAAGAATCAAGGGCTAAAGTGCAAGAAAAAATATGGTTGCTGAACAAACCATCATGTTGGACCAGAATGAAGATGAGGTTGTTTTACTCAAAAAATTTAAAGAACAACCTTGGATTTTTGCATATAATGGAATTATATGCTGCTACTGACATCCCAAAATTTTGGTGGAAGTTAGAAACAAATATTTAAAAGGGTTGTAGTGTAAAATTGCCCACTCGACCAGAGAAGAAGAACATGTGTAGCACTCAAAATATGCAATGAATGAAATATATTATTGCACAAAAGTGATTTAGAGACATCACATGACATCTCCAAATTTTGGTTGGATTTTTAGTTAAATTTATCAAATGGTTGTAGTACAAAAAGAGCTTCAAAACTAAAAAAAAGTCATTTTAATGAATATAGCTCAGGGTGGAATAATTTAATAAATAAATCTACTGATTAGGAAATTGTTTTAGTTAGAGGGCATAGAAGTCCAATATACTTTGGAAAGCTCCACTAGGAAAAAGATAAATCTCCTTAACAATATAAGAAGAGTTTCTGAAATCCATAGAAAAAAATCCAGAATGCAAAATTTTAAGACTCCTGGCAAAATTTTAATAACTAAAACCTGGTTAAATTTTTGGGGTGTTACAGACACCTCCGCGATCTGCACACGTTCAGCTCGGTGATGTCCCACGAACTCTTGATCCAGCTGAGTGTCGAGGGAGAGCTTCATCAGCACGACAGCGTGATGACGGTGATGATGAAGCTACCGACGCAGGGCTTCGCCTAAGCACTACGACTGAGGGAGTCCTGGATTAGGGGGTGTCCGGATAGCCGAACTATCACCGTTGGCCGGACTCCTGGACTATGAAGATACAAGATTGAAGACTTTGTCCCGTGTCCGGATGGGACTTTCCTTGGCGTGGAAGGCAAGCTTGGCGATACGGATATGTAGATCTCCTACCGTTGTAACCGACTCTATGTAACCCTAACCCTATCCGGTGTCTATATAAACCGGAGGGTTTTAGTCCGTAGGACAAACAACAATCATACCATAGGATAGCTTCTAGGGTTTAGCATCTCTGATCTCGTGGTAGATCCACTCTTGTACTACCCATATCATCAATATTAATCAAGCAGGAGTAGGGTTTTACCTCCATCAAGAGGGCCCGAACCTGGGTAAAAACATCGTGTCCCTTGTCTCCTGTTACCATCCGCCTAGACGCACAGTCCGGGACCCCCTACCGAGATCCGCGGTTTGACACCGACATTGGTGCTTTCATTGAGAGTTCCTCTGTGTCGTCATCCTTAGGCCCGATGGCTCCTTCGATCATCAACAACGACGCGGTCCAGGGTGAGACTTTTCTCCCCGGACAGATCTTCATATTCGGCGGCTTTGCACTGCGGGCCAATTCACTTGGCCATCTGGAGCAGATCGAAAGCTACGCCCCTGGCCGTCAGGTCAGATTTGGGAGTTTGAACTACACGGCCGACATCCGTGGAGACTTGATCTTCGACGGATTCGAGCCACAGCCAAGCGCGCCGCACTGTCTCGATGGGCACAATCTAGCTCTGCTGCCGAACAGTGCCCTGGAGGCCGCACCAGCGTCCGCTCCGACCCTTAGCTCGGAGCCAACTCCGCCGATCGAGGACGAGTGGTTGGACACCGCCTCGGGGGCTATGATCTCTACGGCGATTGAGCCGAACTCCATCCCTGTCCTTTGCGAAGACTGTGACTCCAAGGTGCCGGACTCCTCTCCGGACTCCGAACCCTCCGCAGCCCTGCCAATCGAATCCAATTGGGCGCCGGTTATGGAGTTCACTGCCGCGGACATCTTTCAGCACTCGCCCTTTGGCGACATCCTGAATTCACTAAAGTCTCTCTCTTTATCAGAGAGCCTGGCGGACTACGGTCGGGAAGGTTGGGATGCGGACGACGAAGAAATTCAATGCCCACCCACCACCCACTTTGTAGCCACTTGCCGATGATTTAACCGACATGCTCGACTTCGACTCCAAGACATCAACGGTATGGACGACGATCTTGGAGACGACCAAGAACCAACGCCCTGTGGCTTTGGAAGGCCACCTCGTCATACGACATATACATGGTGGACATCCCAAAAGATGGGAACGGCGATGGAACAGCGGAGGATGACCCCTCCAAGAAACAGCCCAAGCGTCGGCGTCGGCGGCACCGCTCTAAATCCCGCCACAGCAAAAACGGTGATTCCGGCACGGGAGATAATAACACCCCGGACAGTGCCGAAGACAACCTCCTCCAGCAGGATTCAGCACGGGAGGAGGGAGAAGCCAGCCCTCATGATAGAGCGGCAGACAGGAAGGTGGAGGACGATAATTATATGCCTCCCTCCGAAGATGAGGCAAGCCTCGACGATGACGAATTTGCTGTGCCTAAGGATCCCGCTGAACAGGAGCGTTTCAAACGCAGGCTTATGGCCACGACAAGCAGCCTCAAGAAAAAGCAGCAGCAACTTAGAGCTGACCAAGACTTGCTAGTCGGATGGATCAAGTCCTTGCAGCGAAGAGTACTGAACTCGAGCGCGCCTCCAAGAGATACCTAAAACGCAGGCTGCTACCCCAATTAGAGGAGGAAGCACCCAAACCTACATCACCAGCGCATGATGCGGCCGACCGGCCACCCCGTGGCCGCGACAGAGAGGCCTCTAGGCCCTCCATTCAAGCCGCACCCCGGCATCGCTCGAAAAGTACCAAGGCACGGGGAAACGCGCTAGACCTGCGAGACATATTGGAGGACAAGGCAAGGCAAACAAGATCGATCTACGGATTGCGTGGGCGCCCCACGACACGTGACGATAACCGTCACGCCGGATACAACAATTTTGGCGGGTCGAACACGATGACAAAGCTCATTTGAGCTGCGTCGTGATATAGCTCAATCTGAGGCGCCAAGACACCCACTATGCTTCACGGGCGAAGTGATGGATCATCAAATCCCGAGGGTTTCAAACCCGTAAACATCGAATCATACGATGGCACAACAGATCCTGCGGTTTGGATCGAGGACTACCTCCTCCATATCCACATGGCCCGCGGTGATGATCTACACGCCATCAAATACCTCCCACTCAAGCTTAAAGGACCAGCTCGACATTGGCTTAACAGCTTGCCAGCAAAATCAATTGGTTGTTGGGAGGACACGGAAGCCGCATTCCTTGATAACTTCCGGGGCACATATGCGACCACCGGATGTCGATGACCTCAGCCACATAATTCAGCAGCCGGAAGAATCGCCGGACAATTCGGACACGGTTCCTAACCAAGAAAAATCAAATCGTTGATCGTCCGGATGCAGAGGCCCTTGCAGCCTTCAAACATAACATCATGACGAGTGGCTTGCCCGGCACCTAGGACAGGAAAATCTGAAATCCATGGCAGCCCTCACAACACTCATGACCCGCTTATGCTGGAGAGGGCAGCTGGCTAGCTCGTAGTAACAACTTGACCAAAAACCCTGGTAGTTCGGATACCAAGGACAGCAATGGCAGGTCGCGTCGCAACAAGCACAAGTGTCGCATTGCGGCGATAATCTGAAGATACGACGGTCAATGCCGGATTCGAGGCTCTAAACCCGGTCAGCGGAAAAAGCCGTTCAAAAGAAATACTCAGGGCCCGTCCAATCTGGACCGAATACTCTATCGCTCGTGCCAAATACATGGCACTCCCCAAAAACCAGCCAACCACACCAACAGGGATTGTTGGGTCTTCAAACAGGCAGGCAAGTTAAATGCCGAACTCAATGACAAGGGCTGCATAGCGATGACGAGGAGGAGCCCCGCCGCGAACAATAGAGGACTGAAGGGCTTCCCCACAAGTGCGGACGGTGAACATGATATACGCAACCCACATACCCAAAAGGGAGCGGAAGCGTGCACTAAGGGACGTATATGCGATGGAGCCAGTCACCCCAAAGTTCAACCCATGGTCCTCCTGCCCGATCACCTTTGATCGAAGGGACCACCCCACTAGCATCCGCCACGGCGGATTCGCCGCATTGGTTCTTGACCCAATCATCGACGGATTTCACCTCACTAGAGTCCTGATGGACGGCGGTAGCAGCCTGAACCTGCTCTATCAGGATACAGTGCACAAAATGGGCATAGACCCCTCAAGGATTAAACCCACAAAGACGACCTTTAAAGGCGTCATACCAGGTGTAGAGGCCAATTGTACAGGCTCAGTTACACTCGAAGTGGTCTTCGGATCCCCGGATAACTTCCGAAGCGAAGAGTTAATCTTCGACATAGTCCCGTTCCGCAGCGGCTATCACACATTGCTTGGACGAACCGCATTTGCAAAGTTCAATGCGGTGCCGCACTATGCATACCTCAAGCTCAAGATGCCAGCCCTCGAGGAGTAATCACGGTCAATGGAAACACCGAACGCCTCTCCAAACGGAGGAGCATACGGCGACCCTCGCGGCGGAGGTGCAAAGCAGCCTCTCACAGCAATTCTCGAGTCCGGCTACTAAGCGTCCGGACACCGTCAAGCGCCGCCGAGTAACCTACAACAAGACCGCTGGCACGATCCGAGCATCGCCAGAGTAATCCGCCCCAACCCCAGCCCTCGCGAAATTGCGAAGTTAAGATTACGCTGCGTACATAACTACGCTCTAGAGATACCATGGGCATAAGGGGAGGGCACGACCACGGCACGCCTGCATGCGGCTCAACCGCACTGTGGGCCCCTATTGTGTCATTCTTTTCTTTCTTCTTTTCTCTTAATTTCAGGACTCCGTTTTCCAGAAGCCCTGTCCGGCACTAGAATTGCCGAACTCACGATGCAACAGCCAGGGAAGTAGAAAGCTACGTCGAATGTCCAGGTGGTCTCTACTACGAGCATTATACCTGTTTTACATACCATCCGCAGCTTACCCCTCGAGGGGGACATGTTAAATAGTCCCATCCCTTGCTTATCGCACTATTTGTATCATTCGCTTTCATTGCAGTACCTTTTGAATAAACAATACATAGCTTTTGCCTATTATTGCACTCCTTTCTTTATCTATATATATGTTCATTCATGACACGTTGCACCCGTACACTTTGGTACGGCCAATACACCAGGGGCTTAAGTACCCCCAAAATATGGTGTGATAAGTCCGAACACTTTCACAAGTGCGGCACCCGAACTTATAGCATTATATGCATCGGCTCCGAATCATGTCTTGGGTCAATAGTTGGGTTTGCCCGGCTCCCATGTTTTGGTACTTTACGTTCTGTTATATCGGATAAGGTAGCGCTGGGAGAACCACTGCGATTGTGCCCCGGTTGAGCTGGGTTGAGCACCTCAGTGGAGAAAGCTAAAACTGACCGTCATGATAGGGCGAGAGCCGGTCGCTGTTAGAGAGGTTTTTTCAGGTCCCTAAAGACTTATGCCGCTTAGAGCGAGGAGTCGGCATTGTCCGGCCAAGGCGTGGATAGCACCCCGAACTCGGTCTTCCGAATACTAGGGGCTTCGCCGAAATTTAAAATTATAGAATTCTATGGCTAAGTGAGAGTGTTCAAGCACTATAGTCCGGTTGCCTTGTTTGTTGCGTTGAGCGCCTCCCTCGAAGGACCCAAGAATGGGAACAAGAGCGCTCAAGTTTATCCCGAACACCTCAGCACTCGTGGCATGGGGGCTGAAGCCAACGACTTGCCATCTCTCAAATTTGATAAACGCACCGCATGAAGGTAATATTTTAAATTCACAAGCGTTGCTTAGCGATATGAACAAGTTTTCAGCGACAGGATAACAAATGTGAGTCTATTCAAAATTACATCTTAGGAGCATTCACCGCTATAAAGCGGGCACCCTTCAGACGCCCTCATAGTACATTTCGGCTTGCGATGCCTTGCGCTGGCGGTGGCCCGTCCGTCACAAGCTTCTCAACATCCATCTTGCCCTAGTGCACTTTAGCACGGGCAAGGCCCGACAGGCACCTTCAATGCTGAGACGGAGCGCTTGATGACTTCAATCCATGGACATCGTCCACCAGCCGCCGACTAGCCCGCATAGCTCCTGTGCATGGCTTCCGTAGGCCACAACCGAACTATGAGGTCCTTCATGGCCTGTTCGGCGACCTTGTGGAGCTCGACCAGCTGCTTCACTGGTCACTCGAGGGCACGGATGTCCGCCTCGATATCTTGAGACCAGAACACCTTTTCCGTTGAGCTCCCCTCCTCGGCGCGGTAGAACGCGGCAGCATCAGACACACTATGGGGCAGATCTGCGAATGCTCCTGGAGAGCTCCGGATTCGGGTAAGTAATAGATAATTCACTTTCACATGCTTGCTTTGCCTAAAGAATGCCTTACCCGCCGCTATATTCTTTAATGATTCAATTTCCTGGAGGGCTTTTTGGGCTTCGGCCTTAGCGGCTTTGACACTCTCAAGAGCCGAGGCGAGCTCGGACTCTCGAGTCTTCGAGTCACGCTCCAAACTCTCATGTTTTTCCACGAGAGCCTGGAGCTCTTGCCGCACCTCCGCCACCCGCGCCTCCTGCTTCTCTTGCTCGGTGCGCTCCGCGGCCGCTTTGCTTTCGGCCGTGGACACCGCTTCCTTCAGGGTCGCCACCTCGTTCGTGGCCCCTACAATACCCACGTTAGTCCTGTCATTTTTGCAACCAAATCCTTTCTATAAGGTATTACTTTAATAAGTTATTACTTACCTTCCTTGTCCTCGAGCTGCTTCTTGGAAAGGCCGACCTTGTTCTTGGACCGCTCGAGGCTCTGCTTCAATGCATTGACCTCCATGATCGGTCTGGCAGAGGTCGCAGCGTAGCCTTTGCATTCCCATATTGACATACTTATGTTAGACTCCTGCGTATATCTTTTTAGATCCTCAGTCCAGCTTTTCTTTCCTAACACCGAAAGCATCAGGGGCTACTGTCTATGTGGTAATATTTTTACATATTCTAAACTTACCTCAAAGCTCGTTAGAAGGCTGGTATAGAGCCACATCAGCCCGCTCTTGGCGGATCGAACTTTCCGGATCACCACACTCATAATAAAGGCGGTGCTCCTCGTTGATGGGGCGCCGTTAAGCGCCCCAGCAAGCTATCCGTGCCTCCGGATGGACGGAGGTCACCGGCGTCGCAGTCTTGCCCTTCATACGAAGGGGCCGCTTGCGGACTTGGAACCACTAAAGGTTCGGTATGGAGTCCGCACGGGGCGGACTTAGAGCCCTCGGGTCTCGCCCCTTTGCGCCCGGAGTCCGGGAGGTCGCCTTGCGGCGCCTCCAGGACCACCTCCTCCTGGCTGGGCCCCTTTTGGGACTCCACCACGGTGTCGTCTGCGTCACGAGGAGGAGGCGGTCGGAAGTGAAGTGCTATTCACATCCGACGAATCCAGGGAGCCGCTCGACGAAGCGGCGAGCTTGTCCTTGGGCGGGCTACATGGTTATATTCGGCGTTAGAAGACACTATGCGACAAATAAAAAGTCATGAGCTATTCCGGAGTCCGGACACTTACGATCTCGCCAGGGGCTTGGCCCTTGGTGGCCACTCCTCCTCGTCGTTGTCGGCGTTGGTGGAGAAGTCCGGAGGAAGGGTCCTTCCTTTCTTGGACCCTCTGGCCTCCCCAGTCGGGGCGACCTTCCTTTTTCTCTCTTCACTGGGAGAGGCTTTTTCCTCCTCCTCGTCCTCAGGGGAGGATTCCGCCTCAGAGTCGTCGGACGATGAGTCCGACAACACCTGGCGTCGGGCGCTCCTTCGAGTCCCCATGGCCTTCTTCTTGGCCTTCTTCTCCGGCACCACGTGAGGTGTCGGAGCCAGCAGCCCCGTCAAGCGGGCGTCCGCTGGGTCTTCTGGCAAGGGAGCCGGACAGTTAACCTGCCCGGACGTGTTACACCAGTCCTGTCAAAGCTAAGGGAGTTTAGATCCCACATAGAGTCAAACTATGAAAAACAAGAGTCCCGTAAAGGGTAAAATAGCTTACCTCGGTAGCTTGGCGCTGCGAGCTGAATCTGCGATCTCCGGTAGCGGATGTGGGAGCCTCGGCGCCCTTGAACAGCACCTTCCAGGCATCTTCGTACGTAGTATCGAAGAGCCTTTCAGAGTTTGGTGTTGTGCCAGATCGAACTCCCACAATTTGAAGGCCCGTTGTCGGTGTCAAAACCGGCGGATCTCGGTTAGGGGGTCCCGAACTGTGCGTCTAGGCGGATGGTAACAGGAGACAAGGGACACGATGTTTTTACCCAGGTTCGGGCCCTCTCGATGGAGGTAATACCCTACTCCTGCCTGATTAATATTGATGATATGGGTAGTACAAGAGTAGATCTACCACGAGATCAAGGAGGCTAAACCCTAGAAGCTAGCCTATGGTATGCTTGTTGTTGTGTCCTACGGACTAAAACCCTCCGGTTTATATAGACACCGGATAGGTTAGGGTTACACAGAGTCAGTTACAATGGTAGGAGATCTACATATCCGCATCGCCAAGCTTGCCTTCCACGCCAAGGAAAGTCCCATCCGGACACGGGACGAAGTCTTCAATCTTGTATCCTCATAGTCCAGGAGTCCGGCCAACGGTGATAGTTCGGCTATCCGGACACCCCCTAATCCGGGACTCCCTCAGTAGCCCCCGAACCAGGCTTCAATGACGATGAGTCCGGCGCGTTGATTGTCTTCGGCATTGCGAGGCGGGTTCTTCTCCAAATTCCATATACCTGTTGAATAGTGTCCGGCTTCTGATAAATGCTGCGCTCCTTGGCTTCTGCGCGCAATAATGGCCATCTTCCACGTGTTTGAATGAATGCGAAAGGCCAGGGTATTTTTATAATTACCCCCCTAGCTGCGCAAATGAGCTGCCTATAAAGTGGCGAGGATCTAGATCTGAGTCACCATCCCTCCTTCACGAGCTTTCATCGGAGCGCCCCTGACCAAAGACCATTCCATCATGGACAGTCGACGCGGCTCCTCCTCTCGCACTCCCAGCCCTCAGCCTGGAAATTGGGAGAGATGCTCAGTCCCGCATAGCGAGCTAGTTATACTCCAAACCAAGGGATTTCTTCCCCCGGCCTTCATGGTTCCGGTTCGAGCCGGACTCGCCACCTACAAGGGCGGAAAGCAAGCGGAGAGTGTCCCCAATCCTTCTAAAGGAGAGCGGGTGTGCTTCATCTCTTATCTAGTAAGAGGACTCGGATTTCCAATCCATCCGTTTCTCCGGGGGCTATTGGAGTTCTACGGCCTCCAGTTGCACCATCTTACGCCTGCCTCCATTTTGCACATTGCGGGCTTCGTGGCCCTCTGCAAGCTGTTCTTGGGTGTCGAGGCTCATTTCGGGCTGTGGAAGAGATTATTCTGCCTAGTACCCCGTTCTCATGAGGGGTCAATATGTCAAGTGGGCGGAGCCGAGTTATGGCGCATCGCCGGGACCGGATACCTATCCGGAACCCCAAAGAAGGCGCCCGAAGACTGGCCTTCAGAATGGTTTTATATGGAGGACGTCCCGCTGTCGGATCCTGTTTGGATCGGCCTTCCGGAGTTCAGCAATGCTCCTTTGAAGAAGCGCCTAAGCTGGCGCCCTCGGAGCCCCCGGAGAGAAGATGACAAGGACGTCCTCTATTTGATGAGCCGAATAAGGTTACTGGCTCATGCCGGATTAACCATGATTGGATTCATGGCAATCTGCGTTATGAGGGGGGTGCAGCCGCTCCAATATAGGGGCCACCCCATGTGGGATTTCAACGGGGAGGACGATGCCACCCGCCATGGCCGCAAAGGGCCGGGATCGGTCACCGAACTGGTGAAGATCTTGTCTGCTATGTATAAAGGGGAGGAGGAGGATTTCCTCCGCGTCAATCCATTGAAGGAGTTTTCTTCGAATAATCCTCGAAGTTGGGTAAGCAAACATCTTTGTGACCTATCCGATCCATGTTCCCGTGGTTAAATATCTCATTTCATGGTTTCTGCAGCAGGAACCGTGCGGGATCGTGGAGAAGACACAGCCCGCCCCACAACCCGAGGATCCGAACGGTCCCTCAATCCGACCTCCGAAGAGGATCCGGATATAAAGGTGGAGTTGATCGACGGGGTGTTCTACCAATTTAGCATCGACAATGCTTTGGTTGCCATTACGACCGATTACCCCGGAATACTTCCAGCCTCACAGTGGCGAGACCGAGGTCCCAAAACCCCGATAATGACCCACATGCATATTTTTTATCACCATATACCAATGGTGTTTGGCAGGGGTACCTTGAGGCGGAAGCCGAGCCAGCGGCTGGCCAACAAAGGGCAAGGCGGCCCTTGAGCTAAAAAGAAGTGCGGTCCGGATCGAAACTCCGCCGCAACGGTATGGCGTGTCACCATACTCCCAGGATTGATTCCTGGAAAGCGTACTAACGCCGGTGCTCTTTTCAGGAAAAAGAGCGCTCACCGGACTGAGTCCGGAGAGGTTGCCAATCAAACCTTCACCGGCCAGGCTTCAAAGCCGGGTCCGAAGGCTGAGGCGAGCACGAGACATGCGTCGGATGCTCCTCCGACAGAGGATGCCGACAGGTTGTCCGCCACCAACTCCGAGGTGGAGAGCGCCTTGAATCACAGGCGCCGCCGGACAGTTCTTCGTGATGCGTGTTTCTCCCAAGAGGCCTTGAATGCCTTCGATTCGGGAGATGCACACCTCCGTGCAGCTCAAGATGGTCTAGCCAGAGCCACGGAGCAGTATGTAAAGGACATATGGGTAAGGAAATTTGACAGTTATATATGCCAGTATCCCCCGAGACTTAGAATAGTTAGAATAACTGATTTAAGGATCATTTGTTATGCAGGATCTTACAGAAAAGAATACCCGACTGTCCCAGGAGCTTGAAGAGTGCAAGGCACAACTTGAATCCGCACTAGCCGCTATGGGAGGAGCCACAGAGACCCCCTCTGGTAATATACGCTTCAGAAGATAAATACTTAATGAAGTGCGGCGTGAGTGTAAATCTGACAAAAATATTGCAGATGGCGCCGGACTAGATCCAGACAAGCAGCAGCTCTTGCGCCAGCTAAAGGCGGCGAGAGCGTGCACGACGAGGGCGCTGGCAGAGAAAAATAGCCTCCAAGACGCCAACACCAAGCTGGGCGAGGAACTAAAGGATGTTCGTGCTCGGTTGTCCGACTCAGTAAAGGAGAATCAACGGCTTCATCGCGGCATTTTCAAGAAGTTCTTGAGCGAACTTTGAAAGAGTTCGCGAGGAAGGCTACTAACATAAACATGTATGTAGGTTTGCTCACGTGTCGCCCCGAGGAGGAGATGCCCAGTTCTTGGGTGATCTTCTTCCCGAATCGTCGCTACTGCACGAACGAGTCCGGCAGGTGATGAAAGGCATTGGCCAGGCCTTGTGGCTATCTATCTCCCTGCCTCAAGGCATTGGGAGCTGGCAGAGCGGCTTCAAGGAGCACGGCGGCGCTTCCGGCTATGGAAGATATCGGCCTGCCGTCAAAGGCGCCAGGAGGCTGGGCCATGGTAAAGACGCGGTACACGAAGGCTGACCCAAACCACATGGTCGAGGTCGGACCTGTGGGGCCTGATGGGATAGAGATCCCTGTAAGCTTAGTGTACGGCCAAGTAGAATTGGCCGCCAAGTATTCTCAGCAAGATTTTAAATTAGATAGCCTGTTAGATGGCATTGAGGAGGAATACAATGAGTCAAGTTGACTTTGTAAATAAATATGACATGAAAAATGTCTTCTAGCGGATTGTAGATCGTTTGTCATAGCGGACCTTTTCGCCGACCTCGGGACCCAATAGTCCGGAGTGTGTCCGAATACCTTCGTGGTTATATAAGAACCGTGGTATGCATGGAGACAAGGCGTAGGGGTCATTAGTGTTGTATCAGACAAGTGCCCAACTAGTTATGTTATATTACATGGGTAGTAAGAAACATCTTCCAGGAGAATAGTTCCGTTAAGGGTTCCTTTATTTGGGATGCATGCCCTAAAGTGCATGTCAAAGCTGCTATGAAAGCAGAAAATCATCCGGGGTAGATGGGTAAATAATTAAAATCATCTTTTAGTTCACCGACCGAATATTCCCTTAAGAACGCTAGCTTTCGGCTTCACCAGTCGAGGTACACATCCGCTGACCCGCAAGAATAATCGCAGAGGTGCTCCTTTACCACCTAGCGAACAATCGGGAGCGAGGGGTAAGCACATGAGCCAGGCAACCCAGCTTGGCCAAAACTTAAGTCATATCGATGCATATAATGGTGAATAAAAGGTACATGCGGAAGTTTAACGCATGTGTTGGGCATAAAGCCCGTATAAATAAGCTTCTGTTAAAGAAGCCCCCAGGTATAATGAGCGCGGACAGCGCGTCAAATATGTGCGAACAAAGCGCAAACGAGCCTCTAGAGGCTGCAAAAAGAAGGAGGAGGAAGGAGAGAAATAAAAGACAGCAAAAATAAAAAATGTGGACGGAGGAAGGAGACGAACTTGGAGTCCGGCACTTAGGCGTAGAATCTTCGTAGACGGGCTGCGTTCCATGGGTTCGGCTCGAGTCGGTTATCCGATGCGTTTCACAGACGGTATGCTCCGCCGGTCAGGACCTGGTCGATGATGAAGGGACCTTCCCATTTGGGCTTGAGTTTGTCCTTTTTCTTGTCCGGCAGGCGTAGAACTAGTTCGCCAACGTTATAAGCTTTGGCCCGTACTTCCCTGCTTTGATATCTTTGAGCCTGCTGTTGATAGAATGCGGAACGAGCTTTTGCCACGTTGCGCTCCTCCTCCAATGCGTCCAAGCTGTCCTGCCGATCGAGCTCGGCTTCTCTTTCTTCATACATGCGCACGCGAGGTGAGTCATGTATTATGTCGCAGGGCAAGACTGCCTCTGCGCCGTACACCATAAAAAATGGTGTGAATCCGGTAGTACGATTCGCCGTGGTCCGCAGCCCCCAGAGTACGGAGTCGAGCTCCTCAACCCAGTGCGTGTTAGATTCCTTGAGGGACCGCACTAGTCTGGGTTTAATGCCACTCATGATTAGACCATTTGCTCGTTCGACTTGGCCGTTTGTTTGAGGGTGATAGACTGAGGCGTAATCGAGCTTGATGCCCATGTTTTTGCACCATAATTTGACCTCATCGGCCGTGAAGTTGGTGCCGTTATCAGTGATAATACTGTGGGGGACACCATAGCGGTGCACTACCCCTGATATGAAGTCTATAACCGGTCCGGATTCGGCCGTTTTAACAGGCTTGGCCTCTATCCATTTGGTGAATTTATCCACCATTGCCAATAGGTATTTTTGCTTGTGGGTTCCTCCCTTAAGGGGTCCAACCATGTCAAGCCCCCAGACCGCGAACGGCCAGGTGATAGGTATAGTTTTGAGGACGGTGGGTGGCATGTGGCTTTGGTTAGCAAAAAGCTGGCAATCGACGCATCGTTGGACTAAATCCTGTGCATCTGCCTGGGCCGTCGGCCAATAAAATCCTGTACGGAAGGCCTTGCCTACAAGGGCCCGGGCTGCGGCGTGGTGCCCACCCAGTCCGGCATCAATTTCAGCCAGGAGGTTGCGCCCTTCCTCTTCGGAGATACACCTTTGAAGGACTCCGGTAGTGCTTTTCTTATAAAGCTCTCCCTCATGGACTTTATAGGCTTTAGATCGCCGTACTATGCAGCGAGCCTCATCTTGGTCTTCGGGGAGTTCTTGCCTAGTTAGGTAGGCTAGGAATGGTTCCGTCCACGGGGCGATAACCGCCATTACTTCGTGAGCGGAGGGTGTTATCTCGGGGGCAGAGCCTCCGATTGTGTCAGAGTGTTCGGCGTCAGGCAGTGCGGTTGGGTCCGGATTGTTATTGCCGGACTCCCCTTCCCATAGTACGGATGGCTTGAACAGCCGTTCCAGAAAGATATTGGGTGGGACATCATCGCGTTTTGCACCGATGCGTGCCAATATATCCGCCGCCTGGTTGTTATCCCGGGCTATATGATGAAATTCGAGCCCTTTGAACCATGCTGACATTTTTAGGACCGCATTGCGGTATGCTGCCATTTTCGGTCTTTGGCATCAAGTCTCCGTTTATTTGAGATATTGCAAGGTTGAATCGCGCACCTCTAGGTGTTGAATGCCCATGGAGATCGCCATCCGGAGGCGTGCGTAAGGGCCTCATATTCGCTGCGTTGTTGGAGTCCGTATACATTATCGAAGGGCGTATTGGACTGTGTCCCGGTTGGGGACGTCAGACGATGCCAGCCCCGTGCCGGCCAACATTTTGGAGCCATCAAAGTGCATGATCCAATTGGAGTATGCGCCGTACTCTTTAGGGAGTTCGGCTTCGGTCCATTCGGCCACGAAGTTGGCCAAAACCTGCGATTTGATAGCTCGTCGTGGCTTGTACGTTATGTCGAATGGAAGGAGCTCTATGGCCCATTTAGCAATCCGGCCCGTCGCGTCGCGGTTATTTATAATGTCATTAAGAGGTACTTCAGAGGCTACCGTTATCGAACACTCTTGAAAGTAGTGTCATAGCTTCCGGGATGCCATGAACACCGTGTATGCTATCTTTTGATAGTGTGGGTACCGGGACTTGCATGGAGTTAGGACAGTGGACACATAGTAAACTGGTTTTTGAAGAGGAAACCAGTGTCCGTCCGTTTCTCGTTCGACAACGAGCACCGCGCTGACAACTTGATGTGTTGCGGCGATACATAATAGCATTGGTTCGCCCACGTTGGGCGCGGCCAGGACCGGATTTGTTGCCAAAATGGCCTTTATTTCTTCGAGTCCGGCCGTGGCGGCCTCCGTCCACTCGAAGTGTTCGGTGCGCCGGAGGAGGCGGTAAAGAGGTAACGCCTTTTCTCCCAAACGGGAAATAAAGCGGCTTAGAGCCGCTACGCATCCCGTCAATTTTTGTATTTGTTTGAGGTCTTTTGGAATATCCAATTGTGACAGAGCTCGGATCTTGGCTGGATTTGTTTCAATTCCTCTACGGACACAATGAAGCCTGGGAGCTTTCCGGCTGGAGCGTGAAGACGATTTTTCGGATTGAGCTTGATGTCATATTTTCGAAGATTGTCGAATGTGAGCCTCAGGTCGTCTACTAAAGTTTCGACGTGCTTGGTTTTGACGACCACGTCATCTACATATGCCTCCACTGTTTTACCGATCTGGTTTGCCAGACATGTCTGAATCATGCGCTGTTATGTTGCGCCGGCGTTTTTGAGCCCAAAGGGCATTGTGTTGAAGCAGAACGGGAGTGATGAATGCTGTTGCAGCTTGGTCTGGCTCCGCCATCTTGATTTGGTGGTAGCCAGAGTATGCGTCGAGGAAGCACAATGAGTTGTGTCCTGCTGTAGCGTCAATAATTTGATCAATTCGTGGGAGGGGGAAGGGATACTTTGGGCAAGCCTTATTAAGGTCTTTAAAATCAACACATAGGCGCCAGGATTTATCCTTCTTTGGTACCATCACCAGGTTTGCTAGCCAGTCCGGATGTTTTATATCTCTAATGAATCCGGCTTCCAAAAGTTTGGCTAGCTCCTCTCCCATGGCATGTCTCTTGGCTTTGGAAAAGCGCCAAAGAGCCTGTTTGACTGGCTTGAATCCTTTGAGGATATTTAGGTTGTGCTCGGCCAGCCGACGTGGGATTCCTGGCATGTCTGAAGGGTGCCAGGCAAAGATGTCCCAGTTTTCTTGTAGAAATTCTCGTAGTGCGGCGTCTACATCAGGGTTTAATTGTGCCCCAATGGAGGCCGTCTTTGCAGGTTCCGTTGGGTGGACTTGGAATTTGACTATTTCATCCGCTGGTTTAAAAGAAGTGGACTTGGATCTTTTATCAAGTATCACATCGTCCATGTTCACCGTGGAGCGCATCGCGGTGAGTTCCTCGGCCGCTAGGGCTTCGGATAGTGCCTCGAGGGCTAGTGCGGCTGTCTTGTTTTCCGCGTGGAGTGCTATGTTCGGATCACTAGCAAGAGTGATGATTCCGTTAGGTCCGAGCATTTTAAGCTTCATGTACCCATAATGGGGTATAGCTTGAAAAATTGTGAATGCCTCTCGTCCTAATAAAGCATGATATCCGCTGTTGAACGGGGCCACTTGAAATGTGACCTCCTCGGACCTGTAATTGTCCGGCGAGCTGAACACTACGTCCAGTGTGATTTTTCCTGTGCAGCATGCTTCCCGGCTAGGGATTATTCCTCTAAAGGTTGTGCTGCTTCGCTCAATGCGGTTCCAGTCTATTTCCATTTTTCGGAGGGTTTCCTCATAGATGAGGTTTAGTCCGCTGCCGCCATCCATGAGTACCTTAGTAAGGCGTAAAGCCATCCACTATCGGACCGAGAACCAATGCGGTGGTGCTCGGGCTGTTCGAATTTAGGTTAAATCACCGGCATTAAAGGTAATAGCCGTGTCCTCCATGGATTTATTGTTGCTACTTGGTAGACTTCGCAAGGTTATGGAGTGTTCGTTTCGCATGTTATTTGATGAGAAAGTCTCAAGACTGTTAACACCGTCTTGGTGTTCTTTGGGCTGCGATCTGAAGCTCGAAGCTCTTCGCCACTTTTGGCCACTTGCCGCAGATATCCAACATGCTCGAAGGCTATGAGTTGGAGTGGCGCCCTCGTGCTATGAATTTTGCGAGGTCCGTTTAGCCAACCCTCCAGTACGGTTCCGTACCCTTTAGAGGGTTTTGGTTTTTTGGTATTTGACCCAGGTGCTTGATAATGATGCACCCTTTTGTTTCGGACTAGGGATGTATTTGGGGTCGGATTATCCCAAAATTAACTTTCGGTTTTCCAGGCGCTCTCCATCGCACAGTACTTTTGTACTATGGTCACCAAGTCAGCAAAGCGTGTAATTTCGCGATGACTTATGGCGTTTAGGATTCCCTGGTCCGTGCAATTATTGCAAAAAAATTGGGATTCGTCCTCCTCTCGGCAGTCCTTTATCCTGTTCATAACAAGGAGGAATCGCCCGATAATGATGTCTTGTTTCAGCGGGCTCTTGCGAATTCGAGAGAGATCGCTAATGTTTGGGTGGGCGGGTGGAACTAGATCCTAAACCCGCCCAATTAGGACTCGAGGACCGAGAAGTTTCGAACTTCGGAAGTTTGGATTTTGAGTGTTATCCAATGAGTCCAACCCGCCGCCGACTTTAAGTTCGTGGCTTGATCGACATCCGTCCCTGCGCAGAATCCGGCATGGAGGATCGGGAATCGGACGTAGCTAGTCCTTAAGATAGAAGAGGAGTCGCTGCATTGCTCCTCTATCACGGCAACATGATGGGTAGCCTGGGGAGAGTTGATCTCTCTCAGATCGGTTTTAGGCCCGATCCGGTCGTAATCTGTAGCGACTCCCAGGGCGGCGATGCGATCCAAGAGCTCGTTTATGGAGGAGAGCTCGATCGGATCTAACTGTTCGGAAAGTTCCGAACTAACATGGAGATTGGTCTCGATGACTCGAGAGGTCATCGTCGGCGCGGCGGCCGAACTAGCGGTCATGAGAAAACCGCCTAGCCGAAGAGTCTAACCAGTGGCCAAGGCTTCTTTGGCGATGGTATCGTCTTTAAAGACGAGATGAGGCATCCTACCTGATGGCGACGGCACAGAGGAACTCTCAGTGAAAGCACCAATGTCGGTGTCAAAACCGGCGGATCTCGGGTAGGGGGTCCCGAACTGTGCGTCTAGGCGGATGGTAACAGGAGACAAGGGACACGATGTTTTTACCCAGGTTCGGGCCCTCTCGATGGAGGTAATACCCTACTCCTGCTTGATTAATATTGATGATATGGGTAGTACAAGAGTAGATCTACCACGAGATCAAGGAGGCTAAACCCTAGAAGCTAGCCTATGGTATGATTGTTGTTGTGTCCTACGGACGAAAACCCTCCGGTTTATATAGACACCAGATAGGTTAGGGTTACACAGAGTCGGTTACAATGGTAGGAGATCTACATATCCGTATCGCCAAGCTTGCCTTCCACGCCAAGGAAAGTCCCATCCGAACACGGGACGAAGTCTTCAATCTTGTATCCTCATAGTCCAGGAGTCCGGCCAACGGTGATAGTTCGGCTATCCGGACACCCCCTAATCCGGGACTCCCTCACCCGTTGTTGGCATGGGAGGATCCGGTGGATGAGTATAACCTGGACTATATTGACAAGCCTGAGATTCTTGTCCACCAGGGTTTGCATGCAGGTTTGGAGTCCGGTCAGCTCTTCCGGATTACCCCACGTCAGCCCGTCTCTTTCCAAGAGGTGAGAGCGAGGGAAACCAGATCTGAATTGGGGCCGCTGCCCATTTAGGGCAGCGGCTCGGTGATGTAGAACCACCCCGATTGCCACCCCTTCACGGTCTCCACAAAGGAGCCCTCGAACCATAGGACTTTGGCCATCTTGCCAACCATGGCACCTCCGACTCCGCTTGGCGGCCGCCCACTACCTTCGGCTTGACATTGAAGGTCTTCACCATAAGCAAGTGGGTGCGGATGCGAGAGAAAGGCCTCGCACACGACGATGAACACCGAGATATTGAGGATGAAATTGGGCCTGATCGTGGAAATCCAGCCGTAGTAGAACATGAGCCCCGGACAAATGGGTGAAGTGGAAAACCTAGTCTCATGGAGGAAGTGGGTGAGGAACACCACCCTCTCATGGGGCCTGGGGTGGGAATGAGCTGCCCCTCGTCGGGGAGCCGGTGCGTGATGTCGCTGGACAAGTATCCGGCCTTCCGCAGCTTTTTGACTTGTCCCTCCATGACGGAGGAGACCATCCACTTGCCTCCCGCTCCGGACATGGCTAGAGAAGGTTGAGGAGGGATGTGCGGACTTGGGCGCTGGAGCTCGAGTCTTGGAAATGGATGAGCAAAGGAGGAAGAAGGCGAGGTTAAAATGTGGATCCTTATCCCTTATATGGATGGACGAAGCTATGCGTCCCCCGCCAGCCTGGTAAAACTCGCTTATCTCCCAAGCGCCGTAATCAATGGCGCGGTTGGGTCACCCACGTCCGTATTGATGGGAATCCCGGAATAAGGGGGCACGATATCCGCTCGATAAGACGTGCCAAGGAAACCGCCGCTAAACGCGCTGAGGTGGAACAAAGAAAACGATTCAGTATAAAGGCCTGGTCGTGGTGTGATGTCACACCGCTGAATACGCCAGCAGATCTGTGCAAAGGTTATTCTCTCTACGGTGGTATGTGGAACTTGTTTTGCGAGCGGACACAATCCTTGTGTTCAAAATCTTCTATGAAGTATTCGAGGAGGAACCCGCCTTGCAATGCCGAAGACAATATCGCGCCGGACTCGTCGTCATTGAAGCCTGGTTCATTGGCTCTTGAGGAGTCTGGATTAGGGGTGTCCGGATAGCGAACTATTCTGTTGGCGGACTCTGGACTATGAAGATACAAGATTGAAGACTTCGTCCCGTGTCCGGATGGGACTTTCCTTGGCGTGGAAGGCAAGCTTGGCGATACGGATATGTAGATCTCCTACCGTTGTAACCGACTCTGTGTAACCCTAACCCTATCCGATGTCTATATAAACCGGAGGGTTTTAGTCCGTAGGACGAACAACAATCATACCATAGGCTAGCTTCTAGGGTTTATCCTCTCTGATCTCGTGGTAGATCCACTCTTGTACTACCCATATCATCAACTAGATGATCCCCCGCGCGTTGCTGCGGGAATTTGTAGTAGCAATATGCATCATCAATGTTTATGTATTGAGTAATAGTAGTTAAAATCAAAATGTGATAGTTCCCCGATAGAAAAGTGAATATTGTAACTACATAAAGTTTGTTATGTTTGCATGAATAACTCAATGTTCAATTGTAAACATAATAACTTGCAAGAGAACTATGCGGTGTGCTTGTGGTTTGTGCCCTCTTCTGTAACATGTGTGGAGATCCGCCATTACATTTCTAATGCAATCATCTGTTACAGCCGGGTAAGCATATGCTTCGGGTTGTTTCATAGGATTCTCAATTTCACCAGTGAACAACCTTTAGTAGAGGTGTAGAGGTATCACATGCATATTACTTTATTGTGAATGTTGAATTCATCCCCTCTATACCAACCATCAGTATTCAAGTCCAGAAACTTACTTGGAGGGCAAAGAGTGTACATGATGTGATAGTGACTACTTGCAGTCATTATGTCAAGCATATTTGAAATCTGAAATGTAGCAAGTAGCAATAGCTAACTCAAGAAAATATTCTAGGGAAAGAAGCCTATAGGGGAGTAAAATTCTTGCAATCAGGAATTAGTATTAGAGACTGGAGATGTTTCTTAAATAGTTAATAGGCACTCAAGAAGGTTTCAATAAATGACATTCGGATAAATTTGTGAACAACAGAATCACAATTCAGTACCTAATTTATATAAACACAAAGCATGGAGGTCGGCAGAACTCAGTGTTGTTGATAGTTGGCCCTGCCTTGTTTGCATAATTAATTACATGGGATGCATTCATATGGAATAATGGGTAAAGAAAACTAACATGTAGAGAAAAGGCATCTGCCCTGCACACAGATTGATGCCAGATATTTCAAGTAAGGCCAGTACATAGTGTGCATACTTTTTTTTTTTTTTTTGCGATAGCATAGTGTGCATACTTACATTGATTGTGATTCAGTAAAGCCAGTGTGGGTAATTGAGAGGTGAGCCCGTATTTTCATACACAACAGCAACGACCATTGAGAGTTGGGACATACTGCATCAACACCAATTGAGCAAAAATGAACAGCATCTTCTGCACCTCCATCTAAATTAGATAGAATGCTGAACCGCAAGTTTGCAGATTCACATTTAGTCAATATTTACCACCACATCGTTCCTTCCTGACCGTCCCGAACAAAAACGGAGCCAACTCAATAATACTGGTGGAACCAACCTCCCCAACGGCGCTGGAGCTAGCTTTGTTGTAATGAAGACAATATTTAGGGGAGGACGAAAGGCAAATCAACACCGTATTCGAGCCGCTGTAGGAAAGAAGACCAACAGCCATAGCCGAAGGAGCCCACAGCAACGGGACTGCTGCATGAGATAATCACCGGGAGGGGAGGGAGATCGGCGGTCGTGCCGAAGCCCGAGCGCCATCGCAGGTGAGGGGTACGGACGGTCCTGCAGGAACTTGAGAGTAGTCAGTAGTGGGAGGCAGGGCGGACGGGCGTTCGTGCTGGAGGCAAAGAGTCATCGGATCGAAGCGGACAGGCAGGCACTCAAAGCAGAGATCACCGCCCAGCCGCCGCACCCTTCTCGGAAGGGATTGGTTTTTTCTTTCTGGATGGAGAGAGGGATCGATGGGTTGAGACTTGAGACTCGAGGGGAAACAACACGCTCATTATATGGGCACAAAGCAGAGGGCCCAGGTGAGAGACGAAAGGCCTATGGCATAGTGGATGGAAGAAGATGGACAGGCCCTCGTTTTGTCTTCCACGTACAATACGTGCAGACTTCTCAAATAGAAAAAAACGTACAATACGTGCAATGCAGCGTGGTAGAAATTATTATAGGAACATTAATAGAGAGGGAAAAAGTGACTTCACATATGGGGCCTACTTGATGATGTGGATAAGCTGCATGTCAAGAGAAATAAGATAGTGGGGATGAACTATTTAGGTATTATAGATATTAATCAAGCAGGAGTAGGGTTTTACCTCCATCGAGAGGGCCCGAACCTGGGTAAAAACATCGTGTCCCTTGTCTCCTATTACCATCCGCCTAGACGCACAGTTCGGGACCCCCTACCCGAGATCCGCCGGTTTTGACACCGACAATGACGATATGACCGAGGTGGATTATGGTGGAGGGGGCACCGCACACGGCTAAGACAATGTCTGTTGTGTTCTAGGGTGCCCCATGCCCCCGTATATAAAGGAGCAAGGGGGGAGGCCGGCCGGCCCTTGGGGCGCGCCAAGGAGGGGAGGAGTCCTCCTAGTAGGAGTAGGACTCCTCCTTTCCTAGTCCAACTAGGAGGAGGAAGGGGGAAGGAAGGAGAGAGAGAGAGGGAGGGAAAGAGGGGGCGCCGCCCCCCTCCTTGTCCAATTCGGAATCCTCTAGGGGGGGGGGGGGCAGCCCTATGGCCCCCTCCTCTCCCTCTCACAAGGCCCATGTTGGCCCATTAGTTCTCCCGGGGTTTCCGATAACCCCCCGACACTCCGCTAATTATCCGGTGACTCCCGGAACTCATTCGATGTCCGAATATAGTCATCCAATACATCAATCTTTATGTCTAGGCCATTTCGAGCCTCCTCAAGTTCTCTAGTCTAGTTCTAGTTGGTTGCTACCTCTTGAGCACTGCGTTGGTTTTCCCTTAAAGAGGAAAGGGTGATGCAGCAAAGTAGCATAAGTATTTCCCTCAGTTTTTGAGAACCAAGGTATCAATCCAGTAGGAGGCCACGCTCAAGTCCCTTGTACCTACACAAACAAATAAGAACCTTGCAACCAACGCGATAAAGGGGTTGTCAATCCCTTCACGGCCACTTGCAAAAGTGAGATCTGATAGAGATGATAAGATAATATTTTTGGTATTTTTATGATAAAGATTAAAAGTAAAGATTGCAAAATAAATGGCGAAAGAAATAACTTGTTAACGGGAGATTAATATGATGGATAATAGACCCGGGGGCCATCGGTTTCACTAGTGACTTCTCTCAGGATAGCATAAGTATTACGGTGGGTGAACAAATTACTGTCGAGCAATTTATAGAATTGAGCATAGTTATGAGAATATCTCGGTATGATCATGTATATAGGCATCACGTCCGTGACAAGTAGACCGACTCCTGCCTGCATCTACTACTATTACTCCACACATCGACCGCTATCCAGCATGCATCTAGAGTATTAAGTTCATAAGAAGCAAGATGACATGATGTAGAGGGATAAACTCAAGCAGTATGATATAAACCCCATCTTTTTATCCTCGATGGCAACAATACAATACTTGTCGTTTCCCCTCATCCTTTGGGATCGAGCACCACAAGATTGAACCCAAAGCTAAGCACTTCTCCCATTGCAAGAAAGATCAATCTAGTAGGCCAAACCAAACTGATAATTCGAAGAGAATTGCAAAGATAACCAATCACACATAAAAGAATTCAGATGAGATTCAAATATTGTTCATAGATAATCTTGATCATAAACCCACAATTCATCAGATCTCGACAAACACACCGCAAAAGAAGATTACATCGAATAGATCTCCAAGAGAATCGAGGAGAACTTTGTATCGAGATCCAAAGAGAGAGAAGAAGCCATCTAGCTAATAACTATGGACCTGAAGGTCTGAGGTAAACTACTCACACATCATCGGAGAGGCTATGTTGATGTAGATGAAGGAAATATGCCCTAGAGGCAATAATAAAGTTATTATTTATTTCCTTATATCATGATAAATTTTTATTATTCATGCTAGAATTGTATTAACCGGAAACATAATACATGTGTGAATACATAGACAAACAGAGTGTCACTAGTATGCCTCTACTTGACTAGCTCGTTAATCGAAGATGGTTATGTTTCCTAACCATAGACATGAGTTGTCATTTGATTAACGGGATCACATCATTAGGAGAATGATGTGATTGACTTGACCCATTCCGTTAGCCTAGCACTTGATCGTTTAGTATGTTGCTATTGCTTTCTTCATGACTTATACATGTTCCTGTAACTATGAGATTATGCAACTCCCGTTTACCGTAGGAACACTTTGGGTGCTACCAAACGTCACAACGTAACTGGGTGATTATAAAGGAGTACTGCAGGTGTCTCCAAAGGTACTTGTTGGGTTGGCGTATTTCGAGATTAGGTTTTGTCACTCCGATTGTCGGAGAGGTATCTCTAGGCCTTCTCGGTAATACACATCACTTAAGCCTTGCAAGCATTACAACTAATGAGTTAGTTGTGATATGATGTATTACGGAACGAGTAAAGAGACTTACCGGTAACGAGATTGAACTAGGTATTGGATACCGACGATCGAATCTCGGGTAAGTAACATACCGATGACAAAGGGAACAACGTATGTCGTTATGCGGTTTGACCGATAAAAGATCTTCGTAGAATATGTAGGAACCAATATGGGCATCCAGGTTCCGCTATTGGTTATTGACCGAGAATGGTTCTAGGTCATGTCTACATAGTTCTCGAACCCGTAGGGTCCGCACGCTTAACGTTTCGATGACAGTTCATTATGAGTTTATAAGTATTGATGCACGAAGGTTGTTCGAGTCCGGATGTGATCACGGACATGACGAGGAGTCTCGAAATGGTTGAGACATAAAGATTGATATATTGAAGCCTACATTTGGACATCGGAAAGGTTCCGAGTGAAATCGAATTTATCGGAGTACCGGAGGTTACGGAACCCCGGGAACTACATGGGCCCATAGTGGGCCTTGGAGGAAAGGAGAAGGGCAGCCCTAGGTGGCGCCCCCCCTTCCCTAGTCCTATTAGGACTAGGAAGGTGGGCGCCCCCTCTCTCTCTTTCCCTCCGAATCCTAATCCAACTAGGATTGGGGGAATCCTACTCCCGGAGGGAGTAGGACTCCTAGCGCCGCCCCCTTGGGCCGCCACCTCCCCTTGGCTCCTTTATATACGAGGCGGGGGCACCCCATAACACACAAGTTGATCTACGGATCGTTCCTTAGCCGTGTCGGTGCCCCCTCCACCATATTCCACTTCGGTCATATTGTCGCGGAGCTTAAGCGAAGCCTGCGCCGGAGAAGTCATGTCGTCGCGGAGCTTAGGCGAAGCCCTGCGTCGGTGGAGCATCATCATCGTCACCACGCCGTCGTCTTGTGGAACTCATCCCGACACTTTGCTGGATCGAGTCCGGGATCGTCATCGAGCTGAACGTGTGCGTAACTCGGAGGTGCCGTGACGTTCGGTGCTTGGATCGGTCGGATCGTGAAGACGCACGACTACATCAACAGCGTTGTTATAACGCTTCGCTTTCGGTCTCACGAGTGCGTGGGCGGACGACTCTCCCTCTCGTTGCTATGCCATCACCATGGTCTTGCGTGATCGTAGGAAATTTTTGAAATTACTCGTTACCCATGATGGCATCCGAGCCTGGTTTTATGCGTTGATGTCATATGCACGAGTAGAACACAAGTGAGTTGTGGGCGATATAAGTCATCCGCTTACCAGCATGTCATACTTTGGTTCAGCGGTATTGTGAGATGAAGCGGCCGGACCGACATTACGCAGACGCTTACGCGAGACTGGTTTCACCGCTGCGAGCACTCGTTGCTTAAAGGTATTGGCGGGTGTCTGTCTCTCTCACTTTAGTTGAACCAAGTGTGGCTACGCCGGTCCTTGCGAAGGTTAAAACAGCACCAACTTGACAAACTATCGTTGTGGTTTTGATGCGAGGTAAGAACGGTTCTTGCTGAGCCCGTAGCAGCCACGTAAAACTTGCAACAACAAAGTAGAGGACGTCTAACTTGTTTTTGCAGGGCATGTTGTGATGTGATGTGGTCAAGACGTGATGCTATATTTTATTGTATGAGATGATCATGTTTTGTAACCGAGTTATCGGCAATGGCAGGAGCCATATGGTTGTCGCTTTATTGTATGAAATGCAACGCCATGTAATTGCTTTACTTTATCACTAAGCGTAGCGATAGTCGTAGAAGCAATAGTTGGCGAGACGACAACGATGCTACGATGGAGATCAAGGTGTCGCGCCGGTGACGATGGTGATCATAACGGTGCTTGGCGATGGAGATCACAAGCACAAGATGATGATGACCATATCATATCACTTATATTGATTGCATGTGATGTTTATCCTTTATGCATCTTATCTTGCTTTGATTGACGGTAGCATTATAAGATGATCTCTCACTAAAATTATCAAGAAGTGTTCTCCCGAGTATGCACCGCTGCGAAAGTTCTTCGTCTTTGAGACACCACGTGATGATCGGGTGTGATAGGCTCTACGTTCAAATACAACGGGTGCAAAACAGTTTGCACGCGAATACTCAGAGTTAAACTTGACGAGCCTAGCATATAACAGATATGGCCTCGAACACGGAGACCGAAAGGTCGAACGTGAATCATATAGTAGATATGATCAACATAGTGATGTTCACCATTGAAACTACTCCATCTCACGTGATGATCGGACATGGTTTAGTTGATTTGGATCACGTAATCACTTAGATAACTGGAGAGATGTCTATCTAAGTGGGAGTTCTTAAGTAATATGATTAATTGAACTTTAATTTATCATGAACTTAGTCCTGGTAGTATTTTGCAAATTATGTTGTAGATCAATAACTCGCGTTGTTGCTTCCCTATGTTTGTTGCTTTCATATGTTTATTTTAATATGTTCCTAGAAAATTGTATTGAAAATGTTAGTAGCAATGATGCAGATTGGATCCGTGATCTGAGGTTTATCCTCATTGCTGCCTGTAAGAATTATGTCCTTAATGCACCGCTAGGTGACAGACCTATTGCAGGAGCGGATGCATACGTTATGAGCGTTTGGCTAGCTCAATATGATGACTACTTGATAGTTTAGTGCACCATACTTAACGGCTTAGAATCGGGACTTCAAAGGCGTTTTGAGCGTCATGGACCATATGAGATGTTCCAGGAGTTGAAGTTAATATTTCAAGCAAATACCGAGTTGAGAGATATAAAGTCTCCAACAAGTTCTATAGCTAAAAGATGGAGGAGAATCGCTCAACTAGTGAGCATGTGCTCAGATTGTGCAGGTACTTCAATCGCTTGAATCAAGTGGGAGTTAATCTTCCAGATAAGATAGTGATTGATGAATTCTCTAGTCACCATCACCAAGTTAGTAGAACTTCGTGATGAACTATAATATGCAAGGGATGACAAAAGTAATTCCCAAGCTCTTCGTGATGCTGAAATCGTGAAGGTAGAAATCAAGAAAAGAGCATCAAGTGTTGATAATTGACAAGACCACTAGTTTCAAGAGAAGGGCAAAGGAAAGAAAGGGAACTTCAAGTAGAAAGACAAGTAAGTTGTCACTCCTGCGAAGAAGCCCAAAGCTGGACCAAAGCCTGAAACCGAGTGCTTATAATCGCAAAGGAAATGGTCCTTTGGAAGAGGAAATGCCCTGAATATTTGGTGGATAATAAGGATGGCAAAGTGAACAAAAGTATATTTGATATACAGGTTATTGATGTGTGCCTTACTAGTGTTTATAGTAGCCCTGAGTATTTGATACTCATTCGGTTGCTAAGATTAGTAACTCGAAACAGGAGTTCTGAGAATAAGCAGAGACTAGTTAAAGGGAAGTGACGATGAGTATTGGAAGTAGTTCCAAGATTGATATGATCATCATCGCACACTCCCTATACTCTCGGGATTAGTGTTGAACCTAAGTAAATGTTATTTGGCGTTTGCGTTGAGCATAAATATGATTTGATCATGTTTATTGCAATACGGTTATTCATGTAAGTTAGAGAATAATTATTGTTCATTTACATGAATAAAACCTTCTATGGTCATACACCCAATGAAAATGGTTTGTTGGATCTCGATCGTGTGATACACATATTCATAATATTGAAACCAAAAGATGTAAAGTTAATAATGATAGTGCAATTTATTTGTGGCACTGCCGTTTGGGGTCATATCGGTGTAAAGCGCATGAAGAAACTCCATAAAGATGGATTTTCGAAATCACTTGGTTATGAATCATTTGATGCTTGCGAACCGTGCCGTTTGGGCAAGATGACTAAAACTCCGTTCTCCGGAACAATGGAACAAGCTACTGACTTATTGGAAATAATACATACCGATGTATGCGATCCAATGAGTGTTGATGCTCGTGGCAAGTATCGTTATTTTCTAAACTTCACATGATGATTTGAGCAGATATGGGTATATCTACTTGATGAAACATAAGTCTGAAATAGTTGAAAGGTTCAAAGAATTTCAGAGTGAAGTGGAAAAATCATCGTAACAAGAAAATAAAGTTTCTGCGATCGATCGCGAAGACGAATAATTGAGTTCTGAGTTTGGTCTTCAATTAAAATAATGTGGAATAGTTTCACAGCTCACGCCACCTGGAACACCGCAATGTTATGGTGTGTTCGAACGTCGTAACCGCACTTTATTGGATATGATGCGATCTATGATGTCTCTTATCGGTTTACCACTATCATTTTGGAGTTATGCATTAGAGACAGCTGCATTCACGTTTAAAAGGGCACCATCTAAACACGTTGAGGCGACACCGTATGAACTATGGTTTAGCGATAAACCTAAGTCGTCGTTTCTTTAAAGTTTGGAATTGTGATGCTTATGTGAAAAAGTTTTCACCTGATAAGCTCGAACCCAAATCGGAAAAGTGCGTCTTCATAGAATACCCAAAGGTAACTATTGGGTACACCTTCTATCACAGATCCGAAGGCAAGATATTCGTTGCTAAAAATGGATCCTTTCTAGAGAAGGAGTTTCTCTCGAAAGAAGTGAGTGGGAGGAATGTAGAGCTTGATAAGGTAATTTGTACCTTCTCCCGAATTGGAAAGTAGTGCATCACAGAAATCAGTTCCTGTGATTCCTACACCAATTAGTGAGGAAGTTAATGATGATGATCATGAATCTTGAGCAAGTTGCTACCAAACCTCGTGAGGTCTTCGAGTAAGATCCGCACTGAGTGTGGTACGGTAATCATGTTCGGAAGTCATGTTACTAGACCATGATGAACCTACGAACTATGAGGAAGCGATGATGAGCCCAGATTCCATGAAATGGCTTGAGGCCATAAAATCTGAGATATGATCCATGTATGAGAACAAAAGTATGGACTTTGATTGACTTGCTCGATGATCAGCAAGCCATGTTAAATAAATGGATCTTCAAGAGGAAGGCAGATCTTGATAGTAGTGTTACTATCTACAAAGCTAGACTTGTCGAAAAGGTTTTAGACAAAGTTCAAGATGTTGAATACAATGAGATTTTCTCACTTGTATCGATGCTTAAAAGTCTGTCCGAATCATGTTAGCAATTGCCACATTTTATGAAATCGGCAAATGGATGTCAAAACTGCATTCCTTAATGGTTTTCTTAAAGAAGAGTTGTATATGATGCAACGAGAAGATTTTGTCATCCTAAAGGTGCTAACAAAATGTGCAAGCTCCAATGATCCATCAATGGGTGGTGCAAGCATCTCGGAGTTGGAATATACGCTTTGATGTGTTGATCAAAGGATATGATTTTATACAGACTTTTGAAAAGGCTGTATTTACAAGAAAGTGAGTGGGAGCACTACAGCCTTTCTGATAAGTATATGTGAATGACATATTGTTGATCGAAAATAATGTAGAATTATTCTGCAAAGCATAAAGGAGTGTTTGAAAGGAGTTTTTTCAAAGAAAGACCTCGGTGAAGCTGCTTACATATTGAGCATCAAGATCTATAGAAATAGATCAAGACGCTTGATAAGTTTTTCAATGAATACATACCTTGACAAGATTTTGAAGTAGTTCAAAATGGAACAGTCAAAGAAAGAGTTCTTGCCTGTGTTACAAGGTGTGAGATTGAGTAAGACTCAAAACCCGACCACGGCAGAAGATAGAAAGAGAATGAAAGTCATTCCTATGCATCAGCCATAGGTTCTATAAAGTATGTCATGTTTGTGTACGGATCTATTGCATACCCTACCACTAAGCTTGGCAAGGAGTGCAATAGTGATCTAGGAGTAGATCAATGGACAGCGGTCAAAATTATCCTTAGTAGAATAAGGATATGTTTCTCGATTATGGAAGTGAAAAAGGTTCGTCGTAAAGGGTTACGTCGATGCAAGTTTTAACACTAATCTAGATGACTCGAGTCTCTATCTGGATACATATTGAAAGTGGGAGCAATTAGCTAGAGTAGCTCCGTGCGAGCATTGTAGACATAGAAATTTGCAAAATACTTACGGCTCGAATGTGACAGACCCGTTGACTAAAATTATCTCACAAGCAAAACATGATCACACCTTAGTACTCTTTGGGTGTTAATCACATAGCGATGTGAACTAGATTCTGACTCTAGTAAACCCTTTGGGTGTTGGTCACATGTCGATGTGAACTATGGGTGTTAACCACATATAGATGTGAACTATTGATGTTAAATCACATGGCGATGTGAACTAGATTATTGACTCTAGTGCAAGTGGGAGATCAAGGAAATATGCCCTAGAGGCAATAATAAAGTTATTATTTATTTCCTTATATCATGATAAATGTTTATTATTCATGCTAGAATTGTATTAACAGGAAACATAATACATGTGTGAATACATAGACAAACAGAGTGTCACTAGTATGCCTCTACTTGACTAGCTCGTTAATCAAGATGGTTATGTTTCCTAACCATAGACATGAGTTGTCATTTGATTAACGGGATCACATCATTAGGAGAATGATGTGATTGACTTGACCCATTCCGTTAGCCTAGCACTTGATCGTTTAGTATGTTGCTATTGCTTTCTTCATGACTTATACATGTTCCTGTAACTATGAGATTATGCAACTCCCGTTTACCGTAGGAACACTTTGGGTGCTACCAAACGTCACAATGTAACTGGGTGATTATAAAGGAGTACTACAGGTGTCTCCAAAGGTACTTGTTGGGTTGGCGATTTGAGATTAGGTTTTGTCACTCCGATTGTCGGAGAGGTATCTCTAGGCCTTCTCGGTAATACACATCACTTAAGCCTTGCAAGCATTACAACTAATGAGTTAGTTGTGAGATGATGTATTACGGAACGAGTAAAGAGACTTACCGGTAACGAGATTGAACTAGGTATTGGATACCGACGATCGAATCTCGGGTAAGTAACATACCGATGACAAGGGAACAACGTATGTCGTTATGCGGTTTGACCGATAAAAGATCTTCGTAGAATATGTAGGAACCAATATGGGCATCCAGGTTCCGCTATTGGTTATTGACCGAGAATGGTTCTAGGTCATGTCTACATAGTTCTCGAACCCGTAGGGTCCGCACGCTTAACGCTTCGATGACAGTTCATTATGAGTTTATAAGTATTGATGCACGAAGGTTGTTCGAGTCCCGAATGTGATCACGGACATGACGAGGAGTCTCGAAATGGTCGAGACATAAAGATTGATATATTGAAGCCTACATTTGGACATCGGAAGGTTCCGAGTGAAATCGAATTCTGAGAGTACCGGAGGTTACCGGAACCCCGGAACTACATGGGCCCATAGTGGGCCTTGGAGGAAAGGAGAAGGGCAGCCCTAGGTGGCGCGCCCCCCTTCCCTAGTCCTATTAGGACTAGGAAGGTGGGTGGGCCCCCTCTCTCTCTTTTCCTCAGGAATCCTAATCCAACTAGGATTGAGGGGAATCCTACTCCCGGAGGAGTAGGACTCCTTGCGCGCCTCCCCTTGGGCCGCCACCTCCCCTTGGCTCCTTTATATACGGGGCAGGGGCACCCCATAACACACAAGTTGATCTACGGATCGTTCCTTAGCCGTGCAGCGGTGCCCCTCCACCATATTCCACTTCGGTCATATTGTCGCGGAGCTTAAGCGAAGCCTGCGCCGGAGAAGTCATGTCGTCATGAGCTTAGGCGAAGCCCTGCGTCGGTGGAGCATCATCATCGTCACCACGCCGTCAGGTTGTGGAACTCATCCCGACACTTTCTTTGGATCGAGTCAGGGGATCGCCATCGAGTGAACGTGTGCGAGAACTCGGAGGTGCCGACGTTCGGTGCTTGGATCGGTCGGATCGTGAAGACGCACGACTACATCAACAGCGTTGTTATAACGCTTCGCTTTCGGTCTCACGAGGGTGCGTGGACGGACACTCTCCCTCTCGTTGCTATGCCATCACCATGGTCTTGCGTGATCGTAGGAAATTTTTGAAATTACTCGTTACCCAACAAGAGAAGCCCTCCGTGATCAATGCCCCCTCGCGCGAGCGCGGAAAAGGCCCCAAGATGGGATCTCACGGCACAGAGAGTTGCGGCGGTGGAAATAGGGTTTTGGCTCCTGTTCTGATGTTTCCAGGGTATATGAGTATATATAGGCAAAAGAGGTCGGTCAGGAGAGCTACGAGGGGCCCACGAGGGTGGGGGCGCGCCTCCCTGCCTCGTGGCCTCCTCGTTGATTGCTTGACGTCCACTCCAAGTCCTCTAGATCACGTTTGTTCCGAAATCACGTTCCCGAAGGTTTCATTCCGTTTGGACTCCGTTTGATATTCCTTTCCTTCAAAACACTGAAATAGGAAAAAAAACAGCAATTTGGGTTGCGCCTCCGGTTAATAGGTTAGTCCAAAAAATAATATAAAAGTGTATAATAAAGCCCATTGAACATCCAAAACAGATAATATAATAGCATGGAACAATAAAAAATTATAGATACGTTGGAGACGTATCATTGGTCCAATTAGAGCTCGATATAGATCCTCTAATACTCACAATTAGAAGTCCAGTGTGGTTGTAATCTCCTCCCTCTAATTCTCTGGCGATGATTAGCTTTGGTCTGCGAAGCGCTGCCGGATCGTGAAGACCGTACACTTGCAAACTGTGAAGAGGCCATGCTTTCGATCTTCCGTTCGAGGGATTATTCATGGGCGGTTTGAGAGATCATTCATCTATGGTTCGAGGGACTTAAAGAATGATCCACACTGACTCTTCTTCCACTGCAACTCGGAGTTGGTAACGGTCTGATCCAAACCACATCCTCATAGTGTTCCTGGTTGATCGTAGGTTGATTTTTCATTCTTTTTTTTTACTATGTTTCCCAACAAATACTTAGCTACTACTACAAACCTATAGTTGTGATATGGACTATCCACCTCATGGAAGAAGTGAACCGAAGATTTTGGTGGAGATGTATGTAGAATCACCTCCTCCCCCCTAAACAGTCTCTAGAGATATGAAATGATTGTTTTTCTCCTCTTCTTTCCGGGCATGCTCTTTGTACGATGAAGAAAAATCACATAATTAACGCGAAAAGGGGATACTAGGAAATCCTGGACCGGAGGGTGGTGGAGGTTGGCACCTTCAGTCGCCCTTTCACATTTCTTTTGGGTCTTTTCTTTTGATATCGCCTCTTTTTTTTCTCTAGATTTTTATCTTTTCAACTCCTAAAAAATAGCCTTTTCTAGAGGGAAGTGATTTATGATGGCTATTAGTATGCTAGTCCTCAAAGCCAATCAGTTTTATAAGTAAAAACACAACTAAACTTTGAAGAATAAATACATTAATTTTCGATATATTACCCCTCCCTCATTCCACTTCACGTTCCTCATGCATTTCCTTCTCTCTGGACCGCACACCTCCTCAGATTTGTCGTCACCGCCAACAACCTTGTCTTGATGCATGTTAGGCACTCCTTTGTCGACGTCGTGGGGACTCGTCACCTTGCCAACAACCACATACTTTTTCATCCCCATCATCAGTCATCTTGTTGTCCTAATCTTTTATCGTCCTCAAACCGCTCATTTTCTCCCGTCCACTACGAAGGCCAATGCTACAAGTATTAACTGTTTTGCAACTACATTGTACTCAGAAAATCTATAAATCATGACAAAAAATGAAGCCTACAAAATCCACAAATCAATGTCTTGGCAAGTCATATTTTTCAAATTGCCTAATTTGTAGACAATCGGGAACTTCTCTAGCGGTGGGCAATGCAACTTGGTAAGCAACCAATTGATAGCCAGCATTTTTGGCTTTATCCAAACATTGGCAAACCAAATCTGGTATCAAAGCAAGCATGCCCTTATGCTCTTGCTGAGGTTGACTAACCTTAGTTAAAAATCATGGCACTTATAATGGATCGGAGCGAGTAGTATTTTGTTATAAAAGAAGCCTACTAAATGAAAAAATGCCCCCCTAATAATCCGAGCTCAAATGCACCTTTACGAATAATAAAATAAATAAAAATATAAACAAATTCAAACGATATTGCTTTTTACACGATAATTTTTTATATATTTTTGTATGGCTGCAAATTTTCGTGATGAAATCACATTCATGGAGATTTGGACAAATTTTAACAAATTCTGCATTTTTTCCCAGAGCATTAATAATGTTTTTCTCCACGGAAATTTGAAGGTACGTAGAACATTTAACAGTGTTCGTTGCTAAAAAAATATAGATTTGTAAAATTTGTCTGTCAGTTTTTATTTTTATTTTCACTGTTTTTTATTAGGTGCATTTGAGCTCGAAATAAGAATGTGGCAAATATCTCATTTCTCCGTCTAATCGTGACGCGACACGCGAGCCTCGTCCTCACCTCCTGCTCTATAAAACAGGGAGAGCCCATCTTTCCTTCCAGGTTCCAACAGACCCCGACCGCCCCCGCCGCACAGCGCTACTCAGACGCCGGCGGCGACCCGTCCCACCACCAAGGCGGGCGGGCGCGGAGGGAGGAGGGCCCCGGACCCAAGGAGCCCAGGAGAGGAAACCATGGGCGCCGAGGCAGAGCAGCAGCAGCAGCAGCTTCCTCCTCCTCCCTCCCCCCAGGCCGGCAAGGCGGACCCGCCGGCGGTGGTGGGGCTGCAGGTGTCGGCGCTGATCGACCACGTCGCACGCGTCGACTGGTCCCTCCTCGACCGCGTCCCCGGCGACCGCGGCGGCTCGCAGCAGGTCCATCCCGACCCTTCCCTCTCCCAACGCTTTGTGCACGCCGTCGTGATTCATCTCGTACACCGAGACGGACTGCCGCCCCGGTTTCCGTTTTGTCTCCAATTATTGAGCTGATGGTGGATCGCCATGTGCTCCTGCAACTCTCGTGGGTTCAGCCTAAAAGAACTCTGCTCGGTCTCAAAAGAAAACTGCGCCGCCACCGTACGTTTCTTGCTGTTCCTAGCTGCCGGACATGTGATATTTGGATCTCCTGTCCCTAAAATTATATCATTCATTCTCTTTTGCAGAATTCCCCCTTTTCTGTGTCAAAAAGTTCATGTTACTGAACTGTTCGCCTGCTTAAAAATCAGCGGGCTTCCCCGTACATTTTTGTGATTCTCTTTGCTATTTTTGTGACCCTCTTTGTTATGTGGCCATCAGAGGTTCTTCAGTATTCTTCAAAATGTTTGACTTGCTAGTTCTGGCTTTGGGGGTTAGCTCAGTGCAGATTCGCCCCCCACCCCTCCCGTACCACTGCAGTCTTCTCTGCACTGAATTCAAATAAAAATAGTAAAGCACTACTGTGGGTAGATTCAGGTGCACAATACACTATATGTTGTGTTGCTTTCATTGTTGAAAGGCTTGTTTATGGTTTGGCCTGCACACTTCTGGAATTGTCAAACAAGGCTTCATGTCGTACAACCTGATTGGTCCACTGACTAGTTTATTTGGTTTAGGTCTTGGGGCTGGTACATGTTTTGTACCGGACAACACCTTGTCACTATCACCTAGTGTTCTTGACCTTCCGTTTTACACAACATATAGTTGCAGGCTCAACAGCTTGTCAGAAAATATCCATAGTTATAGTGTCTCATTCTCATGTTTCAACTCCAGTTCCAGTTTTTTTTTGCGGGTCTGCTTCTTTTGATGACCTTGATACATCAAAAAGAGGTTCCAGTTTTTCAACTCCAGTTCCAGTTATGAACACAGAAAAGAGGTTCTTGAAAGAAATGGAGCAGAGTCTGCTTCTTTTGATGACCTTGATGCTTCATTTTAAGTCGCAGACATTCAGAACATTTTAATGTGCAGCTGCTGAGTCCTGTTGTCCTCTCTAGAATACGGTACCTGCTCACTAGGAAACCATAATTTCACGATTCTGAGATTCCATCTTCGTCTTTAGATTGCTAAATTTGGCATACGTGTTTTCTCTAAATTATGGGATTTTATTATGCCTTTTAACACATGATGCCCATGAAGTTTCAGTTGAGACGGCTAATTTGTACTAACCACACTCACTCCATCTATCAAATTATCTCCTGTCTAACTGAGGGGCTGAGATAGGTGATTCTACAACTCACCTTGCTGGAGCGTTGTCAAATTTGCCCTGCAAAAAAGGGAACCTTGTCAATATCCTTCTTGTTATTTTAGTACAAGTCGAAGAGCACTGCATATTTGTTTAGGGGGTAGTATCCCGCAGCGCAAAATCACTTGCACGTGAAAAACAGTTTAGAGGCAAACTTATCAATGGAAATTGGAAAGTGAAGGTATAGTGTTTGTAGTCAACATTCATTCACTTCTTGTAGGCCTTAGTTATTAATAAATAGACTGAAGAACAGTGTATTTGTCCTTTTTTTTCCTATCTACGACTCTACATCACGCACTATTTCTGAAGAGTCATGGATTGGCTGCGTGTGAAAACATTTTTTTTGAAACAAGACGTGTGAAAACATTTACAAATATAATAGAACTGATATTGCATTGCTATATGGGGATTGTGAACCTTACATTCAGTTGTTATGTTGTGAATTTATTTGACGATTGTATTACGATTCACAGGTATCTTTTGAGGAGTTGGATCATATTCTGAATGAAGTGAATGCCCTTATCCTTCCTTCCCATGACGACCCCACTCCAGTAAGAACTATGGCTGGTGGTAGTGTTGCCAATACAGTTCGGGGTCTCTCGGCTGGTTTTGGGATATCAACGGGAATAATTGGAGCTCGTGGAGATGATGACCAGGGTATTTTGTTTGTCAACAACATGAGCTTTAGTGGTGTAGATCTCACAAGATTAAGGGCAAAAAAGGGGCACACTGCACAGGTAGACTAAAATCCAAAGCTAACTTTATGTTATTCCCCTTATTTTGCTACTTAGTGGACAAGGCTGAAAGAGTGCCATTATAGTGTGCATGCTTAGTTGATGCAAGTGGCAATCGCACCATGCGCCCATGCCTATCTAGTGCAGTCAAGCTCCAGGTAACCCGTTGTTTGACGCAGTGTTAAATGTTATATAGCTATTTTCTCTCAGCAATCCTAATCTTGATTCACCATTTGTCCATGTGACAGGCCAATGAATTCAGTAAGGAGGACTTCCAAGGCTCTAAGGTGGTTTCCTTTTCCTTTTACTCTACAATCTTTGCACACATGTTCCATCATAAATTGCTGCCCAGAAAGCAAATTCTGTAAAATGTTTGTCTAATCTGGATATCCATGATTGGATACTGATGTGATGCAGTGGCTGGTTGTGAGATATGCGCAACAAAACCTCGCTCAGATTATTGAGGCTATCAGGGTTGCAAAGCAAGAAGGCCTCTCAGTGTCATTAGATTTGGCTAGTTTTGAGGTTTGACTGCAGATTTAAGAAGCTCATTGCTCAGTTGATCCTAATTTGCAAAAACAGTCAGATTTAGTTTCTTTGGTTTATCTCATTCGTGCAGATGGTTCGCGACTATAGGTCACAGCTAATTGCCCTGTTGGAGACAGGCAACATTGACCTTTGTTTCGCCAACGAGGATGAAGCTAGGGAGATCATAGGGTGATTTTCTCTACTATTATAAATCATTGTATTTATGTAGGGAAAAAATAGATGGGGTAAATTCAAACTGAAAAGCAAATTCGTTTTCTTTCTTTCTGCAGCAAACTGTACATGGCCTTCTTTCATTCCCTTATTCTTATGCATCTGATATTCATCTATATGTACAGGGGAGGGCTGACATATGATCCAGAGGATGCACTTGCGTTCTTGTCCAAGCACTGCAAATGGGCCGTCGTGACTCTCGCTTCAAAGGGGTGCATTGCCAAACATGGCAAGCAGGTGAGACTCAAGCATCAAAACATCAACAATGTTCTCTCCATCTTCCGACCAATTACAGCCAAGCAATAGAGTGTCGATGCTAACCAGCATGTATTTCCTTAGAAGCAAAAGAGAGATGCTAGCACTAGTTGAGCTTGAGCCTGGTTCAGCTTGTAGAGTTGAGCCAAAAATGATCTGTGTGCATGCAGGTAGTTCATGTGCCAGCCATCGGGGAGAGCAACGCGGTGGATGCCACTGGTGCGGGCGACCTGTTCGCGAGCGGGTTCCTGTACGGGCTGGTGAAAGGGCTCCCCCTGGAGGAGTGCTGCAAGGTCGGGGCGTGCAGTGGCGGGTCGGTGATCAGGGCCCTCGGCGGGGAGGTGAGGCCGGAGAACTGGCAGTGGATGTACAAGCAGATGCACGCCGGTGGGCTGCTGCTCCCGGAGCTCAAGAACTGAGCCTCGCCTATGCGAGAAAAAGAACATGTGTTCAGCCCCATTGGCTGGTTGATTGTATCGCTGATTGGAAGTGCTTGCTCCCATTGATCTCCCATGCGTGTATGGGAATGGGTAGGCACGTTGATGATGATTTGCTGGAGGTGAATGAAGAGATGAAATGAAAAGAACTGATGTGGTATCATGCATATGTGTCTGGATTTGAATTTGACTCGAAATTCAAACATCTGACTGGTAATACTAAATGAACATAAACGAAGTCATTTTTATTACTAGGACCTCATCGAGGTGATAGGGTTTCTGTGATTTCATAAAGAAGAATATTGTTGGCTCGGTTCATAAGTAAAACCAGGCCGAAAACCAATACCAGACAGCAGCTTGATTGATTAAGGGACAATCAATCGAAAACCCCAACAACGACCACAAAAAAAGAAGAAGAAAGAGATAAAAACAACAAAGCCACCACCGCCCGTCGTCTCCGGCATTGACCCTTGCCGATCAATAGAACTTTCACCCAGAAAGAAGCCGCCCACAACTCCCTGCCGAACCTTGGGATAGGGCCCGATGGGGGCTCGATATTTGGCCATTTTTAGTAGAAAGTTTTGACATGGTTTTCACCGGCTTTTCGATATTAAGAAAACTTGTTTTTTTTTCTTTGTTGTGTAGAAAAATATACTTTTGGAAGGAAACAAATCAAGATCCCATCGATTGAAGCCAAATGAAGCAACTTTTGTTGTGCACCAGTGCTTCCAGAGCACAAGACGACGTATGGTACAAGTGCAATTGAACACAATCGTTCAAATTCAAAAGAGTGCTAAAAGATAGTAGTATCTTTGGCCACTTTTAGCAGAAGGTTTTGACATGGTTTTCATCAGGTTTGATATTTCTCATGTCTTTCTAACATTAACCCTTCGAGAAAAAAAGAAAAGTTGGTTTTCCTTTACTGTATAGAAAAATACACTTTTGGAAGGAAACAAATCAAGATCCCATCGATTGAAGCCAAATGAAGCAACTTTTGTTGTGCACCAGTGCTTCCAGAGCACAAGACGACGTATGGTACAAGTGCAATTGAACACAATCGTTCAAATTCAAAAGAGTGCTAAAAGATAGTAGTATCTTTGGCCACTTTTAGCAGAAGGTTTTGACATGGTTTTCATCAGGTTTGATATTTCTCATGTCTTTCTAACGTTAACCCTCCGAGAAAAAAAGAAAAGTTGGTTTTCCTTTACTGTATAGAAAAATACACTTTTGGAAGGAAACAAATCAAGATCCCATCGATTGAAGCCAAATGAAGCAACTTTTGTTGTGCACCAGTGCTTCCAGAGCACAAGACGACGTATGGTACAAGTGCAATTGAACACAATCGTTCAAATTCAAAAGAGTGCTAAAAGATAGTACTTTTAATCCATGCACCTGCGAATACATATATAAAGATATTTTTCCCTATTTCGTTAGTATAATCACACACAAAATATGCAATTGCATCAATACAATCACACATCAAAATGCAACAACTAGGTATTTATTCGACATGCATGTTCAGCCCAGAATGCAAATCATGACTATAAAGTTGGTTCATCTGCTACTTTTAGCATCATCAAAAGCAAAAACAAAACTTAGACAAAATCATACAGTTATACACAAATGACAAGTTTACGTACATACACAAATCAAAGTATCATACACATTCATAAAACGGCTGATGTTTTTTACTTTCTCGAAATCATGGCTTAAGTATAAAATCACCACAAACTTTAAACACGAATCCATGGCACTCCCGCCCTCCCGTCGTGCCACTGCCATGGCACTGGCGCCGCGTGTGTCGCGCGCTCTCCGCCCCGCCCCCTCCCCCTCCGCCGCCGCCGCCGCGCTCCTTGCCTCGGCATCGCCTCTCCCCGCGCGCCGCTTCCTCCAGCTCCACGCGCACCTGCTCCGCACGGGCGTCCTCCCCCTCGCGCCCGCCGCCGCCTCCGCGTTCCTCTCCCTCGCGGCCGCCTCCCTCCCGCCCCCTCGCGCGCTCGCCGTCCTCCACCACCACCTCACCCCGGCCTCCGTCCCCTCCACCTTCTGCTGCAACTCCATCCTCCGCTCCCTCTCGGAGCCCGGCGCCCTCGGCTTCCTCCGCCGCATGCGCGGCCTCGGGCGCCGCGGGAACGCCTTCTCCCTGGCCATCGTCCTCAAGCCCTGCCGCACCCTCGCCCACGCGCGCCAGCTGCACGCCAACGTCGTGGCCGAGGGCCACCTCCGCGACGCCCTCCTGGCCACCTCGTTGATGCGGTCCTACGCCACCTGTGGCGCCGGGGACAGCGCGCGTAAGGTGTTCGACGAAATGCTTGTCAAGGACGCCGTCGCGTGGAACGTTCTGATCGCTTGCTACGCGAGGAATAACAGGACGAAGGATACGCTGCGGCTCTTCGATGAGATGAGGAAAGGGGAGGGTGAGGCGGGGCCGGATGAGGTGACCTGCATTCTACTCCTCCAGGCATGCACGAGCCTGGGCGCGCTCGACTTTGGGGAGAAGATATGGGAGTATGCGGTGGAACATGGTTATGGCGGCGAGCTGAAGGTGCGCAACTCGTTGATCACGATGTACACGAGGTGCGGGTGTGTGGAGAAGGCGTACCAGGTTTTCTGCGAGACTCCTCGGAAGAGTGTGGTCACGTGGAGTGCGATGATCTCAGGGTTTGCAGCAAATGGCTTTGGGGAGGATGCTATCTCGGCATTTGAGGAAATGAGTAAATCAGGTGTTGCTCCTGATGCGCAGACTTTTACTGGTGTGCTCTCTGCATGCAGCCATAGTGGGTTGGTTGATGAGGGTTTCAGGTTTTTTGATATGATGCGCTGTGAGTATCAGATGATGCCAAATGTTCGCCATTATGGATGCATTGTTGATCTAATGGGCCGTGCTGGGTTGCTTGATGAGGCATACCATCTTGTGGTTGAAGAGATGAAGGTTGCACCTGATGCGACGATTTGGCGAACTCTTCTTGGTGCATGCCGGGTGCATGGTCATGTTGATCTTGGAGAGAAGGTCATCAGTCATCTAATTGAACTGAAAGCGCAGCAAGCTGGAGATTATGTTCTACTGTTAAATACCTATGCGGCGGTTGGGGACTGGATAAAGGTAGCGGAAGTTAGGAAGTTGATGAAGGAGAATGGAATCCAAACTACTCCTGGCTGCACAACAGTAGAGCTTAACGGTGAGCTCCATGAATTTATTGCAGATGATGATTCACATCCAAGAAAGACTGAGATTTACGGGAAGCTTGATGAGATAAACAGGCATTTGAGAATTGCTGGTTATGTTCCAAATGTGTCATCTGAGTTGCATGATTTGGATTCAGAGGGGAAGGAATGTGCCTTGACCTATCACAGCGAGAAGCTAGCAATCGCTTTTGCCCTTCTTGTGATGCCACAACGTAGACCAATACGCCTGGCAAAGAATCTTCGTGTTTGTGTAGATTGCCACAATTTCACGAAGGTATTTTCTTGTGTTTATAACCGATTGGTGATTGTAAGAGACAGAACCCGATTTCATCATTTCGAGGGTGGCCAGTGTTCATGCAATGATTATTGGTAGAGCATGCGTGCTTTTCTGTTGCATTCATTTGTGATGGATAACAAAGATTTGAAGTGTCCATGCACATTTGGATGTCAGGACCTCAAATTTGCAACCTTGATACCAGATGCACTTGATGACCAGATGTGATGTGATTCGGTGATTTTCAGGCATTCTACTATCAGGGCATATGGACCCAATTCCACAAGGAAAAAAACATAAGTTGCTTTATATGGAATGCAGTCATATCTGTGTGCAGGGTCTTCCCTCGAAGAGTGATGTCTGAGACTTGGCAATGGTTCAGTTAGAAAGACTGTACATGCTGCTTATAGGGGCACTCTTGTAATAAGCATGCTCTGTTGGCATGCAATATAAAATATCCTTGGCTAAAAGCAGAACAAAAAGAGATGATGATTCGTGCCAGTTTCTTGTTGGTCTGGCACATCAGGTTTCGTGACAAGCACCACAAACACAAACAACAAGCAATTTACACTAATTTGTGTTTGTTGCATGCGTGGACCTCTTAGCAGATAATATAGCCAATATTTCTGTAAGTCTGAGAAATGTGACTGAGCATGGCTATTTCAGTTTGGCAGCACTGATTATATATGAAAATCAAGTCAGTAAACCTCCATACCAGATTTTCAAGGACCATTGGCATTATATGTATGACAGTGGCACAATGTTGCAATGCAAGGTGCACAATTGCAGTCCTCTGGTTGAAAATTACATGGCCTACTGATTCCCCACAAGTAATGCTTTGAACAACAACAACAGTATCCTTCAAAGGTTAAAAAAAAACAGTATCCTTCTGCATTTTCTTTGACAGCAAACTGGCACCTGAATATTTTTCTTTAATTGAGAAGTCACCCAGGGCCTAACACCATGCATGTTTGGCTGGTCAGCTGGGGTTCAAAGTCTCACTCCTTACCTAGTCACCCAGGTAATCTGAATTTTGCCCGCATTCTTGTCCGTGGCGAAAAACGGGGCATTCTGTACTGACCAATAAGGAGTTCTGTTTCAGCAGCAGCTCCCAGCCTCGATGAATTCATGATCGTTGATATGATAATGCTCCTACTCGAGAGCTTCACAATCAGATTAGCAGGAGATGCATTTTCCACTGGCACGGTTTATTTTTCATTTCATGCTATGCCTGCAGTAAACTACATGTAATGTAATTGGCAAGTAGTATTAAACATTGCGTCTACAGTGCATCAATTTCAACCCCGGTAGATTTTCTCACTTTGAGCAACCCTATCAGAGTCGCCATATTGCCGGCCTCTATAATGCGTACGGAGCCACTACATATGCACATGGAGGCTGACTAGGTGATGCGCAAGCTCAAAGTGGTCATATTGGCTGCCTCCAAATCGTGGGAATTACTTGTCAACGGGACATGTTTTTTCCCAAATCTCCCTATCATCCCCACTTGAGGTGGGAGGTGCCGTGTCTTCTTGCTTTCCAGCAAAACAGGCGCACTGGGCTTGTAGCCTACGAGCAGAGCGGCCCAACTAATGGCCTGCTATTTTGATTATTTTTTCTGTTTATTTCCAGCAGCTTGACAACGTTTGTCTAAAAAAACAGCTTGAGAACGGGGGCATCACACTGTAGTTGAATAGCGATTATTTTTTCTGTTTATTTCCAGCATTTTGACAACGTTTGTCTAAAAAAACAGCTTGAGAACGGGAGCATCACACGGTAGTTGAATAGCGAAGCAAGATTTTTTATGCGAAAAACATCCAACCTTTTTTTCCGGAAAAATCAGATCTATTATAAAAGTTCATCGGAAGTATAAATCATCTCAAACATAATAAAAATTACACCGAGATTTTGAAACCACCAAACGATCACTATTAATCATTTGTCGTATAAGGAATGTTTTTTGTGAGATTTTATTAATTTATTTATCAACTATAAAGGTAGTATAAAGAAAACAAGAAGTAAAAAATACATCCAAGTCCGTAGAGACCTAGCAATGACTACAAAACTAGAGCGAGCCGACGGCGCGCCGCCGTCTTCGCCTCTCCCTCTTCGGAGCCAGACAAACCTTGTTGTTGTAGACAGTTGGAAAGTCGTTGTGCTAAGGCTCCATAGGACCAACGCACTAGAACAACAATCGCCACTGTTGAAGAGAAGCATATACCGGAAGGATCCAACTTGTAGACGCATGAACACAGACGAACAAAGATGGGATCCCGCGAGATCAGCCGGAGAAACATCCGCACACCCTCCGATGATGCTAGAAACACCACCGGGACGGAAACTAAGCGGGGAGAACCTTATTCCATCTTCAGAGAGTCACCGCCGCTTGACTTCTCTGGGAGGACACAAACCCTAAAAAAGCTCAAAAAATCTTGAAAAAAATGGAGCCCTCCCGCCGGCAAGGGTCGGGATAGACCGGCGCCGGCGCCGGCGGGATGCACGAGAAACCCCAACGTTGAATAGTCGCTCACATACATTCATCCTATGAACCCATGCATGCGCACTCTACCCTGAGTTGCATGGTATCTTGAGATGTACAAAGTCACCACAGGCATAGCATCTCGATTTAATTTATCAACTTTTTCAATAGAGCTGATCTTTTCGGACAAAAATAGGTTGGAAGTTTTCCGCAGAAAAAATCTTGCTTTGCTATTCAATAAATGTGTGATCCTCCCGTTCTCAAGCTGTTTTTTTTTTAGCCAAACATTGTCAAGCTGCTGAAAATAAACAGAAAAGACAATCAAAATAGCAGGCCCATTAGTTGGGCCGTTCTGCTCGTAGGCTACAGCCCAATGCGCCTGTTTTGCAAGAAAGCATGAAGACACGGCACCTCTGACGTGCCTTCGGGCACGGTAGAGGATCTGGTTCCGGTGGGGAGGGGGGCACTTAGGTAAAAAATGACCAAATACAAAGCGTCACTTATGCATATCGCTACACAAGTACTCTGAACCAAGAAGGAAATCAAGGGCAAAAAAATTTGTCCAACCATGAATTTACAATTGTCGTTGGGCCTTTTGTTAGGAGGACAAAGTATGGGGAGGGGGGTATCCTCCTCCGTGTGAATGGCATGCGGCGGTCATGATTGCCAGAGGGTCTTGTACTCATGTCATACAGGCTGAGCTTCTTAAGACGAGGGAGTGAAGGCACAAGTGAGTTCAAACTGCCGTGCCACCACCGCGTGGCAGACGCGGTTGCCAGAAGGTCATGTGATCCCGGCAGAGCTTCTTAAGACGCGGGAGCGAAGGCACTTGCGAGCTATTTTTAACAGAACACTGTCGATTTGAAAACGACATTGTTCTTGTGGTTTCAGAGGTGCCAGTGGCGGAGCAACATGAACATTGATGCCGACGTGTCATCAAGGTGGTGATCGATGAGGCGGCGACAAAGCAGCAAGAGCGGGGGTGTCCTCCCGAAGCCAGCGTGTCACCCCTCCACCCTCCCAATGGACAAAGTGAAGATGGTGCAACAACGTGAGGAGGAGGCACTCAATGTGGGTGGTGATGGAGCGAATGACAAGGCCACCCTCCTCCTTTGGTGGCAAACGCACCCCCAGGCAACAAGGTATTGAGCTTCCGACACCCGCTCAAAGTTTGCCCAGAGGAAGGAGTGGTGCAATGCGTCCATTGCTTTACTGACAAATGGATGATACTCAACCGCCTTCATCACATACACTAGAATGGCACCAAGGACCACGCTGATTAGCACAATTCTACTAACAACCGCGGAGGTATATATCTGCCTTGCCATTGGCGCGAAGGCGTCTACCTTGACTGCTTGATCTTCTCACACGACCCGAGGGAGGGGGGAGTCCTGAGGTATGTTTGGAGGAAACCTTTGATGTTACACCCAAGGATTTGAACAATTTCATCGAGCACACCATCATCGACATGCATGAAGACCGACGTGCTTTTGTCAAGGTCACTCCCTTCATTCTACTCCATTCCAATGAATAAGGAGTGCACATATTTCAATGTTTATATTTGATCATCAATTAGACTAGTAATACATACATTATGTGACTTCAAAATTATGCCATAAAAAACTTTCTTCAAATACGAATTCGATGGTATACTTTTGTCGCGCGTAATCCATGTTTTGTCTATTATAAATTGGTGGTCAAACAAGATTTCCAATTTTATTTTATTTTTGCAGGTGGATTTCCAAAAATGTATGTGTGCCTTATTCACTAAAATGAAGGGAGTGATATCTAAGCCGGTGGCGAAGGCAAACTTGTCGAGGAGGAGCGCGTCAAAGTTTGATTTTCCTATGAATTTCCGGGGCAAAATAAATGTTGAAGAAAAACCTATAAATTGGCAGACAGCTTTGCTTCTTTTTTTTAGGTGATACTTCTTTTTTAGGATATTATTTATATATATATATATATATATATATATATATATATATATATATATATATATATATATATATATAAACAAAATCTAAATCCAAGTTGATGGGCCGAATGGGTTTGGCCCAGAGGAACCAATAACCCTGGCAGTTTCCAGACGCCTCCGTCCATCCCAATTCGTCCGTCCGTCCATTCGTCCAAAGGGGATTACGGCTCCACGCCAGCGCGCCCCGGCACCGCCGATCCAGCCGCGCCGCTGCCGCTGCCGCCGGCGCCCTCGATCGGAGACCTTGGAAGGAGAGCACCCGCGGCAGGAGGGAGAAGATCCAGGGCGCCCCGGCGTAATCTTGCCGCGCAAGGCTCCTCCTGCCGGGACGAATCGCGCCTGCCGCCGCGCCGGCGAACCATGTCGTCGTCCGCGCTGAGGGCCGCGGGGCAGAGGGCGGGGGCGGCCGCCCGGAAGCAGGCGCTCACCCTGACGGAGGCCGCGGCGGCCAGGGTGCGCCACCTCCTCGACCTCAGGCAGCGGCCCTACCTGCGCCTTGGCGTCAAGGCGCGCGGCTGCAACGGCCTGTCCTACACGCTGAATTATGCCGGTATGATAGCTTCGTGTTCCCAGCGTATAAGTTTCATGCTAAAATTCCCTTGTTGCTAGTAGCTTGGTATTTTAGAGGGATGAAGCTGCCATGCCCTGCATCTTGCAAAATTTTGTTTAGATAACCCTGCGATGTTACAGCGATATACACAGCAAACCTAATGAAATTAACTGGCCTGATAAATTAATCCTCACATGCCATTTAGCAAGATCGCTGTGCAAGTTTCAGAGGGGGGAAAGTGGACATATTCATAGGTTCAACTGGTATATATTGCATGTTGTATTGCCCGGTGTTGCTGTTCCAATGCGTGAGTTTCAAGTTAATTAGTTCAGCGTTTCAGAGGTATGAAGCTACCATGTTTTGCATCTTGCAAAATATCATGCAGGAACTCTTCAATGTTACAGCAATATACGCCCCAAACCTAGTGAATTAAATGGCCAGGTAATCTCTCTAAACCTAGTGAATTAATGGCCATGTAGTCTGGCCAAACCTAGTGAATTAAATGCCCAGATATTCTCACCAAACTTAGTGAATTAGTTTGTCAGGTAATCTCTCCTTGGTATACTGTTTTCTTGAGATTGCTGTATAAGTACAGGAGGAGAGAAAGTGAACATAAATATTCTTAAGTTAAATATAAATCGCTGTTATATTGCTTAGCCCTGCCTCTATCCTTCAACATCTAATATGCAGGGTTCCATGCTGTATATTTTGTTTGCTAAAATGTTTGTTATGTTTATGGGGAAGCCATGATGTTTAGTATCCTGAACTTTGGTTTGATATGTCGGCCTCGTTGTTCAACTCATACCATTTTTTGTTTTCTTAGTAACATCTGGCTGAACAATTTCTCCGATTATTAGTCCGCCGATCTAATGTTTTTGCCCGGCCTGTGTCATAAAAAGCCTTGCCCTTATGTACATATATGCAGCCTTGTTCAGATGTTGGTACAGATTAGTGAGCCCTGCCCAGCAAGAAAACACCGATACTTCCAGCAACCAGCATATCTGTATTGAATACCGTATCCGATACAGATTCTTTCCCGATACGTCCCCAATACCTCTCAGGCTCCCCTAAATATATGCTACAGATTAGTGGTGCCGGTGGTGGGCTTCTTTCCACGGTGCTCCAGCTCCCCTTGCCCCCACTCTCTTGTAGAATTCTATCTAATGGAAGGCTGCTGATTTCCTCTTCCTCCCTTTCTCTCTAACTGAACTTTTATGTTTGCTAAGTTGCTGCTACTGTTTGGCTGTTGGTTCTTGCTTCTGCTGGAATCATTGATAAGAAGATACTGGACTGCACTGTCTAAATATATGCTAAATGACTTGATGCTTAATTGTTAACATATTTTTATATATTATTTTCAAAAATAGTCAAACTTAGATCCGTATTGGCACTTTTCAGAAGTGGCGTATTTACATATCCGTACCACCCCGATACTGGTACATGTATCCGTATCGGTGCGATCTAGGTGCCCAGCATGGAACACATTTTTTTTAATAAATAAATCAATCTATTGAGCTTAATTTCCCAAACCAAGAATACATATCAACTGTAGCATTAGTCAGATGTCGGTACAAATTAATGGGGTACTGGTGTTATCCATAGATAGACCAATCTTTTGAGCCTAAAATTTCCCAAGACAAGAATAAATACCACTGTAGCATCATCCTATTATTGTGCAGATTGAACTGCTTCTACATATTCCATCATCTGTTTTCTGCTGTCCATGCTAAAAAAGAATCTTTCCTTGTTCAGAAGAAAAAGGGAAGTTTGATGAGCTTGTTGAAGAGAAGGGCGTGAAAGTACTGATTGACCCCAAGGCCCTGATGCATGTGATCGGCACCAAGATGGACTTCGTCGACGATCCACTGAGGTGCGGTCTCTAGTTTCTGTGCAGAACATGCTTGTTTTCGACCTCCATTGGCTTACCTCTTGTTGGTTACTGATGGTGGCTTGTGTTGCAGGTCAGAGTTTGTGTTCATAAACCCGAACTCGAAAGGGGAGTGTGGATGCGGTGAATCTTTCATGACTACGGGCAGCAAAGGATCTACGTCATGATGCGTCGTGCGATGATGTAAATAGAGCGAAGCATGTGCAGTGGTGGCTCTAGTTACTGATATAATTTTGTCTTGGAAAGCAACGGCAATTGTAAGCTTGTTGCGCTTGCATCCAGGTAGTGAACACTGCAGTGGATTTAATCACGTGATGGATGAACCAGCTTGTTACCGGTACTCTTACATTCATCTTGGCCGTGTTGTTGTTACGCTCACTAATTCTTGTTTGGGAACATACCGAGTGCACGATAATCAAAATAAACACAGCAACATTTCTTCTTTTGTTGTTCTGATACAAAGCCGTCTGGTGGTTTTTTGGGTGGAAATAAAGGCTTATATCTATGGCATCTATCTTCTTAGAAAGTGAATCGTGAGCTCTTGCTTGTTTGAAAATTTATGTACAGAAATTGAGCTGGATCTGGGATGAACCAAGGTCGAATTCTTGGCAGACCTGAAACTGAAATTGAACAACTGCAGCAGAAGCCAGGCACATAGCAGTGAAACTCGTAACATATGCTGATACAACTACGACATGTGTTAGCAGGATGGCACTACGACATTCCATTCAGATATACAACTAAATGACATGAGCTTCTCCATTCTGAAAAACTGCGAGGATAAATTCTTCAGGCAATTACTAGACAAAAAATCATACAGCAAATACAGCATACAGCGCACTCTCTGAATTAGCACCGTTCAAGTACAAAGCAATGCCTGAACTGCAACACGAAGAGAAATTGCCTGAATACTACTGCCGGTACAAAAAATGAATGTGCGGTTAGGAAATGAAGCATGGCACCATTTCTATCAGCCAAAGCACAAACAAAGAAAACAAAATAGTAGAAATCCTATCCCTGAAATACAGTTTCTATCAGATCCGTAAATGGAACAGAACTGCTGTTGGCGCGGACACAGTTTGATATCAAAAGAGACCATGAACAACTTCGCCCTCCCGATTCACGAAACAATTGATCTAAGGAGCGAGTGAACTTCCCGCCAATTAATCTTGTCATTTTGTATTCACGGAATCTAGCCCTAATAATGGAAGATCGCGTCACGTTGTTGTAGCAAATTCCACGGCGAAGCAGAACCGGCGAGAGAAAATCCCTTCTCATGCAAAGAAAAGGCAGATAGTGCACAGAATCGCCACAGAAATTGGGAGGATCGACACCTGCTTCGTGAATCAAGAATTCAAGAGAAGAACAAAATAACGCGAGCATGTACTGAACATTGAGGCAGGCACCGTTACTATTTCTCAAGATCCAGAAACATGGCGGTGCGATTCTTACAGGATAACACAGCCACAAACACACCCGGAGCAGCTAACTACGAAACACAGGAGAAGGAGCACTCTAGGAGGAGGTGAACTTGGTGACGGCCTTGGTGCCCTCGGAGACGGCGTGCTTGGCGAGCTCGCCGGGGAGGACGAGGCGGACGGAGGTCTGGATCTCCCGGGACGTGATGGTGGGCTTCTTGTTGTAGCGCGCCAGCTTGGCGGCCTCGCCGGCGAGCTTCTCGAAGATGTCGTTGATGAAGGAGTTCATGATGGACATGGCCTTGGAGGAGATGCCGATGTCGGGGTGCACCTGCTTCAGCACCTTGAAGATGTAGATCTTGTACGTCTCCACGCTCTTCTTGGCCTTCTTCTTGCCCTTCTTGTCGCCGCCCTCCTTGGCGGCCGACTTCCCCGCCGGCAGCCGCTTCTCGGCCTTGGGCTTCTTCCCGGCGGGCGTCTTCTCGGCCTTCTCCGCCGCGGGCTCCTCCTCCGCGGGCTTCTTCGCCGCCGGCTTCTTCTCGGCCTTGGGCGCCATGGATGCTGACGGAGCGGCCGGCTGGGGTTTGGTTTCGCCGGAGGATGTGTGGGAGATGTGGGGATTGCAGATGAGATGTGGGAAGGCGAGGACGGGGGGCGGAGGATTTTATAGATGGGAGAGGCGAGAGCTGATTGGTGGACGGGTGGTGCCGCGGATCGATGACGTCAATCGATATCAACCGTTCGCCGCTCTTGGGATGGACGGGCTGGATGCGTTTCGACGAGGATCGCTGACGCGAATTGTGGGCGGGCGGCAGGTGTGCTTCCGCGCGCGCTCTGGCAAATTGGAAGGAAGACCCGCGGGCGCGAATTTTACACGGAAATTTGGGGTGCTCGCCCGATTTACGGTGAAGTTATTTTAGATCAAAATATCATGAGCTGCATGACCGCAAATTGGAACGGAAAATATCATGAGCTGCATGACCGCAAATTGGAACGGAGACCCGCGGGCACGAATTTTAGGAACAAAAACGTTTGCATCCGGCGCGCCGGCCGAATGACGCACGGGTCATGTCCATGCAGGCAGAAACTATCCCCTCGTCAGGCATCCTCCTCTGGTCGCGGTCATGGCGTCTCCTAGATTCTTCGCCGCCCGGCCAAATCCTCCCCCACGCCATGGCCGTGCGCCACATCCCTTGATCCTCCGCCGCCCGGCCGTGCTATGACCGCCCACTGGTTGTGCTACAACCAGGCATCGGATATGCTGCATCCGATGACGGGGAGGTCGCGGCCAAATACGACGATGATGTGATTTTTTGCTACAACCGGCAATGAAAAAGCTACCAGCTATAGACGGATTTCTTGCAACTGGCGACGGTGATGCTAGAACCAGGGGAGCGTTTTGCCACTCCCGACGCTGAATGAAGCTATGGCGGAGTAGTTTAGGAGGATCCCAGGCAGGAGGCTTGCGCCTCTTCGATCTCAGATCCGGCTTTGTGCTAGCCTTCTTAAGGCAAACTTGTTTAATTATGTCAGACTCAGATATTGTTGCTTCCACGACTCGTCTATGATCGAGCACTTGTATTCGAGCCCTCGAGGCCCCTGGCTTGTATTATGATGCTTGTATGACTTATTTATGTTTTTAGAGTTGTGTTGTGATATCTTCCCGTGAGTCCCTGATCTTGATCGTACACGTTTGCATGTATGATTAGTGTACGATTGAATCGGGGGCGTCACAGCAAATCCCTCAACTAAAGCTTTAAGGTCCCACTTAACCAACTCCCAAAAATCCTGATAAAAATTAGCAGGGAATCCATCTGGTCCAGGGCTTTTGTTTCTTTTCATACCAAACACTACTTTATGAATTTCATCCACGGAAAAGGGGGACAATAATTCCTCTTTGTCTTGGGCAGATATTTTTTTCCATTTCCATATCCTTCAATGATATGTTGGAATCCTCAGGATGTCCAAAAAGATTTTTATAAAAGTTAGTAATATATTCCATCAGGTTATCATTTCCTTCTATGATCCCTTCATCTTGTTCTAAGGAAATTATTCTGTTTTTTCTTCTCCTCCCATTTACTCTTGCATGATAGTATCTAGTATTTCCATCTCCATCTTTTATTTCTTTGTATTTAAATATCTGTAACCACTTCATTTCTTCTTGTGTCATAATTCTTTTCAACTGCATTCTAAGCTCTTTTTGCTCAGTTCTTTCTGCAGCAGTCAGTCCCATTCTCTCTGCTCTCTTATCAATATCATCCAATTCCTTAATAATTTCTATTTTAATTTTCCTGTGCCAAGCATCCATATTTTTATTCCACCCCTTAGCTTTTTTCCTCAATTCCCTCATCCTAAATTGCCATCTGTCCAACACATCTCCCCTATACTTTTTATTCCATGTTTTATATATAAGCTCCTTAAAGCCCTCTCTCAAAAACCATCCATTTTCATATCTGAAAATATATTTGGTCAAATGTGCTTCCCCTGTGTCTAGGAACAGAGGAGTATGATCAGAGATCTCCCTAGCCCAAGCTTGCAATATGGCAAAAGGATATTTTTCCTCCCATGCAGGACACATCAGCACCCTATCCAGCTTCTCATAAGTGGGATCCTCTTGGTTATTAGTCCAAGTGTACTGTCTTCCATTTAAAGGAAGCTCTCTAAGCCCTGCTTGTTCAATAATAGCATTAAACATAAAGGACCATTGTTCATTTATCATAGGTTTATTTTTCTCTTTATGGTTTCTGATAATGTTGAAATATCCTCCAACCAAACAGGGTAAAGGGTTGTCATGATATAGTCTAGCTAATTCAGCAAGGAAACCAGCTTTCCCTTCCTTCCGCGCATCCTCATAAACTGTAACTAAATTCCAGTGCATTTTAATATTTTCTGTCAAAGACCAGAACTCTAAGGAAATATTGTCCTTTTTCGATATGTTCAACATCAAACAGATCCTTATTAATGCCCACTAGGATTCCCCCTGACATTCCTCTAGGGGGATTCCAGCACCATTGATAGTTTTTCCCCCCACACAGATTATGTAATTCATTCTTTGTGAAGTCTTGCTTGATTGTCTCAGAGATCCCCACAAAGTCCAACTTATGGTCCATGACCATTTCTCTAATATATCTTTTTTTGTGATCTTGCCCAATGCCTCTAACATTCCAGAAAATCCCCTTCATTTTTAAGTAGTTTCCTTCTATTATAATTCCTATTCCACCTAAGAGCTTCTAATCTGTCTTTCCTCAAATCTAAAGTATTTCAAGTTAAGAGGACTAATCAGTCATTTTTCCTTTTTTCCTTCTCAAGACCCCAATCCCAACAGATTGCTTCACACAGCTCAATGTTGGTGAGTTTTTTCTGCCTCCTTTCTTCCCAGAGAAGAATCCCTTAAGGTTTTTAAATTGTTGCTCCTCAAACTCCATATCAGAGTTTTCCAAATCAGAGCACAGATCATCAAAAGCCACATCCCCAGTATTAATATGTACTGGAGTGTCATTATTTTCCCCCATACCTTTTTTTGCTCCAACCTCCTCATCTAATTTTTCTCTTTTAACATTCTGGAAGTACAATTCCCTTCTGGCTCTCTCCATTTTATTGAAAATATCTATATTCTTATCAATCATATCAATAGAGCACCCCAAATCAATCCCCACCACGTAGGCGATATGTAACAATGAAGGGTTAGCACCAAAAACAGAATCCTTACCATAGTTATCCCTTTCTTCACTCGATCTTAGCCATCTCTTCTATTTTCGATCTTCTCTTCCTTTGTTCCTCGTGCTCCTTTTAATTTCCACTTCTTTCTCCTCCCTTCTTTCTCTCGGCCTCAACACCATGCAGGTCGCCATTTTCACCCAGAGTACCTATCGATTCTCGATCGCATTATAGTCTGTTGGTTCATTGTATTTCCCGATTCAGTTTCACTTTTTCGTGTTGGTTTCCCTCTCATAATCTTCTATGTCCATGTTAGCCAGCTCCATTTCATATTGCTCCCTGTTAACTGCCTCTTGAATTAGCTTCTGAATCTCCTCTTGTTGCTGATCGATCTTAGTCTGCATAGTACACTGTTTTTCCTCAAAGTCTTTGATTTTCTACTCAGCTTTGGCCCACAATGCTTGATGTCTAGCTTTATCCTCTTCCAGAGTCTTGATCTTATTAAACATAATGTCATTCTCTTTTGCCACTTCCTTATCTCAGCATGCATTTCTTCTTGCCACAACATCATACTCTCCTCCATTTGCATCTTCAATTTGCTCATTTTCTCATCCACCTCCTCACTCTGCTTGAGAGACAAGCATCCCAATGAAATGTTCCTGTGATCATTTCCTTCCACCCTGGTTCTCTTCTGCTTTCCTCAATCCCCATCTCCATCTTCTAAATTATGAACATTTTCATTTTTCCTCTTGTCCTCCTTGTACCAACCAGCTTCTACCACCCTCTCCACTTCAATCCCAATCTGAACATGAGCAAATCAGGCGTGATTTCCACATGTGGTGGGATTTTCTCCACATCTCGACCCCACATTTGACCCTCACCTTTTCTTCATTGGTGTGTCCATGTCCACTTCAAAGACAGCCCCCCTGCAGCAGAAACTTCACAAATGCCCAAAAATGTCTCAAGCAGTCAGAACCCTACTTATTTTAACCAGATAAAGATGCATTTTTCCCAGAGCCGGGTGATCCGGGGACTGTGGCTGCACCTTGATGACCACCCCGGTCCCAAGCAGATTAAAGTCATTAAATTTAGCCAGTTCTACCAACTTTGCCTTATTGGGGAACCTCATCATGAAACCATTTTGTCCATATTCTTTAACTCTCCACTGCCACCCCCAATCAAACATCTCACCCATAGCCTTTGTAAGCTCAGTTTCATTGATTTTCCCTTCCCTAACAATCACCATTCCTAAGGGGTTGGTATGCTCAGCAACAAGCACATCTTTGCAACTCTGAACCAGAAGGATCCCCAACCCTTTAGAAGCATACCCAACATATTTTGGGACTGGTTTTATTTGTTTCAGCAGATTACAATCAGTAGTGATATGATTTTCTCTACCACACACCAAACAATGTCCCACCTTACATTCCCTTGTGGAGTGTCTTGGATCCTTGCATTTGCCACAAACTTGCTTGTTGATTCTCTCCCCACCCTTCCTGCTTTCATCCAAATTGAGCTGCCAACTGCCTTTCCCCCCCTGTTTCTTCACATCTGCAGCTTGATCTTGGTCCCTCTTCTATCGACTTCTGCAGAAATTGCTCTTGTTTTCATCCTCCTCACGGCCTCTCTATCGGGCCGATTTTCCATAGATTTTCCAAAAGATCTTTCAATAATCTCCTTATCTCCTCCTTTCGGACCTTGAACTAGCTGAGACAAAGAGGAAGTCAACAACTGTTGTTGAGTACTCGACCTGTCCCAACCCATCTGTCTCCTTCTCCTTCCCCACACCAATTCTCACCACATCAGTTTCTTTCTCACTTTTATCACCCATCGTCTCAGAATCACCGTCGTGGCTTGCCACTTCAAATCTTCACCCCTATCCTCTGCAAAGATAATCCTCTTCCTCTCCATCTCCTCCGCCACCCCTATATCCACCACCAAACCTACCATAGCCTCTCCCCAATTGCGAATCATCGGTCATATTGTGTCTTCCTCCCGCCCAACCTCCCCCTGTTGTTGTAGTTGAATCTACCTCTGCCAAATCCTCCATCTCGTCCACGATAAAACCTAGGGCCTCCAAAACCTCTCGCCTAAATTTCCAGCCATCTCTTCACCGACGGCAGTGGTGGAAGGGGAGGAACCCTAGGCGATGAGAATGTTGAGTCCCATCACTCTCACTCCCTTTTATAGATGTCACCCCACCCACCCTATCTTGGGCCGTGGACTCCCCCAGCCCATTGGGCCCCCACCATTCCAGGCCCAGCTCTAGGTCCATATTCAAATATCTTCCAATAGAGCCCCCAAAAATAATCGGGGTCTCTCCAGTTTATCTTTTCAACCATCTTATTCTCTTTCCCTATTTGGGTGCAGGGGCCCCAATTGGGATTTCATGGATCACTACATCTCCAAAATCAAGACACGCTAGTTCATACCAAGGCGGAATAGGGTGTATAGCACCTTTTCATATGCTCATAAACAACTTGTGCATCAATTCTATCACGTCGACATTATTAACCACAATTTTTCCCCAATCCCTCTACATTCTTCCTCTGAGATTCATCCCGACCTTCTCACATAATCCTTTGCAGTCATCTGCATTCTGGGATTTCAACCCATTTCTTTCATTGCTTTTGTGTCGGGGCCTAATTTTCCCTTTGTTTCTTCCCATTATAGCATCACCCACCTCAATCGAAGTAGTAGAGACTAGGTATTTGGGATTTGGAGACATACCTTTGGCGAGGAAAGTGGAATCCCCCTCTACCTCCACCTCGGAGCCCTCACCAGCCAACAACCAGAAGTGGTTCCCGGCCGGCGAGCACCCTACTAGCGGCGGGAGAGGGCGAGGAGGCGAGGCGAGCGCCTCGGGAAGCGAGGGGAGCGGCGAGGAAGTGTCGGAGTCGCCGTCCTCCTGCGTCTTGGCGTCGCCATCACCACCATCTCTTCCTCTGCGTCCTCCTCGATCTCGATCGGAAGCCACCGGGAGCACGAGCGGAATCCCCCCACCACCTGCTGGGCGCATGCGGCATCGCTTGGCTTGCATCGGCGGTGGCGCCCTCGGCTGGATCAGCGATAGCGGAGGAGCGAAACACCTCCATTTCTCTCGCCTGCCGGATCCGAGATTCCGCTTCAACATCGCCTGAGGAGCACTCCCATCGCGTGGTGTCGATCGTAGTTGGGGAAGCAGCGGAGGATCTCCTCCCCGAGCTTGTCTCTCACCATCTCGGGCGTCGTTGAGAGCCTTCGCCGTTGGGAACCACCGATCGATCTCTTGAAGTCTCCCCATCGGCACTCGTCGCCGTCCGCCGCCCACATCTTCTCATTGGCGCGTCGTCATCGAACCCTAGCTCTGCGGGCTGCGGCGTCGCGGTGGCGATTTTGGATCGGATCTGCGAGAGGAAGTGGTGGAGGAAGTGGAGACGAGCCAAAAGCGCCGGCTCGATAACCCTCTCCTCACCCCGCCGCCATTAATCTCCTCGGGAACCGCCACCGAGCGCCCACCCTTCACCGCCGCAAAACGCGCCAAGTGGCAAGGAACGCCACCATCCGCCCCACCCCGATCCCTCATCATCCGCCAACTTCGCGTCGACCACCACATCCTCACCGTCGACGAGCTCCGGCCGCCTCCCCCGCCGTGAATCGCACCGGTCGGAAGATTAGCGGCCTTGAGCCGAGGTTGGGGACGTAGTCACAACGAAAGCACAGGTCGCGCGCGGTGTGGGCATCGCACGGGAGCATGGCGCACGAGAAGCGTGCGTCGCACGGGAGCGTGCGTCACACGGAAGCCATCACCAAACAAACCTGCAATAGGAGGGGATAACCAATACAAACCTTGTAGGTTCTACCCGAGCTCATCGGAGATGACGGCGTGGTCCCATGCGTAGATCAGCATGCCACGGTTGTCCGACGCGTCGTCGATCGCCACGTTCCCGATCTGGCAGCAACACAGTACGAACAATTAGGGCGTGTTTGGTTGCCATTTGCTATAGTTCCTGCATCGCATATACTTCTCAACCTAGTCTGGTTGAGCAAAAACAGGCCCTAATACGCCATCTGCAAGTTGTTTGGTTGCCTGCATCTAGTGTCCCTGCATTAGGTAATACGCAAGTGCACTTTGTTTAGTTGCCTCCATGGGCCCAAGCGGCACATGAACAAGGCGTTTGGTTGCATACAGCGTACATGTTGTGCTTACCTTGTACCCTAGTTGGTGAGCTTACCCACAATGATCACACCTAGCACACCAACGCCGCATCACAACAATGGCGATGAACTGGGTGAAGATGATGAAGTTCTTCAGCTTCAGCCCAAACTGACGAACCACCTTGACACCTCCAACCTTGCCACTATCAACACTGTTGCCTCCGTGCTTTCGCACCCAGTCGGAGTAAGCTTGTTCTGCTGCCTGCCTAGTCTTGAACCCGCTATGGTTGTTGTTGCTATACGATGTCACTTGTGCACTGGCTTCTTCCCATGAACTATAAACCCCTGGAGCCTTACCGATGAACACGGCATAACACTTGCCCTAGCAATGCACAAGAGCAAGAGTTGAAGCAGCAAAATCAATGGAGCACATAAGTAGCAAGCAAAGTAGCACACAAACAACAATGGATCAGAAGAGAAGAAGTAAAGCATGCATGATCATACGACATAGCAAGTTCTACCTAGCACTACCTTGGTGTTAACCTACCACCACATCCAAAAGAGGGTGTCGTCCTACCACCGCAAGTTCACCATCAGCGTGAGGGGTTAGTATAAACCACCTCACCAAAATATACAAACCATCAAATAGTTTTTGAGCCCTAGCTACACAAAATGTACGTCGTCATCGTCATCGTCGTTGTTGTTGCCACCGCCATCGCCGTCAGGTATCATGCACGCTAACGGGCAGCACTACTCTCGTAGTAGTGCTTGCCCAGCCAGCTCCTGAGCCACAACACTCTGTGAGCGTCGGCCATGGCAACGAACCCAACACCCTGGGCCTTGTTGTCAAGCAGGTGGCTAAGATCTGCCATGAGAGCCTCGTCGCTGAAGCCACCCTGGGTCATGATAGCGCCATACAGGTCAGGGTGGACGTCGAGGGGCTTGCACTCCCTCATGGCTATTGCCTCCTCCTTCACCGCCTCAGTCATGCTGCAAAAGACATTGATCTCCTCCTCCATCAGGCCTCCTCTCTTCCTCTTCCTATCATGGACGGGGTCAAATGGCTTGTTGAAGGGCTTCACGAAGGGCTTGTCAGGGCCATCAAGGACCTCGACATCCGGGGTCCCAGGGAAGTTTGGCATGGGAGAACCAAGAGGCTCCCCCGAGCCCATGGCATGCTTCCCAGTTGCCAGCTCGAAGGAGAAGATGTGCTGCATCTGGCACTAGTTCTGTATGGGCGTGTTGAGGAACTCAGCGTCCTTTGGGGTGGTCCTAAGAATGAAACACAAGTGTTGCTAGTTGCGATTAGGAGTAGGCAATGGTGGACAGTATAAAAAGGAAGAGGGCTATGAGCTAACCGCGACATGGCCGGCGTAGTGCTCTGCCTCCGGAACCATGGAGCAAGTGTTCTCATCCCATGTGGCGCCGCTAAGGTCTCTCAACATGGACACTTGGATCCATCGACTTCTCCACTTCCTCGGGTGGTTGTACACCTGGGTGGCAGACTCCTCCTGCCCACAGAACTCGAACACCTACTTCACAACGGTGTTCAAGTGCACCTCCTTGAAGCCCTTGTCAGTCCTAACTCCACTAGAGATGAGCTCACATATCTTGTTCAGCACAAACATGGACATGAACGGCTCCCACTTCATGTTGTTCGACCTACCATCCTTCTTTGCCTTCGCTGCTGCTACCTTGAGTGCAGCAGCAACAACAGGAGTTGGCTCAACGAGCACTACTGGCACATAGAGGGAATCAGACGCGAACACCTGTGAATCAGGTGCCATCTCGGACATAGGCTGTGAGTCCTCGACAAACGATGGAGCAAACTGGCTGTCGGACAGGACAAGGGCCTGACTAAGATCTTGCGTCTGCGTGGTCATGTCCTACAATCGTAGCACGCATTGACAGTAAGCATAGCACACAACATACCGGACAATCCATGAAAGCAGGAGCATACGTGTACATGGTTCATCACTATCATAGCAAGCACATGCTTCATCGCTATCATACTAAGCATATTGGACAATCTATGAGCAGGAACATACATCTCCAACAAACAGCATGCTATAAATGGACTACCAATAGCTACAAATCACAGATCTAAGCACGAATCAACATAAGCACAAGGTTCAACTTCAAACTCTACTACTAATCTAGCCTACCACATGCTTGAACATCTAGCCCTACCACAAATTGCAACCGCAGGATAGCAATCAACCATATCAACTCACAGATCAGACCACTAATCAACCATGCATCTAGATCAAACCCTAGCTGCAGCTCAGACCTAGCTAGAAGGAACAAAGAGAAAGGGGGATTGAACTCACAAAGGCCATGGCTGCAGCTCGAGGACGAGGGGGGACGGTCGTGGAAGATCAACACCGACCGGTGAAGGAGCGCCAATGCCGTGGACCGTCGGCCGATGAAGATGCACTGCTTACCTGCTCGTCGGTGCCGGTGCACGCCGGGAGGAAATCTCAAACGGAGGGAGAATGGTGGCGGGAGTTGGGGAGGTGAGGGAGGGGCTAAATAGGGGTGGGCTCGGCGGGAGGTGAGCCGAAATTCTCCCGCCGTTTTTTCGGTGACGTGAGTGAGCTCGCACCATCTCCCTGCTCGCACGAGGGGAGAAGCGCGTCGCCCTCCCCTGCCTCCCCCGAGCCAAGCTCGCTAGCTACTGCCGATTCGGGCGTTTCCCATGGGCCTGGCCTGGACGTGCTTTAAGTTTCGTGCGACGCGGGATGCACAGTAAACGCAGGCAACCAAACAGGTCAAGTTCTTCCCACACGGGCCAGGCTGGGCCATATGCAGGCAACCAAACACGCCCTTAGTGATTAATTCCTGTTGAGCTATAGGCCGGACTAGAAAATTGATTGAGTACCATGAATCCCTTGAAATTGATGTGCCTGCTCTTGTGCACCTTCTTGTTCAGCTTGACGATCTTCTCGGCAAGCTGGGGGACGTAGTGCCCTACAAAATTCACATTTTTTAGTTCATGTGGTAAAATAAGATGAGACCTTGCTCATAGGCAGGCAGTAGTAATCACCGGCATAGCTCTCTCCGGCGATGTGGAAATCATGGCCCTTGAACCGTGGGAACCTCTCGAACCAGTGGACGAGGAACATGTACGCATCATGAGCTAATTCATAAATGCATCCACTCAAGTTAACTGGATATATAATAAACTTATAGAAAAATAAAGCAAGGATTCGCCAAATCTCTCGAGATCGACCGTGGTGTTTTTTCAAGGGATACGTCAAAGAGTGACGCATCGAGAAGATAGATAGAAGAGGCTAAGAAGGGCCAATCATTACAAACCCCCCCATGGATATAAAAGCCCTAGATCCACAAGCAGATTACTCACCCAGATCCTCCCTATCTACCATACAAATGACGGAACCCTGTTCATGAAGCAGGCCGGCCGCGCTCCAGTCTTGTGCCTCCAACTCGATCCTCGCAAGCACCTCCTCAACCGATGGCATGGCTCCATTGAATACTATGTCATTTCGATGCTTCCAGAGCTTCCAGAGCACCAGAGCAATTACTGTCCACGTCTCCTTCCTCACATGTTTTTGCGGATTTAGATCAGTCCACCACTTCACGAGGTTTGCATCCAGCGACGGCGCCCATCCGTCTCCCCATGTGTTTGTGATCTTGGCCCATATCTGCCTTGCAAAGACACATCCGAGCAGCAGATGGTCTAGAGTCTCCGGGGCTTGATCACAGAAGGACATGCCGATGGATGCGGCAGTTGGCGGCGCTGCAACCTATCCGCTATCTGGTTGCTCTCTGACTATAGCGCCAGAAAAGCTCCTGTCTGCTAGGACTACGTCGGTATTCCCCCAAAGAGGAAGGGATGATGCAGCACAATGACGGTAGGTATTTCCTCGTTGAAGAAACCAAGGTTATCGAACCAGTAGGAGAACCAAGCAACACAACGTAAACAACACCCGCACACGAATAACAACACCCGCAACCCGACGTGTTAAAGGGTTGTCAATCCTTTCGAATGTGATTGCAAGAAATTTGTAATAGATTGAAATAATAGATCACAAATAAAATAAAGTGCAGCAAAGTATTTTTGTAATTTTGGTTTAATAGATCCGAATAAAAATGCAAAGGAAAAATAGATTGCAAGCAAATATATGAGACAGAAGACCCGGGGGCTGTAGGTTTCACTAGTGGCTTCTCTCGAGAAAGATAGCAAACGGTGGGTAACATATTACTGTTAGGCAATTGATAGAACTTCAAATAATTATGACGATATCCAGGCAATGATCATTACATAGGCATCATGTCCAAGATTAGTAGACCGACTCCCTGCATGCATCTACTACTATTACTCCACACATTGACCGCTATCCAACATGCATCTAGTGTATTAAGTTCATGGAAAAACGGATGAAAGGATCGAGAAGAGGTGTCTAGAGGGGGGGTGAATAGACTCTAATCAAGAAAAGTCGCAGTTTTTAATTTCCTTTAGTTGATGTGGAGTTTGAGCACAAGTTTAAACATTCACAATACATATCAAGCAAACATGCAAGCATACAAAGAGTATATGAGCAGCGGAAAGTAAAGCATGCAAGTTGCAAGAATGTAAAGAGATGGGATTGGAGTGTGCAAACGCAATTTGGAGACACGGAGATTTTTTTATCCATGGTTCCGATAGGTGGTGCTATCGTACATCCACGTCGATGGAGACTTCAACCCACGAAGGGTAACGGTTGCGCGAGTCCACGGAGGGCTCCACCCACGAAGGGTCCACGAAGAAGCAACCTTGTCTATCCCACCATGGCCGTCGCCCACGAAGGACTTGCCTCACTAGGGTAGATCTTCACGAAGTAGGCGATCTCCTTGCCCTTACAAACTCCTTGGTTCAACTCCACAATCTTGTCGGAGGCTCCCAAGTGACACCTAGCCAATATAGGAGACACCACTCTCCAAGAAGTAACAAATGGTGTGTTGATGATGAACTCCTTGCTCTTGTGCTTCAAATGATAGTCTCCCCAACACTCAACTCTCTCTCATAGGATTGGATTTGGTAGAAAGAAGATTTGAGTGGAAAGCAACTTGGGGAAGGCTAGAGATCAAGATTTATGTGGTTGGAATGGAATATCTTGACCTCAACACAAGTGTAGGTGGTTCTGTCTCAGAAAATATGTATTGGAAGTGTAGGCATGTTCTGATGGCTCTCTCCACGAATGAAGAGTAGGTGGAGGGGTATATATAGCCTCCACACAAAATCTAACTGTTACACACAAATCACCAAACTCGGTGGGACTGAATCATTAAACTCGGTCGGACCAATTTAGTTCAATATGTGAACGTTAGGATTTCTCGGTGGGGCCAACATGTCAACTCGGTGGGACCGATGTCATTAGGGTTAGGGCATAACTAATCTCGGTGAGACCGATTACACAAACTCGGTGAGACCGATTTTGGTAATAGCCAAACAGAGAGTTGGTCAGGCAAACTAGGTGGGACCGATTCGCTCATCTCGGTTGGACCGAAACGTTACGAAAAGGAAACAGGGAGTTTGCGTTGCAATCTCGGTGGGACCGATCGCTCATCTCGGTTTGACCGAAACGTCACGAAGGGAAACAGAGAGTTTGCAATCCCATCTCGGTGAGACCGAGATCCCTATCGGTGAGATCAAATTGATTAGGGTTTCTGGCAGTGGCTATGTCAACTGAACTCGGTGGCTCCGGATAGAAAGAATCGGTGGGGCCGAGTTGGACTTTTTGGATTAGGACATGTGTGGAAGTGAGAAAGTGGTTGACGGCTTTGGAGCATATCACTAAGCACTTTGAGAAAGCAAGCCATTAAGCAACACCTCATCCCATCTTAATAGTATTGGCTTTCCTATGGACTCAATGTGATCTTGGATCACTTAAAATAGAAAATGTAGAGTCCTGAGCTTGAGCTTGAGCCAATCCTTTGTCCTTAGCATCTTGAGGGGGTTCCACATCCTCATGTCCATGCCACTCCATTGTTGAACTTATCTGAAACATACTAGGTAGAAGCATTAGTCCAACAAGAGATATGTTGACATTAGTTACCAAAATCACCCAGGGAGCACTTGTGCTTTGAATCTCCCCCTTTTTGGTAATTGATGACAACATACATCAAAGCTTTAGATAAAGATATAGAGAGCAACAAGTAAAGCTTTGGAAAGACATGTAACATGCATAGGCTCCCCCTACATGTATGCAATCATATAAATATGAAACATAGGAGCATGTGAATGCATAAGCATGACAGAGTAATCCATGTGTTACATGTATCTTGGCTATATGCATCAGAGCAAATATGTGAATATAGGAAATGTACCTTCATGCCCATGAGTCCTTCTTGCAAACAGTATGTACATCAGCAAGAAATCCTCATACACATGACTGTGATGCATATACTTACCTCGTGGTCTTAAGTTGGCTTAGGAAGGAATGAACCTGAGTAAACAAGGTTAGACAACACAAGTACACCTACTAGCCAGAGCAAACAAAAGAAACCACAAGAGAACCAAGACTGGGATGACATGTAGAGAGTGAGTACTGAGTACCCCATTGGGTATAGACATGTCCCCAAAGGTAAAGATATGCAATAAAATCATAGATTTCCTTCCCTTAGATGTCTTGCTCCCCCTGAATCTTGCATTGGGATATTGGGAGAAGATAGGGAACAGAAAATCAGAGCAAAAGAAAAAAAACAACAGAGCTTGAGCTTAATGCAAGCAATAGAATATGATCAAATATGAACATGTCTTTCCCCTCTTAAAGACATGTAATTTCTCTCCTCTTGAACACCAAGCATCTGAGGTCTGAGGTTTCTTACACACACTCCCCCTGAGTATCCTCTCCCCCTATAGAAATGATCAAGCATAGAGCTTTGATGTGATCTCTCTCTCCCCCTTTGACATCAATTTCCAAGAAGGCTCTTCTGGATTTTTGTGTTATTGCAGAAGGGTTTGGTCCTTGAGTCACAAAACAAGTTGAATGTGATGCTGGTAGAGGACAAGAATCATTGAGTGGAGCTGGAGCAAAAGGACTGCAGGAATAAGTGGCAAGTTGTCTTTCCTGTAGTGAAATCGGTAACACCGAGTTGTGTGCTTCGGTGGCACCGAGAGAATTCGGTTGGGCAGAAGAAAACAGACTGGCGTGACCGAGTTCATCACAGTAAAACACTTGTCACCTCAGCTCACTAGGCACTTTAAGATCTCACAAGGATTTGCAAGGAATTAGCTAAAAGATTTGCAATGAATTGGATGCAGAAAATGCAGAACAATAAGAAATGAAAAGATCTAGATGAAGAACAAATATGCAAGAGACAAATGCAAAAGGAAACACAAGATAACTTCATCTAGAAGTGGGCGGTGACAAAGTCACCTATGTTAGAGTATATTGACTTAGGAGTCAAGTGAGATCACTTGATCTTTGGTCATACTCATCGTTTAAGCTCAAAATGGGCTCACCATTTTTCGTTTAAGCTTCTTGATGTATTCACATCTTGTTGAGTTGCTTTATCCCATGACTTGGAGTAGAGCTTCTCTAAGATGGAATAGCATACCTTGGGTGGTGGTTGTGTCGATCTTGATCATGTAGTCGAACTTGTGTGGGTTGCTCAAGGTTGATGTAGCTCATCAAGAGTTGGGAGCATCACTTGGAGTTTGAGTTCATCTTCCTACATGGGTTAGCTTTGCAAGGAAGAGCACTTGTGTATCCAAAATGACAATCATACAATTTAACATAGAATGAGTCAAAGGATATATTTGAGGGGTTTTGTGCTTCCTTGACTTCAACCACCATTGTATAGAGACTTGATGATGTAGAGATTGCTCAAGATGTGAGTGAGTTGCAATCTCATGGATTTAGTTTCATCCAAGTACCTACAAGGGTTAGATAGCATACAAGGGTGCAAAAGTATCCAAGACATATAGATAGCATCATGAAAGAAATATCAAGGATTAGTCAAAGACTCATGCCTTGCATGTATCCAAATGGAGTTCCTACTCCAAGTTTGAAGCATCAATGATGTTCAATTCACCTCTCAAATGACAAAAGACTTTCTCATCAAGCGGTTTGGTAAATATATTCGCTAATTGCTTATCGGTGCGAACATGCTTAAGATTAATGTCCCCTTTGGCAACATGGTCTCGAATGAAATGATCACGAACTTCAATATGTTTAGTTCGAGAATGTCGCACGGGATTGTGAGAAATCTTAATAGCACTTTCATTGTCACATAACAATGGAACATGTTTCACATATATCCCATAATCTTTAAGAGTTTGGGTCATCCAAAGTAACTGAGCACAACATGAACCAGCGGCAATGTATTCCGCTTCGGCGGTGGATAAGGATACCGAGTTTGTTTCTTGGAGGACCAAGACACAAGAGATCTACCAAAAAATTGAAAAGTACCCGAAGTGGACTTTCTATCAACCTTGTCTCCGGCATAGTCCGAATCGGAGTAGCCAACAAGATCAAAGGAAGACCTCTTAGGATACCAAATGCCAAAATTTTGTGTATGTATTAAGTATCTCACTATCCTTTTCACAACCTTAAGATGACATTCTTTAGGTGCCGCTTGATATCGTGCACACATGCACACACTTAGCATAATATCGGGACGAGAGGCACATAGATACAACAATGAACCAATCATAGAGCGGTAAACTTTTTGATCAATTGGTTCACCATCTTTGGTCAAATCAAGATGTCCACTAGTAGGCATGGGTGTAGTCATACCTTTGCATTCTTGCATATTGAACTTCTTGAATAAGTCCTTGGTGTACTTTGTTTGAGAGACAAAAGTACCTTCCTTAGTTTGCTTGATTTGCAAACCGAGAAAGAATTTGAGTTCACTCATCATAGACATCTCAAACTTCTCCGACATTAGCTTTCCAAACTTCTCACTAAAATGAGGGTTAGTCGAACCAAATATAATATCATCAACATAAATTTGGCACACAAATAGCTCTCCATTGACCCTTTTAGTAAAAGAGTAGAATCAATTTTACCAATTTCAAAGCCTTTTTCAATAAGGAACTTGGTCAAGCATTTATACCACGCTCTAGGAGCTTGTTTAAGACCATAAAGGGCTTTGTGAAGTTTGTAGACATGATTAGGTTTCTTAGGATTGACAAAGCCAGGAGGTTGCTTAACATAAACTTCCTCCTCAATTTCACCATTTAGAAAAGCACTTTTAATGTCCATTTGGTACAAGGTGATATCATGGTGATTAGCATAAGCAAGTAAGATGCGATTGGACTCAAGTCTAGCAACGGGAGCATATGTCTCACCATAGTCCATACCTTCGACTTGACTGTAGCCTTGGGCGACTAGGTGTGCTTTGTTGCGACGACTTGACCATCTTCATCTTGCTTGTTGCTAAACACCCATTTGGTACCAATGATGTTGTGGTTGTTGTCGGGCTTCTCGACCAATGTCCATACTTGATTTCTCTCAAAGTTGTGTAGCTCTTCATGCATAGCGTTAATCCAATCCGGATCTTCCAATGCTTCTTCAACCTTCATAGGTTCAACGCTAGAGATGAATGAGTAATGTTCACAAAAGTTAGCTAAACGAGTTTTAGAGCGAGTGATTCTCCCGGTTTGGATATCATTGTAGATTTGCTCGACGGGATGATCTTTGGCGATTCTTGCTCGAACTCGTGGGAGCTTTGGCTTGGCTCGGGGTGGAACATCTTCTTCATCTTGTTCTTCTTCTTGGCCTTCTTCATCGTTGACGTTGTCATTCTCTTGTCGTGGTGGAGAAGGAGGTTGTTGATGTTCATCTTGGTGTGCTTCCTTGTTTTGTTCGTCTTGGTGTGTCCCACTTGTGGATGCTTCCATATCAATTCTTGGTTCACCTTGTCGTGAGGTAGAAGCTTCCACTTGGACGGACGAGGTACTCTCCATCACCTCCGTTGGACGAATCCTGCCAATAGACAAGTCTTGGATTTCTTCCGAAGGGTCTTTGTCCCCTACATCAATTGGCAATTGCTCTACTTGCGAGCCGTTAGATTCATCAAACTTCACATCTACCGTCTCTTCAACCTTTCGGGTGAAATTGTTGTGAGAGTTTGAGCCATAAACAAGTAGGAAACCTTCATGAGATTTAGGAGCAAATTTGGAATGATGATGCTTATCAAGAATGTAGCATTTTGAGCCAAATACTCGAAAGTATCCAACTTGGGGTTTGTTATCGGTGAGGAGCTCGTATGTCGTCTTGCCGAGTAGCTTGTGAAGATACAAGCGATTTGTTGCATGACAAGCTGTCTCAACCGCTTCCGCCCAAAAGTGTTTTGGAGTCTTGTACTCATCAAGCATCGTTCTTGCCATCTCAATAAGATTCCGGTTCTTCCTCTCAACGACTCCATTTTGTTGAGGTGTGTACATAGCCGAGAACTCATGTGAAATCCCCTCTTCGTCAAGAAAGGTATCCACATTTGCGTTCTTGAACTCCGTTCCGTTGCCGCTCCGAACCTTCTTGGTCTTCACGTCAAATTGATTTTGGGCCTTCCTAGCAAAGTTTTTGAAGATCTTTTGGACCTGCGATTTGTCATCAAGAAAGAACGCCCACGTAAATCTTGAAAAATCATCAACTATGACTAGTCCAAACGAGTTACCACCGAGACTCTTGTAGGCATTTGGACCAAAGAGATCCATGTGAAGTAGCTCGAGTGGTCTTCTCGTGGTCATGATGTTCTTCACGCGATGAATTCCTCCAACTTGTTTCCCTGCCTGACAAGCACTACAAAGTCTATCCTTGTCAAATATGACATCTTTTACTCCAAGGATATGATCACCTTTAATAAGCTTATCAAGATTTCACATACCCACATGACCTAGCCTTCTATGCCACAACCAACCCTTAGAAGATTTAGCAATTAAGAAAGTTCTAGGTTGAGCCTTTTTAGTGAAATCAACAATGTAAAGATCACCTCTACATATGCCGGTAAAGACCATTTTACGATTGTCTCTACGAAACACTTGGCAATCTACTTCATTGAATAGGACATTGAAACCGAAATCAGCAAGTCTAGAAACTAAAAGTAAATTGTACCCAAGAGATTCAACGAGCATGACATTTTGTATGGAGCTATCATGTGAGATGGCCACCTTACCGAGGCCAACCACCTTACCCTTTGAGTTATCACCAAAAGTGACATATTTTTGAGGGTCGTCGTTTTCAGCAAGCTCACGGAACATATCTTTATCTTCGGTCATATGATCAGTACATCCACTATCAAGGACCCATTCCTTTCCTCCGGCCATGTAGTCGTGAAGATTTGCCATAAGACCAAAGTGTCTCATCACATCATCAAGATCATAGTCACTATCATCATCCTCATCATAGTATCCATGTTCAACATCATCTTGTGATTGATCAATTCCTAGAGAGGGCAATTCATTAGACAAATGATCATTTCTATGATTATCTTTATGAATTCTAATAGCTTCGGAAATAATATTGCTAATGATCCCAACATCTCCTATGGTACGCATGAGATTGGTAAGCTCAAATAAACAATCACCAAAGCTAGGATCACTTGAGTTCATCTTACTCAAGGCAATAGACTTATGGAGAATTTCGTCTAAATTTTTCAAGGAATAATTTGGAAATCATTCCTCAAGAAATCTCCATATGGTATAGACACAACCAAGAGTAGGTAAACTAGCAATCAAATTTTTGGGCAATCCTCTAATGATAAGATTTATGGTTCTAAGATTGTGAATCATGTCAAGATCCTCTTTGGGTGTAGGATGCAAAGGATCAATATGAGGTGCACAAGGGCTAGTAATGTACTTGTTCAAATGATATAAAATCTCAAGCATTTCATTTTTCCACTCATGAAAAATATTCTCCATCAAGAATAGGCACTCTACGTCTAAGACTCCCCAAAGTAGACACATCCATCTTCCTCCAAAGGTGTTTAAACCAAGGCGATGGAGACCAAAGCTCTGATACCAATTGAAAGGATCGAGAAGAGGTGTCTAGAGGGGGGGGGGGTGAATAGAATCTAATCAAGAAAAGTTACAGTTTTTAATTTCCTTTAGTTGATGTGGAGTTTGAGCACAAGTTTAAACATTCACAATACATATCAAACAAACATGCAAGCATACAAAGAGTATATGAGCAGCAGAAAGTAAAGCATGCAAGTTGCAAGAATGTAAAGAGATGGGATTGGAGTGTGCAAACGCAATTTGGAGACACGGAGATTTTTTATCCGTGGTTCCGATAGGTGGTGCTATCGTACATCCACGTTGATGGAGACTTCAACCCACGAACGGTAACGGTTGCGCGAGTCCACGGAGGGCTCCACCCACGAAGGGTCCACGAAGAAGCAACCTTGTCTATCCCACCATGGCCGTCGCCACGAAGGACTTGCCTCACTAGGGTAGATCTTCACGAAGTAGGCGATCTCCTTGCCCTTACAAACTCCTTGGTTCAACTCCACAATCTTGTCGGAGGCTCCCAAGTGACACCTAGCCAATATAGGAGACACCACTCTCCAAGAAGTAACAAATGGTGTGTTGATGATGAACTCCTTGCTCTTGTGCTTCAAATGATAGTCTCCCCAACACTCAACTCTCTCTCATAGGATTGGATTTGGTAGAAACAAGATTTGAGTGGAAAGCAACTTGGGGAAGGCTAGAGATCAAGATTTATGTGGTTGGAATGGAATATCTTGACCTCAACACAAGTGTAGGTGGTTCTCTCTCAGAAAATATGTATTGGAAGTGTAGGCATGTTCTGATGGCTCTCTCCACGAATGAAGAGTGGGTGGAGGGGTATATATAGCCTCCACACAAAATCTAACCGTTACACACAAATCACCAAACACCGTGGGACCGAATCATTAAACTCGGTCGGACCGATTTAGTTCAAAATGTGAACGTTAGGATTCTCGGTGGGACCGACATGTCAACTCAGTGGGACCGATGTCATTAGGGTTAGGGCATAACATAATCTCAGTGAGACCGATTACACAAACTCGATGAGACCGATTTTGGTAATAGCCAAACAGAGAGTTGGTTAGGCAAACTCGGTGGGACCGATTCGCTCATCTCGGTTGGACCGAAACGTTACGAAAAGGAAAGAGAGAGTTTGCATTGCAATCTCGGTGGGACCGATCGCTCATCTAGGTTTGACCAAGACGTTACGAAGGGAAACAGAGAGTTTGCAATCCCATCTCGGTGAGACCGAGATCCCTGTCGGTGAGACCAAGTTGATTAGGGTTTCTGGCAGTGGCTATGTCAACTGAACTCGGTGGCTCCGTATAGAAAGAATCGGTGGGGCCGAGTTGGACCTTTTGGATTAGGACATATGTGGAAGTGAGAAAGTGGTTGAGGGCTTTGGAGCATATCACTAAGCACTTTGAGCAAGCAAGCCATTAAGCAACACCTCATCCCTTCTTAATAGTATTGGCTTTCCTATGAACTCAATGTGATCTTGGATCACTTAAAATAGAAAATGTAGAGTCCTGAGATTGAGCTTGAGCCAATCCTTTGTCCTTAGCATCTTGAAGGGGTTCCACATCCTCTTGTCCATGCCACTCCATTGTTGAACTTATCTGAAACATACTAGGTAGAAGCATTAGTCCAACAAGAGATATGTTGACATTAATTACCAAAATCACCCAGGGAGCACTTGTGCTTTCAACGGAGTAATGCAATAAGAACGATGACATGATGTAGACAAGATCCGTTTATCTATTGCATAGATATAGATCCCATATTTTTATCCTTAGTAGCAACGATATCTACGTGTCGTTTCCCTTTCTGTCACTGGGATCAAGAATCGTAAGATCGAACCCACTACCGGGCACCTCTTCCCATTGCAAGATAAAAAGATCAAGTTGGCCAAACAAAACCCAAATATCGGAGAAGAAATACGAGGCTATAAGAGATCATGCATATAAGAGATCAAAGAAACTCAAATAACTTTCATGGATATAAAAAGATATAGCTGATCATAAACTCAAAGTTCATCACATCCGAACAAACACACCGCAAAAAGAGTTACATCATATGGATCTCCAAGAGACAATTGTATTGAGAATTCAGCGAGAGAGAGAGCCATCTAGCTAATAACTACGGACCTGAAGGTCTACAAAGAACTACTCACACATCATCGGAGAGGCACCAATGGAGGTGGTGAACCCCATCTGAGATGGTGTCTAGATTGGATCTGGTGGTTCTGGACTCTGCGGTGGCTGGATGAATATTTCGTCGACTCCCCCTAGGGTTTCTGGATTTTTTGGGTATTTACAGAGCAAAGTGAAGGAAATATGCCCTAGAGGCAATAATAAAGATGTTATTTATATTTCCTTATATCATGATATGTTTATTATTCATGCTAGAATTGTATTAAACGGAAACTTGATACATGTGTGAATACATAGACAAACAGAGTGTCCCTAGTATGCCTCTACTTGACTAGCTCGTTAATCAAAGATGGTTAAGTTTCCTAGCCATGGACATGTGTTATCATTTGATGAATGGGATCACATCATTAGAGAATGATGTGATGGACAAGACCCGTCCGTTAGCTTAGCATAAAGATCGTTTAGTTTCATTGCCATTGCTTTCCTCATGACTTATACATATTGTTGGGGAACGTAGTAATTTCAAAAAAATTCCTACGCACACGCAAGATCATGGTGATGCATAGCAACGAGAGGGGAGAGTGTCATCCACGTACCATCATAGACCGTAAGCGGAAGCATTATGACAATGCGGTTGATGTAGTCGTACGTCTTCACGATTCGACCGATGCAAGTACTACGCACGGCACCTCCGAGTTCAGCACATGTTCAGCTCGATGACGTCCCTTGAACTCATGATCCAGCAGAGCTTCGAGGGAGAGTTCCGTCAGCACGATGGTGTGATGACGGTGATGATGATGCTACCGACGCAGGGCTTCGCCTAAGCACCGCAATGATATGACCGAGGTGGATTATGCTGGAGGGGGGCCCTGCACACGGCTAAAAGATTGACTGATCAACTTGTGTGTCTATGGGGTTCCCCCTCCCCCGTATATAAAGGAGTGGAGGAGGGGGAGGGGCCGACCCTCCTAGGCGTGCCCCAAGGGGAGTCCTACTCCCATCGGGAGTAGGACTCCAACCCTTCCAAGAGTAGGAGTAGGAGAGAGGGAAGGAGGAGAGAGGAGGAAGGAAAGGGGGGCGTCGCCCCCCTCCTTGTCCAACTCGGACTAGAGGGGGAGGGGGGGCGCGGCCTGCCCTGGCTGCCCCTCCTTTTCTCCACTAAGGCCCAATAGGCCCATTACACTCCCCGGGGGGTTCCGGTAACTCCCCGGTACTCCGGTATTTGTCCGAACTTACCCAGAACCCTTCCGAAGTCCAAACATAGTCATCCAATATATCGATCTTTATGTCTCGACCATTTTGAGACTCCTCGTCATGTCCGTGATCATATCCGGGACTCCGAACTACCTTCCGTACATCAAAACACATCAACTCATATTACCGATCGTCACCGAACGTTAAGCGTGCGGACCCTACGGGTTCGAGAACTATGTAGACATGACCGAGACTCATCTCCGGTCAATAACCAATAGCGGAACCTGGAAGCTCATATTGGCTCCTACATATTCTACGAAGATCTTTACCAGTCAAACCGCATAACAACATACGTTATTCCCTTTGTCATCGGTATGTTACTTGCCCGAGATTCGATCATCGGTATCTCAATACCTAGTTCAATCTCATTACCGGCAAGTCTCTTTACTCGTTCTGTAATGCATCATCCCGCAACTAACTCATTAGTCACATTGCTTGCAGGGCTTATAGTGATGTGCATTACCGAGAGGGCCTAGAGATACCTCTCCGACAATCGGAGTGATAAATCCTAATCTCGATCTATGCCAACTCAACAAGTACCATCGGAGACACCTGTAGAGCACCTTTATAATCACCCAGTTATGTTGTGACGTTTGGTAGCATACAAAGTGTTCCTTCGGTATTCGGGAGTTGCATAATCTCATAGTCATAGGAACATGTATAAGTCATGAAGAAAGCAATAGCAATATACTAAACGATCAAATGCTAAGCTAACGGAATGGGTCAAGTCAATCACATCATTCTCTAATGATGTGATCCTGTTAATCAAATGACAACTCATGTCTATGGCCAGGAAACTTAACCATCTTTGATTCAACGAGCTAGTCAAGTAGAGGCATACTAGTGACACTGCTTGTTCACGATTCACACATGTACTAAGTTTCCGGTTAATACAATTCTAGCATGAATAATAAACATTTATCATGATATAAGGAAACATAAATAACGGCTTTATTATTGCATCTAGGGCATATTTCCTTCAGTCTCCCACTCGCATCAAACAAGATCCAGATATAATGTTCATGCTCAACGCTGGCACCAAATAACAATTATTCAGGTCTAAAACTAATCCCAAAGGTAGATGTAGAGGTAGCGTGCCAACCGCGATCACATCGACTTTGGAACCATTTCCCACGCGCATCGTCACCTCATCCTTAGCCAATCTTCACTTAATCCGTAGTCCCTATTTCTAGTTGCAAATATTAGCAACAGAACCAGTATCAAATACCCAGGTGCTTTTGCGAGCATTAGTAAGGTACACATCAATAACATGTATATCACATATACCTTTGTTCACCTTGCCATCCTTCTTATCCGCCAAATACTTGGGGCAGTTCCGCTTCCAGTGACCAGTCCCTTTGCAGTAGAAGCACTCGGCCTCGTGCTTAGGTCCAGACTTGGGCTTCTTCACTTGAGAAACAACTTGCTTGCCGTTCTTCTTGAAGTTCCCCTTCTTCCCTTTACCTTCTTCTTGAAACTGGTGGTCTTGTTGACCATCAACACTTGATGCTCCTTCTTGATTTCTACCTCTGCAGCTTTTAGCATCTCGAAGAGCTCGGGAATTGTCTTATCCATCCCTTGCATATTATAGTTCATCACAAAGCTCTTGTAGCTTGGTGGCAGTGATTGAAGAATTCTGTCGATGACAATATCATCCGGAAGATTAACTCCCAGTTGAAAGGACATGCGGTGCCCCCATGTGTGGTTTTGGTAATTGATGACATTCTCTATGGACTAATGGTTGCATTGTTGGAAATATGCCCTAGAGGCAATAATAAAAGTGTTATTATTATATTTCTTTGTTCATGATGATTGTCTTTTATTCATGCTATAACTGTATTATCCGGAAATCGTGATACACGTGTGAATACATAGACCATAACATGTCCCTAGTGAGCCTCTAGTTGACTAGCTCGTTGGTCAACAGATAGTCATGGTTTCCTGACTATGGACATTGGATGTCATTGATAACGGGATCACATCATTAGGAGAATGATGTGATGGACAAGACCCAATCCTAAGCATAGCACAAGATCGTAGTTCGTTTTGCTAGAGCTTTTCCAATGTCAAGTATCTCTTCCTTAGACCATGAGATCGTGTAACTCCGGATACCGTAAGAGTGCTTTGGGTGTACCAAACGTCACAACGAATCGGGTGACTATAAAGGTGCACTACGGTATCTCCGAAAGTGTCTCATTGGGTTGACACGGATCGAGGCTGGATTTGTCACTCCGTATGACGGAGAGGTATCTCTGGGCCCACTCGGTAATGCATCATCATAATGAGCTCAAAGTGACTAAGTGGTTAGTCATGGGATCATGCATTACAGACGAGTAAAGTGACTTTGCGTAACGAGACCGAACAAGGTATTGGGATACCGACGATCGAGTCTCGGGCAAGTAACGCATCGATTGACAAAGGGAATTGTATACGGGTTTGATTGAATCCTCGACATCGTGGTTCATCCGATGAGATCATCGAGAGTATGTGGGAGCCAACATGGGTATCCAGATCCCGCTGTTGGTTATTGACCGAGAGGCATTTCGGTCATGTTCAGATATCTCCGAACCCGTAGGGTCTACACACTTAAGGTTCGGTGACGCTAGGGTTGTAGAGATATTAGTATGCAGTAACCGAAAGTTGTTCGAGTCCGGATGAGATCCCGGACGTCACGAGGAGTTCGGAATGGTCCGGAGGTAAAGATTTATATATAGGAAGTCCAGCGCCACAGGAAAGTTTTGGGGGTCACCGGTATTGTACCGGGACCACCGGGTGGGGCCACCTAACCCGGAGGGGCCCATGGGCTGAAGTGGCGTGGGAACCAGCCCGTGGTGGGCTGGTGCGCCCCACCCAAGGGCCCAAGGCGCCTAGGGTTGGAAACCCTAGGGGACCGTTGCTTCAGGGGCATGCGCCCCGTTGAAACCCTAGGGGCCGTTGCCCTCGAGGGGCATGCGCCTGGTTGAAACCCTAAGGGGCCGTTGCCCGGGCCGCCGCCCCCATCTAGATGGGATCTCCAGGGGCATCGCCTCAGCCCCTATATATAGTGGAGGGAGGAAGGCGCAAGACCCGCATCTTGGCACCTCCTTCCCCTTGCTACACCTCCTCCTCCCGCAAACGCTTGGCGAAGCCTGCCGGATCCTGCTGCATCCACCACCACGCCGTCGGTTGCTGGATCTTCATCAACCTCTCCTTCCCCTTGCTGGATCAAGAAGGAGGAGACGCCACGCTGACCGTGACGTGTGTTGAACGCGAGGTGCCGTCCGCTCGGCGCTAGGATCTCCGGTGATTGGATCACGACGTGAACAACTACCTCAACCCGTTCTTTTGAACGCTCGCCGCGATCTACAAAGTGGTATGTAGATGCATCTCCCATGACTCGTTGCTTAGATGAACTCATAGATGGATCTTGGTGAAACCGTAGGAAAAATTTTAATTTTTCGCAACGCTCCCCAACAAAGGGCATCATGAGCTAGGTCTATGCGTAGTTCTCTTTGCACGAGTAGAACACAATTTAGTTGTGGGCGTGGATCTTGTCAACTTACTTGCCGCTACTAATCTTATCTTGCTTCCGCGGTATTGTGGGATGAAGCGCCCGGACCAACCTTACGTGACGCTTACGTGAGACCGGTTCCACCGACTAACATGCACTAGTTGCATAAGGTGGTCTGGCGGGTGTCTGTCTCTCCTACTTTAGTTGGAGCGGATTCGATGAAAAGGGTCCTTATGAAGGGTAAATAGAAGTTGACAAGATCACGTTGTGGTTATTCGTAGGTAAGAAAACGTTCTTGCTAGAACCCAATTGCAGCCACGTAAAAGATGCAACAACAATTAGAGGACGCCTAACTTGTTTTTGCAGCAATTGACATGTGATGTGATATGGCCAAGTTGTGATGAATGATGAATGACATATTGTGATGTATGAGATCATGTTCTTGTAATAGGAATCACGACTTGCATGTCGATGAGTATGACAACCGGCAGGAGCCATAGGAGTTGTCTTTATTTTTATGACTGCGTGTCATTCAAGAACGCCATGTAATTTACTTTACTTTATTGCTAAACGCGTTAGCCATAGAAGTAGAAGTAGTCGTTGGCGTGACAACTTCATGGAGGCACAATGATGGAGATCATGATGATGGAGATCATGATGATGGAGATCATGGTGTCATGCCGTGACAAGATGATCATGGAGCCCCAAGATGGAGATCAATGGAGTTTTATGATATTGGCCATATCATGTCACTACTATATAATTGCATGTGATGTTTATTATGTTTATACATCTTGTTTACTTAGAACGACGGTAGTAAATAAGATGATCCCTTACAACAATTTCAAGAAGTGTTCTCCTCTAACTGTGCACCGTTGCTAAAGTTCGTCGCTTCTAAGCACCACGTGATGATCGGTGTGATGGATTCTTACGTTCACATACAACGGGTGTAAGACAGATTTACACACGCAAAACACTTAGGGTTAACTTGACGAGCCTAGCATGTACAGACATGGCCTCGGAACACGGAGACCGAAAGGTCGAACACGAGTCGTATAGAAGATACGATCAACATGAGAATGTTCACCGACGATGACTAGTCCGTCTCACGTGATGATCGGACACGGCCTAGTCGACTCGGATCGTGTATCACTTAGATGACTAGAGGATGTCTAATCTGAGTGGGAGTTCATTGTAATAATTTGATTAGATGAACTTAATTATCATGAACTTAGTCTAAAACTTTTGAATGATATGTCTTGTAGATCAAATGGCCAACGCCATGTCAACTTGAACTTCAACGTTCCTAGAGAAAACCAAGCTGAAAGATGACGGCAGAACTATACGGACGGGTCCGGAACTTGAGGATCATCCTCATAGCTGCCAGAAACAATATGTCCTAGAAGGACCGCTAGGTGACGCTCCGTCGAGAGAACCAAGACATTATGAATGCTTGGCAGTCTCGTCTTGATGATTACTCCCTCGCTCAATGCGGCATGCTTTACGACTTAGAACCGGGCTCCAAAAGCGTTTTGAGCATCACAGAGCATATGAGATGTTCGACGAGCTGAAACTTGTTTTCCAAGCTCACGCTCGGTCGAGAGATATGACATCTCCGACAAGTTCTACAGTTGTAAGATGGAGGAAAATAGTTCGTCGGTGAGCACATTCTCAAGATGTCTGGGTTGCACAACCGTATGACCCAAATTGAATATTAACCTCCCCGATGAGGCGGTCATTGACAGAATCCTCCGATCGCTTCCACCAAGCTACAAGAGCTTTGTGATGAACTACAATATGCAGGGGATTATAAAGACCATTCTGAAGTATTCTCTATGTCAAGTCACCGAGGTTGAAATCAAGAAAGAACATCAAGTGTTGATGGTCAATAAGACCACTAAGTTTAAGAAGGGCAAGGGCAAGAAGAACTTCAAGAAGGACGGCAAGGAGGTTGCCGCGCCTGCAAGCAAGTTGCCGGAAGAAGTCAAAGAATGGACCCAAGCCCGAGACCGAGTGCTTTTATTGCAAGGGAAGGGTCATCGAAGCGGAACTGCCCCAAATACTTAGCGGACAAGAAGGCCGGCAACACCAAAGGTATATTTGATATACATGTAATTGATGTGTACCTTACCAAGACTCGTAGTAACTCCCGGTATTTGATACCGGTGCCGTTGCTCATATTTGTAACTCACGGCAGGAGCTGCGGAATAAGCGGAGGCTGGCGAAGGACGAGGTGACGATGCGCGCCGGGAATGGTTCCAGAGTCGATGTGATCGCCGTCGCACGCTACCTCTTCATTTACCCACGGATTAGTTATAAACCTTAATAATTGTTATTTGGTGCCAAGTTTGAGCATGAATATTGTATCCGGATCTCGTTTAATGCGAGATGGCTACTCATTTAAATCCGAGAATAATGGTTGTTCTATTTATATGAGAGATATGTTTTATGGTCATGCTCCGATGGTCAATGGTTTATTCTTAATGAATCTCGGTTTAGTATTACACATGTTCATAGCGTGAATACCAAAAGATGTAAAGTTGATAACGATAGTCCCACATACTTGTGGCATCGCCGCCTTTGGTCACATTGGTGTCAAGCGCATGAAGAAGCTCCATCTTGATGGACTTTGGAGTCTCTTGATTATGAATCATTTGACACATGCGAACCATGCCTCATGGGCAAGATGACCAAGACTCCATTCTCGGAACAATGGAGTGAGCAACCAACTTGTTGGAAATCATACATACCGATGTGTGCGGTCCAATGAGCGTTGAGGCTCATGGAGGATATCGTTATGTTCTCACTCTCACAGATGACTTGAGTAGATATGGGTATGTCTACTTGATGAAACACAAGTCCGAGACCTTTGAAAAGTTCAAGGAATTTCAGAATGAAGTAGAGAATCAACGTGACCGAAAGATAAAATTCTTACGATCGGATCGTGGAGGAGAATATTTAAGTCACGAATTTGGTACACACTTAAGAAAATGTGGAATCGTTTCACAACTAACGCCACTGGAACACCTCAACAGAACGGTGTGTCCGAACGTCGTAATCGCACTCTATTGGATATGGTGCGGTCTATGATGTCTCTTCTTGATTTACCGCTATCATTTTGGGGATACGCCTAGAGACAGCTACATTCACTTTAAATAGGGCACCGTCTAAGTCCGTTGAGACGACACCGTATGAATTATGGTTTGGGAAGAAACCTAAGTCGTCGTTTCTAAAAGTTTGGGGATGCGATGCTTATGTCAAGAAACTTCAACTGAAAAGCTCGAACCCAAGTCGGAAAATGCGTCTTCATAGGATACCCTAAGGAAACCGTAGGGTATACCTTCTACTTAAGATCCGAGGGCAAGATCTTTGTTGCCAAGAACGAATCCTTTCTGGAAAAAGAGTTTCTCTCGGAAGAAGTAAGTGGGAGGAAAGTAGAACTCGATGAAGTACTACCTCTTGAACAGGATAGTAGTGCAGCTCGGGAAAATGTTCCTGTGATGCCTACACCAACTGAAGAGGAAATTCATGATGATGATCAAGGTACTTCGGATCAAGTTGCTCTTGAATTTCAGAGGTCCACTAGGACACGTTCCGCACTGCAGTGGTACGGCAACCCTGTCTTGGAAATCATGTTGTTAGACAACAATGAACCTTGAACTATGAAGAAGCGATGGCGGGCCCAGATTCCAACAAATGGCTAGAAGCCATGAAGTCCGAGATAGAATCCATGTATGAAAACAAAGTGTGGACTTTGACTGACTTGCCCGATGATCGCGAGCGATAGAAAACAAATGGATCTTTAAGAGGAAGACGGACGCGGATGGTAATGTCACCATCTATAAAGCTCGACTTGTCGCTAAGGGTTATCGGCAAGTTCAAGGGATTGACTACGATGAGACTTTCTCTCCGTAGCGAAGCTTAAGTCCGTCCGAATCATGTTAGCAATTGCGCATACTATGATTATGAGATATGGCAGATGGACGTCAAAACAGCGTTCTTAACGGATATCTTAAGGAAGAGCTGTATATGATGCAGCCGGAGGGTTTTGTCGATCCTAAGAACGCTAACAAAGTATGCAAGCTCCAACGATCCATTTATGGGCTGGTGCAAGCATCTCGGAGTTGGAACATTCGCTTTGATGAGATGATCAAAGCGTTTAGTTTATGCTTGAGACTTATGGAGAAGCCTGCGTTTACAAGAAAGTGAGTGGGAGCTCAGAGCATTTCTCATATTATATGTAGATGACATACTTGATGGGAAATGATATAGAATTCTTGGACAGCATTAAGGCCTACTTGAATAAGTGTTTTTCAATGAAGGACCTTGGAGAAGCTGTTATATATTAGGCATCAAGATCTATAGAGATAGATCGAGGCGCCTCATAGGTCTTTCACAAAGCACATACCTTGATAAGATTTTGAAGAAGTTCAAAATGGATCAGTCCAAGAAGGGTTCTTGCCTCTATTGCAAGGTGTGAGATTGAGCTCAGCTCAATGCCCGACCACGGCAAAAGATAAAGAAGAGATGAGTGTCATCCCTATGCCTCAGCCATAGGATCTATTATGTATGCCATGCTGTGTACTGACACTGATGTAAACCTTGCCGTAAGTTTGGTAGGAAGGTACCAAAGTAATCCCGCAAGGAACACCGGACAGCGGTCAAGAATATCCTGAAGTACCGAAAAGGACAAAGGACATGTTTCGTTTATGGAGGTGACGAAGAGCTCGTCAGAACGGGTTACGCCGACGCTAGCTTCGACACAGATCTGATGACTCTAAGTCACAAACCGGATACGTGTATATGTTGAATGGTGGAGCGAGAAGCTGGTGCAGCTGCAAGCGAAGCGTCGTGGCGGGATCTACATGTGAAGCGGAGTACATGGCAGCCTCGGAGGCAGCGCATGAAGCAATTTGGGTGAAGGAGTTCATCACCGACCTAGGAGTCATACCCAATGCGTCGGGGCCGATCAAACTCTTCTCGTGACAACACTTTGGAGCTATTGCACTTGCCAAGGAGCCCAGGTTTCACAAGAAGACCAGCACATCAAGCGTCGCTTCAACTCCATCCGTGAAAACGTTCGGGATGGAGACATAGAAATTTGCAAAGTACATACGGATCTGAATGTCGCAGATCCGTTGACTAAACCTCTCTCATGAAAGCAAAACATGATCAACACCGTAACTCTATGGGTGTTCGATTCATCACAATGTAACTAGATTATTGACTCTAGTGCAAGTGGGAGACTGTTGGAAATATGCCCTAGAGGCAATAATAAAAGTGTTATTATTATATTTCTTTGTTCATGATGATTGTCTTTTATTCATGCTATAAGCTGTATTATCCGGAAATCGTGATACGTGTGAATACATAGACCATAACATGTCCCTAGTGAGCCTCTAGTTGACTAGCTCGTTGGTCAACAGATAGTCATGGTTTTCGACTATGGACATTGGATGTCATTGATAACGGGATCACATCATTAGGAGAATGATGTGATGGACAAGACCCAATCCTAAGCATAGCACAAGATCGTAGTTCGTTTTGCTAGAGCTTTTCCAATGTCAAGTATCTCTTCCTTAGACCATGAGATCGTGTAACTCCCGGATACCGTAAGAGTGCTTTGGGTGTACCAAACGCCACAACGAATCGGGTGACTATAAAGGTGCACTACGGTATCTCCGAAAGTGTCATTGGGTTGACACGGATCGAGGCGGGATTTGTCACTCCGTATGACGGAGAGGTATCTCTGGGCCCACTCGGTAATGCATCATCATAATGAGCTCAAAGTGACTAAGTGGTTAGTCACGGGATCATGCATTACTGATGCGAGTAAAGTGACTTGCGTAACGAGACTGAACAAGGTATTGGGATACCGACGATCGAGTCTCGGGCAAGTAACGCACCGATTGACAAAGGGAATTGTATACGGGTTTGATTGAATCCTCGACATCGTGGTTCATCCGATGAGATCATCGAGAGTATGTGGGAGCCAACATGGGTATCCAGATCCCGCTGTTGGTTATTGACCGGAGAGGCATCTCGGTCATGTCGCAGATATCTCCGAACCCGTAGGGTCTACACACTTAAGGTTCGGTGACGCTAGGGTTGTAGAGATATTAGTATGCAGTAACCGAAAGTTGTTCGAGTCCGGATGAGATCCGGACGTCACGAGGAGTTCGGAATGGTGCGGAGGTAAAGATTTATATATAGGAAGTCCAGTTTGCCACCGGAAAGTTTTGGGGTCACAGTATTGTCTGGGACCACCGAAGGGTCCGGGGTCCACCGGTGGGGTCACCTATCCGGAGGGCCCCATGGGCTGAAGTGGCGTGGGAACCAGCCCGTGGTGGGCTGGTGCGCCCACCCAAGGGCCCAAGGCGCCTAGGGTTGGAAACCCTAGGGGACCATCGCTTCGAGGGGCATGCGCCTGGTTGGAAACCCTAGGGGCCGTTGCCCCCAGGGGCATGCGCCCCTGGTTTGAAACCCTAAGGGGCCGTTGCCGGGGCCGCCCCCCCCCATCTAGATGGGATCTCCAGGGGCATCGCCTCAGCCCCTATATATAGTGGAGGGAGGAAGGCAGCAAGACCCGGCATCTTGGCACCTCCTTCCCCTTGCTACACCTCCTCCTCCCGCAAACGCTTGGCGAAGCCCTGCCGGATCCTCGCTGCATCCACCACCACGCCGTCGTCTGCTGGATCTTCATCAACCTCTCCTTCCCCTTGCTGGGTCAAGAAGGAGGAGACGCCACGCTGACCGTCACGTGTGTTGAACGCGAGGTGCCGTCTGCTCGGCGCTAGGATCTCCGGTGATTGGATCACGACGTGAACAACTACCTCAACCCCGTTCTTTTGAACGCTTCCGCTCGCGATCTACAAAGTGGTATGTAGATGCATCTCCCATGACTCGTTGCTTAGATGAACTCATAGATGGATCTTGGTGAAACCGTAGGAAAAATTTTAATTTTCTGCAACGTTCCCCAACATGCATTGAGTTATATTTGAAGGATTTTTCCATAGGCATTTCTTGAAGTCCATGTGTTGGTTTCAAGGAGTTTATGGGTTGACCAAGGTGCTATTAAGGAATTATCCAAAGATTGGTCATGTGAGTGTTGAGCTTATTGCAAGCATGTCTTGAAGAAGAAGATTGTGTGATCATTCATGTTTAACTTCAAGATATCATCCAAACGAAGAGAGTTGGAAAGATTCAAGGTTGATCAAGACTAAGTCAAGAGTGAATCAAGTAGATCAACTCACAAAGCGTAGAAGATGTACCGAGAGGGATCAAGTGATCCCATGGTATGGTAAGCATTGTCCATTGCACTTTGTGTACTAACCCATGGTCTATGTGAGAGTCTATGTGGGGTTAGGTATGTGTCCATGGGCTTGCGTCAAGAGGAAGATATCATACAACCCATGGAAAGGATGACATCAAGTGGTGATCGTCATCAAGATTGCCGTGTGCAAGTTCAAGTGGAGAATCACGAAGAGATCAAGTGCTTGAAGCTTGCCATCCATTGTGGTGTCAACGGACTTGTGAAGATGTGCCGAAGAGTGCCTCACCCATAGTGGAGTATGGGGAGCAATCATCTAGTCTCCATCGACCCAACGCAATCAAGAAAGGTGGTCCATCTTGAGGACAAGATCGTCATAATCTAGCTCAAGTGGATCATGTGCAAGGCAAAGGTTTGCCCTTGATAGGTTTTTTATTTTACCGATCTCATGGTGGTAGTTGGGAGACCGGGTTATAGGATCGATAGCCGTACTATCAAGGGGGGCTCTCAAGTGAGTAGCTTGATCGTATCGTTCGTCGGGAGCTCAAACCATTGCATACTTGCATCATGTTTCTTGGTTCTTATTTGGTTCTCTTTGTGAGTCTTAGAGCTTATGGTCATCTTGATGACAAGCTTGAGTTCATCGAAAACAGAGTTTGCATGCGTCTTCTATGAAGTTTTCGGTGTTGGAGGTTTTACCGGTCTTATCTGAGGAAGGGTTCTCACCATTTTCTTTTGGACCTTTTCTCATTTGATTATTATTGGTATTTCTATCAAGATTGTGTTAGCCCTTGTCGCTAGCTTTCCAACAAACTTGGTTTCATCGAATTCGGAGTCCGAATGGAGAATTTGTGGTAGTTTTGGTGTTCTGAATAGGCTGCAACGGTACTACCGCGGGTAGGAGCGGAAGTAATTTTTTACTACCGCCCTTGGGAGCGGTACTACCGCTAGGAGCAGTACTACCGCGGCTACTTCCGTGGCTACTTCCGCTCGGGACCAAAAACTCGTCACAAGTCCAGCGGTGGTAGGCACAGATGTAATTTTTTAGTACCGCTTCATAGCAGTAGTACCGCCACCCTTAGCGAAGAGTACCGCTACCCCTAGCGGTAGTACCGTGATGTCAAGCGGTACTACCGCTCGGTCTTGGCTGTGAGCATAACGGTTGGATTTTTCCCCACCTATAAAAGGGGGTCTTCTTCCCCATTGAACCTTATCCTTTGAGCTCGTGTTCTTCCCCCATTGTTGACCTTCTTCGAGCTTGCTAACTCTCAATCCCTCCATGGATTCTTGCTAGTTTTTAGGGAAAGAGAGAGGAGATCTAGATCCACATTTCCACCAATCACTTTCTCCTCTATGTGAGGGTAACCCTTGGATCTAGATCTTGGAGTTCTTGGTGTTCTCCTTCTTGTTCTTCCTCTCATTTTCTTCCCTAGCATTAGTTGCTTCGGTGGGATTTGAGAGAGAAGGACTTGGGCACTCCGTGTGCCCTTGCCATTGCATTTGGTGCATCGGTTTGAGTTCTCCACGGTGATACGTGGAAGTTACAAGTTGAGAAGCTTATTACTCTTGGGTGCTTGGTGCCCTTGAGCTTGTTCCTCTTGGGTGCTTGGGCGCCCTAGGAGTTGGTGGTGTTCGAGCTCAATCATTGTGGTGTAAAGCTCCGAGCAAGCGTCGGGGTCTCCAATTAGGTTGTGGAGATCGCCCCGAGCAATTTGACGGGTGCCGGTGACCGCCCTCAAGGGTTGCCAAAGTGTACGGGTTCGGTGACCACCCCCAAGGGTTGCCATTTGTACGGGTTCGGTGACCGCCCTCAAGGGTCCCTTAGTGGAATCACGACATCTTGCATTGTGCGAGGGCGTGAGGAGATTACGGTGGCCCTAGTGGCTTGTTGGGGAGCATTGTGCCTCCACACCGCTCCAAACGGAGATTAGCATCCGCAAGGGTGTGAACTTCGGGATACATCATCGTCTCCGCGTGCCTCGGGTATCTCTTACCCGAGCCCTTTACTTATGCACTTTAATTTGTGATAGCCATATTGTTTCTTGTCATATATCTTGCTATCACCTAAGTAGTTTTTCTTGCTCAGCATAAGTTGTTGGTGCACATAGGTGAGCCTAGTTGTTGTAGGTTTTGTGCTTGACAAATTAACCGCTAGGTTTATTCCGCATTTGTTCAAGCCTAAACCGTAATTATTTTTAAAGCGCCTATTCACCCCCCCTCTAGGCGACATCCACGATCTTACAATTGGTATCAGAGCCTCATCTCTCTTTATAGGGCTTAACTGCCTAGAGAGTAAGGATATCTACTAGGGGTTTAGGATTCTCTGACACTCTTAGTTTCAATGGCACAAATTTTTATGTTTGGGTAATTCGCATGCTTAATCTCTTTAGGGTCATGGACCCAAATTTAGAGAGAATTGTAGATATGGGTTTTTCTCCTCCAAAGGATCCCCAAAGATTATCTTTAGAGGATGAGAAAAACTCTTATCTCAATGCTCAAGCTTCTAATGTGCTTTTCTATGCTTTGAGCAATGTAGTTATATTTCAACTCATGCCGTTCCGGGATGCTCATGAGTTGTGGACAAAGCTTCAAGATAAATATGGTGTGTCCAAGATTTGTAAGGATGATTGTTCTCCCTCCACCTCCAGTCATGTTGCGTTCTCAACTTCTTCTACTTCACCTACATGTGGTTTGCCACAAGGTAATGACATGGTGAGTAGTGGTGTTCATTGCAATGATGATAGTGGGCTTATTATTGATAATCCTTCATCACTTTCTTATTGTAATGCTTCATCTTTGGACTTTAGCACTTCAAGCACTCCAAATGTTTCACATGCTTGTATTGATAGTCCTTGCATATCATGTAGAAATTGCTTGACTAAATCTTATGATGATATGCCTTCTATATCTTGTTTCCATGATAAAAATGCATGTATTTCCTCGAGTTGTTGTGCTAACAATGTAGAGGAAACCCAACACTCCATGGAACAAGATGTGGTCTTGGATGGTGCTTCAAGGGATCCTACATCATCATATATTGCATTTTGCCTTATGGCCAAGGCTTCAAAGGTATCTCCCACTTTGAATCCCAATATATCTTGTGATGATATTGATGATGGCAAGAGTGATGATGATGTTGATTATGATGAAGAGAATGATGATGTTGCCTCCTTAAAAATTAAGGGGGAAATGATTTTTAAAGCTCTTCTTAAGAATAAAATTGCTCATTCCAACTTCATGGAAATCATGTCTATTGCTATTGAGGGCAAGAAATATATTGATGAGTTGGAATCTCGTCTTGAGGAGCTTGAGGTCACCATTGATAAAATGGAAGGTCATGAGCGTGATTACGCTAATGAAATTGCGGACCTCTCTCAAGCTCTTGAACTTGAACAAACCACCAAGGAAACTCTTGAGGAGACTTTTGCACTAGAATTATCTAGAGTGAAGGAATCTCATGATAGAGCTCTTGAGGTGGCCAATGTTTTCGAAACTAAAAATGCTAAGCTTGAAGTTTCTCATGCTAGACTCCTTGAGGATTTTGAGCACCTCGAAAATGGCTCAAGGGTCATCAAGGGTGAGCTCATCAAACTCACCGAGTCTCATGCACAACTTAAAGCTTCATATTCAAAAGAGCTTGTAAAGTTGCCTTCTCCTCTTGCTATTGTTGATGATGCTTGTGCTACTAACTCTATTACTTGTGAAGCATCCATTTTGAAGGAGAATGTTGAGCTTCGGGCTCAACTTGAGTTGCTATCTAGCAATTATGAGAAATTGGAAGAAAGCCATGAAAAGCTCTCAAGCTCTCATGATGATCTTCTAGTATCCCATAATGTGCTAAAGACAGATCATGAGGCCATGATTGCTAAGGTAACATCTAGTGAGCCTCATGTGGATACTAGCACTACTTCTAGTCAAAATGCCATATCGCCATGTGCTAGTCCTTGTAATTCATCTACTCACAATGTTGGTACATCTTGTGATGAATTGCTTTCCTTGCCTTGTTGCTCTAACTATGAAGCTTATACTTCCTCTAGTACTTGTGTTGAGACTAACCATGTAGAGGAAATCAAAGAGCTCAAGGCCCAAGTCACTTCTTTGAAGAAAGACTTGGAAAAGTGTCATGAAGGGAAATTTACACTCAACAACATCTTGAGCGTGCAAAAATCCCCCAATGACAAAGGTGGGCTTGGATTCAACTCCAATAAGAATAAGAAGTCTAAGAGCAACAAGAAGAAGGGACAAAAACAAGTCAAGAATTCGGCCAAGATCATTTGCTTCAAGTGCAAAATTGAAGGGCATCATGTTAGATCTTGCCCTTTGAAGAAGAAGGCCATTAGTGACAAGCAACAAGGGAAGCAGCCACAAGTTCACTCTCATTCTCAACCTCAAGTTGAAGAAAGGCCTCTTCCCAAGAAGACTCAAGCTAATGCTTCTCAAGTTGAGAAATCAAGTGAGAAGAAAGTGAAGAGTAGACGTTGCTACCTATGTCGTGAAAAAGGTCACGTCGCTTCTTCATGCACTAATGGTACCTTATCCAACCCTATACTAATTGATGATATCTATTCCCTTGGGAAGGATAAGGTTGGCAATGTGTTTGCCAAATTTGTTGGTACTCAAAGTGGTGTCAAGAAAAGAACCATTTGGGTAGCCAAGCCTATTGTGACTAACCTCTTAGGACCCAACTTGGTTGGGGACCAACTAGCTCATACTTGATCAATAGGTGTTGTCGGAGGTCATTGGAGACTTGGCTACATTATGAAGAATTAAGGGGATTCATCATTCTTATTGTCTCAAGCCAAGTCATTTGGGTTTTTTTTACATTGAAAGTTACTTGCCCCTTTGCATGTTTTGGTTTTGTTCCTTGCATGTGTTTGTATGTGTTGTGTCTCCAAATTGCTTATCTTGAGTAATCAAGTTTATGTATGTTGGTTTGCACTTCATGTACATGTGTGTCATACATTGAGCCTTTATGCATCTTGTTTGTATCTTAGTTGGTTCTTGTGAGAGATTAATGGAATATCCCATTATGGGGGAGTGATGTGATTTGTGCACCTCACTATCCTATAAATGTGTGTACATGAGTAATACCATCTAGTATTAATATTTCAAGATTATCTAGTCGCTATGTGGTATGTCTTCTCATAAGAAATTCAAATTATAAATAGTCCATTAATTATCTCTTGTTGGATTCTCTTATTGCCTCTTGTTAAGTTTTTATTGGTATCACATTATGGGGGAGTAATATGCTATGTGCATATTACAAGCCCAGAAAATGTGTACATTTGAGATATTGTCACCTAGAATTGATATTGTAAATTATCTTGTTCTTAGGTGGCATGTTAGCTCTACAAGTTGCACTTTGCTTGTGTTCGGTGTTAAGATGATGTTGGATATCCTTGCTATCTACCAACGGGAATCATTTCCAAATACTTCTTGTCTATTGACAATTGGTACTCACTTATGTGTGGTAGAAATTATTGATCATCTATACATTGGCCTTTGCTTTTATTTGCCTTATCTCTTGCCTAGGATTGTATCAACTCCCTTTGTCTTCCATACCACTTGTGGATCTTGTTATTTCTTGATCGTGTCTAGTGTTTTCTAGATATAGTGAAAGTGGTGATCCCACCTTGTGCATTTTGTATTCAAATGCAAATTCTCTATAATGCACTAGTCTTGGGGGAGCTATCCTATTTTCTACAAGGCACTCATCTTGCGATCCTTATCAAGTGTGTGTTGGTGGAAGGCAAGCCGTTTTCTTTTTGGTACCTTGTGCCATCATGAAACTTTGTAGAGAGCTTGGTTTGTTTGGAACTATCCTCTCTTTTGGGAGTTTGATATCTTTTTTTAGTGTGTATCAACCGATATCTCATTCCTCGATGTATCTTTTATGGATATCCTCCAAGTGATTATTTATTCATTTGGTATATTTTCTTCACTTGGTTTTTCTTTGTCATCTAGTATCGGTTCTTGAAAGTCTTGAGCATGCATATTAATTTGATGTAGTATTTTTAGCATGCTTTCTTTCTTGGACCCAATATATAGGGGAAACTCCACCAAGTCTCAAATTGGATGAGGTGTGCATGAAATTCATTTTCATATCTATATGCACATATTTATGTGGAGGTTGCCCTATGAATTGTTGGTTCTCTAACTCTTTGGCCCCAATGAGTTTGGGTACCATTTTGTTTGTGTTGTTGTTCTAGGTGAAGGAAATATGCCCTAGAGGCAATAATAAAGTTATTATTTATTTCCTTATTTCATGATAAATGTTTATTATTCATGCTAGAATTGTATTAACCGGAAACATAATACATGTGTGAATACATAGACAAACAGAGTGTCACTAGTATGCCTCTACTTGACTAGCTCGTTAATTAAAGATGGTTATGTTTCCTAACCATAGACATGAGTTGTCATTTGATTAACGGGATCACATCATTATGAGAATGATCTGATTGACATGACCCATTCCGTTAGCCTAGCACTTGATCGTTTTGTGTGTTGCTATTGCTTTCTTCATGACTTATACATGTTCCTGTAACTATGAGATTATGCAACTCCGTTTACGGAGGAACACTTTGGTGCTACCAAACGTCACAACGAATCGGGTGATTATAAAGGAGTACTACAGGTGTCTCCAAAGGTACATGTTGGGTTGGCGTATTTGAGATTAGGTTTTGTCACTCCGATTGTCGGAGAGGTATCTCTGGGCCTCTCGGTAATGCACATCATTATAAGCCTTGCAAGCAATGTGACCAATGAGTTGGTTACGGATGATGCATTACGAGCGAGTAAAGAGACTTGCGGTGACGAGATTGAACTAGGTATTGGATACCGACGATCGAATCTCGGGCAAGTAACATACCGATGACAAAGGGAACAACGATGTTGTTATGCGGTTTGACCGATAAAGATCTTCGTAGAATATGTAGGAGCCAATATGGGCATCCAGGTCCCGCTATTGGTTATTGACCAAGAATAGTTCTAGGTCATGTCTACATAGTTCTCGAACCCGTAGGGTCCGCACGCTTAAGGTTTCGATGGATGTTATATTATGAGTTTATGAGTTTTGATGTACGAAGGAGTTCGAGTCCCGGATGAGATCGGGGACATGACGAGGAGTCTCGAAATGGTCGAGACGTAAAGATCGATATATTGGACGACTATATTCGGAGTTCGGAAAGGTTCCGAGTGATTCGGGTATTTTTCGGAGTACCGGGGAGTTACGGGAATACGGGGAAGAGTATTGGGCCTTAATGGGCCTTAGTGGGAAGGAGCCGAGGAGGTGGCGCGCCTCCCAAGCCCAGTCCGAATTGGACAAGGGGTTTGGGCGCAGCCCACCTCTCCCTTCCTTCTCCACTTCCCCCTTCCCCCTTCTCCTAGTTGGACTAGGAAGAAGGAGTCCTACTCCGGTGGGAGTAGGACTCCCCTTGGCGCCCTCCTCCTAGGGCCGGCCTCCTCCTCCCTCCCTCCTTTATATATCACGGGGCGGGGGCACCCCAGACACACAAGTTGATCTACGGATCGTTCCTTAGCCGTGTGCGGTGCCCCCTCCACCATATTCCACTTCGGTCATATCGTCGCGGAGCTTAAGCGAAGCCCGCGCCGGAGAAGTCATATCGTCATGAGCTTAGGTGAAGCCCTGCGTCGGTGGAGCATCAACATCGCCACCACGCCGTCGTCTTGACGGAACTCATCCCGACACTTTGCTGGATCGAGTCCGGGATCGCCATCGAGCTGAACGTGTGCGAACTCGGAGGTGCCGACGCTCGGTGCTTGGATCGGTCGGATCATGAAGACGTCGACTACATCAACAGCGTTGTTATAACGCTTCCGCTTTCGGTCTCACGAGGGTACGTGGACGGACACTCTCCCTCTCGTTGCTATGCCATCACCATGGTCTTGCGTGATCGTAGGAATTTTTTGAAATTACTACGTTCCCCAACAAATGGTATCGAGCCTGGTTTTATGCGTTGATGTCATATGCACGAGTAGAACACAAGTGAGTTGTGGGCGATATAAGTCATCTTGCTTACCAGCATGTCATACTTTGGTTGGCGGTATTGTGAGATGAAGCGGCCCGGACCGACATTACGCCAGACGCTTACGCGAGACTGGTTTCACCGCTGCGAGCACTCGTTGCTTAAAGGTGACCGCGGGTGTCTGTCTCTCTCACTTTAGTTGAACTGAGTGTGGCTCGCCCGGTCCTTGCGAAGGTTAAAACAGCACCAACTTGACAAACTATCGTTGTGGTTTTGATGCGTAGGTAAGAACGGTTCTTGCTCAGCCCGTAGCAGCCACGTAAAACTTGCAACAACAAAGTAGAGGACGCCTAACTTGTTTTTGCAGGGCATGTTGTGATGTGATGTGGTCAAGACGTGATGCTATATTTTATTGTATGAGATGATCATGTTTTGTAACCGAGTTATCGGCAATCTGGCGGAGCCATATGGTTGTCGCTTTATTGTATGAAATGCAACGCCATGTAATTGCTTTACTTTATCACTAAGCAGTAGCGATAGTCGAGAAGCAATAGTTGGCGAGACGACAATGATGCTACGATGGAGATCAAGGTGTCGCGCGGTGGCGATGGTGATCATGGCGGTGCTTGGAGATGGAGATCACAAGCACAAGATGATGATGACCATATCATATCACTTATATTGATTGCATGTGATGTTTATCCTTTATGCATCTTATCTTGCTTTGATTGACGGTAGCATTATAAGATGATCTCTCACTAAAATTATCAAGAAGTGTTCTCCCGAGTATGCACCGTTGCGAAAGTTCTTCGTCTTTGAGACACCACGTGATGATCGGGTGTGATAGGCTCTACGTTCAAATACAACGGTGCAAAACAGTTGCACACGCCGAATACTCAAAGTTAAACTTGACGAGCCTAGCATATAACAGATATGGCCTCGGAACACGGAGACCGAAAGGTCGGCGTGAATCATATAGTAGATATGATCAACATAGTGATGTTCACCATTGAAACTACTCCATCTCACGTGATGATCGGACATGGTTTAGTTGATTTGGATCACGTAATCACTTAAGATGACTAGAGATGTCGGTCTAAGTGGGAGTTCTTAAGTAATATGATTAATTGAACTTTAATTTATCATGAACTTAGTCCTGGTAGTATTTTGCAAATTATGTTGTAGATCAATAGCTCGCGTTGTTGCTTCCCTATGTTTTTATATGTGTTCCTAGAGAAAATTGTATTGAAAGATGTTAGTAGCAATGATGCGGATTGGATCCGTGATCTGAGGTTTATCCTCATTGCTGCGCAGAAGAATTATGTCCTTAATGCACCGCTAGGTGACAGACCTATTGCAGGAGCAGATGCAGACGTTATGAACGTTTGGCTAGCTCAATATGAGCGAATCTGACGTTATGAACGTTTGGCTAGCTCAATATGATGACTACTTGATAGTTTAGTGCACCATGCTTAAACGGCTTAGAATCGGGACTTCAAAGACGTTTTGAACGTCATGGACCATATGAGATGTTCCAGGAATTGAAGTTAATATTTTAAGCAAATACCCGAGTTGAGAGATATGAAGTCTCCAACAAGTTCTATAGCTAAAAGATGGAGGAGAATCGCTCAACTAGTGAGCATGTGCTCAGATTGTCTGAGTACTTCAATCACTTGAATCAAGTGGGAGTTAATCTTCCAGATAAGATAGTGATTGACAGAATTCTCTAGTCACCATCACTAAGTTAGTAGAACTTCGTGATGAACTATAGTATGCAAGGGATGACGAAAAAGATTCTCGAGCTCTTCGCGATGCTAAAATCGGCGAAGGTAGAAATCAAGAAAAACATCAAGTGTTGATGGTTGACAAGACTATTAGTCTCAAGGAAAATGGCAAAGGAAGAAGGGAACTTCAAAAGGAACGGCAAGCAAGTTGCATCTCGAGTGAAGAAGCCCAAGTCTAGACCTAAGCCCACGAGACCGAGTACTTTTGCTGCAATGGAACTGGTCCCGAAGCGGAACTACCCCTGAATATTTGGTGGATAAGAAGGATGGCAAAGTGAACAAGGTTATATTTGATATACAGGTTATTGATGTGTACCTTACTAGTGTTTATAGTAGCCCCTGAGTATTTGATACTGTTCGATTGCTAAGATTAGTAACTCAAACAGAGTTAGAATAAACAGAGACTAGTTGAAGGGAAGTGACGATGAGTGTTGGAAGTAGTTCCAAGATTGATATGATCATCATCGCACACTCCCTATACTTTCGGGATTAGTGTGGAACCTAAATAAGTGTTATTTGGTGTTGAGCATAAATATGATTTGATCATGTTTATTGCAATACTGTTATTCATTTAAGTAAGAGAATAAATTGTTGTTCTGCTTACATGAATAAAACCTTATATGGTTACACACCCAATGAAAATGGTTCATTGGATCTCGATCATAGTGATACACATATTCATAATATTGAAACCAAAAGATGCAAAGTTAATAATGATAGTGCAACTTATTTGTGGCAATCGCCGCTTAGGTCATATTGGTGTAAAGCGCATGAAGAAGCTCCATCTCGATGGGATTTTGGAATCACTTGATTATGAATCACTTGATGCTTGCGAACCATGCCTTATGGGCAAGATGACTAAAGACTCGTTCTCGGAACAATGGAGCGAGCAAATGACTTATTGGAAATAATACATCTTGATGTATGCGGTCCGATGAGTGTTAAAGCTCACGGCAAGTATCGTTATTTTTCGACCTTCACAAGATGATTTGAGCAGATATGAGTATATCTACTTGATGAAACATAAGTCTGAAATAGTTGAAAAGTTCAAAGAATTTCAGAGTGAAGTGGAAAATCATCATAACAAGAAAATAAAGTTTCTGCGATCGATCGTGGAGATGAATATTTGAGCTACGAGTTTGGTCTTCAATGAATACAATGTGGAATAGTTTCACAGCTCACGCCACCGGAACACCACAACGTTATGGTGTGTCCGAACGTCGTAAATCGTACTTTATTTTGATATGGTGCGATCTATGATGTATCTTACCGATTTACCACTATCGCTTTGGGGTTATGCATTAGATACAGCTGCATTCACGTTTAATAGGGCACCATCTAAATCCGCTGAAATGACACCGTATGAACTATGGTTTAGCAATAAACCTAAGTCGTCGTTTCTTAAAGTTTGAGTTGTGATGCTTATGTGAAAAAGTTTTCACCGATAAGCTCGAACCCAAATCGAAATCGTCTTCATAGGATACCCAAAGGAAACTGTTGGGTACTCCTTCTATCACAGATCCAAAGGTAAAACATTCGTTGCTAAGATAGATCCTTTCTAGAGAAGAAGTTTCTCTCGAAAGAAGTGAGTGGGAGGAAAGTAGAATTTGATGAGGTAATTGTACCTTCTCCCTTATTGGAAAGTAGTTCATCACAAGAATCAGTTCAAATGATTCCTACACCAATTAGTGAGGAAGTTAATGATGATGATCATGAAACTTCAGATCAAGTTGCTACTAAAACCTCGAGGTCTTCCGAGTAAGATCCGCACAGAATGGTACGGTAATCTTATTCTAGAAGTCATGTTACTAGACCATGATGAACCTACGAACTATGAGGAAGCGATGATGAGCCTAGATTCGCGAAATGGTTTGAGACCATGAAATCTGAGATGGGATCCATATATGAGAACAAAGTGTGGACTTTGATGGAGTTGCCCGATGATCGGCAAGCCATATTATATAAATGGATTTTCAAGAGGAAGACAGATGTTGATAGTAGTATTACTATCTACAAAAGCTCGACTTGTCGCAGAAAGGTTTTCGACAAGTTCAAGGTGTTGACTACAATGAGATTTACTCAAGCGTAGCGATGCTTATGTCTGTCAGAATCATGTTAGCAATTGCCACATTTTATGAAATCGGCAAATGAATGTCAAAACTGCATTCCTTAATGGTTTTCTTAAAGAAGAGTTGTATATGATGCAACGAGAAGGTTTTGTCAATCCTAAAGGTGCTAACAAAATGTGTAAAGCTCCAATGATCCATCTATGGACTGGTGCAAGCATCTCGAGTTGGAATACACACTTTGATAAGTTGATCAAAGCGTATAGTTTTATACTGAGACTTGCGGTGAAGCTCTGTATTTACAAGAAAGTGAGTGGGAGCACGACAACATTTTCGATAAGTATATGTGAATGACATATTGTTGATCGGAAATGATGTAGAATTATTCGCAAAGCATAAAGGAGTATTTGAAAGGAGTTTTCAAAGAAGGACCTCGGTGAAGCTGCTTACATATTGAGCATCAAGATCTATAGAGATAGATCAAGACGCTTGATAAGTTTTTCAATGAATACATACCTTGACAAGATTTTGAAGTAGTTCAAAATGGAACAGTCAAAGAAAGAGTTCTTGCCTGTGTTACAAGGTGTGAGATTGAGTAAGACTCAAAACCCGACCACGGCAGAAGATAGAAAGAGAATGAAAGTCATTCCCTATGCATCAGCCATAGGTTCTATAAAGTATGTCATCTTTGTGTACGGATCTATTGCATACCCTACCACTAAGATTGGCAAGGAGTGCAATAGAGATCTAGGAGTAGATCAATGGACAGCGGTCAAAATTATCCTTAGTAGAATAAGGATATGTTTCTCGATTATGGAAGTGAAAAAGGTTCGTCGTAAAAGGTTACGTCGATGCAAGTTTTAACACTAATCTAGATGACTCTGAGTCTCAATCTGGATACATATTGAAAGTGGGAGCAATTAGCTAGAGTAGCTCCGTGCAGAGCATTGTAGACATAGATATTTGCAAAATACTTACGGCTCTGAATGTGACAGACCCGTTGACTAAAATTATCTCACAAGCAAAACATGATCACACCTTAGTACTCTTTGGGTGTTAATCACATAGCGATGTGAACTAGATTACTGACTCTAGTAAACCCTTTGGGTGTTGGTCACATGTCGATGTGAACTATGGGTGTTAACCACATATAGATGTGAACTATTGATGTTAAATCACATGGCGATGTGAACTAGATTATTGACTCTAGTGCAAGTGGGAGACTGAAGGAAATATGCCCTAGAGGCAATAATAAAGTTATTATTTATTTCCTTATTTCATGATAAATGTTTATTATTCATGCTAGAATTGTATTAACCGGAAACATAATACATGTGTGAATACATAGACAAACAGAGTGTCACTAGTATGCCTCTACTTGACTAGCTCGTTAATTAAAGATGGTTATGTTTCCTAACCATAGACATGAGTTGTCATTTGATTAACGGGATCACATCATTATGAGAATGATCTGATTGACATGACCCATTCCGTTAGCCTAGCACTTGATCGTTTTGTGTGTTGCTATTGCTTTCTTCATGACTTATACATGTTCCTGTAACTATGAGATTATGCAACTCCCGTTTACCGGAGGAACACTTTGGTGCTACCAAACGTCACAACGAATCGGGTGATTATAAAGGAGTACTACAGGTGTCTCCAAAGGTACATGTTGGGTTGGCGATTTGAGATTAGGTTTTGTCACTCCGATTGTCGGAGAGGTATCTCTGGCCCTCTCGGTAATGCACATCATTATAAGCCTTGCAAGCAATGTGACCAATGAGTTGGTTACGGGATGATGCATTACTGAGCGAGTAAAGAGACTTGCCGGTGGCGAGATTGAACTAGGTATTGGATACCGACGATCGAATCTCGGGCAAGTAACATACCGATGACAAAGGGAACAACGTATGTTGTTATGCGGTTTGACCGATAAAGATCTTCGTAGAATATGTAGGAGCCAATATGGGCATCCAGGTCCGCTATTGGTTATTGACCAAGAATAGTTCTAGGTCATGTCTACATAGTTCTCGAACCCGTAGGGTCCGCACGCTTAAGGTTTGATGATGGTTATATTATGAGTTTATGAGTTTTGATGTACCGAAGGAGTTCGGAGTCCGGATGAGATCGGGGACATGACGAGGAGTCTCGAAATGGTCGAGACGTAAAGATCGATATATTGGACGACTATATTCGAGTTCGGAAAGGTTCCGAGTGATTCGGTATTTTTGAGTACCGGGAGTTACGGGAATACGGGGAAGAGTATTGGGCCTTAATGGGCCTTAGTGGGAAGGAGCCGGGAGGTGGCGCGCGCCTCCCAAGCCCAGTCCGAATTGGACAAGGGGTTTGGGCGCAGCCCACCTCTCCCTTCCTTCTCCACTTCCCCCTTTCCCCCTTCTCCTAGTTGGACTAGGAAGAAGGAGTCCTACTCCCGGTGGGAGTAGGACTCCCCTGGCGCCCTCCTCCTAGGGCCGCCTCCTCCTCCCTCCCTCCTTTATATATGAGGGGCAGGGGGCACCCCAGACACACAAGTTGATCTACGGATCGTTCCTTAGCGTGTGCGGTGCCCCCTCCACCATATTCCACCGGTCATATCGTCATGAGCTTAGGCGAAGCCCTGCGCCGGAGAAGTCATATCGTCATGAGCTTAGGTGAAGCCCTGCGTCGGTGGAGCATCAACATCGCCACCACGCCGTCAGGTTGTGGAACTCATCCCGACACTTTGCTGGATCGAGTCCGGGATCGCCATCGAGCTGAACGTGTGCGAACTCGGAGGTGCCGTCGTTCGGTGCTTGGATCGGTCGGATCATGAAGACGCACGACTACATCAACGCGTTGTTATAACGCTTCGCTTTCGGTCTACGAGGGTACGTGGACGGACACTCTCCCCTCTCGTTGCTATGCCATCACCATGGTCTTGCGTGATCGTAGGAAATTTTTTGAAATTACTACGTTCCCCAACACTAGGAACAATTGGAGATGCATTGGATGCTCGGCTCACTCACAAGGAAGGTGGTGTCATCATGTGCTAATTGGAGTCAAGCTAGGATGATCAATGAACTACTACCTACCTTTAATTGGTATCTACTACATCCTTCCAATGATATCTCGGTAACAAGTATCTCTTCATGCATTCTTTTCTAGCATCCAACCTTGTGTAGGTTGCATCTTAGCATGTTTTTCATTCCATCTTGTGATACTTGTTTCCTTTCTCAAGGCATCTCAACGATGATCTCATGTTGCTAGTTGTGATGTCTTTGATGGGTGTGTGGTAGGAATTTCATTTATATACTATAAGACCATATCTAGCCATGTGCTATGCTTCCAAGCAAATATCTTATTGGTATATGTATGTCTTCCTTTTGGATATCTTGTTCCTTCGTGTTGTAACTATTTTGGGTGTACATCCTTCTTTGTAGATATATATATATATATCATCATGATTTCGTCTACCTAGAATCTTATACACTTGAGAGAAGTTGCATATCTAGATGATATCCTTTCTTTCACGTCCACCTTGTCTTTCTTATGTTATTTCTTTGGTGGCTCCGTGAAAGCTTTTTCCTTGAGTGCGTGTCTTCTATTGTTGCATCTTGATGCGCTCTTATGTGGTGAAGATTATTTTCCTCATGCTTATCTTTACGAGGTTTTTGCCATCTTAATTGGTATCCCTCGTCTTGATGAGCCTTTCATCTTCTATCTTCACCGCGGGTTGTCACAAGCATAGGTTCTCTATATGCTTATTAGTAAGCTTGTGAACCCATTTGCTAGTTGTGTGTGGGAATGATAGGCCTTGCACCGTGTGCCTCATTCTTTCAAGACTTTATTGATGCTTAATGCTCTTCTGTACATTAGCCTTCTCAAGTGCATTGCCTTGACTCACACACATCTTTTTGGTTGAGCCCACTCTTAAGTTGCCTATCTTACTTGTTGCTCAACCATGTGTTTGTTGCAAGCACTAGGCTTAGTTTCCTATATGCTCTCTTGCACTTGTTGTAAGTTTCTATTGATTTTGGGGGAGCTATGATCCTATTTTGTGCACTTTCTATCCAAATACAAAAATTCTTGATGTGCACAAATCATGGGGACCTTCTCTAGTTTCTTTAGAACACTGCTCCGCTCTTATCATAATATCCTTTATTCATGTGGCTCGTAGGATCATTGGCCTAGTTGGTTCAATTGGTATCTTTTGATAGCTTGCTTCAATAGGTATCTTTTGATTGCTTGATTGCTTGTTTCTCTCTTTGTTATGTCTTCGTGGCATATCTTCCTTTTGCAATCTTTGGGCCTCAATATAGTTTGTCTTCCTCCAAGTATTTACCGTTGGATATGTGTATTGCATTCCACTTTCTTGTTGAGAAATACACAATTTATGGAGGAACACATTTTATATTGGCCTTCTAAGCTTTTAGCCCATTTTGGCAATCGATGCCAATGGGGGAGAAGTTTCAGAGAGTTTTGTGGAGAACTTTAGAGAGTTGTCTCTTCTAGCTTCGGTTTGTTCCTAAGCATACGCATATCCTTCGCATGCATTATTGCTTGTTGCATTGCATGGTGATTCATAATTCCTTATATAAACTCTCTTGAAAGTGATTGTCATCAATTACAAAAATGGGGGAGATTGAAAGGACATGCGGTGCCCCCATGTGTGGTTTTGGTAATTGATGACATTCTCTATGGACTAATGGTTGCATTGAGTTATATTTGAAGGATTTTTCCATAGGCATTTCTTGAAGTCCATGTGTTGGTTTCAAGGAGTTTATGGGTTGACCAAGGTGCTATTAAGGAATTATCCAAAGATTGGTCATGTGAGTGTTGAGCTTATTGCAAGCATGTCTTGAAGAAGAAGATTGTGTGATCATTCATGTTTACCTTCAAGACATCATCCAAACGAAGAGAGTTGGAAAGATTCAAGGTTGATCAAGACTAAGTCAAGAGTGAATCAAGTTGATCAACTCACAAAGCGTAGAAGATGTACCGAGAGGGATCAAGTGATCCCATGGTATGGTAAGCATTGTCTATTGCACTTTGTGTACTAACCCATGGTCTATGTGAGAGTCTATGTGGGGTTAGGTACGTGTCCATGGGCTTGCGTCAAGAGGAAGATATCATACAACCCATGGAAAGGATGACATCAAGTGGTGATCGTCATCAAGATTGCCGTGTGCAAGTTCAAGTGGAGAATCACTAAGAGATCAAGTGCTTGAAGCTTGCCATCCATTGTGGTGTCAATGGACTTGTGAAGATGTGCCGAAGAGCGGCTCACCCATAGTGGAGTATGGGGGAGCAATCATCTAGTCTCCATCGACCCAACACAATCAAGAAAGGTGGTCCATCTTGAGGAGGACAAGATCGTCATAATCTAGCTCAAGTGGATCATGTGCAAGGCAAAGGTTTTCCCTTGATAGGTTTTCTATTTTACCGGTCTCATGGTGGTAGTTGGGAGACCGGGTTATAGGATTAATAGCCGTACTATCAAGGGGGGCTCTCAAGTGAGTAGCTTGATCGTATCGTTCGTCGAGAGCTCAAACCATTGCATCCTTGCATCATGTTTCTTGGTTCTTATTTGGTTCTCTTTGTGAGTCTTAGAGCTTATGGTCATCTTGATGACAAGCTTGAGTTCATCGAAAATGGAGTTTGCATGCGTCTTCTATGAAGTTTTCGGTGTCGGAGGTTTTACCGGTCTTATCCGAGGAAGGGTTCTCACCATTTTCTTTTGTACCTTTTCTCATTTGCTTATTATTGGTATTTCTATCAAGATTGTGTTAGCCCTTGTCGCTAGCATTCCAACAAACTTGGTTTCATCGAATTCGGAGTCCGAATGCAGAAGTTGTGGTAGTTTTGGTGTTCTGAAAAGGCTGCAGCGGTACTACCGCGGGTAGGAGCGGAAGTAATTTTTTACTACCGCCCTTGGGAGCGGTACTACCGCTCTTGGGAGCGGTACTACCGCTTGGAGCAGTACTACCGCGGCTACTTCCGCTCGGGACCAAAAACTCGTCACAAGTCCAGCGGTGGTAGGCACGGATGTAATTTTTTAGTACCACTCGCAAGCAGTAGTACCGCTACCCTTAGCAGTAGTACCGCTACCCCTAGCGGTAGTACCGTGATGTCAAGTGGTACTACCGCTCGGTGCAGGCTATGAGCATAACGGTTGGATTTTTCCCCACCTATAAAAGGGGGTCTTCTTCCCCATTGAACCTTATCCTTTGAGCTCGTGTTCTTCCCCCATTGTTGACCTTCTTGAGCTTGCTAACTCTCAATCCCTCCATGGATTCTTGCTAGTTTTTAGGGAAAGAGAGAGGAGATCTAGATCCACATTTCCACCAATCACTTTCTCCTCTATGTGAGGGGAACCCCTTGGATCTAGATCTTGGAGTTCTTGGTGTTGTCCTTCTTGTTCTTCCTCTCATTTTCTTCCCTAGCATTAGTTGCTTGGTGGGATTTGAGAGAGAAGGACTTGGCACTCCGTGTGCCCTTGCCATTACATTTGGTGCATCGGTTTGAGTTCTCCACGGTGATACGTGGAAGTTACAAGTTGAGAAGCTTATTACTCTTGGGTGCTTGGTGCCCTTGAGCTTGTTCCTCTTGGGTGCTTAGGCGCCCTAGGCAGTTGGTGGTGTTGGAGCTCAATCATTGTGGTGTAAAGCTCGGGCAAGAGTCGGGTCTCCAATTAGGTTGTGGAGATCGCCTGAGCAATTTGATGGTACCGTGACCGCCTCAAGAGTTGCCAAAGTGTCGGGTTGGTGACCACCCCAAGGGTTGCCATTTATGCGGGTTCGGTGACCGCCCTCAAGGGTCCCTTAGTGGAATCATGGCATCTTGCATTGTGCGAGGGCGTGAGGAGATTACGGTGGCCCTAGTGGCTTGTTGGGGAGCATTGTGCCTCCACACCGCTCCAAACGGAGATTAGCATCCGCAAGGGTGTGAACTTCGGGATACATCATTGTCTCCGCGTGCCTCGGTTATCTCTTACCCGAGCCCTTTACTTATGCACTTTACTTTGTGATAGCCATATTGTTTCTTGTCATATATCTTGCTATCACCTAAGTAGTTTTTCTTGCTGAGCATAAGTTGTTGGTGCACATAGGTGAGCCTAGTTGTTGTAGGTTTTGTGCTTGAAAAATTAACCGCTAGGTTTATTCCGCATTTGTTCAAGCCTAAACCATAATTATTTTTAAAGCGCCTATTCACCCCCCCCTCTAGGCGACATCCACGATCTTACACTAGTTGAATTAAGAGATAGTTATACCCAGACATTTTGAGTATATGCTCACTGACAGAACTATTCTCCTCCATCTTGCAGCTGTAGAACTTATTGGAGACTTCATATCTCTCAATCCGGGCATTTGCTTGAAATATTAATTTCAACTCCTGGAACATCTCATATGCTCCATGACGTTCAAAATGTCATTGAAGTCCCGGTTCTAAGCCGTAAAGCATGGCAGACTGAACTATCGAGTAGTCATGAGCTTTGCTCTGCCAGACGTTCATAACATTTGGCGTTGCTCCTGCAGCTGGTTTGGCACCTAGCGGTGCTTCCTGGACGTAATTCTTTTGTGCAGCAATGAGGATAATCCTCAAGTTACGGACCCAGTCCGTGTAATTGCTACCATCATCTTTCAACTTTGCTTTCTCAAGGAACGCATTAAAATTTAACAGAACAGCACAGGCCATCTATCTACAACAACATAGACATGCAAAATACTATCAGGTACTAAGTTCATGATAAATTAAAGTTCAATTAATCAAATTACTTAAGAACTCCCACTTAGATAGACATTCCTCTAATCATCTAAGTGATCACGTGGTCCATATCAACTAAACCATGTCCGATCATCACATGAGATGGAGTAGTTTTCAATTGTGGACATCACTATGTTTATCATATCTACTATATGATTCACGCTCGACCTTTCGGTCTCAGTGTTCCGAGGCCATATCTGCATATGTTAGGCTCGTCAAGTTTAACCCGAGTGTTCTGCGTGTGCAAAACTGGCTTGCACCCGTTGTATGTGAAAGTAGAGCTTATCACACCCGATCATCACGTGGTGTCTCGACACGGCGAACTTTCGCAACGGTGTATACTCAGGGAGAACACTTATACCTTGAAATTTAGTGAGAGATCATCTTATAATGCTACCGTCGATCTAAGCAAAAGAAGATGTATAAAATATAAACATCACATGCAATCAATATAAGTGATATGATATGGCCATCATCATCTTGTGCCTTTGATCTCCATCTCCAAAGTACCGTCATAATCACCAATGTCACCGGCGCGACACCTTGATCTCCATCGTAGCATCGTTGTCGTCTCGCCAACTATTGCTTCTAAGACTATCGCTACCGCTTAGTGATAAAGTAAAGCAATTACGTGACGATTGCATTTCATACAATAAAGCGACAACCATATGGCTCCTGCCAGTTGTCGATAACTCCGTTACAAAACATGATCATCTCATACAATAAAATTTAGCATCATGTCTTGACCATATCACATCACAACATGCCCTGCAAAAACAAGTTAGACGTCCTCTACTTTGTTGTTGCAAGTTTTACGTGGCTGCTACAGGCTGAGCAAGAACCGTTCTTACCTACGCATCAAAACCACAACGATATTTCATCAAGTATGTGCTGCTTTAACCTTTTCAAGGACCGGGCATAGCCACACTCGATTCAACTAAAGTTGGAGAAACTGACACCCGCCAGCCACCTGTGTGCGAAGCACGTCGGTAGAACCAGTCTCGCGTAAGTGTACGTGTAATGTCGGTCCGGGCCACTTCATCCAACAATACTGCCGAATCAAAGTGTGACATGCTGGTAAGCAGTATGACTTGTATCGCCCACAACTCACTTGTGTTCTACTCGTGCATATAACATCTACTCATAAACCTGGCTCGGATGCCACTGTTGGGGAACGTAGTAATTTCAAAAAAATTCCTACGCACACGCAAGATCATGGTGATGCATAGCAACGAGAGGGGAGAGTGTCATCCACGTACCCTCGTAGACCGTAAGTGGAAGCGTTATGACAACGCGGTTGATGTAGTTGTACGTCTTCATGATCTGACCGATCCAAGTACTGAACGCACGGCACCTCCGAGTTCAACTCACATTCAGCTCGATGACGTCCCTTGAACTCATGATCCAGCAGAGCTTCGAGGGAGAGTTCCGTCAGCACAACGGCGTGATGACGGTGATGATGATGCTACCGACGCAGGGCTTCGCCTAAACACCGCTACGATATGACCGAGGTGGATTATGGTGGAGGGGGGCATCGCACATGGCTAAAAGATCAACTGATCAACTTGTGTGTCTATGGGGTGCCCCCTCCCCCGTATATAAAGGAGTGGAGGAGGGGGAGGGGCCGGCCCTCATAGGCGCGCCCCAAGGGGAGTCCTACTCCCTCCAAGAGTAGGAGTAGGAGAGAGGGAATGAGGAGAGAGGAGGAAGGAAAGGGGGGCGCCGCCCCCCTCCTTGTCCAATTCGGACTAGAGGGGGAGGGGGCGCGCAGCCTGCCCAGGCCGCCCCTCCTCTTCTCCACTAAGGACCAATAGGCGCATTACAGTCCCCGGGGGGTTCCGGTAAACCCCCGGTACTCCGGTATTTGTCCGAACTTACCCGAAACCTTTCCGAAGTCCAAACATAGTCATCCAATATATCAATCTTTATGTCTCGACCATTTCGAGACTCCTCGTCATGTCCTTGATCATATCCGGGACTCCGAACTACCTTCGGTACATCAAAACACATAAACTCATATTATCGATCGTCACCGAACGTTAAGCGTGCGGACCCTACGGGTTCGAGAACCATGTAGATATGACCGAGACTCATCTCCGGTCAATAACCAATAGCGGAACCTGTATGCTCATATTGGCTCCTACATATTCTACGAAGATTTTATCGATCAAACCGCATAACAACATATGTTATTCCCTTTGTCATCGGTATGTTACTTGCCCGAGATTCGATCGTCGGTATCTCAATACCTAGTTCAATCTCATTACCGGCAAGTCTCTTTACTCGTTTCGTAATGCATCATCCCGCAACTAACTCATTAGTCACATTGCTTGCAATGCTTAGTGATGTGCATTACCGAGAGGGCCCAGAAATACCTCTCCGACAATCGGAGTGACAAATACTAATCTCGATCTATGCCAACACAACAAGTACCATCGGAGACACCTATAGAGCACCTTTATAATCACCCAGTTACGTTGTGACGTTTGGTAGCACACAAAGTGTTCCTCCGGTATTCGGGAGTTGCATAATCTCATAGTCACAGGAATATGTATAAGTTATGAACAAAGCAATAGCAATATACTAAACGATCGAATGCTAAGCTAACAGAATGGGTCGAGTCAATCACATCATTCTCTAATGATGTGATCCCGTTAATTAAATGACAACTCATGTCTATGGCCAGGAAACTTAACCATCTTTGATTCAACGGGCTAGTCAAGTAAAGGCATATTAGTGACACTCTGTTTGTCTATGTATTCACACATGTACTAAGTTTCCGGTTAATACAATTCTAGCATGAATAATAAACATTTATCATGATATAAGGAAATATAAATAACAACTTTATTATTGCCTCTAGGGCATATTTCCTTCACATGTTCCTCTGGCTATGAGATTATGCAACTCCCGAATACCGGAGGAACACCTTGTGTGCTATCAAATGTCACAACGTAACTGGGTGATTATAAAGATGCTCTACAGGTGTCTCCGATGGTGTTTGTTGAGTTGGCATAGATCAAGATTAGTATTTGTCACTCCGAGTATCGGAGAGGTATCTCTGGGCCCTCTCAGTAATGCACATCACTATAAGCCTTGCAAGAAATGTGACTAATGAGTTAGTTACGGGATGATGCATTATGGAACGAGTAAAGAGACTTGCCGGTAATGAGATTGAACTAGGTATGGTGATACCGACGATCGAATCTCGGGAAAATAACATACAAGTGACAAAGGGAACAACATATGTTGTTATGCGGTTTGACCGAATAAAGATCTTCGTAGAATATGTAGGAACCAATATGAGCATCCAGGTTCCGCTATTGGTTATTGACCGGAGATGTGTCTCAGTCATGTCTACATAGTTCTCGAACCTGTAGGGTCCGCATGCTTAATGTTCGATGACGATTTGTATTTTATTTATGTAATTTGATGACCGAAGTTTGATCGGAGTCCCGGATGAGATCACAGACATGACGAGGAGTCTCGAAATGGTCGAGAGGTAAAGATTCATATATTGGAAGGCTATATTCGGACATGGAAAGGTTCCGAGTGATTCGGGTATTTTTTGGAGTACCGGCGAGTTACGGGAATTCACCGGGAGAAGTAATGGGTCTTATTGGGCTTTAGTGGAGAGAGGGAAGAAGGCCCAAGAGGTGATGCGTGCCTCCCCCCTGCCCAAACCAAATTGGACAAGGGGTGCCCCCCTTTCCTTCTCCCTCTCCCTCTCTTTCCTTCTCTCCTACTCCGAATAGGAAAGGGAATCCTACTAGGACTTGGGAGTCCTAGTAAGACACCCTATGCTTGGTGCGCCCCTAGGTTGGCCGCCTCCTCCCTCCCTCCTTTATATACGGGGGAGGGGAGCACCCCAAAGGAACTCAAGATTTGTCTTAGCCGTGTGCGGTGCCCCCCTCCACAGTTACACACCTCGGTCGTATCGTGGTAGTGCTTAGGTGAAGCCCTGCGCTGGTAACTTCATCATCACTGTCACCACGCCGTCGTGCTGACGAAACTCTCCCTCGTCCTCAACTGGATCAAGAGCTTGAGGGACGTCATCGAGCTGAACGTGTGCTGAACACGGAGGTGCCGTCCCTTCGGTGCTTGGATCGGTTGGATCGCGAAGACGTTCGACTACATCAACCGCGTTACTAAACGCTTTCGCTTTCGATCTACGAGGGTACGTGGACACACTCTCCCCGCTCGTTGCTATGCTTCTCCTAGATATATCTTGCGCTATCGTAGGAATTTTTTTGAAATACTACATTCCCCAACAGTGGCACCAGAGCCAGGTCTATGCGTAGATGTTATATGCACGAGTAGAACACAAAGAGTTGTGGGCGATAATAGTCATACTGCTTACCAGCATGTCATACTTTGATTCGGCGGTATTGTTGGATGAAGCGGCCCAGACCGACATTACATGACCGCGTAGACTGGTTCTACCGCGTGCTTCGCACACAGGTGGCTATTGGGTGTCTGTTTCTCCAACTTTAGTTGAATCGTGTGTAACTACGCTCGGTCCTTGTTCAAGGTTAAAACAGCACACTTGATGAAAAATCGTTGTGGTTTTGATGCGTAGGTAAGAACGGTTCTTTCTAAAGCCCGTAGCAGCCACGTAAAACTTGCAACAACAAAGTAGAGGACGTCTAACTTGTTTCTGCAGGGCTTTTGCTGTGATGTGATATGGTCAAGACGTGGTGATATATAAATTGTTGTATGATATGATCATGTTTTGTAACAGTTATCGGCAACTGGCAGGAGCCATATGGTTGTCGCTTTATTGTATGAAATGCAATCGCCATGTAATTTCTCTACTTTATCACTAAGCGGTAGCGATAGTCGTAGAAGCAATAGTTGGTGAGACAACAATGATACTTCGATGGAGATCAAGGTGTCAAGCCGGTGACGATGGTGATCATGATGGTGCTTTGGAGATGGAGATCAAAGGCACAAGATGATGATGGCCATATCATATCACTTATATTGATTGCATATGATGTTTATCCTTTATGCATCGTATTTTGCTTAGTACGACGGTAGCATTATAAGATGATCCCTCACTAAATTTCAAGGTATAAGTGTTCTCCCTGAGTATGCACCGTTGCTACAGTTTGTCATGCCGAGACACCACGTGATGATCGGGTGTGATAAGCTCTATGTTCACATACAACGGGTGCAAGCCAGTTTTGCACACATAGAATACTCGGGTTAAACTTGACGAGCCTAGCATATCTAGATATGGCCTCGGAACACTGAGACCGAAAGGTCGAGCGTGAATCATATAGTAGATATGATCAACATAATGATCTTCACCATTGAAAACTACTCCATATCACGTGATGATCGGACATGGTTTATGTGACAGCCTGGATTTGCCTTCTCTCTTTCTCGAGACTTTCATTTGCATTTGCTTTGGATTTGGAGTTTTGAATCAATTCAAATGGACTTGAACACTTGGGCCTACCCTTGATTTTCTCCCAAGTGACCCATCCACCTCTAAATCACCTTTCCTTCTCTGAAAAACTCCAACAAAAGCCCAAGGAATATTTTTCATAAAAGAAAAATATTCATTTTCTTCCCTGAAAATCACTTCAGAGAAGTATGCTCCAAAGTAACCCCTAGATTTCTTGCTCCAAAAATCCTGAATAAATTCACAAATATTCTTTGAACCCTAGGGCACCTTCCTGAGAAAAAATATTGCATAACTTTTTGTAATATTTTCTCTACAGAAAATCATTTCTGTTCTGGACAGAATTATCACTTTGCACAGCAAGTATATTTTTGCTTGATCTTTTGGGGGCTGATCTTTTCTGAGCTTGATTACCCTCCTAAGAGATTGCTAAACCTCAAAGCACAACCTTTAGTTCTCACTAAATTTTCTCAGTGAAGCTCACGAGTTTCTGTCCAGAAACTTGCGAGGAGGAAAGCCACTCCCACAGTTCACCTGTGACCCAGCCAACCGTGCAAAACAACCAAAACCACTAAGGACTAACTGCCAGACATGGTGTTTGCGCTTAGCTCAGCCTGATGCAAAAGTTCACATGGTGACCATGAGCGTCCAAGGGGGTTGGCATGCGGCCGACGCGCTCTGCGGTGCGCCAGCGCCTCTGTTTCGCGCGTGCTCGCTGCCCCGGCCGTCGCACCTTGCCAAACCGCGCCCCCATCCTCGTTTGCACCTCCATAACTCCACCCTAGAGCTTGCCGATGTCGGACCTCGCCGCAGCGAGCACGGGCACGACGCGGCCAAGGCAACAGAGCGCCCGTGCCCATGTGCTAGCCGCGTACCGCGCTCCTGTGCTCGTCGCAGCTCGTGAACAACCCCTGCGTGATCCCCGACACCTTCTCCCCCTCTCACTAACGCCATTCATCACCGAGCGACACTCTTCCGGCGAGCTCTCGATCCCCGACTCCACCTCGCCTATAAATAGAGCTCCCCTGAGCTCGTTTCTCTTTGCACACACACTCAGCACACCTCCACACTACCGTAGGAAGCCGCAGCCCGGCCGGGCAGGCCTCTGGCCGCCGTCCCCACCCCAAGGTCGCCGGCGATCCCCGTCCTCTGCCCCCTCCCTCTCTAGAGCCACTCGAGCTCCACTGACCACTCCGGCGTGTTCGTGGTGGTCCACTCATGCGTGCTGGTGCCGTTGGAGCTGCTGGACTGGCCCTGCTTAACCGGAACCACCATCTCCGACGAGCTCCGCCCGCTGCCGCCGCTGGAGAGCTCTGTTTCGACCCCGTCCGGCCACCCCTAGCCACGCTACAGGTACGGGCAGGTGTGCCTTGATCTCCTCTACAACCCTATGCTCTTAGATCTCGTCGCCGGGCACTCCTCGTCGGAGAAAGCACCGTCGCCGCGCCGCCCGCCTCTGCTTCTCTTCCCCTCCCCCTCTGACCTGACCGCCGGGGCCTGCTGTCAGCCACTCAGGCCACGGCTGAAGCGGTATGAGTGGTGGCACCCAGGCGGTTTACGCCTTCGACATCACCCCCTCTGGTTTTTCTTTTAGTTCAAATTTGACCAGAACTTTGACTAGCTATAACTTTTATTCTACAAGTCCAAATGAGTTGATTCTTTTTGCATTTTGTTCTTACTGGAAAATCCTAATAGCACACCCAAGATGGGATTTTTATTTGCTACCTAGAATTTTTGGTAATTTTCAGAAGTGTTCTTGATATTTCTTTTTGGAATTTGATTTAATTTCAGAAGGTGAAGCTTGTCTTGAAGGCATCCAGGAGGAGTGTGAAGCTCCTCTGCACTAAGGCAAGCCACAACAACATTGTCATGGTGTCTTTGTAATATCCATGATTTTCTACTTGAATTTATATGTTATTCATTGCATATAGTATTAAAAAAATAATGCTTGTGTTATTTAGTTTGTCATGATCAAAATGCTTAGTTAACAGAAATGAATGCTTGAACTAGTGAGATATAGCTTGAGTAGTTGATCTAAGTAAATTTTTCATGGCTATGGTGATATGATCATCAGTCTTATTTTTCCTATATGCAAAAGTGAGTTTTATTTGATAAACGCCAACTAAAGTGATGAGTGTAAATAACACGTAAGAAAGGACCAGAAATGTTGAAAGTTGAGTTTGTGCATGTAGAACTTTGAATAAGGTTGATCTGTTATTTCTAGATGGATGTGATGCATGATATATGGTTGCATAAGCATGGCATATAGTGACTCGAGCATTTTATTTTCAAGTTAAACTTGATGATAATTGAACTTGAACATAAAGTTGGTCGGGTCATGGTGCCACTGAATCGGGCTGACAAGTGCAACCACATTTGCCTTAGTATGGGGAGGTCGTTAGTCGTTCCGTTGTCATGCCTTTCATCGGTGCCTCCAACAAGGGAAGGTTATGGGCATGCGTTACCCTGGCCCTGTAAGCAGACATAACCTTGTGGACCTGTTGTTGTTATGGTACCTTGTCCCCGTTTGGGACTGTTTATTTGCCACGACAGTGGTTGTTTTGCCTTTGGTAGGCTCGATCACCCATGACTAATCTTAGTGGGGAGTTGGTCGGAGTGGCCGTAAGAGTGTCATGGCAATGGGAGAGTTCTGTCGGAATGCCGTTGGTCCACCCGAATGGGAGTGCAAGACCATGGGTTCCGTGGTGTGGGTAAAGTGCGGTACCTCTGCAGAGTGTAATAATCTATCGATAGCCGTGCCCGTGGATAAGGGCCCAATTCGTAAGTAAGTCACACCATGGATCAACTTTCATAAATAAATCTTGCACACTAAGTTATTTGCATTGCACTGGTTGGATCATGATGATGTCAGCGAGAGTGACTATTGTGGTATCACTTGTGATCCGAGAGTGATCACTGTTTGGTTATGAGGTAACCAGTTGAACCAAGTAGTGATTCATTGTGAGCACTGTTCGGTTGCGAGGCAACCTGTTGGTAAGAGAGTCCGAGTGACTCGATGCACAAGTTTGGTTTCACTGCATGAGTAGCATGTTGCTGTTTGCATTTAACTTGATTAAATGTCATGATATTGTTTGTCATTATGGTTCATTTCTTTGTGAGCTTGCAAGTAACATTCAATGTCTTGACTGGCGTGTTATGCCGATTTCGGAAAGTCTAAGCTGGATCGGTCTTTCTTGTGTCTAGACAGTGTCCACATCGGTGTCCCTATGCTATGGAGTCCCGCTACATTGTTGTTCCGCTGCTGTGTAGATGTCATGCTCGAGGGGCCTCGGTGTACATATTGTTCAGCCGCACCGAGTGTTCCGCTTGGCCTCGCAACTTGATGTAATGTCACACTATTCTTCCTCTAGTTTCAATAAAGCGGTGATTTCTGTACCAAGATGTTGTGTGTTGCGAGAAGACATGATCTCTGGGTTGGCAATGCAAGGTAAACTGCTCGCTCTGAGTCGGGGTGCCACAACGCTTGGTATCAGAGCCGCGCTGACTGTAGGACATGCTAGACCCCGACATGTGAAGTAAACGTTAGTTAGTTTGCTAATTGAGTGCTGTTAGTATTTGCATCTGGATGCTGCATTGCATGCATTAGACTTATTGTTATTTCTAGCTGGTTAATGGTTGTGAGTGTAGATGGCTCCGGTGCTGTATCCATGCCAGTTGCAGCTGATGCCCTACACTTCTCTGCATCTCCTTCGTAGCGTGTGGAGTCGACTGTACCCTCACGGTGATGACCCAACATATCGGGTGTACCGGGAGCGTCTAGCCGACTCCGTGTATGAGTATCATGCCGTGGTTACTCTACCCACCAGTTCGTCAGCGGGTTCTTACACTCGTACCTCTCGGAGCGGTTATGCATCCACCGCCGCTCAGACCGTCCAGTATGCTGCATTCGAGATTCTTGTTGAGTTACGCTATGCTGAGGCTCGGATGCAGAAGAACCCAGGTTTTCACTTCTACCCATCTTTGCATGATGATGGTCGTATTCGCTTTCATCCCATTGATCCGGCGTCTGATAGTGACACTAGCCACCTTTCTCGATATATCACTGCTAGTTATCTTTTGATTCACGAGTTGGCTCGAGAGCTGAATCGTGCTCGTTCTGCTTTAGCCGCCGCTAGATCCTACCCTACTCCACCTTCTATGGGATTTACTCCTTATATTGTGCCCAGTTCTAGCTCGCCTATTTCTCCGGTTACTCCCCCGAGTAGCTCGGGCACCTCAACAGTGAACCCACACAGTGCTCCTGCTGAGTGGGCGTCTCTTCTTGCTACCCCCGCAGCTCCCATGATCCCTTCTCATCCCGCGCCTACCCTTGAGGGAGAGCCCTCGAGGCAGCGTCGTCGTGTCACCTTTAACCCGGAGGTCTCGGTTGGCGGCATCAGCTCAGGATCTGGGTCTGACTCAGGAGAGGATCCGGCAGCACCGGAAGAGTCCTAGAGCGTCTGAGTATCCGCAGTGGTCATGTGATGTATGGATGTAGTTGTATGAGCCATGGTGTGTCGTTGCATGTATGCAAGTAGTCGCACCAGTCATGATGTCTATCTTTCATGTATGAGTCTATGTATAATTTTGTTGGAACTTTTTATTCGATCGTCGCATTTCTTGGTTCGTTCGTTTCGCTCTTTCGGGTTCGTCACTGTCTTTTCTTCCCACGTTTGGATGTTGCTCATCGCAGTTGCTCTTATTGAGAAAAATAAACAGTAGGATGACACGGGGAGGCAGCAGCACGCATGCTTGTGAGGATGTCCCTGTTCGTCGCTCAGCAAGACAGGCAGGACACTCCCCCGAGCCGTATCCACAACCACCGCCTCCACCGCCAAATCCACCCTCCACTGAACAAATTATGCGCATGTTTGAGGAAAAAAGGAACAATGATCTGATTGAGCTGTTAAAAAGTGCGCAAGCTATGGTTGGGTAGAATGGGAATCAAAATGGCCATCACTCCAAGCCGTCAAATTTTCAAAGGACTAAGCCTCCCAGTTTCAGTCAAGTGGTTGACCCTTTGGAAGCAGATGATTGGTTACGAACCATTGAGAAGAAACTTGAAATTGCTCGCACTAAAGAAGCTGACAAGGTTCCGTTCGCTACCCACTATCTTGAAGGAACCGCTGCTATATGGTGGGATAATGCTAAAGCTCTGTGGCCTGCGGGAGAAGAAATTACGTGGACTAATTTCAAGGACCAATTTCTCAAGTATCATATTCCAGCTGGTATCATGAAGGTAAAGCAACGCGAATTTCTTGGTCTCACTCAAGGAAGTCTGTCAGTAAGTGAATATTTGCACAAGTTCAACCATCTGGCCTGTTATTCCCTTTATGATGCAGCCACGGAAGAAAGGAAGATTGACAGGTTCCTTGGAGGATTAAATCAACACCTCAGGAGTGCTCTCTGCATGCTTGATTTTCTAGATTTTCAGCCTCTGGAAAACAAGGCCCTCATCCCAGAAAGAGAGTACAAGCCTCTGCAAGACAACCGACCCGCAAACAATGACCACAAGCGTAAATTTGAGCCAAAGAAGGACGGACAACCCATACAGAAGGCCTGTACCTGGCAACAGACTCAAGTGGAGTACAAACCCAATTGGCAGCAGAATGTGAACAAGACCACTACTCAAGTCAAGAATGTCGTGACCAGCCCAGTACACAAGGAGTGTCAGCGCAATAACGCCTGCTTTAATTGTGGACAGACCGGACATTATGCCAGGCGGTGTCCCAAGAACTCAATTGCCCCGTTCCTGCCGCAAGTCAATCAATGGGGCCATATCATACCCAGAAGATCGTCCAAGGGCAAGTTCATCACCTCTCCACAGACGAGGCTCAGGAAAACCCCGAAGTCGTCATTGGTATATTTTCTGTTAATAGCATACTCGCAATAATTTTATTTGACTCTGGGGCTTCCAACTCTTGTGTTTCTCGGAGTTTCGTTGCCCGAAACAAATTTCCTTTCTCACTTTTGGGAAAAAGTATGATGGTTCAGTCCCCGGGATCTGTGCTCAAAAGCAATTTGGTCTACTAGAATTTGGAAATTGATATTAAGGGGGTCCACTTTCCAACCGCTTTGATAGTCATCGAGTCTGCCAAGTTGAATGTTATTTTGGGAATAAACTGGTTGACTCAATATCAAGTATGCATAAACTGTGCGACCCGAGAAGTTACCCTTACAAATCAGGAAGGGCGAGCCATAGAATTTTATGCCCGCAAAGGTATACCCAAAATGGAGATGGTCTTCACTGCAGTAGCTGAAGAATTGGATCTGATTTATGTGGTCAGTGAATTTCCCGATGTATTCCTGAGGAATTACCCGGAATGCCCCCAGAAAAAGAGCTTGAGTTTGCAATTGATCTTGTACCTGGGACTGCACCTTGTACAAAAAGTATTATCGGATGCCTTCCTCTGAACTCCTAGAATTTAAAAAGCAGTTGGATGAGATGATGCAGAAAGGATATATCCGCCCAAGCTCGTCACCATGGGGATCACCTGCAGACAAGAAAGACGGTGATCTCAGAATGTGCGTTGACTACCGTCAGTTGAACAATGTCACAATCAAGAACAAATGCCCGCTACCAAGGATTGATGACTTGTTCGATCAGCTCAGTTGTGCAAAAGTACTTTCCAATATTTATTTAAGGACCGGGTATCATCAGCAGAGATCAAGAGGGAAGATATTCCTAAGACCGCGTTCACTACCCGTTACAGTCTCTATGAATATACGGTGATGTCCTTCGGGCTCACAAATGCCCCCGCCTTTTTCATGCATATGATGAATAAGGTGTTCATGGAATTCTTGGATAAGTTTGTGGTGGTTTTCATCGATGATATTCTCATATACTCTAAAAGTGATGAAGAACACACGGAACACCTCCAAGCAGTCTTACAGAGACTCTGTGACCATCAGCTGTATGCAAAATTCAGCAAGTGTGAGTTTTGGCTCAAACAAGTCGGATTTCTGGGGAATGTTCTTTCAGCAGAAGGTATCGCAGTGGATCCCAACAAAGTGAAATATGTGCTTGATTGGGCAGCACCCACGACGGTATCCGAAGTATGGAGTTTTCTTGGATTAGCCGGGTATTACCGTCGGTTCATCGAAAGATTCTCCAAAATTGCGAAGCCAATGACAGAACTCCTCAACAAAGACAAGAAGTTTGAATGGACTGAGGATTGCAAGCAGAGCTTTAACGAGCTAAAAACCAGATTGACATCAGCACCAGTACTGACTCTCCCAGACATTTACCGCAGCTTTGATGTGTATTGCGCTGCATCCAGAAGGGGCATTGGGTGCGTACTTATGCAAGACGGAAAGGTGGTAGCTTACGCATCTCGCCAGCTATGACCTCATGAAGGAAACTATCCTACACATGATTTGGAACTGGCCGCTGTTGTGCACTCTCTAAAGATTTGGAGACATTACCTCATTGGAAAGAGATGTCAAATATTTACCGACCACAAGAGTCTCAAATATATATTCACTTGGCCAGACTTAAACCTTCGACGGCGAAGATGGCTCGAGTTGGTCAAAGACTATGATCTAGAGATAAATTACCATCTGGGAAAAGCCAACGTGGTTGCTAATGCCCTCAGTCGCAAGCCTGCCAACTTAAATGCTATGATGGAGTCTTTGCCTCCAGAACTCCAGCAAGAGATCGCTCAGCTCAACTTGGTAATTATAAATGTCGGTCTTGCGAATATTTTGGAAGTAACTCCTACTCTAGAAGAGGAGATTCGCGTAGCACAGGCTGACGACAAGATTCTGCAAGTATATCTCAAACGTCTACACGAAGGCAAGACTCAGGATTTCTCAAGGGACGCACTGGGTACACTCAGGTTTCGAGGAAGGATATGCGTACCTGAGCAAGCAGATCTGAGGAAGAAAATTTTGGCAGAAGCACATGAATCCTCATATGCGATACGCCCAGGCGGCACTGAAATGTACGAAGACCTTCGTCAGATATTTTGGTGGGATGGAATAAAAGGGACATAGCATATTTTGTCGCTTGTTGTGACATCTGCAACAAAGTAAAGGCGGAACACCAAAAACCCACCGGACTTCTCCAACCTCTACCCGTCTCGCAATGGAAACGGGACGATGTCTGCATGGACTTTATCACCAGTCTACCCAGGACTCACCGAGGCAATGATGCTATATGGGTCATAGTGGACACGCTGACTAAAGTGGCTCACTTTATTCCCATCCGCACCACCTTTCGCGCTGATCAACTTGCACAATTATATGTATCCTGGGTTGTCAATTTGCATGGACTGCCAAAAACAATCACTTCAGACCGAGGTTCATTGTTTACATCCGCATTCTGGTCCCGACTCCATCAAACTTTGGGGACCACTCTCAAATATAGCACCGCCTTTCATCCACAGACAGACGGTCAGACTGAGCGGGTAAATCAAATCCTTGAAGATATGTTTCGAGCATGTGCCTTAGCCCATGGACCCAAATGGGAAGGTTGTCTGCCATATGCAGAATTCTCATACAACAACATTTTTCAAACCAGTCTGAAAATGTCACCCTTTGAAGCTTTATACGGTCGAGAGTGCCACACTCCATTAAATTGGTCTCAAACCGGAGACAGTCGTATCTTCGGTACTGATCTGATATTAGAGGCAGAGAAACAAGTCAAGGAAATTCGAGATAGACTACAACTGGCTAAGTCACAACAGAAGAGTTATTATGATGCCAAACATCGGCAAGTCAGTTTTGAACCTGGTGAACACGTGTATCTTCGAGTCACACCCATGAAGGGAGTCAAGAGATTTCAGACCCGAGGCAAATTGACACCAAGATATATTGGTCCGTTCCCGGTCATGGCACGAGTTGCCACAGTTGCTTATTGATAACCCACACATATAGGGGATCACAACAGTTTTCGAGGGTAGAGTATTCAACCCAAGTTTATTGATTCGACACAAGGGGAGCCAAAGAATATTCTCAAGTATTAGCAGTCGAGTTGTCAATTCAACCACACCTGGATAACTTAGTATCTGCAGCAAAGTATTTAGTAGCAAAGTAATATGGAAGTAACGGTAACAATAGCAAAAGTGATATTTTTGGGTTTTGTAGTGATTGTAACAATAACAACAGAAAAGTAAATAAGCGAAGAGCAATATGTGAAAAGCTCGTAGGCATTGGATCAGCGATGGAGAATTATGCCGGATGCGGTTAATCATGTAACAGTCATAACATAGGGTGACACAGAACTAGCTCTAATTCATCAATGCAATGTAGGCATGTATTCCGAATATAGTCATACGTGCTTATGGAAAATAACTTGCATGACATCTTTTGTCCTACCCTCCCGTGGCAGCGGGGTCCTAGCGGAAACTAAGGGATATTAAGGCCTCCTTTTAATAGAGTACCAGACCAAAGCATTAACACATAGTGAATACATGAACACCTCAAACTACGGTCATCAGCGGGAGTGGTCCCGATTATTGTCACTTCGGGGTTGCCGGATCATAACACTTAGTAGGTGACTATAGACTTGCAAGATAGGATTAAGAACACACATACATTCATGAAAACATAATAGGTTCAGATCTGAAATCATGGCACTTGGGCCCTAGTGACAAGCATTAAGCATAGCAAAGTCATAGCAACATCAATCTCAGAACATAGTGGATACTAGGGATCAAACCCTAACAAAACTAACTCGATTACATGATAAATCTCATCCAACCCATCACCGTCCAGCAAGCCTACGATGGAATTACTCACGAACGGCGGTGAGCATCATGAAATTGGTGATGGAGGATGGTTGATGATGACGATGGCGATAGATTCCCCTCTCCGGAGCCCTGAACGGACTCCAGATCAGCCCTCCCGAGAGGTTTTAGGGCTTGTCGGCGGCTCCGTATCGTAAACGCGATGAAACTTTCTCTCTGATTTTTTTCTCCCCGAACACGAATATATGGAGTTGGAGTTGAGGTCGGTGGAGCAACAGGGGGCCCATGAGGCAGGGGGCGCACCCGGGGGGGGGGGGGCAGGCGCGCCCCCACCCTCGTGGACAGGTGGAGGCCCCCCTGAGGTGGATTATTCTTCCAGTATTTTTAATATTTTCCAAAAATAAGTTCCGTGGAGTTTCAGGTCATTCCGAGAACTTTTGTTTCTGCACATAAATAACACCATGGCAACTCTGCGAAAAACAGCGTCAGTCCGGGTTAATTCCATTCAAATCATGCAAGTTAGAGTCCAAAACAAGGGCAAAAGTGTTTGGAAAAGTAGATACGACGGAGACGTATCAACTCCCCCAAGCTTAAACCTTTGCTTGTCCTCAAGCAATTCAGTTGATAAACTGAAAGTGATAAAGAAAAACTTTTACAAACTCTGTTTGCTCTTGTTGTTGTAAATATGTAAAGCCAGCATTCAAGTTTTCAGCAAAGATTATGACTAACCACATTCACAATAACTCTTAGGTCTCATGTTTACTCATATCAATGGCATAATCAACTAGCGAGCAATAATAATAGATCTCGAATGACAACACTTTCTCAAAACAATCATAATATGATATAACAAGATGGTATCTCGCTAACCCTTTCTGAGACCGCAAAACATAAATGCAGAGCACCTTTAAAGATCAAGGACTGACTAAACATTGTAATTCATGGTAAAAGAGATCCTGTCATAGTCATACCCAATATAAATGATAATAGTGGATGCAAATGACAGCTGTGCTCTCCAGCTGGTGCTTTTTAATAAGAGGGTGATGACTCAACATAAAAGTAAATAGATAGGCCCTTCGCAGAGGGAAGCATGGATTTGTAGAGGTGCCAGAGCTCGATTTTGAAATAGAGATAAATAATATTTTGAGTGGCATACTTTCATCGTCAACATAACAACCAAGAGATGACGATACCTTCCATGCTACACACATTATAGGCGGTTCCCAAACAGAATGGTAAAGTTTATACTCCCCCTCCACTAACAAGCTTCAATCCATGGCTTGCTCGAAACAATGAGTGCCTCCAACTAACAACAGTCCCAGGGGAGTTTTGTTTGCAATTATTTTGATTTGATTTGCATAAAGCATGGGACTGGGCATCCCGGTGACCAGCCATTTTCTCGTGAGTGAGGAGCGGAGTCCACTCCTCTTGAGAATAACCCGCCTAGCATGGAAGATACACACAACCCTAGTTGATACATGAGCTATTCGAGCATACAAAACAGAATTTCATTTGAAGGTTTAGAGTTTGGCACATACAAATTTACTTGGAACGGCAGGTAGATACCGCATATAGGAAGGTATAGTGGACTCATATGGCATAACTTTGGGGTTTAAGGAATTGGATGCACAAGCAGTATTCCCGCTTAGTACAAGTGAAGGTTAGCAAAAGACTGGGAAGCGGCCAACTAGAGAGCGACAACAGTCATGAACATGCATTAAAATTAATAAACATGGAGTACAAGCATGAGTAGGATATAATCCACCATGAACATAAATATCGTGAAGGCCATGTTGATTTGTTTCAACTACATATGTGAACATGTGCCAAGCCGAGTCACTTAAATCAATCGAAGGAGGATACCACCCTACTATACCACATCACAACCATTTTTAATAGCATGTTGGCACGCAAGGTAAACCATTATAACTCATAGCTAATTAAGCATGGCACAAGCAACTATAATCTCTAATTGTCATTGCAAACATGTTTATTCATAATAGGCTGAATCAGGAATGATGAACTAATCATATTTACAAAAATAAGAGAGGTCGAGTTCATACCAGCTTCTCTCATCTCAATCAGTCCATCATATATCGTCATAAATGCCTTTCACTTGCACGACCGAACGATGTGAAAATAATAAGAGTGCACGTGCATTGGACTAAGCTAGAATCTGCGAGCATTCAATAAAAAGGAGAAGACAAAGAAATACGGGCTCTTGGTTAAATCAACAATAATGCATATAAGAGCCACTTCAACAATTTATCATAATCTTCTCCTATCGACCCCCAAAGAAAATGATAGAAATAAAAATTATTTACACGGGAAAGCTCCCAACAAGCAAAAGAAGAACGGGAAATATTTTTTGATTTTCTTTTTGATTATTACTACTACAGCAAGAAAAGTAAACTAACTAAAAGCTACACTAAATTCTTTTTGTTTTTCTTAAGGTTTATCAAACACACAAGAAGAAAGCAGGAAAAGAAAATAAACTAGCATGGATATCACAGAGAAAAAGTATGAGCACAGACATCTAGCAATGAGTGTGTGAACATGAATATAATGTCGGTGAGAAATACGTACTCCCCCAAGCTTAGGCTTTTGGCCTAAGTTGGTCTATTGCCACAGGTGGCCTGGCGGATATCCATAGTTGTAGTTGGGGTCGTACTGAGATGCAGCGGTCATTGCATCGTGTGCTGCAGCTCGGAGGCGAGCTATCTTAGCCCTCCTCCTATACTCCTCCGCCTCCTCTCTGGTTATGTAATGACTCCCTTTTTCCTGAAAGTCAAAGAGAGTAGGGGCAGGAAGAACAATATTGACAGCGTGACGCCTGTCAAAGATTAATCTGTACTGGAGAGGTGGTTCATTCCTCTCGACAACCTGATGATGAACCATAGCATTAAAGTCTAGATAAGTAGGAGGCAGTTCAATATCATCATCACGTATGGTTACACCAAGAAAATCATCTAAGCGGGTTGCATAAATTCCACCAAAGAAATCTCCATTAAATCTATTGTGATGCAACCTATGCGCAACAATGGCTCCCAAATTATAAGATTTGTCTCCTAACACAACACTTCTAAGAATACTGAGGTCAGGGACACACATATGACATGCTTCATCTTTCCATTTATGCACCTACCTATGAAGAGAGCAAAATAATGTATAGCAGGAAAATGAACACTCCCTATGGTAGCTTGTGTTATGTCTCTAGATTCACCCACAGTTATACTAGCAAGAAATTCAATAAATTCAGATTTGCGAGGTTCACTAGTACTACCCCATTGTGGGAGTTTGCAAGCATTGGTAAAATCCTCTAAGTCCATAGTATAAGATTTTTCATAAAGATCAAACATGACAGTTTGAGAATTCCGTGAAGATGAAAATTCAAACCTCCTCACAAAATGAACTAGTGAGATAGTGGTACTGACGACACTTTTCCTCCTCGAAGCTCACAAGATCAGTGTTACACAAATATGCGTTAAATTCTTCCTTGATTCCCGCTCGATCCATAAAGTCTTCTGAAGGCCATTCACAAGGCCGCACTGGAGCATTCCTTGGTGGCTCATCATCGGCATCGCGCATTGCGAGCCTGGGTCCTTGCTTCCTTGAAGGACCACCTTGGTACATTTTCCTAAGCATATTTCTTCCTCTGAAAAATTTCTAAATTTTTTAGTAACTTCAAATAAAAGTGAACCAAGCTCAACAAAATTGATAGCAACTACTCCTACAAGTGCCTAGAGCCTATATCATGCATTAGAACTACTAGGAACCATATAAATTTGACATGCAAGCTCAAGAACATGGTCACCTAGGCATCACAAATTTGCAATGAATGAAGCACTAGAACAAAAACTAATTGGACCAATGGAGGAGTCACATACTAAGGAACAATCCCCCAAGCAGTTTTGTGAGAGGTGCCTTGAGCAAGGAGATCGAAAATCGCAACAAAATGAGCTAGAACTCGTGCTTGAGCTGGATAGTGATTTTTTTTGGGAGGAAGAAGAAGTGTATGGGTGCAGGAATAAGTGGAGGGGAGCCACCATGGGCCCACGAGGCAGGGGGCGCGCCCTGGACCCTCGTGGCCAGGTGCTTGCTCCCCCTCCTGTGTTCTCAGTGCCAGATATTCTCAAATATTCCAGAAAAAATCATACTTCAATTTCAGGGCATTTGGAGAAATTTTATTTTCGGGGTATTTTTATATTGCACGGATAATTCAGAAAACAGACAGAAAGATACTATTTTTACTTTATTTCAACTAAATAACAGAAAGTAAAAAGGAGGGTACAGAAGGTTGTGCCTTCTAGTTTCATCCATCTCATGCTCATCAAAAGGAATCCACTAACAAGGTTGATCAAGTATTGTTAACAAACTAATTCCTAATAACATGGAACCGGAGAAATTTCGAATAGCACTATGTTACCTCAACGGGGATATGCACATCCCCAATAATAAGAATATCATATTTCTTCTTGACAGTAGGTAGAGGAAATTCAAAACCTCCAAAAATAATCGATGGAATTTTTCCAATAGAATTTATACTGTGGATTTGAGGTTGTTTCCTCGGAAAGTGTACCGTATGCTCATTACCATTAACATGAAAAGTGACATTGCCTTTGTTGCAATCAATAACAGCCCCTGCAGTATTCAAAAAGGGTCTTCCAAGAATAATAGACATACTATTGTCCTCGGGAATATCAAGAATAACAAAGTCCGTTAAAATGGTAACGTTTGCAACCACAACAGGCACGTCCTCACAAATACCGGCAGGTATAGCGGTTGATTTATCAGCCATTTGCAAAGATATTTCAGTAGGTGTCAACTTATTCAAATCAAGTCTACGATATAAAGAGAGAGGCATAACACTAACACCGGCTCCATGGTCACATAAAGCAGTTTTAACATAGTTTCTTTTAATGGAGCATGGTATAGTTGGTACTCCTGGATCTCCAAGTTTCTTGGGTATTCCACCCTTAAAAGTATAATTAGAAAGCATGGTGGAAATTTCAGCTTCCGGTATCTTTCTTTTATTAGTAACAATTTCTTTCATATACTTAGCATAAGGATTCATTTTGAGCATATCAGTTAATCGCATACGCAAAAAGATAGGTCTAATCATTTCAGCAAAGCTCTCAAAATCCTCATCATCGTTTTTCTTGGATGGTTTGGGAGGAAAAGGCATGGGTTTCTGAACCCATGGTTCCCTTTCTTTACCGTGCTTCCTAGCAACAAAGTCTCTCTTATCATAACGTTGATTCTTTGATTGTGGGTTATCAAGATCAACAGCAGGTTCAATTTCTCCATCATTATCATTACTAGGTTGAGCATCATCATGAACATTATTATTAACATTTTCATTAGGTTCACGTTCATTACCAGATTGTGTTTCAGCATCAGAAATAGAAATATCATTTGGATTCTCAGGTGGTTCAGGAATAGGTTCACTAGAAGCATGCAAAGTCTTATCGTTTTTCTTTTTCTTCTTTTTAGAAGGATTAGGTGCATCAATATTATTTCTCTGAGAATCTTTCTCAATTCTCTTAGGATGGCCTTCAGGATACAAAGGTTCCTGAGTCATTTTACCGGTTCTAGTAGCCACTCTAACAGCATAATCATTATTCTTACTATTTAATTCATTGAGCAAATTATTTTGAGCTTTAAGTACTTGTTCTACTTGAGTGGTAACCATAGAAGCATGTTTACTAATGAGTTTAAGTTCACCTTTAACTCTAGACATATAATCACCCAAGTATTCAAGCATATCGGAATTGTATTTCAATTGTCTACCAAAATAAGCATTAAAGTTTTCTTGTTTAACAATGAAATTGTCAAACTCATCTAAGCATTGTCTAGCAGACTTATAACGAGGGATATCACCTTCATCAAATCTATAGAGAGAATTTACCTTTACTACCTGTGTCGGGTCATCAAGTCCATGAGTTTCTTCAATAGGTGATGGATTAAGATCATATGTTTCTTCAACAGGCGGTAAATTAAGACCATGTATTTCTTCAATAGGAGGTAAATTATTAACATCTTCAGCTTTAATACCTTTTTCTTTCATAGATTTCTTTGCCTCTTGCATATCTTCCGGACTGAGAAATAGAACACCCCTCTTCTTCGGAGTTGGTTTAGGAATAGGCTCAGGAATTGGCTTAGGAAGTGTCCAATTATTTTCATTTGTCAACATATTATTCAATAGAATCTCAGCTTCATCCGGTGTTCTTTCCCGAAAAGCAGAACCGCACAACTATCCGTAATCTTTGGAAGCATCGGTTAGTCCATTATAAAAGATATCAAGTATTTCATTTTTCTTAAGACGATGATGAGGGAAAGCATTAAGTAATTGGAGAAGCCTCCCCCAAGCTTGTGGGAGACTCTCTCCTTCAATTTGCACAAAATTATATATTTCCCTTAAGGCAACTTGTTTCTTTTGAGCGGGGAAATATTTAGCAGAGAAGTAATAAATCATATCTTGGGGACTACGCACACAACCAGGATCAAGAGAATTAAACCATATCTTAGCATCGCCCTTTAACGAGAACGGAAATATTTTAAGGATATAAAGATAGCGAGATTTCTCATCATTAGTGCACAGGGTGGCTATATCATTTAATTTAGTAAGATGTGCCACAACAGTTTCAGATTCATAGCCAAGGATTAGATTCAACCAAAGTAATTATATCAGGATCAACAGAGAATTCATAGTCCTTATCAGTAACACAGATAGGTGAAGTAGCAAAAGCAGGGTCAGGTTTCATTCTAGCATTAAGAGATTGCTGCTTCCATTTAGCTAATAGCTTCTTAAGATCACTTCTATCATTGCAAGCAAGAATAGCTCTAGCAGATTCTTCATCCAGAACATAACCCTCAAGCACAACAGGAAATTCATATTTATTCGGGGGAGAGTCTTCATCATCACTATCTTCAATATTATCAGTTTCAATAATTTCATTCTCTCTAGCCCTAGCAAGTTGTTCATCAAGAAATTCACCAAGTGGCACAGTAGTATCATGCATAGAAGTAGTTTCATCATAAGTATCATGCATAGCAGAAGTGGCATCATCAATAACATGCGACATATCAGAATTAATAGCAGTTGCAGGTTTAGGTGTCGCAAGCTTAATCAAAACAGAAGGAGAATCAAGTGCAGAGCTAGATGGCAGTTCCTTACCTCCCCACGTAGTCGAGGGATAAATTTTTGTTTTCTCGTCTTTCAAGTTCCTCATAGTGGCCAGCAGATATAAATCCCAAGTGACTCAAAGAATAGAGCTATGCTCCCCGGCAACGGCGCCAGAAAATAGTCTTGATAACCCACAAGTATAGGGGATCGCAATAGTTTTCGAGGGTAGAGTATTCAACCCAATCGATTCGACATAAGGGGAGCCAAAGAATATTCTCAAGTATTAGCAGCTGAGTTGTCAATTCAAACACACCTGGATAACTTAGTATCTGCAGCAAAGTATTTAGTAGCAAAGTAATATGGAAGTAACGGTAACGGTAGCAAAAGTAATATTTTTGTGTTTTGTAGTGATTGTAATAGTAGCAACGGAAAAGTAAATAAGCGAAGAACAATATGTGAAAAGCTCGTAGGCATTGGATCGGTGGTGGAGAATTATGCCGGATGCGGTTCATCATGTAACAGTCATAACCTAGGGTGACATAGAACTAGATCCAATTCATCAAAGTAATGTAGGCATGTATACCGAATATAGTTATACGTGCTTATGGAAAAAAACTTGCATGACATCTTTTGTCCTACCCTCCCGTGGCAGCGGGGTCCTAACGGAAACTAAGGGATATTAAGGCCTCCTTTTAATAGAGTACTGGACCAAAGAATTAACACATAGTGAATACATGAACTCCTCAAACTACGATCATCACCGGGAGTGGTCCTGATTATTGTCACTTCAGGGTTGCCGGATCATAACACATAGTAGGTGACTATAGACTTGCAATATAGGATCAAGAACTCACATATATTCATGAAAACATAATAGGTTCAGATCTGACATCATGGCACTCGGGCCCTAGTGACAAGCATTAAGCATAGCAAAGTCATAGCAAAATCAATCTTAGAACATAGTGGATACTAGGATCAAACCCTAACAAAACTAACTCGATTACATGATAAATCTCATCCAACCCATCACCGTCCAGCAATCCTACGATGGAATTACTCACGCACGGCGGTGAGCATCATGAAATTGGTGATGGAGGATGGTTGATGATGACGATGGCGACGGATTCCCCTCTCCGGAGCCCCGAACGGACTCCAGATCAGCCCTCCCGAGAGGTTTTAGGGCTTGGCGGCGGCACCGTATCGTAAAACGCAATGAATCCTTCTCTCTGATTTTTTTCTCCCCGAACACGAATATATGGAGTTGGAATTGAGGTCGGTGGAGCGTTAGGGGGCCCACGAGGCAGGGGGCGCGCCCAGAGGGGCAGGCGCGCCCCCACCCTTGTGGACAGGTGGAGGCCCCCATGAGGTGGATTCTTCTTCCAACATTTTTAATATTTTCCAAAAATATGTTCCGTGGAGTTTCAAGTCATTCCGAGAACTTTTGTTTCTGCACATAAATAACACTATGGCAATTCTACTAGAAACAACGTCATTCTGGGTTAGTTCCATTCAAATCATGCAAGTTAGAGTCCAAAACAAGGGCAAAAGTGTTTGGAAAAGTAGATACGACGGAGACCTATCACTATGCTATGGAGTCCCGCTACGTTGTTGTTCCACTGCCGTGTAGATGTCGTGCTCGAGGCCCCTTTTATGTTCACTAAATAATGTACATATTGTTCACCCGCACCGAGTGTGCCGCTTGGCCTCGCAACTTGATGTAATGTCGCACTAGGCTTCCTTTAGTTTCAATAAAGCGGCGATTTCTGTACCAAGATGTTGTGTGTTGCCAAAAGACATGATCTCTGGGTTGGCAATGCAAAGTAAACCGGTCGCTCTGAGCCGGGGTGCCACAGTTTAGTTGATTTGGATCACGTGATCACTTATATGATTAGAGGGATGTATATCTAAGTGGGAGTTCTTAAGTAATATGATTAATTGAACTTTAATTTATCATGAATTTAGTTCTGAGAGTATTTGCATATCTAAGTTGTAGATATATAAGCTTGCATATAGCTTCCCCGTTTATTTTTGATATGTTCCTAGAGAAAACTAAGTTGAAAGATGATAGTAGCAATGATGCGGACTAGCTCCGTGATCTGAGGATTATCTTCATTGCTGGACAGAAGTATTATGTCCATGATGCACCGCTAGGTGATGGACCTATTGCAGGAGCAGATGCAGACGTTATGAACATTTGACAAGCTCGGTATGATGACTACTTGATAGTTTAGTGCACCATGCTTTACGGCTTAGAACCGGGACTTCAAAAATGTTTTGAAAGCCATGGAGGTTATGAGATGTTCCAAGAGATGAAATTGATATTTCAGTCTCATGCCCATGTCGAGAGGTATGAGACCTCTGACAAGTACTTTGCCTACAAGATGGAGGAGAATAGCTCAATGAGTGAGCATGTGCTCAGAATGTCTGAGTACTACAATCACTTGTATCAAGTGGGAGTTAATCTTCCCAATAAGATAGTGATTGACAGAGTTCTCTAGTCACTATCACCAAGTTACTAGAACTTCGTGATGAACTATAATATGCAAGGGATAACGGAAGTGATTCCCAAGCTCTTCGCGATGCTGAAATTGGCGAAGGTAGAAATCAAGAAAAAGCATCAAGTGTTGATGGTTAACAAGACCACCAGTTTCAAGATAAAGGGCAAGGGAAAGAAAGGGAAACTTCAAAAGAAATGACAAGAAAGTTGCCACTCCCATGAAGAAGCCCAACACTAGACCCAAGCCTGAAACTGAGTGCTTCTACTACAAAGAGTCCACTCCTCTTGAGAATAACCCGCCTAGCATGGAAGATACAGACATCCCTAGTTGATACATGAGCTATTCGAGCATACAAAATAGAAATTCATTTGAAGGTTTAGAGTTTGGCACATCCAAATTTACTTGGAACGGCAGGTAGATACCGCATATAGGAAGGTATAGTGGACTCATATGGCATAACTTTGGGGTTTAAGGAATTGGATGCACAAGCAGTATTCCCGCTTAGTACAAGTGAAGGCTAGAAAAGACTGGGAAGCGACCAACTAGAGAGCGACAACAGTCATGAACATGCATTAAAATTAATAAACATTGAGTACAAGCATGAGTAGGATATAATCCACCATGAACATAAATATCGTGAAGGCTATGTTGATTTGTTTCAACTACATGTGTGAACATGTGCCAAGTCGAGTCACTTAAATCATTCAAATGAGGATACCACCCCACTATACCACATCACAACCATTTTAATAGCATGTTGGCATGCAAGGTGAACCATTATAACTCATAGCTAATTAAGCATGGCACACGCAACTATAATCTCTAATTGTCATTGCAAACATGTTTATTCATAATAGGCTGAATCAGGAACGATGAACTAATCATATTTACAAAAACAAGAGAGGTCGAGTTCATACCAGCTTCTCTCATCTCAATCAGTCCATCATATATCGTCATAAATGCCTTTCACTTGCACGACCGAACAATGTGAATAATAATAGTGCACATGCATTTGACTAAGCTGGAATCTGCAGCATTCAATAAACAGGAGAAGACAAGGCAATATGGGCTCTTGGTTAAATCAACAATAATGCATATAAGAGCCACTTCAACAATTTATCATAATCTTCTCCTATCGACCCCCAAAGATAAGAACAGAAATAAAACTATTTACACGGGAAAGCTCCCAACAAGCAAAAGAAGAACGGGAAATCTTTTTGGGTTTTCTTTTTAATTATTACTACTACAACAAGAAAAGTAAACTAGCTAAAGCTATTACTATTTTTTTCTTAAGATTTAACAAACACACAAGAAGAAAGCATAAAAAGAAAATAAGCTAGCATGGATAGTACAGTGAAAGAGTATGAACACCGACATCTAGCAATGAGTGTGTGTGAACATAAGTGTAATGTCGGTGAGAAATACGTACTCCCCCAAGCTTAGGCTTTTGGCCTAAGTTGGTTTATTGCCACGGATGGCCTGGCGGATATCCAAAGTTGTAGTTGGGGTCGTACTGAGATGAAGATGACTCTGATTGCCACTGGTTGGCAATCATCTCCGGATCCCACTGGTAATTAGATTGTCGTGGAGGTTCAAATTGTGGTTCCGGCTCCGGCTCTATGGTTGATGTAGGGTTCCGGTAGGCGTAGATGGCCGCCAACGGAACTAGATACGGGTCTGCAGATAAATCAAACAAGGAAGGAGTAGGCAAGGTAATAGTCTCAGGGTGATGTTTATCAAAGAACAATTTGTATTTAAGCGCCCCTTCCCTATTCTTGACAATAAAATCATGCGCTACCATAGTCTTATAATCTAAATAAGCAGTGGGCAGTAATTTTTCTTATTTTTCATAGTGCCTAATAGGTATGTTATAGTGTGCAGCAAGGCGTGAAGCGTAAATACCTCCAAAGATGGGGCCCTTTGTACGGTTCAGACTTAACCGTTTAGCAATAATACCGCCCATACTAACAGAGTTATCACAAAATAAACCATGGAACAAAATAATAATATCAGGAACACTAAGGTTTTCACAGTTTCCGCGACCAATTAAGCAACGACTAGCAAATATTGCAAAGTAGCGTAAAACAGGAAAATGTATGCTAGTGATTCTTGCATCGGAAACCTTCCTAGTTTCCCCTACAATAATAGTGTCAATAAACCCATCCACATCTTTACGATGTGGTTCCTCGAAACTACCCTCGAAAGGTATTTCGCAAACCTTGCAAAATTCATCTAGTGACATCTTCTTAACCACATCATATAAATGAAACTCTACAAAAGGAGGTGATTCCTTAGGATAATAGTAGAAGTTTTGCACAAAAGTATTGGTGAGTAAGAGATACTATCCGCGTTGGTCGCAGAGGAAGTCAGTGAGGCCTGCATTCTCAGCCAATTCATAAAAATCATCATAAATCCCGACTGCTCTCAAGAAATCATTGGAAGGCCATTCACACGACCAAACCTCCACGGTGCGAGGCAGATTATATTTGGGCCTCTCTGTTTCTTCACTTTGCTTTTCCTTCGAGCTTCGGCTCGATGAGCCCCTCAAAAATCTCTTCATCATTTTCTGAAAAATTCTGAGATTTTTAGTAACTTCAAATAAAAGTGAACCAAACTCAACAAAATTGATAGCAACTACCCCCACAAGTGCCTAGAGCCTATATCATGCATTAGAACTACATGGAACCATATAAATTTGACATGCAAGCTCAAGAACATGGTCACCTAGGCAGCACAATTTTGCAATGAATAAAGCACTAGAACAAAAACTAACTGGACCAATGGAGAAGTCACATACCAAGGAACAATCCCCCCAAGCAGTTTTGTAAGAGGTGCTTTGAGCAAGGAGATCAAAAATCGCAGCAAAATGAGCTAGAACTCATGCTTGAGCTGGATGGTGGTTTTTTGGCAGGAAGAAGAAGTGTGTGGGTGCAGGAATAAGTGGAGGGGAGCCACCGTGGGCCCACGAGGCAGGGCGGCGCACCCTGTAGGGGTGGGCGCACCCTGGACCCTCGTGGCCAGGTGCTTGCTCCCCCTGCTATGTTATCAATACCAGATGTTCTCAAATATTCTAGAAAAAAATCATATTTTAATTTCAGGGCATTTGGAGAACTTTTATTTTCGGGGTATTTTATATTGCACGAATAATTCAGAAAACAGACAGAGAAATACTATTTTTTACTTTATTTCAACTAAATAACAGAAAGTAGAAAGAGGGTACAGAAGGTTGTGCCTTCTAGTTTCATCCATCTCATGCTCATAAAAAAGGAATCCACTAACAAGGTTGATCATGTCTTGTTAACAAACTCATTCCTAATAACATGGAACCGGAGAAATTTCTAATAACACTATGTTACCTCAACGGGGATATGCACATCCCCAATAATAAGAATATCATATTTCTTCTTGACAGTAGGAAGAGGAAATTCAAAACCTCCAAAAATAACTGATGGAATTTTTCCAATAGAATTGATCTTGTGGATTTGAGGTTGTTTCTCGGAAAGTGTACCGTATGCTCATTACCATTAACATGAAAAGTGACATTGCCTTTGTTGCAATCAATAACAGCCCCCGCAGTATTCAAAAGGGTCTTCCAAGAATAATAGACATACTATCGTCCTCGGAATATCAAGAATAACAAAGTCCGTTAAAATAGTAACGTTTGCAACCACAACAGCACATCCTCACAAATACCGCAATGTATAGCAGTTGATTTATCAGCCATTTGCAAAGATATTTTAGTAGGTGTCAACTTATTCAAATCAAGTCTACGATATAAAGAGAGAGGCATAACACTAACACCAGCTCCAAGGTCACATAAAGCAGTTTTAACATAGTTTCTTTTAATGGAGCATGGTATAGTTGGTACTCCTGGCTCTCCAAGTTTCTTAGGTATTCCACCCTTAAAAGTATAATTAGCAAGCATGGTGGAAATTTTAGCTTCCGGTATCTTTCTTTTATTAGTGACAATTTCTTTCATATACTTAGCATAAGGATTCATTTTGAGCATATCAGTTAATCGCATACGCAAAAAGATAGGTCTAATCATTTCAGCAAAGAGCTCAAAATCCTCATCATCCTTTTGCTTGGATGGTTTGGGAGGAAAAGGCATGGGTTTCTGAACCCATGGTTCTCTTTCTTTACCATGCTTCCTAGCAACAAAGTCTCTCTTATCATAACGTTGATTCTTTGATTGTGGGTTATCAAGATCAACAACAGGTTCAATTTCTACATCATTATCATTACTAGGTTGAGCATCATCATGAACATTATCATTAACATTTTCATTAGGTTCATGTTCATTACCAGATTGTGTTTCAGCATCAGAAATAGAAATATCATTTGGATTCTCAAGTGTTTCAGCAATAGGTTCACTAGAAGTATGCAAAGTCCTATCATTTTTCTTTTTCTTCTTTTTAGAAGAACTAGGTGTGTCAATATTATTTCTCTAAGAATCTTGCTCAATTCTCTTAGGATGGCCTTCAGGATACAAAGGTTCCTGCGTCATTTTACCGGTTCTAGTAGCCACTCTAACAAAATAATCATTATTCTTATTATTTAATTCATTGAGCAAATTATTTTGAGCTTTAAGTACTTGTTCGACTTGAGTGGTAACCATAGAGGCATGTTTACTAATGAGTTTAAGTTCACTTTTAACTCTAGACATATAATCACCCAAGTGTTCAATCATATAAGCATTTTGTTTTAATTGTCTACCAAAATAAGCATTAAAATCTTCTTGCCTAACCATAAAGTTATCAAACTCATCCAAACATTGGCTAGCAAACTTAGTAGGAGGGATTTCAGCTTTTTCATGTCTATAGAGAGAATTTACCTTTACTACCTGTGTCGGGTTATCAAGACCATGAGTTTCTTCAATAGGTGATGGATTAAGATCACATGTTTCTTCAACACGTGGTAAATTTAGACCATGTATTTCTTCAATAGGAGGTAAATTCTTAACATCTTCAGCTTTAATACCCTTTTGTTTCATAGATTTCTTTGCCTCTTGCATATCTTCAGGACTGAGAAATAGAACACCCCTCTTCTTCGGAGTTGGTTTAGGAATAGGCTCAGGAGTTGGCTCGGGCAGTGTCCAATTATTTTCATTTGTCAACATATTATTCAATAAAACCTCAGCTTCATTAGGTGTTCTTTCCCTGAAAATAGAACCAGCACAACTATCCAGGTGGTCTCTGGAAGCATCGGTTAGTCCATTATTAAAGATATCAAGTATTTCATTTTTCTTAAGAGGATGATCAGGCAAAGCATTAAGAAATTGGAGAAGCCCCCCCCCCCCCAAGCTTGTGGGAGACTCTCTTATTCAATTTGCACAAAATTATTGTCAGGACCCCGATTCCAGGTCACATCGACCTAGCTGGTAACACCTCATATCACTTTGCGGCCTCACGCACGGTATTCCCACGGGTGTCGCCTTACCATGGCCCGGGACCGCTTATGCGTCTTTTGGCTCACGATATGATAGTGTCGCTAGCATCCACATGACAAAGAACCCGGCCGACATGGCTAGTCGTGAACCCAAGCGGCACTAACCTATGGGGACAGCATACATGAATCACTTGAGCATGTCGGTCATCAACGATGAATTCGGGCTGTAGCACTGGGCTAACAGACTCGGTATTCCGGCTGTAGCGAGCTAGGCAGGACTCAATATCACGCGTGACATTTCCCAAGGGACGTATATAGGAACGAAATGAATCACATGCCGCCAGTCAAGTGTCCAAGCAGTAGTCTTTGGGCTAGCAGGACTCCGTGAACCGGGCTGTAGCGGACTACTATCGCCGTAAGCACGAGACTACATTTCCCCATATGAGAGGCTGCCAAGGATAAACAACTAGTTTGTCGGATCCCACTCATACCAAGCATTTCAATCATACACATAATATGCCCGATATGAGTAAATACAACAAGGCATCACAACAAAACTCTACAACTCAAGTACTTTATTTAAGAGGCCCGAGGAGCCATACATAACATATTCATACAGGTAGGGGTCACATGACCCAACACTCAAGTCATACAATCATACAAGCACATGCGGAAGCAAACTAGTCTCGAGTACAGACTCTAGAAAGAAAGAAAGCTTGTTGGAGCCTTTCTATCTACAATGGCCCTTCACAAGTCTTAGATCGCCACCGGTGGCTAGTTCACTCGTCAAGTCAACATCTACATAGAATCCGTCGGAGGGGTAGTATAGTCCTCTGAAAAACATTAATTAGCAAACATGAGTACCAAGGTACTCAGCAAGTCTTACCACGTAATCCTATCATACATGCACATTCTCAAGGAAGGAAGTGGAGTTATTTGCAGCAAGCCAGCTTTGACTCTTGGCTAAGCTATCCCACGTGACACCATTTTGTAAAGCATTTGTCGCATTACGAGTCCACTAATCACCATCACAATACTCCACCGTGGATCCTCTCTCGTCATCCCCGAGAGGGCCATCCACGATACTCACACTTATCTTGAGGCTTTTAGTAGTATCCATTTACTTGTCTATGAACCGATATAGGTAACCCGAAGTCCTTCTCCGTGGACACGGCTATTCAATAGATCATATTTAACCTGCAGGGTGTACTTCTTCACACATGCTCACCACTTATCGTCGTTTACACGACATGTACTGCAACCTTCAAGCGGAAGCCCAACGTGGGTGTCGGCCACAGCCTACCTAAACACTCAAATCCCTAGTCCAGGTTTATCGCCTATTCGGTTCCATCCGCAGGAGTCCGCCGAGGTTTCCCATACAGCCCGAACGATGTGTGCAGGGTTCCCGAGATACCAAACGGGCACTCGGTACATCAACACGGTGCCTACCGCAACACAACCCACCCCTAAGGTCAGCGTTGCTATGCGGCCCCAAAGATGCTACAAACACCGTAAACTACTTGCAACTCCGGACTAAGAACAGGGTGGTTAAGAAGCCGAGAGGGTCCATTGGTTTGGGCCCAATGCGTGGTAGTAGCTAGTTCATGGATCACAAACACAGATCTCAGTTCTTAGGATCGGCTTCAATGAAACAACCCACCATGTACTCCTACACGGCCTCTCATCGATACCTTTACCAAATCGTGTTCAACACTTTCACTCTCGAACCAACACAACCTTTCACTCCAGTTCATCATCCCGATGAGCCGGACTGACACAACTCTAAGCATAGCAAGCATAGCATGGTAGGAATCACAAACATGGCTCAATCAACTCCTACACATACTAGTGGGTTTCATCTAGTTTCGTGGCAATGACAGTCATGCAAAGGAAGTGGGTTCAACTACCGCAGCACACAACAGTTGAATCGCGTTGTCTTAATGCGAAACGAGAGCGAAGCGAGAACATGGGTTTGTATCGAATGATCAATGAGTTGCTTGCCCGATGGAACTGGGGTAGAGAGCGCCTTCGATGGGTAGTCGAGGTTATCTTGAAGCGTAACCTATCATGAAAGCACACCAAATAAACACACAAGACAATATGCAACAATATGATGCATGCTATGACATGGCAATATGGATGTGTGTTGGCCTAATGCAAGTTGAAAGAATAGGGATGAACTCATTTGAATCAAGGATTCAAATGATAGCTCATTTGAGTTAGTCCTAATGGTGCAATATCTTATTCTGGTTATTCAGCATAGTTAACTTGTTTTAACATGCATGAAACCTGTACCAATGGATAGAGTGTATTTTTCTGATAATTTTTCATATATAAATCTTTGCATTTGGAGTTATAGATAAAAAGTTATAAGCATTTGAAATTTGAATTATATTCTGGAATTTACTATATCAAAATAAATCCAGAATTTGAATTAATGCGTCAGCATGAGGTCAGCGTGACGTCAGGGGTCAACGGGGTCATCCAGGTCAAACTGACCAGTGGGACCCGCATGTCAGTAGTTAGTTTAACTAATTAACTTAATTAGAACTAATCCTAATTAGTTAACCGGGGGGGTCCACCTGTCATTGACTCAGAGCAGTCAACAGGGCCCACCAGTCAATGGTTAGTGGTCAACTCGCCGGCGTCTAGCCGCCGGCGAGGCCAGGCGCGGCGGAGCAAAGTGCTTTTGCACTTTCCGGCCACTAAATGGGGTGCGGAAGGCATCTACGTGGAGCTGGAGATGAACCGCAGCGTTTGGTGGGGTTAGTTGGGGTCGGGGTGGCCGGAGTTGGCACCGGCGACGAGTTTGGCGGCGGCCGGGGTTCGGGTGACCTCGGACTAGTTGCTAGGGGGCAAGGTGAGGCGCGTGGAGTGCAGAGTTAGACCCAACGCGACACGGTGAGTGCGATGGACACGGTGGCGTGGCCGTTGGGTGGCCGGAGCCTCGTCGGCGACGAGCCCGCGGGCGTCGCGTTCGGGCGATCGTGGTTGGGTCGTTGTGGTGCACGAGGAAGAGAGTGGAGGGGATGGGGAGGTAGCCAGGCTCACAGCGATCTCGTAGAGAGCCTCGTCGGGGTCGGGGATGCTCTGATGCGGCGGCGACGACGAAGGGGATCTCCGGCGGTGGCGGAGCGGCGGCGGGTCGGGTGCGGTGGCCGGGCGAGCAAGTGCTCGGGGCTTGGCTTGTTCGACGAAGTCGACGACGGCGAAGCGGCTGGACAAGGTCTCGTGGCGCGGGGACGATGGTGGCTACTGACACGACGGTGGAGCGGCGACGGTGGCGTCGGCCATGGTGAGGGGGAGCGAGGAGAGGAGGCAGGGGCGAATGTCGTGTCCAGGGGGGTCGGGCGACGACGTGGAGGCCATCCAGCAGCGAGGCGGCGAGGAGGTGAAGCAGGCGGCGGCCAGCTGCGTGGCGCGCCCGAGCTCGCCGTCGGGCATCAGTTGCTCTGGCCGAGCCAGCAGCTACCATTGGCATGGCTCTTTGGGCTGGGCGGCAGGTGGGCTGCACGGCGACATGTAAGTGTTTTTCCATTTTACTCTTTTTCTAATATTCTGCAACTTTGTGGGGTTTTAAAATACCAAAACTATTTTAAAAATCACCAAAATGCTCCTGGTCACTTGTTAGAATATTCCCAACATGAAACATTTTGGTTTGGCAATTTTGAACATTTAAAATATTTTGTATAACTTAAAATGCCCAAGTTCAAAACTTGTGGATTAATCCTAGAACCCTTAGATGACCTAGAAAATGGTACACCTTCTTTGACATGGGTTCGAACCAAAGTAAAGAGGATGAACATTTTGAAGGGCATTTCAGGTTCATTGAAATAAATTTTAGTAAACCCTAGTTGTTTTAAGGGGGGTGTTCGGGTTTCGCCTTCCCCATTTCAAATTCAAATGAAATTTAAACATGATGCACACCCTAATGCATGGTCTAACGGGATGTGACAACTCATCCCCACTCAAAAGAATCTCGCCCCGAGATTTAGGATCTGCTGCGAAAAAGGTGGGATACTCAAGTCAAGACGATCCTCCCTTTCCCAAGTTGCTTCTTGCTCGGAATGGTTTGACCGGTGAACCTTTAGAAACTTGATATTCCGACGCCGAGTGGTACGCTCGGCTTGATCGAGGATACGAACGGGATATTCTCGATAGGTGAGGTTATCTTGGAGATCAAGCGTTTGTGGTCCACTCCACGGATAGGATCCGAGAAGCAACGCCGAGTTGGGAAACGTGGAAGACATCATGGACTCGAAAGATGCGGAGGTAGTTCCAATTGGTAGGCAACTTCCCTCGCTTGGCAAGAATGCGAAAGGGTCCAATGTAACGAGGAGCCAACTTGCCTTTGATATCAAACGATGGGTTCCTTTAAAGGAGTAACCAAGGTAAGCCTTCTCGCCAATTTCATAAGTCATAGGCTTATGCTTGCGGTCATATTGGCTCTTTTGACGAGATTGGGCTGTTTTCAATTTTCACGAACAACGCGAACCTGCTCTTCGCTTCTGAATCATGTCCGGGCCAAAGAGTTGTCTCTCCCGGTTTCGACCAGTTAAGAGGCGTTCACATTTCCGCCGTAAAGAACTTCGAAAGGGCTTTGCCCAAGCTGGCTTGATAACTATTGTTATAAGCTTAACTCGGCGAATGGAAGGCATTTTTCCCAATTCATGCCGAAAGAGATGATGAAGCTCAAGCATATCCTCTAGGATTTGATTGACTCGTTCTACTTGACCACTTGATTGGGGATGGAAAGCGGTGCTAAAGGAGAGACGAGTTCCCATAGCGTTTTGGAAACTTTCCCAAAATCGGGAGGTGAAGAGACTTCCACGGTCGGAGTTAATCTCTAATGGAATACCATGAAGAGACACTATTCGAGAGATGTACAAATCAGCTAGCTGGATAGCGGTTATACTCTCACGAACAGGTAGGAAGTGGGCTACTTTGGAAAGACGATCAACAACAACGAAGATAGCGTTATTCCTCTCTTGGTCCCGGGAAACCCGTAATGAAGTCCATACCGATTTTATCCCATTTCCATTCAGGAATTTCCAAAGGTTGAAGGGTACCAAGCAGGCCGTTGATGCTCGCTTAACTCGACGACGACGCCGCAATTAGCAATGTATTGAGCGATTTCTCTTCATCCTAGTCCACCAAAACCTCTGGCGAGATCTTGATACATCTTAGTACTACCAGGATGAATGGTGAGAGGAGAGTCATGAGCTTCCTTAAGGATCAATCACCTCAAAGTTGCGCACCTTGGGGACCACTAGACGGTCTCCAAGAACACGACACCTTGTTCATCAATGGAGAAACAATCTGCGACTCCTTTCTTGATGTTTCTCCGACACGGAGATTCCGGATCTACCTTCCGTGCTTTGATGATCTGATCCGTAAGGATAGGTTTCGCCACTGTGGTGGAAAGGAATCCTCGAGGAACAATGTGAAGATTAAGCTTACGAAATTCCTCGTGGAGAATTGGTTGACTTTGTTGTAACATCAGATTGTTACAATAAGATTTGCGACTTAGTCGCCGCCATGACATTGGCTTTGCACGGGTGTAAGATATTCCTAAGTCAAAATCTGTATCAACTCGACCCAACGCCTTTGCTCGAGATTCAAACCGTTGGGTGAAGATATATTTCAGACTTTGGTGATCGGTGTAGATTTTGCAACGATTACCCGTAAGATAATGTCGCCAGGTTTTGAGTGCATGAACCATCGCCGCAAGCTCTAGATCGTGTGGGGTAGTTATCCTCATGTGGACGAATCGCCGAGAAGCGTAGGCAATCACATGACGATCTTGCATGAGTATGCAACCTAGTCCTTGTCGCGAGGCGCCGCAATAGATAATAAAGTCCTTAGAGAAATCTGGTGGAACAAGTACGGAGCAGATGTCAGCGCCTTTTTCGCCTCGAAAGCTGAACTCGCCTCGTGGCGCCCATTCGAACTTCTTATCTTTCTTGAGGAGTTCGTTAGAGGTTTAGCAACTTTAGAGAAATTCTCGATTTAAGCGGCGGCAATAGCTCGCTAAACCGAGGAAACTCCGAACTTGCTTGACCGATTCAGGTGGAGTCCAATCAAGGACGGCTTGAACTCGCCGGGATTGACAGCAATACCCTTACCGAGATTACATGTCCTAGATAGGTCACTTACGGCAACCGAATTCACATTTAGAGAATTTGGCATAAAGGCGGTGCTCTCAAGTTTCATCAATACTAGCCTTAGGTGTTCGCATGTTCTTCCTCATTCTTGGAGTAGATGAGTATATCATCGAGGTATACCACTACTAATTTATCCAAATACTCCATGAAGATTGAGTTCATTAACCGAGAGAAAGTGGCTGGAGCATTGGTTAATCCGAAGGACATGACGGTGTACTCGTATTGGCCATAACGAGTGACAAAGGCCATTTTAGGAATGTCCCCGTTCTTGATTTTGATTTGATGGTAACCCAACCTCAAATCCATCTTGGAAAAGACTGAGGATCTGGCGAGCTGATCATACAGGTCGTTGATCCTGGGGAGCGGATACTTGTTCTTGATAGTGACCAAATTGACAGGTCGGTAATCTTCTACAACCATCCGATCCGTACCATCCTTCTTCTTGACGAAGAGGACGGGGCAAGCCCATGGAGATGAACTAGGACGGATGAAACCTTTCTGCAAGGACTCATCGAGTTGTTTCTTAAGTTCAGCTAGTTCTAGGGGTGCCATCTTATAAGGTCTTCTAGAGATTGGGACGGTTCCGGAACAAGATCTATCACGAACTCGACATCCCCGCGGGTGGAACACTGGCAGTTCCTCCGAAAGACATACGGAAATCACGGACTACCGGAATATCTTCGAGGTCCGGAAGGGGTTGGCATTTAAGGAGTAAAGTGGCGCTTAGACACTCGGGTTAAAACATCCTTTGTTTTGCCCAAGGATGGGTAAGTTGAACAGTTCTAGTAGAGCAATCAATCTTAGCATAATGGGTGACATCCAGTCCATACCCAAGATGATGTTTATGTCCGAGGACTTAAGAGCTATTAGAGATGCAAGAAAGACTAATCTGTCGACAAGAATTTCATTCCCATGACTTATTCTAGAGGTTTGCCATCTAGAACCAGGAGTTTGAATTTCCATGGAGGTAGGCATGTCACGAATATGGTGTTGTGCAATCGAGCATAGCTCTCGTAAATAAATGAATGAGATGCTCCAAGATCAAAAGAACAGCTTGCGGATGGCAATTAACAAGAAGCGCATCGAGGACGACGTTGGGATCCTCATAGGTTTCTTCAGCAGAGACATAGTTGACATGGCCACGAGCGGTGGCAACTGGTTTAGCATAGGGCACCTTTCCCGCTGGCTTGCCGCGCCAACAGACTTTCCGGCTTGATTGGGGTTGTTCTGGGACACTCTCGGATATAGTGGCCCGCCTCTCCACACTTGAAGCAAGTTATCACATTTGGACGTGGAGCAGCACTAGCAGTTGGACCTCCATAAGTCTTGGGTGGAAAATACGGTTGGTTGGGGCGAGGCGCTCAAGGATGGCCTCGGGGTGTACCTAGGTGGTAGAGCCAGTGTTGGGACCCAAACCCGCGCTTCGGGATCCAGAGCGGATGACGATCCGAGTCACGGATGTGCTTGCGTGAAGCCTCAAAATCAGTCTGCCTGATTTGGTGCCGATAGCCTTATTGACTAGCTTCGGAAAGAGGTACACTCATGCAGACGGAGATCTCGGCGTAGCTCGTGGCTAAGTCCCTTGCGGAACCTTGCCTCGCTTCTTGGCATCGGTAGAAACTTCTTCGAGCATAACGTGCTAACCTCCCAAAGTCACGGCTGTAGGCATCCACCGTCACCTACCTTGGGTGAAACTGCAGAATTCTCACGCTTGCGGTCCATAAGACCTTCCGAATATGGTGCTCACGAAGGCGGCACTGAATTCATCCCAAGTTGTAACTTGTCCAACCGGACGATAGCCTCATAATTTTCCCACCAGAGACTAGCGGGGCCTTCCGGATGATAGGCGGCAAAGGTAACCTTGTCAGCCTCAGCCACGTTGGCGGAACGCAGCTTGTGGTGGATCTTTGCGGAGCCAATCATCTGCGCCGAGAGGCTCGACGGAATATTTGAATTTTGGAGGATATAGCTTGACGAAATCATTGAGTGAAACCACATCGTTTCTTGGCTGGCGGCTGTGTTTTGCTCAATCCGCCCAATAAGCGGTTGGTTTCGCTTATTATGCTCGCTTCAAAGATCACCTCAGCCAAAGATGGCGGTTGCGGCAGATTCACATTTCTGGCTGCATCGGCTTCTCCCCTGCTCGAACAGCAGGAGTGTTATGAGTGTTGACCATCCTGGGAGACAAAGCAAAGGTTTAAACCAGGATGGCAGAATTTAACAAGGAAGTGCGGAAGGTAATGGACAGCATGGAATGCAAAGATGTTCATCCGTATGACATGGTAATATAAAACTGCCATATATATATATATATATACCATCGGTCATACACACCATTCATAGTTTAGTACAAGCCTGACGGAGTACAACTATAAGGAAAGGCGTTACATCTCATCGGAAGCATCCCAACTTCTATACATTATTTTCTACACTTAGGAACGATACACACTAAGTCGTATTCCACGAGTCACGCAGACGGTGGAAACACAACCATTACCATACTAGGAATACTACTACTATCTCGTGCAGCTCCATAGTAGTCCTCATAGAAGTCACCACCTGCACTGAAGTGGAACATGATCGTCCGGAAGCAGACAATCCTGGGGGCCTGTGGACCATAAGGACTCGGATGTGGCCGTGGACCAACAAACGGTGGCGACGAGGCCCACGAGGAGGAGTGATGCCTCCAACCTCACGCCACTCCATAAAGTCTGGCAGACTCGCCCGACAGGTACAAGTCTCTCATGTCCATATATCCCGCTTGCACGGCAGGTGCAAACCTAGTCGAGTAGCCCAGTGGTCGAACGGGCATTAAAAGCTCCATACGCAAGGCCGGTTCTCACGGTCCTTGTCCTCCAAAGAACTCAAGAGTAGTACGAAGGAGTGAGTCCTCATGGGATGCATCGCTGTACAAACCTCGAAGGTAGCCATGCGCCTGTGAAGGGATGCCGCATATAGCGGAAATCGGTGTTGCCCAAAAAGCAGTTCGCTCGAATAATAGTCATCATGGAATAGGCTGCATCTTGCAGACATTCCAATAGTGATTCCGAGCCCGTAGGAACAAAGTGAAGTGGCTCAAGAGCTCGGATAAGATGGATAAACCGACCGTGCATAGGTATTGGCTTTGATTGAAATCCCTAAACTGCTCCTCGACGGTATATTCCGGATACCATCGATAACAGACTCAATCATCACCCGAACCAGCATTGCCGTGTGACCGCACACATCAATGCAACGGGTCAAAGCGAACCACTTGGTTCGGGGCGGTGGCCATCTGAAAGCACAGCCACAATGCAAAGGCATTAGAATTTCTAGGGAAAATCGGGCAGCATAACATCTGTAAATGCTCAAAATCAGATTTGAGACATTACAAAATCAGATTGCATAACCACTCAACAACATCATATCAAGGTTCTGGTTCAAATCATAGCATACTAAAATTTAGTAGCACTGAACTGAGGATGTAACCAACAATCCTATAAGTTACTACGGATTAGTAACACGTGAACCTAATAGAGAAAAGAGAGCCTAGTCCTAAACCCATGTCGAATGAGAAGAGGATGACTCAGATCAGAGGGCATAAGGTAAAGGAGTAAAAGAGCCTTACGTTCCCTCCCACAATCAATTCCCCTATATATAACTAAAGCATTTCTAGACTCAACTTCGACCAGTTTGGCTTAGCGAACCTACAGCAGCCCCGCTCGATGCCAACGCTGTCAGACCCCGATTCCAAGTCACATCGACCTAGCTGGTAACACCTCATATCACTTTGCGGCCTCACGCACGGTATTCCTACAGGTGTCGCCTTACCATGGCCCGGACCGCTTTGCGTCTTTTGGCTCACGATATGATAGTGTCGCTAGCATCCACATGACAAAGAACCGGGCCGACATGGCTAGTCGTGAACCCAAAGCGGCACTAACCTATGGGGACAGCATACATGAATCACTTGAGCATGTCGGTCATCAACGATGAATTGGCTGTAGCACTGGGCTAACAGGACTCCGTATTCCGGGCTGTAGCAGCTAGGCAGGACTCGAATATCACCGCGTGACATTTTCAAGGGATGACATATAGGAACGAAATGAATCACATGCCGCCAATCAAGTGTCCAAGCAGTAGTCTGGGCTAGCAGGACTCCGTGAACCGGGCAGTAGCGGACTACTATCGCCGAAGCACGAGACTACATTTCCCCATATGAGAGGCTGCCAAGGATAAACAACTAGTTTGTCGGATCCCACTCATACCAAGCATTTCAATCATACACATAATATGCCCGATATGAGTAAATACAACAAGGCATCACAACAAAACTCTACAACTCAAGTACTTTATTTAAGAGGCCCGAGGAGCCATACATAACATATTCATACAGGTAGGGGTCACATGACCCAACACTCAAGTCATACAATCATACAAGCACATGCGAAGCAAACTAGTCTCGAGTACAGACTCTAGAAAGAAAGAAAGCTTGTTGGATCCTTTCTATCTACAATGGCCCTTCACAAGTCTTAGATCGCCACCGGGTGGCTAGTTCACTCGTCAAGTCAACATCTACATAGAATCCGTCGGAGGGGTAGTATAGTCCTCTGAAAAACATTAATTACAAACATGAGTACCAAGGTACTCAAAGCAAGTCTTACCACGTAATCCTATCATACATGCACATTCTCAAGGAAGGAAGTGGAGTTATTTGCAGCAAGCCAGCTTTGACTCTTGGCTAAGCTATCCCACGTGACACCATTTTGTAAAGCATTTGTCGCATACACGAGTCCACTAATCACCATCACAATACTCCACCGTGGATCCTCTCTCGTCATCCCCGAGAGGGCCATCCACGATACTCACACTTATCTTGAGGCTTTTAGTAGTATCCATTTACTTGTCTATGAACTGATATAGGTAACCCAGAAGTCCTTCTCCGTGGACACGGCTATTCGAATAGATCATATTTAACCCTGCAGGGGTGTACTTCTTCACACACGCTCACCACTTATCGTCGTTTACACGACATGTACTGCAACCTTCAAGCGGAAGCCCAACGTGGGTGTCGGCCACAGCCTACCTAAACACTCAAATCCCTAGTCCAGGTTTATCGCCTATTCGGGTTCCATCCGCAGGGAGTCCGGCCGAGGTTTCCCATACAGCCCCGAACGATGTGTGCAGGGTTCCCGAGATACCAAACGGGCACTCGGTACACCGGGCCACGGTGCCTACCGCAACACAACCCACCCCTAAGGTCAGCGCTGCGTATGCCCCAAAGATGCTACAAACACCGTAAACTACTTGCAACTCCGGACTAAGAACAGGGGTGGTTAAGAAGCGAGAGGGTCCATTGGTTTCGGGCCCAATGCATGGTAGTAGCTAGTTCATGGATCACAAACACAGATCTCAGTTCTTAGGATCGGCTTCAATGAAACAACCCACCATGTACTCCTACATGGCCTCTCATCGATACCTTTACCAAATCGTGTTCAACACTTCACTCTCGAACCAACACAACCTTTCACTCCAGTTCATCATCCCGATGAGCCAGACCTGACACAACTCTAAGCATAGCAAGCATAGCATGGTAGGAATCACACACATGGCTCAATCAACTCCTACACATACTAGTGGGTTTCATCTAGTTATCGTGGCAATGACAGTCATGCAAAGGAAGTGGGTTCAACTACCGCAGCACACAACAGTTGAATCGCGTTGTCTTAATGCAGTAAACGAGAGCGAAGCGAGAACATGGGTTTGTATCGAATGATCAATGAGTTGCTTGCCCGATGGAACTGGGGTAGAGAACGCCTTCGATGGGTAGTCGAGGTTATCTTCGGGCAGAACCTATCATGAAAGCACAATCAAATAAACACACAAGACAATATGCAACAATATGATGCATGCTATGACATGGCAATATGGATGTGTGTTGGCCTAATGCAAGTTGAAAGAACAGGGATGAACTCATTTGAATCAAGGATTCAAATGATAGCTCATTTGAGTTAGTCCTAATGGTGCAATATCTTATTCTGGTTATTCAGCATAGTTAACTTGTTTTAACATGCATGAAACCTGTACCAATGGATAGAGTGTATTTTTCTGATAATTTTTCATATATAAATCTTTGCATTTGGAGTTATAGATAAAAAGTTATAAGCATTTGAAATTTGAATTATATTCTGGAATTTACTATATCAAAATAAATCCAGAATTTGAATTAATGCGTCAGCATGAGGTCAGCGTGACGGCCAGGGGTCAACGGGTCATCCAGGTCAAACTGACCAGTGGGACCCGCATGTCAGTAGTTAGTTTAACTAATTAACTTAATTAGAACTAATCCTAATTAGTTAACCGGGGTCCACCTGTCATTGACTCGTAAGCAGTCAACAGGCCCACCATCAATGGTTAGTGGTCAACTCATGGCGTCTAGCTTGGCGAGGCCAAAGGCGCGGGCGGAGCAAAGTGCTTTTGCACTTTCCGGCCACTAAATGGGGTGCGGAAGGCATCTACGTGGAGCTGGAGATGAACCGCAGCGTTTGGTGGGGTTAGTTGGGGTCGGGGTGGCCGGAGTTGGCACCGGCGACGAGTTTGGCGGCGGCCGGGGTTTGGGTGACCTCGGACTAGTTGCTAGGGGGCAAGGTGAGGCGCGTGGAGTGCAGAGTTAGACCCAACGCGACACGGTGAGTGCGATGGACACGGTGGCGTGGCCGTTGGGTGGCCGGAGCCTCGTCGGTGACGAGCTCCGCGGCGGTGCGTTCGGGCGATCATGGTTGGGTCGTTGTGGTGCACGAGGAAGAGAGTGGAGGGGATGGGGAGGTAGCCAGGCTCACAGCGATCTCGTAGAGAGCCTCGTCGGGTCGGGATGCTCGGCGGCGGCGGCGGCGTGGGATCTCGCGGTGGCGGAGCCGGCGGCGGGTCGGTGCGGTGGCTTCGGGGCGAGCAAGTGCTCGGGGCTTGGCTTGTTCGACGAAGTCGACGACGGCGAAGCGGCTGGACAAGGTCTCGTGGCGCGGGGACGATGGTGGCTACGGCTACGACGGTGGAGCGGCGACGGTGGCGTCGGCCATGGCGAGGGGGGAGCGAGGGAGAGGAGGCAGGGGGCGAATGGCGTGTCCAGGGGGTCGGGGCGACGACGTGGAGGCCATCCAGGCAGCGAGGCGGCGAGGAGGTGAAGCAGGGCGGCGGCCAGCTGCGTGGCGCGCCCGGAGCTCGCCGTCGGGCATCAGCTGCTGCTGGCCGAGCCGAGCAGCTGTTGGCGCTGGGCTGCTGGGCTGGGCGGCAGGTGGGCTGCACAGGCGATGTGTAAGTGTTTTTCCATTTTTACTCTTTTCTAATATTCTGCAACTTTGTGGGGTTTTTAAAATACCAAAACTATTTTAAAAATCACCAAAATGCTCCTGGTCACTTGTTAGAATATTCCCAACATGAAACATTTTGGTTTGGCAATTTTGAACATTTAAAATATTTTGTATAACTTAAAATGCCCAAGTTCAAAACTTGTGGATTAATCCTAGAACCCTTAGATGACCTAGAAAATGGTACACCTTCTTTGACATGGGTTACGAACCAAAGTAAAGAGGATGAACATTTTGAAGGGCATTTCAGGTTCATTGAAATAAATTTTAGTAAACCCTAGTTGTTTTAAGGGGGTGTTCAGGGTTTCGCCTTCCCATTTCAAATTCAAATGAAATTTAAACATGATGCACACCCTAATGCATGGTCTAACTGGGATGTGACAATTATACATATATCCCTTAAAGCAGCTTGTTTCTTATGAGTAGGGAAATATTTAGTAGAGAAGTAATAAATCATATCCTGGGGAGTACGCACACAACCAGGATCAAGAGAATTAAACCATATCTTAGCATCACCCTTTAATGAGAACGTAAATATTTTAAGGATATAAAGATAGCGAGATTTCTCATCATTAGTGAACAGGGTGGCTATATCATTTAATTTAGTAAGATGTGCCACAACATCTTCAGATTCAAAGCCATAAAAAGGATCAGATTCAACCAAAGTAATTATATCAGGATCAACAGAGAATTCATAGTCCTTATCAGTAACACAGATAGGTGAAGTAGCAAAAGCAGGGTCAGGTTTCATTCTAGCATTAAGAGATTGTTGCTTCCATTTAGCTAATAGCTTCTTAAGATCACTTCTATCATTGCAAGAAAGAATAGGTGTAGCAGATTCTTCATCCAGAACATAATCCTCAGGCACAACAAGCAATTCATATTTATTAGGGGGTGAGTCTGTTTCAATAATTTCATTCTCTCTAGCCCTAGCAAGTTGTTCATCAAGAAATTCACCAAGTGGCACAGTAGTATCAAGCATAGAAGTAGTTTCATCATAAGTATCATACATAGCATATGTGACATCATCAATAACATGCGACATATCAGAATTAACAGCAGAAGTAGGTTTAGGTGTCGCAAGCTTACTCAAAACAGAAGGAGAATCAAGTGCAGAGCTAGATGGCAGTTCCTTACCTCCCCTCGTAGTTGAGGGATAAATTTTTGTTTTCGCGTCTTTCTAGTTCTTCATAGTTACCAGCAAATATAAATCCCAAGTGACTCAAAGAATAGAGCTATGCTCCCCGGCAACGGCGCCAAAAAATAGTCTTGATAACCCACAAGTATAGGGGATCGCAATAGTTTTCGATGGTAGAGTATTCAACCCAAATTTATTGATTCGACACAAGGGGAGCCAAAGAATATTCTCAAGTATTAGCAACTGAGTTGTCAATTCAACCACACCTGGATAACTTAGTATTGCAGCAAAGTATTTAGTAGCAAAGTAATATGGAAGTAACGGTAACGGTAGCAAAAATAATATTTTTGGGTTTTGTAGTGATTGTAATAGTAGCAACAGAAAAGTAAATAAGCAAAGAACAATATGTGAAAAGCTCATAGGCATTGGATCGGTGGTGGAGAATTATGCCGGATGCGGTTCGTCATGTAACAGTCATAACCTAGGGTGACACAAAACTAGCTCCAATTCATCAATGTAATGTAGGCATGTATTCCGAATATAGTCATACGTGCTTATGGAAAAGAGCTTGCATGCCATCTTTTGTCCTACCCTCCCATGGCAGCGGGGTCCTAACGAAAACTAAGGGATATTAAGGCCTCCTTTTAATAGAGTACCGAACCATAGCATTAACACATAGTGAATACATGAACTCCTCAAACTAAGGTCATCACCGGGAGTGGTCCCGATTATTGTCACTTCGGGGTTGCCGGATCATAACACATAGTAGGTGACTATAGACTTGCAATATAGGATCAAGAACTCACATATATTCATGAAAACATAATAGGTTCAGATCTGAAATCATGGCACTTGGGCCCTAGTGACAAGCATTAAGCATGGGAAAGTCATAGCAACATCAATCTTAGAACATAGTGGATACTAGGGATCAAACCCTAACAAAACTAACTCGATTACATTATAAATCTCATCCAACCCATCACCGTCCAGCAAGCCTACGATGGAATTACTCACGCACGGCGATGAGCATCATGAAATTGGTGATGGAGGATGGTTGATGATGACGAAGGCGACTGATTCCCCTCTCTGGAGCCCCCACCGGACTCCAGATCAGCCCTCCCGAGAGGTTTTAGGGCTTGGCGGCGGCTCCGTATCGTAAAACGCGATGAATCCTTCTCTTTGATTTTTTTCTCCCCGAACACGAATATATGGAGTTGGAGTTGAGGTCGGTGGAGCTTCAGGGGGCCCACAAGGCAGGGGGCGCGCCCAAGGGGGCAGGCGCGCCCCCACCCTCGTGGACAGTTGGAGGCCCCCGTGACGCGGATTATTCTTCCAGTATTTGTAATATTTTCCAAAAATATGTTCCGTGGAGTTTCAGGTCATCCCGAGAACTTTTGTTTCTGCACATAAATAACACTATGGCAATTCTGCTTAAAACAGTGTCAGTCTGGGTTAGTTCCATTCAAATCATGCAAGTTAGAGTCCAAAACAAGGGAAAAAGTGTTTGGAAAAGTAGATACGACGGAGACGTATCACTGTGCTATGGAGTCCCGCTACGTCGTTGTTCCGCTGCCGTGTAGATGTCGTGCTCGAGGCCCCTTTTATGTTCACTAAATAATGTACATATTGTTCACCCGCATCGGGTGTGCCGCTTGGCCTCGCAACTTGATGTAATGTCACACTATGCTTCCTGTAGTTTCAATAAAGCGGCGATTTCTGTACCAAGATGTTGTGTGTTGCCAAAAGACATGATCTCTGGGTTGGCAATGCAAAGTAAACCGATCGCTCTGAGCCAGGTTGCCATAGTTTAGTTGATTTGGATCACGTGATCACTTAGATGATTAGAGGGATGTCTATCTAAGTGGGAGTTCTTAAGTAATATGATTAATTGAACTTTAATTTATCATGAATTTAGTCCTGATAGTATTTGCATATCTAAGTTGTAGATCAATAAGCTCGCATATAGCTTCCCCGTTTATTTTTGATATGTTCCTAGAGAAAACTAAGTTGAAAGATGATAGTAGCAATGATGCGGACTAGCTCCGTGATCTGAGGATTATCTTCATTGCTGCACAGAAGTATTATGTCCATGATGCACCGCTAGGTGACGGACCTATTGCAGGAGCAAATGCAGACATTATTAACATCTCGCCGGCCCTTCCACAAGAATCCATGACAGATTTTATTAGTTGTTATGATGGTTTTTATAGGTAAGTCGAGTGCCATCATCGCGTGCATCGGCATGGATGTAAGAGTGGTTCGCAGCAGCTCTAATCGTCCGGCCCGATAAATCAACCGGCCATGCCACACAGGTAGTCGGTCTGCCATCTTGTCAATCAAGTACTGCAACTGAGCTGCTGAAACTTTCCGCAATGCAAGCGGGAGCCCGAGGTACCGGCACGGACAGTCCAAAACCCGGCACTCCATCTCGGTCACAATCAGCCGGCACTGTTCCTTGGAGCATCTTATTGGGTGGGCGGAGCATTTTGACAGGTTAGTGCGCATGCCCGTTGCGACACCCAAATCGAATAGCAACGCTGCGCATTCCCTTAGACTTTGCAAGTCTGGCTTGATGAACGTGATCACGTCATCGGCGTAGATGGAGGTACGCTGCTAGTAGCCGGTGGGTGCAAGTGGCGTCAGCACGCTGATCTCTGTAGCTCGATGTAGTAGGTGTTGTAGGCTCTCCATAACTAGGACGAACAGTAAGGGAGACACTGGACCCTCTTGTCGCAACCCTTGCCGATTATATATAATCTCTCCCGGAATACCATTGAGGAGTACTCTTTTGGAGGACGACGCAAGCAACCCGAAGATCCATGCCGTCCACTTGGTGCCAAACCCCATGTACCGGAGAACTTCTAATAAATAAGCCCATTGTATCGTGTCAAATGCCTTTGTAATGTCAAGCTTTAGCATCACCGCCTCTCCCTTTGTTGTGTGAAGCTTCCTAGCCAAACCTTGCACCATCATGTAATTGTCATGCAGCCACCTCCCTTTTATGAATGCACCTTGGTGAGCTCCGACCAGATTTGACATGTCAGCAACCACCCTTGTGGCCAACACCTTGGCAACTAGCTTCGCGAAACTATGTATCAAACTGGTCGGGCGAAACTCGCGTAACTCCATAGCGGCTGGTGTCTTGGGCAGAAGTGTTATGAATGCTTGGTTTATGGAGGTGAGACCACGGAAATCCATTCTGCCAAAAGAGTGAAAAGCTGCCATGTCGTCTTCCTTTATGATCGACCAACACATCAAATAGAAGCGCATTGGGAAGCCATCGGGTCCCGGCACCTTGTCTAGCTCTTGTGCACGCACAACTGCCCACACTTCCTCCTCGATAAATGCGAACTCAAGATGAGACATGTCCTTGCAAGGAAGCCCCAGCTCCTCAAGATCGAGCGTGAATTCCCAGTCATTTGTGTCTCCAAGCAAGTTGGAAAAGAAAGCATCCATGGATTCTGCCATGGTCTCTTGATCTGTAGTGACTACACCATCCACCTTGAGCTTTGTAATGTAGTTTTTCCGTCTCCTGTGGCTTGCATGCGCATGGAAGAATTGTGTGTATGCATCACCTTCATTTAGATAGAGTGTTCGAGATCTTTGTCTAGCGATCGTCCGCTCCAACGAGGCTAGACCCAACAGCTTGTTCTTGAGTAACCTCCGCAAGTCTAACTCAGCTTGTGTTAATGTTCGACTGTCCATGGCGATATCTAGTCATAGAATGACCTCGTTCGCAATGTGGATTTGCTGTTTGACACTCTCCACGTACTTGTTGCTCCAACTGGCTAGTTGTTTTGCTGTTTGCCGCCAATCTCTTGTAAGGGTTTTGGATATATGGCTGGCTACCCCAAGCCTGCCTGACCACATCCTGGGAACCATCAATCTTCGTCCAGAATGCCTCGAAAGAAACCGTGTCCCTCGTGTTAAGTTCGCCTCAAGTACCAAGTGGAGTGGGCAATGATCTGATGTATTGGTGCTCAGCACCGAGAGGAAGGCCTATGGGTGTAGCTCCTCTCACTCCAATGAGACCAAAACTCTATCCAACTTCTCCAGCGTTGCTGCCATCCGTTCATTTTGACCAGGTGTATCTACGACCATTGAGATATATTTCCTTCATGTCCAAGTCATTAATGAATCTCCTGAAGCGGCCCATCATCCATCGATTGATTCTGTCATTACTTTTGTCAGAAGGATCGACTATTAGGTTGAAATCACCAACAATCATCCAGGGGCCTGCATGTAAATCTCTGATCTCTCTGAGCTCATGCATGAAAGCCACCTTTTCGTTGTCCTCCTAGGGCCCATAAACCCCTGTGATCCACCACCCAGGTTCGTCCTGGAACTGTACTGATACATCCATTTTGCATCATGTTTCCTTACTATTATTTATGATGTTTTTATCCATAATAATGCTTTTTGGAGTAATTCTAATGCCTTTTCTCTGATAATATGATAGGTTTACACAAAGAGGGAGAATTCTGGCAGTTGGAAATCTGGACCTGGAAAAGCTACGTCAAGCCACCTATTCTGCACAACTCCAAACAAGCTGAAACTTCACGAGGATTTTTTATGGAATATTTGAGGAATATTGGAGCAAATAACTACCATAGGGGGGCCACCAGGTGGGCACAACCCACCTGGGCGCGCTAGGGAGCCCAGGCGCGCCCTGGTGGGTTGTGCTCACCAGGCCCACCTCTGGTGCCCATCTTATGGTATATAGGTCATTTTGACCTAGAAAAATAAAGGAGAGGAATTTCGGTACGGAGCGCCGCTGTCTCGAGGTGGAACTTGGGCAGGAGCAATTTTGCCCTCCGGTGGAGCGATTCTGCCGGGGGAGCTTCCCTCCTAGAGGGGGAAATCATCATCATCATCACCAACAACTCTCCCATCTTGGGGAGGGCAATCTCCATCAACATCTTCAAAAGCACCATCTCATCTCAAACCTTAGTTCATCTCTTGTGTTCAATATTGTTACCGGAACTATAGATTGGTGCTTGTGGGTGGCAAGTAGTGTTGATTACATCTTGTAGTTGATTACTATGTGGTTTATTTGGTGGAAGATTATATGTTTAGATCCAATATGCTATTTAATACCCCTCTGATCTTGAGCATGATTATCATTTGTGAGTAGTTACTTTTGTTGTTGAGGTCACGGGAGAAATCATGTTGCAAGTAATCATGTGAACTTGATATGTGTTCGATATTTTGATAGTATGTATGTTGCGATTCCCTTAGTGGTGTCATGTGAACGTTGAGTACATGACACTTCACCATATTTGGGCCTAAGGGCATGCATTGTGGAGTAGCAATTAGATGATGGGTTGCGAGAGTGACAGAAGCTTAAACCCCAGTTTATGCGCTATTCCGTAAGGTACCGATTGGATCCAAAATTTTAATGCTATGGTTAGAATTTATTCTTAATACTTTTCTCGTAGTTGCGGATTCTTGCGGGAGGGTTAATCATAAGTAGGAGGTTTCTCAAGTAAGAACAACACCTAAGCACCGGTCCACCCACATATCAAATTATCAAATTACCAAACATGAATTAAACCAACATGGTGAAAGTGACTAGATGAAAATCACGTGTACCCTCAAGAACGCTTTGCTTATCATAAGAGACCGTTTTGGCCTATCCTTTGCCTCAAAAGGATTGGGCTATCTTGCTGCACTTTTGTTACTACTATCGTTAATTGCACGTTACAAATTATCTTGCTATCAAACTACTCAGTTACTTACAATTTCAGCACTTGCAGACATTACCTTACTGAAAACTACTTGTCATTTCCTTCTGCTCCTCGTTGGGTTCGACACTCTTACTTATCAAAAAGAGCTACAATTGACCCCCTATACTTGTGTGTCATCAAGGCTATTTTCTGGCGCCGTTGCCGGGGAGTGAAGCGCCTTTGGTAGGTTGATGTAGGGCGGAACCCTATGTGAACGATCTTTCACGTTTGGAGAGGATCCTACGGGGAATCACGAAGAACACGCGGAAGCACAAAGGGAACACGGAGGAAACGAGAGAGAAATCACTCAACCAACAAGGAATCAATCACACAAGTGCTAGATCACCGAACACAAAGAGGTACATATGATCCACAATCAACAAAGGCAAGGATACACGAGTAGCCGTTCTTCTCCTAGGGGAGGTCTTGATGGGGTCCACCCTTGAAGGGGGTCTTGAATCCGCTTGGGGGATCTTCTCCGTAGAGGTCCTGAGCTCCGAGGAGAAGTAACCAAGTGGATGAGCAAGGCTCTCACACAAACATGAGCTAAACCAAAGCTAACCCTAGAAAGTTGGGGAGGAAGGAGTATATATAGTCTAGGGGCGAAGGGGTACAAGGGCTGCGGCCCAAACGAAGTCAACACACAGGCGTCGGACGTCCGGAAGGCGTCGGACGTCCAGAGGCTCGGGACGGTCCGGACGTCCGGACGGGTTCGGGCGTCCGTAGAATCAGTTCTGTCGAGGACGCGTCGGACGTCCGGAGAGGGTCGGTCGTCCGGAGCTTCGTGACGGTCCGGATGTCCGGAAGTCGTCGGTCGTCCGTAGATTCGGTTCGGGCGTGCGTCGGTCGGACGTCCGGAGGCTTCGGTCGTCTGTAGTTTTGGTTCGGGTGGTAAAGTGTCGGACGTCCGTAGGGCGTCGGTCGTCCGTGGCCTGGGAGTCGTCGGACGTCCGGAAGGCGTCGGACGTCCGGTGCCTGTGCCTTCAGCAGCATCTCTTCTTCTTCTTCCATATGCTTGGAGTCCTCGCCGTCTTGGCTCTCGCAAGTAGTTGATCCTTGGCTCACCTCCATGTACCTGATTACACATAGAGTCTCCGAATGAGGTAGTAGCCATGTCTCGTGAGTAGGAAGAGGGAGTTCGGAGAGGAGCGAATTCACCTTATCTTTGATAGCCTTAGCTCGGGCTCTTGTCATGGGTCCTAGTGGCGTTGAGGGAGATGTAGGCACGTCCATGGGGATGAGCGAGGGATGCTCCGCATCATCTCCCCCCCCCCCTTGGGAGAGATCCGACCTCGGATCAAAAGCTTCATCTCCATGGTATGGTGCGAGGTCCTTGACGTTGAAGATGTCGCTCACATTGTACTTGTCTCGAGGTAGGTCGATCTTGTAGGCGTTGTCGTTGTAGCGTGCTAGCACCTTGAAAGGTCCATCGGCTCTAGGAAGAAACTTGGATTTGCGTTCTTTGGGGAAGCGGTCCTTGCGAAGGTGTAGCCACACTAGATCACCAATGTTGAAGACCATGGGTTGCTTGTTGACGTTGAGCTTGGTCGCTAGTCGTTGTACTTGGCGCTCGATGGTTTGTCTTGTATCCTCATGTATCTTCTTGATGTAGCTTGCCCGTGCACTCGCATCCATGTTGGTGCACTCTTGTAGAGGAAGAGGTAGAATGTCCAATGGGGACAATGGGTTGAAGCCGTAGACGACCTCGAAGGGGGACTTGCCGGTATTCGAATGTCTTGCACGGTTGTAGGCGTACTCGGCGATGGGTAGACATGCTTCCCACTCCTTGATGTTCTTCTTGATCAAGACACGAAGCAGAGTCGATAGTGTGCGGTTCGTCACCTCCGTTTGGCCGTCGGTTTGAGGATGGTATGCGGATGAGAACAAGAGCTTGATTCCGAGCTTGGCGCATAGGGTCTTCCAAAAGTAACTCAAGAACTTGACGTCACGATCAGAGACGATTGTCTTTGGTACTCCATGGAGTCGCAAGATTTCCCTACAAAAGAGATTTGCAATATGTGAAGCATCGTCTATCTTGTTGCAAGGAATGAAATGTGCCATCTTAGAAAATCTATCCACAACAACAAACACGGAATCCTTTCCATTTTGAGTTCTAGGCAAACGAAGTACAAAATCCATGCTAATGTCTTCCCAAGGTTGATAGGGAATAGGAAGGGGCATGTAAAGACCATGGGATTGAGCTTTAGACTTAGCTTTGCGGCATGTAGAGCAACGGTTGGTGAAGCGTGAGACGTCGCGGAACATCTTGGGCCAAAAGTAGTTGTTGAGAGCGTGGCGAATGTCTTGTCGCGTCCAAAGTGTCCCATGAGTCCGCCTCCATGAGCCTCTTGCAAAAGGAGCAAACGAAGAGAAGACTCGGGAATGCATAGTTTGTTAGCTCTCATAAGATAATCATCCTTTATGTAGTATCGTTCCCAAGAAGTATGCGTCAAACACTTAGCATAAGGAATAGCAAAAGATGGATCATTAGCATACAAGTCTTTGACGTGCTCAAACCCAATAACATTCAACTCAAGTTTAGTGACAAGCGTGCATATGCGTGAAAGTGCATCGGCAACTACATTTTCTTTACCCTTAATGTACTTGATCACATAAGAAAAAGATTCAATAAACTCACTCCATTTGGCATGACGCTTGTTTAACTTAGTTTGACCTTTTAGGTACTTAAGTGTTTCATGATCGGTATGGATGACAAATTCATGAGGTCTAAGGTAATGTTCCCAAACATGTAGCACACGCACTAAAGCATACAATTCTTTGTCATATATGGGATAATTAAGTTGAGCACCGGAGAGTTTTTCACTAAAATAAGCAATGGCTCGTTTTTCTTGCATCAAAACTCCGCCAATTCCGGTACCACTTGCATCACAATGAACCTCAAAAGTTTTGTCAAAATTGGGCAAAGCAAGAATCGGAGCATGAGTAAGCAAAGACTTGAGCTCATCAAAAGCGGTTGATTGCAAAGTTCCCCAAACAAAGGGAGTATTATTCTTACTCAAGGCATGCAAAGGAGCGGCAATTGTGCTAAAATATTTCACAAAGCGACGATAAAAACCCGCAAGACCAAGAAAGCTGCGCACTTGTTGCAAATTGGTGGGTTGGGGCCAAGTTTTGATTGCTTCAATTTAGATTCATCAACATGGACACCCTTTGAGGATACTACAAAACCCAAGAAAACCACTTTGTCAACACCAAATGTGCATTTTTTCATGTTTGCATAAAGACTTTCCTTGCGAAGGGTTTGCAAAACAGCCCTAACATGATTAAGATGTGCTTTCATGGTTTTGCTAAACACAAGAATATCGTCGAAGTAAACTACAAAAAAGACTCCAATGTAAGGATGAAGCACATGATGCATAAGACGCACGAAAGTACCGGGAGCCTTCGAAAGACCCATAGGCATCACTAACCACTCATATAAACCAAATTTGGTTTTGAAAGCAGTTTTCCATTCATCACCTTCTTGTATGCGGATTTGATAATAGCCACTTTTAAGATCAATTTTTGAGAAAAAGTTGGCTCCACTAAGTTCATCAAGCATACCATTTAAGCGAGGAATGGGATGCCTATAGCGAACGGTAATAGCATTTATAGGTCTACAATCGGAACACAAGCGGAAACTTCCATCGGGCTTAGGCACAAGTATAACGGGAACGGCACAAGGGCTTAGGCTTTCATGTACATGACCGTTGTCGATGAGTTGTTGTACTTGCCATTGAATTTCCTTGGTTTCTTCGGGATTGACTCGGTATGGAGCTTTGTTTGGTAGAGGCGCTCCGGGGATGAGGTCTATTCGATGCTCAATGCCTCAAAGAGGAGGTAGACCCGGAGGTAGCTCATCAGGGAAAATATCTTGAAATTCCTGCAAAAGAGATTTAAACACTAAAGGTAGCTCATGAGAGGTGTTAGTTGTTGGGTCTCCATCCTTGCACACAAGGACAAAGTGCATCACACTAGATGGGTTCTCACACACTTCTCTCATCTCACTTTTGGTGGCAAATAGGATGAGATTTTTCTCTCTAGGAGAAGAGGCGCTCAAGTTTGGCCTGTGGCTCTCACTCACTTTTTGGTGGATCACTTTCTCACTCTTGTCTCTATGATGGGTGGCTTGCTTGTCGGCTATCACTTGACTAGGAGACATAGGTCGTAGCACATATTCCTTCCCTTTCATCTTGAAGCTATTATGATTGGTGCGCCCATTGTGGATGACACCACGGTCGAATTGCCATGGTCGACCTAGATGTAGGTGGCAAACGGTCATTGGGACCACATCACACTCCAACGTGTCTTCATAAGCACCAATTTTGAAGGAGAATTGGACCGTATGCTCGACTCGTATAGTGCCGGAGTCACTTAGCCATTGAACCTTGTAGGGGTGAGGGTGCTTCCTCTTGACCAATTGAAGTTTGGAACATAGTTCTTCACTTGCCAAGTTGTGACAACTTCCTCCAATGATGACCTTGACGGACCTTCCGTTGATGCCGGCTTTTGTGTGGAAGATGTGGCATCTTTTGTCGTCTTCTTGTTGATGTTGAAGGGTCAAGACCTTGGAGACAACGAGAGCGGGGCTCGAATCCTCATCGCAAAAGACTTGATCATCTTCATCTTCGTTCACTCGCCGGTGCATGGCCACTTGCTCAAGGGCTTCCATCTCCTCATCTCTCATTGAGTCATATGTGCCATCGTCGTTGAGGATCATGGTGCGCTTGTTGGTGCATTCGTAGGACTTGTGGCCTCGGCCGCCGCAAGTGAAACACTTGAAGGAGCTTGTTTTGATGGTCTCATCGTTCGGAGTAGATGATGAAGCACGCGACTTGAAGTTGCTTGTAGTAGGAGGAGGACGACTTGAACTTGTCGAATTTCTCTTGTAACTCGACTTGTCGTCGTTGTTTGTAGAAGGTTTGGTTGATGTAGATGTTGGAGGAGGTGTTGAAGCTTGGTTGTTGGAGAAGCCGTAGGTCTTGGATGAGTACTTGGCGTACTTGAAGTCATCTTGCACTTGACGTTCCGCCTTTGTAGCTTGATGTACGAGCTCGATGAGGGTGGAGTATGGTTGGAAGTCGGCGATCTTCTTGATGGGATGATTGAGTCCATTCAAGAAACGTGCCATAGTTTGCTCATCATCTTCCTTGACATTGGCTCGAATCATGGCTATCTCCATTTCCTTGTAGTATTCTTCAACATTCTTTGTTCCTTGCTTGAGGAGTTGGAGTTTCTTGAAGAGGCCGCGGTTGTAGTAGGTTGGCACAAAACGTGCTCGCATGACATCCTTCATTTGAGCCCAAGTGGTGATTGGGGGTTCACCTCTTGCTTGTCGCCGCTCAATGATTTGTTCCCACCATATGAGCACATAGTCTTGGAACTCAAGTGACGCCATAGCGATTTTCTTCTCTTCATCATAGTTGTGCAACCGGAAGATTTTGTCATCCTTTAATGCCCACGAGAGGTACTCTTCGGGGTCATTGCTTCCATTGAACTTGGGCATGTTGAATTTTAGCTTTCCATAGCGTTGCTCTTCATTGTGTTGTTGGCGATGATGATGATGACGCCCTTGATGTGGATTGTAATCGTCTTCATGTTGCTCTTGGCGTGGAGGAAGACCATGATCAACTTGCTCTTGTTGAACTTGAGGTTGAAGTGGAGCTTGACGAGCTTGTGGAGGAGCTTGAGGAACTTGACGTTGTCCATGAGGTTGGTAGTTCCTCTCTTGGATTTCTTCTCGAAGGGCTTCCTCTTGATTGCGCCGTTCGCGATTGCGGTTGGCGAAGGCTCGACTTGATTCTTGAAGGGCACGTTGCGCCTCAAGAGCTTGCGCTTCACGTTGTTGTTGTTGAAGACGTTGAGCCTTGGCGTCTTGTTAAATCTTGGTGTAGACGCCTTTCGTTCTTCCTCTTGGCGCCGTAGTCGTTGTTGTTCTTGAGCTTGGGCAAAAGCGTCTTGGTTTGATTGAGGACGAGGGACTTGCTCATCAACTTGCTCTTGTGAATGCTTGTCATGTAGCGGGTTGCGAGATGCATGACGGTCTTGACGTGCGGCACGACGAAGAGTGTTCGAAGTAGGTGTACTTGAGTCGTAGAAGGTGTCGTCGGAGTGTCGACTCGAGCGGCTCCGTTTTGAGGATGAAGAAGTGGAATGGTGCCGGTTCCTCATTAAGGCGCGGATCTCGTCCATTCTTGCATCATTCTCTTGCTTGTGAGCGTCAAACTTGTTGTCGAAGTAGTCTCTTGTACGTTGCTCGGAGAGTCGCAAGTCGGTAGCGAGGTTGTCGATGCGGTCGCTCATTGCTTGTTGTTCTTGGTGCAACGCTCATTGTGCACCAAAGAGGTGGTTCTTGGTGACGTATAATGACATGTCGTCGTCTTGTTCTATGAAGAGTGGGTTGGTAGAAGTACTTGGCCTATCCATCATTCCAAGCAAAAATGTGAGTGGTAGAAGGAGAAGAACTTATACCAATATACCTTTGACCGAAGTTGATGATGAATCAAGTTCACTCAAATGTGGACAATGAAATAGCACTATTGGTACCAATCCTTGTCGGTTCTCACACCTACACAAATAAAAGCTTATGGTGGGGCTTTGTGAGGATGGTGGCACAAAATTTGATGCAATTGTAAGTGAGCGTCAATAATGTTGGAAAAGGTACACAAATTTGCAAATGCAACAAGTAGACCAAGCAACTAGTGGTACACGGAAACACACACGCAAATAGATAAGTGGGATTGTGCAAACCAAAAGTGAGCCAAAATGTGGAATCCACGAAAATGCTCTTGTTGCACAATACTAGAGAGACGCTAGCACGATTGCACAATAGGCGGATACGTAACTTGTGCACAACCTACTATGCAAAAATGCAACTATCTCTATTCCACGTATCCTATATGTATGGTATTTCGGTGCTATGATCCAAGATGATCCAATATGACAATCTTAATGTAGTATGATGCTATGGTTCTTGCTCATAAGCTCTTTGCTTATCTTTCCTCTCTGCTTAAAAGCTTGGGTGGCTCTTTCACTTTTGAGCTCTTTTCTCATGCAAAACTTCACGAACCAAGATAGTAATTGTGTATGCTATGACAACGTTGTGACACACAAATGGATCCCAAGATATGCACCACGGTGGTATGGTATGTATGCTATGGAGTATGATCACTAATGTGCACAAGTCACGTTGCCTGCAATACTCAATGGCTAGTCTCGATGGGTAAGCTACGCAAAAGTAGGGACAATGTGGGTATCAATGCAAATGGAATGTTTGACAAAGATGTCATCGAAGTTACCGTCCTTGGCGATGATGAGACCCTTGCAAAGTTGAGCCGTGGTGAAGATGAAATCGAACCGTACCTAGATAGCCGAAACACAAAAGGATACGGGGTCCACAACTCAAAATCTCAAAGTCCAAATTGTGTCAAAATTGTTATAGGAGGTATCGGGGAAGATGGTGGTGTATGTGTGTTTGGAAGAGGTGGTGGAATTTGGGGTTGTGGTGGTGGTGGACTGACAAACTTCAGTTTCGTCAGGGTTTCACGGACGTCCGGGATTTTACGGTCGTCCGGACTTCGTCGTCGGACGTCCGACCGTTTCCGGTCGTCCGGAGCCTGGGCGAAAATCGGGATCGGGAGAACTGCGAGATTTCGGGGAAGAAGGAAATGGTGAGGTCGAAATCGAGTGATTTGGTGGATGGAAAAGGGTGGGGAGGGTGGGAAAAGCTAGATCCACACGTAGCAACTCAAATCCATGGACCAAATCCAACAAAATCTCAACTCACAAAAAAATCACAAAAAAAATTTGGGGCTATTTTTGGTGGGGAATTTTCGGATTTAGGACAAAAACAACAAAATCAAGCTAGAAAAAGAGGGGTAGGGGCTCCAAAAACGTGATCAACGTGGCTCATGATACCAAGATGAAGTAGGGCGGAACCCTATGTGAACGATCTTTCAGGTTTGGAGAGGATCCTATGGGGAATCATGAAGAACACGCGGAAGCACAAAGGGAACACGGAGGAAACGAGAGAGAATCACTCAACCAACAAGGAATCAATCACACAAGTGCTAGATCACCGAACACAAAGAGGTACATATGATCCAAAATCAACAAAGGTAAGGATACACGAGTAGCCGTTCTTCTCCTAGGGGAGGTCTTGATGGGGTCCACCCTAGAAGGGGGTCTTGAATCCGCTTGGGGGATCTTCTCCGTAGAGGTCCTGAGCTCCGAGGAGAAGTAACTAAGTGGATGAGCAAGGCTCTCACACAAACATGAGCTAAACCAAAGCTATCCCTAGAAAGTTGGGGAGGAAGGAGTATATATAGTCTAGGGGGCGAAGGGGTACAAGGGCTGCGGCCCAAACGAAGTCAACACACAGGCGTCGGACGTCCAGAGGCTCGGGACGGTCCGGACGTCCGGACGGGTTCGGGCGTCCGTAGAATCAGCTCTGTCGAGGACGCGTCGGACGTCCGGAGCTTCGTGACGGTCCGGACGTCCGGAAGTCGTCGGTCGTCCGTAGATTCGGTTCGGGCGTGCGTCGGTCGGGCGTCCGGAGGCTTCGGCCGTCCGTAGTTTTGGTTCGGGTGGTAAAGTGTCGGACGTCCGTAGGGCGTCGGTCGTCCGTGGCCTGGGAGTCGTCGGACGTCCGGAAGGCGTCGGACGTCCGGTGCCTGTGCCTTCAGCAGCATCTCTTCTTCTTCTTCCATATGCTTGGAGTCCTCGCCGTCTTGGCTCTCGCAAGTAGTTGATCCTTGGCTCACCTCCATGTACCTGATTACACATAGAGTCTCCAAATGAGGTAGTAGCCATGTCACGTGAGTAGGAAGAGGGAGTTCGGAGAGGAGCGAATTCACCTTATCTTCGATAGCCTTAGCTCGAGCTCTTGTCATGGGTCCTAGTGGCATTGAGGGAGATGTAGGCACGTCCATGGGGATGAGCGAGGGATGCTCCGCATCATAGGTGGAATTTTGGAAGGAAACATTTATATAGTGTGCTGAAAATATTGTCACTTGTTACTATGGAAAATAATCATTTGAGGGGTTTGTTTGGGGTATCTTCACCTCGAACGAAACCACAATTAGCTACCCTAATGAAAATATTGAATATGAAATTCCTTTGGGTATGATAGAACAACTGCTAGCTAATCCTTATGCAGGAGATGGAACCGAACATCCTGATATGCACTTGATATATGTAGAACAAATTTGTGGATTGTTCAAGCTTGCAGGTTTACCCGAGGATGAAGTTATGAAAATGTTTTCCCTTTAACTTTGAAGGGAAAAGCATTGACATGGTAGAGGCTATGCGATGATATTGGATCTTGGAATTGGAATCGATTGAAATTGGAGTTCCATCAAAAATTATATCCTATGCATCTAGTTCATCGTGATCGGAATTATATATATAATTTTTGGCCTCGTGAAGGAGAAAGTATCGCTCTAGCTTGGGGGAGGCTTAAGTTAATGTTATATTCATGCCCCAATCATGAGCTCTCAAGAGAAATTATTATCCAGAACTTTTATGCTCGACTTTCTCGTAATGATCAAGCCATGCTCAATACTTCTTGTGCTGGTTCTTTTTTGAAGAAGACTATTGAATTCCGGTGGGATCTTTTGGAAAGAATTAAACGCAACTCTGAAGATTGGGAACTCGACGAAGGTAAAGAGTCAGGTATTAATCTTAAGTATGATTGTGTTAAATCTTTTATGGATACTGATGCTTTTAAAAAGTTTAGCAATAAATATGGACTTGACTCTGAGATAGTACACTACTGGAATCAGCTTATTTGCCGTCCGCCATGGTGGACGGCAAAGGCACAGATCCCGGACGGCAAATTTCTTTGCCGTCAGCCAGCGGACAGCAAACTGTCCGTCTGAACACGTGCCAGCAAAGGCCTTTTTTGCTGTCCGCTTTATGGAAGCGAACGACAAAGGATTGTGCCGTCTGCCATCCTAGGCCAGCAGACGGCAAAGAGAACAGACGATAGTGGTGTGGGGTGAGAGCCGTTAGGGGGTTAACGACGCTCTTTGCCGTCCGCCAGCGGATGGCAAAGAGGCGAAGCTCTTTGCGTCCGCTGACAGACGGCAAAGAGCTTAGCTAGGCCAGCACTGGGAAGTTGCCATGTGGCCAGCTATACCGTCTGCCAGCAGATGGCATAGATGGCCCTGTTTGCCAGGCCTATTTGGTCACTTTGCCGTCTGCTAGCAGACGGCAAAATGACCAAATAGGCAGCCAATGTCCCCAGTTTGCACAGGTGACTGCCACGTGTCCTCTTTGCGTCCACTAGCGGACGGCAAAGAGGTTGTATATCCCCTGTTTTTATTTAAATCCAATTAATTAGACATGGTTTAAAACACAGATATACATGCGTAAATATCCAACATATGCAACAGCATGTCCAACAACATATTTCATCAAATCCAACAACATAGTTCAACAAAGTCCAACATATCCATATATACATAACCAGAAACAAGTTTCCAACAACATATCCATATAGACATACATATCCAAACAAGTTTTCATAAACAACAAGGAAGCACCAGAAGAATAGTACACTCCATGAATCCAAGCTTCCTCATGTAAAGCAAATCTGCAAATTGGGAAAGATGAAAGTTAGAAGAAGAAGAAGAAGAAGAAGAAGAAGAAGAAGAAGAAGAAGAAGAAGAAGAAGAAGAAGAAGAAGAAGAAAAGAAGAAGAAGAAGATTTTTTTCTTCTCTTTCTTTTTCTCCTCTCCTCTTCTTTATCTTCTTCTTCTTCTAACTAAAGTAGGTAAAAAATGCCATTTTATTGCTAAGCTAGGTAAAAATGCTAAATGTAGGTCATTTTTTACCTAAGTATGCTAAGTATGTCAAATGAACTGAATAAGCTAAGTATAGCTCATTTTTTATCTAACTTAGGCAATTATGCCATTTAGGAGGAAAATAAGCTAAGTATCCATTTGTAAAGCAAAACACTAGAGAAAACTTACCCTCATCAGAAAAAATGTGATGAAGATCGCAACTAAGGTAACAGGTACATGTTTGGAGGTAGCACATGGCCTTTGGGTAGAAATCGTCCGAATATTGTCATCATCGCGTCGTAGCATTCTCTGCCCAAGTTGAATTGAGCCTTCAAAGCCATTATTTGTGAGATGGCATCCAGCTGACAAAGCTCAGTGTGCTCGTGGAGAGGATGTTTTGAGGACTCCAACATTTCAGTGAAGGCCTTTGTAGGTTCCTCCATCTCCTCGTCTGAGTCCCGAGCATCGTCAAAGTCTTGCACCATGTCTGCGGTCCCGGTACCATGCTCGTCGGTGCAACGATGAACTAGCTCGGCTCTGGCACGTTGGGCAGACTCACCATGTAATGTCCAGACCGTGTAATCAGGCGTAAAACCAAACTTCTGCAGGTCTTTACTCATTTCAAGCTCGTCCCTCTTTTTATAGTTGTCGCACCGGGCACAGGGGCACCAGCTTAATTCCTCGCCATTTGCAAATGCGGCTCTAACAAACCCCTTGGTTTTTGTTAACCATTCCTCGGTCCAAACTTTCTGACTAGTGTAACCGGTGTACATCCACCCACGATCACTCATATTGACTTCCTACTGGACACACAAGAAATATATACATAATTAAGCAAACCATATCCATCAGTTAATGGAGTTTGTCAGTTTTATTACGTCCATGCAACCTACACGCTAATAGGTAAAGATAGGTCCTAATCCCACCCGAGTATGTGTAGATTGGGTTCATTTTCCCATACTCTGCTCCGGATCCGACGCAAAATTTCGGCAGCACCTCCCCATTGTTCTCCTAATACACGTCTCGGCAATAAGCAAAGAGGATGTGTACCCAGAGAACAACTGGGAGGCACTGACCAAATTCTGCATCGGATCCAGAGCAGAGCATATGGGAAAACGAACCCAATCTACACATACTCGGGCTCTCCATGGATAATGTTGGACAATTCAAAAAAATCACGATTATAAATATGCAATCTGTCCATGGATAATGTTGGACAATTCAAAAAAATCACGATTATAAATATGCAAATGCATGCATATTTATAGATGTGACCCTTTCGAATGGGAGACACATAGTGGTTACGCATACTGATGATTGACACCTATAACTAGCAAGTTTCATCGGCACGAAGACCGGAACTAAGCAAATGAAGGGTGGGGGGAGGAGATGTCATTTGTGCTCACCAACAAACGCAGGGGCGGAGCTCGTCGAACACTAGACCCTCGCAGCGACGAAATAACTGCACATTTAAATCGAAAGATGAGTAACATAGCAACCCCCTAACCCGCTTGTTGATGACCCACAAGTATAGGGGATCTATCGTAGTCCTTTCGATAAGTAAGAGTGTCGAACCCAATGAGGAGCGGAAGGAAATGATAAGCGGTTTTCAGCAAGGTATTCTCTGCAAGTACTGAAATAAGTGATAACAGATAGTTTTGTGATAAGGTAAATTGTAACGAGCAACAAGTAACAAGAGTAAATAAAGTGCAGCAAGGTGGCCCAATCCTTTTTGTAGCAAAGGACAAGCCTGGACAAACTCTTATAATAGGAAAAGCGCTCCCAAGGACACATGGGAATATCGTTGAGCTAGTTTTCATCACGTTCATATGATTCGCGTTCGGTACTTTGATAATTTGATATGTGGGTGGACCGGTGCTTGGGTGTTGTTCTTACTTGAACAAGCATCCCACTTATGATTAACCTCTATTGCAAGCATCCGCAACTACAACAAAAGTATTAAGGTAAACCTAACCATAGCATGAAACATATGGATCCAAATCAGCCCTTACGAAGCAACGCATAAACTAGGGTTTAAGCTTCATCACTCTAGCAACCCATCATCTACTTATTACTTCCCAATGCCTTCCTCTAGGCCCAAATAATGGTGAAGTGTTATGTAGTCGACGTTCACATAACACCACTAGAGGCTAGACAACATACATCTCATCAAAATATCAAACGAATACCAAATTCACATGACTACTAATAGCAAGACTTCTCCCTTGTCCTCAGGAACAAACGTAACTACTCACAAAGCATATTCATGTTCATAATCAGAGGAGTAATAATATGCATAAAGGATCTGAACATATGATCTTCCACCAAATAAACCAATTAGTATCAACTACAAGGAGTAATCAACACTACTAGCAACCTACTAGCACCAATCCCGGACTTGGAGACAAGAATTAGATACAAGAGATGAACTAGGGTTTTGAGAGGAGATGGTGCTGGTGAAGATGTTGATGGAGATTGCCCTCCCCCGATGAGAGGAGCGTTGGTGATGATGATGACGATGATTTCACCCTCCCGGAGGGAAGTGTCCCCAGCAGAACAGCTCTGCGGAGCCCTAGATTGGTTCCATGAGGTTCCGCCTCATGGCGTGAGTCTCATCCCGAAAGGTTGCTTAATGTTTTTTTCTCATCGAAAGACTTCATATAGGAGAAGATGGGCGTCGAAGAGCCACTAGGGGGCCCACGAGGTAGGGGGCGCGGCCCGTGGGGGGGGGGCATGCCCCCCACCCTCGTGAGCAGGGTGTGGGCCCCTGGCCTTCATCTTTGGTGACGATTTTTCTTTATTTATTTTAAGATATTCCGTGGAGTTTCAGGACTTTTGGGTCTCCAATATTTGCTCCTTTTCCAGCCCAGAATTCCAGCTGCCGGCATTCTCCCTCTTCATGTAAACCTTGTAAAATAAGAGAGAATAGCCATAAGTATTGTGACATAATGTGAAATAACAGCCCATAATGCGATAAATTTCAATATAAAAGCATGATGCAAAATGGACATATCAACTCCCCCAAGCTTAGACCTCGCTTGTCCTCAAGCGAAAAGCCGATAACAATAAATATGCCCTCATGTTTAGAGGTAGAGGCGTCGATAAAAATAAAATACGGACATGAAGGCATCATAATTATTCTCATAACAGCAACATATATAGATTTTGTCATATGATTATTTATGTTCAAGTGATGATCTTTTCACAATGCAAAAGTATGAATCAGAAACCTTATTGAGCACCAACAAATTATAACCTCAGTCATTGAAGCAATTGCAATTTATCATAACATCGGAAAGAGTTTATGTCAGAGCTTAAAAGCAAGTCCACATACTCAACTATCATTTAGTCCTTCATAATTGCTAACACTCATGCAATACTTGTGGTTATGGAGTTTTAATTGGACACAGAGAAAGATAGGGGCTTATAGTTTTGCCCCAGAACCTTTTACCTCGAGGGTAATGTCAACAATAATAATTCATGCTCCCCTACATCCAATTAGATATATATATATATATATATATATATATATATATATATATATATATATATATATATATATCATGTTCTTTCCAACATGCTGGGCTTGCCAAAGGATAAAATGAAAAAGGAAAGGTGAAGATCAACGTGACTCTTGCATAAGGTGAAGGATAATAATAAAAGATAGGCCCTTCGCAGAGGGAAGAAGAGGTTGCCATGCGCTTTTATGGTTGGATGCACAAAATCTCAATGCGAAAGAACGTCACTTTATATTGCCCCTTTTGATATGAACCTTTATTATGCAGTCCGTCGCTTTTATTACTTCCACATCACAAGATCGTATAAAGCTTATTTCTCCCACACCAATCAATCATACATGTTTAGAGCAATTTTTATTGCTTTGCATCGATGACAACTTACTTGAAGGATCTTACTCAATCCATAGGTAGATATGGTGGACTCCCATGGCAAAACTGGTTTAAGGGTATTTGGAAGCACAAGTAGTATCTCTACTTGGTGCTGAGAATTTGGCTAGCATGAGAGGGAAAGGCAAGCTCAACATGTTAGAGGATCCATGACAACATACTTTATCTCAGATATAAGAAAACATAACTCATCACATTGTCTTCCTTGTCCAACATCAACTCTTTAGCATGTTATATTTTAATGAGTGCTCCCAATCATAAAAGATGTCAATGATAATATATCTATATGTGAAACCTCTCTTTCCTTATTACTTCCTATTAATTGCAACGGTGACCAAAGCTATATTTGCCAACTCCCAACAACTTTTAATCATCATACTCTTTCTATGTGAAGTCATTACTCTCAATAAGATCAATATGAACTCTTTGTTTCTTTTTATTCTTTTTCTTATTTCTTTTCTTTTATTCACCCAAGATCATGGCAAAATAATCAAGCCCCTGACTCAACACTAATCTTTATTATGTAGCTCACGGACTCGATTACATAGAGAGATCATAAAGCAAAACTCAAAACTAGATCATGCCATGACTTTATTCTACTAAATCAAGATACTACTAAAAGGATCGAACTAAGAAAAACGGTAAAGATAGGAGTTGTGATGGTGATACGATACCGGGGCACCTCCCCCAAGCTTGGCAGTTGCCAAGGGGAGTGCCCATACCCATGTGATTATGTCTCCTTTGCTGGTGAAGAAGGTGGAGGTGTTGTTGATTTAGTTGATGGCATAGACTTCTCCCTTAATTTGCGCTTGAGGACGGCATTTTTATCCCTCGGATCATCAATCTCCCACCCGTGGTTAATATCTTTTGCATAGGTCCCGCTTATTTTCCTGCAAGAGACGAAAAGGATAAACTCGAACTTTGGTTTCTTTACACTATCGGGAGACTTGACTTTTGAGCTCCACATGCATGTCCCAGTGTTGAGGTAATGGGGTTTCATATTCATCGAGCTCGTCTCTTCCTTCCCCTTGGGTTCATAGTCCTCTTCTTCCTCCGTGGTCCAACCATCGTGCTCCACATCTCCATAGACCTTAGGATTTGCTAGGTAATCATCCACATAGCTTTGTCCTTCCGAATCCTGTGATGACATGTTGATCTAATCTGCAGTAGGACAGCTAGAAACAAGAAGAGAGGATATTTGCATGCTACGAGAGTCAAAACCTTCGGGAGAATATATAATGAATTTTTACCGACCAAAATACATATCGTGCAAGAAAATGGAGTCCGGAGGGCACACGGGGTGCTCACAAGGTAGGGGGGCATGCCCAGGGGGGTAGGGCGCGCCCTCCACCCTCGTGGAGCCCTCGTGTCCTTCCCGGACTGCCACTTATTTTTCTATTTTTCTAAATATTCCAAAATGGAGAAATATTGCCTTAAAAATTGTTTTGGAGTCGGTTTACTTACAGTACTACATACCTATTCCTTTTGAGTCCAAACGGTCCGAAAGTGTCCCTTATGTATTCCTCAGGGTTACGATTTCAATAATATTGGTTTCAACATTTATGGGATTACCTGAGATATAATGTTTGATCCTTTGACCGTTTACCACCTTCGGATTTGTACCTTCGAAGTTGTTGATTTTTATGGCACCGGAACGATAGACCTCCTCGATAACATAGGGACCTTCCCAATTAGAGAGAAGTTTTCCTACAAAAAATCTTAAACGAGAGTTGTATAGCAATACATAATCACCTACATTAAACTCACGCTTTTGTATCCTTTTGTCATGCCATCTTTTAACTTTTTATTTAAACAATTTAGCATTTTCATAAGCTTGGGTTCTCCATTCATCAAGTGAGCTAATATCAAATAACCTTTTCTCACCGGCAAGTTTGAAATCATAGTTTAGCTCTTTAATAGCCCAATATGCCTTATGTTCTAGTTCGAGAGGTAAGTGACATGCTTTTCCATAAACCATTTTATACGGAGACATACCCATAGGATTCTTATATGCAGTTCTATAGGCCCATAATGCATCATCAAGTTTCTTGCACCAATTCTTTCTAGACCTATTAACAGTCTTTTGCAAAATTAGTTTGCGCTCTCTATTGCTCAATTCTACTTGACCACTAGACTGTGGGTGATATGGAGATGCAATTCTATGATTAACATCATATTTAGCAAGCATTTTACAGAAAGCACCATGAATAAAATGTGAACCACCATCCGCCATTAAGTATCTAGGGACTCCAAACCTCGGAAAAATAACTTCCTTAAGCATTTTAATAGAAGTGTTATGATCAGCACTACTAGTTGGAATATCTTCTACCCACTTAGTAACGTAATCAACAGCAACCAAAATATGTGTATATCCATTAGAGGCAGGAAAAGGTCCCATATAATCAAAGCCCCAAACATCAAATGGTTCAATAACAAGTGAATAATTCATAGGAATTTCTTGACGTCTACTAATATTACCAATTCTTTGACATACATCGCAAGACAAAACAAACTTACGGGCATCTTTGAAGAGAGTGGGCCAATAAAAACCGGATTGCAATACCTTATGTGCAGTTCTATCTCCAGCGTGGTGTCCTCCATAAGCTTCGGAGTGACACTTGCGTAGAATTTGTTCCTGTTCATGCTCAGGCACACAACGTCTAATAACACCATCTACTCCTTCTTTATAAAGATGTGGGTCATCCCAAAAGTAATGTCACAAATCATCGAAAAACTTTTTCTTTTGTTGGTATGTGAAGCTAGGTGGTATAAATTTAGCAACAATATAATTAGCATAATCAGCATACCATGGAGTGCTACGAGAAGTGCTTATGACATTTAATTGTTCATCAGGAAAGCTATCATCAATAGGTATTGGTTCATCAAGAACATTCTCTAACCTAGATAAGTTATCTGCAACGGGGTTCTCAGCTCCTTTTCAATCAACAATATGCAAATCAAATTCTTGCTGCAAGAGAACCCATCTAATAAGTCTAGGTTTTGCATCTTTCTTTTCCATAAGATATTTAATAGCAGCATGATCAGTGTGAATAGTTACTTTAGAATCAACAATATAGGGTCTGAATTTATCACAAGCAAATACAACTGCTAAAAGTTCCTTTTCGGTAGTAGCATAATTTCTTTGAGAATTGTCTAGAGTCTTACTAGCATAATGGATAACATTTAATTTCTTATCAACTCTTTGCCCTAGAACAGCACCTACAGCATAACCACTAGCATCACACATAACTTCAAAGGGTAAATTCCAATCAGGTGGCTGAACAACAGGTGCAGAGACTAATGCTTTCTTAAGTATTTCAAATGCTTCTACACAATCATCATCAAAGACAAATGGTACATCTTTTTGTAATAAATTAGTCAGAGGCCGAGAAATTTTTGAGAAGTCCTTAGTGAACCTCCTATAAAATCCGGCGTGACCAAGGAAACTTCTTATACCTTTGATGTCCTTGGGACATGGCATCTTTTCAATAACATCAACCTTGGCTTTATCAACTTCAATACTTCTTTGCGAGATCAATTCATCTTTATCATTAGGGACAACAATAATACCTCCCTTCTTAGGGACACAATGGACAGGACTTACCCACTAACTATCAGCAATGGGATAAATTATACCTGCCTCAAGATGTTGGGGAACGTAGTAATTTCAAAAATTTTCCTACGATCACGCAAGATCATCGTGATGGCATAGCAACGAGAGGGGAGAGTGTCCGTCCACGCCTCGTGAGACCGTAAGCGGAAGCGTTATAACAACGCTGTTGATGTAGTCGACGTCTTCACGATCCGACCGATCCAAGTACCGAACGACGGCACCTCCGTGTTCAAAGACACGCTCAGCTCGATGAGGATCCCGGACTCCGATCCAGCAAAGTGTCGGGATGAGTTTCGTCAAGACGACGGCGCAGGACGATGTTGATGCTCCACCGACGCAGAGCTTCGCCTAAGCTCATGACGATATGACTTCTCCGGCGCAGGCTTCGCCTAAGCTCCATGACGATATGACCAAGTGGAATATGGTGGAAGGGGCACCGACACGGCTAAGGAAAGATCCGTAGATCAACTTGTGTGTCTTGGGGTGCCCCTGCCCCGAGATATAAAGGAGACAAGGGGAGGTGGCCGGCCCTATAGGAGGCACACCAAGGAGGAGTCCTACTCCCACCGGAGTAGGACTCCCTTCCTAGTTGGACTAGGATTGGAGGAGGGAGAAGGGGAAGGCGCGCCCCTTCCTTGTCCTATTCGGACTAGAGGGGGGGGCGCAGCCCACCTTGGGCTGCCCTTCCTCTTCTCCTATGGCCCATTAAGGCCCATTGACCTCCCGGGGTTCCGTAACCTCCGGTACTCGGTAAAATCCGATTTCACCGGAACACTTCCGATGTCCAAATGTAGGCTTCCAATATATCAATCTTTATGTCTCGACCATTTCGAGACTCCTCGTCATGTCCGTGATCACATCCGGACTCGAACAACCTTCGGTGCATCAATACTTATAAACTCATTATGAACTATCATCGAAACGTTAAGCGTGCGGACCCTACGGGTTCGAGAACTATGTAGACATGACCTAGAACCATTCTCGGTCAATAACCAATAGCGGAACCTGGATGCCCATATTGGTTCCTACATATTCTACGAAGATCTTTATCGGTCAAACCGCACAACGACATACGTTGTTCCTTTGTCATCGGTATGTTACTTACCCGAGATTCGATCGTCGGTATCCAATACCTAGTTCAATCTCGTTACGGTAAGTCTCTTTACTCGTTCCGTAATACATCATCTCACAACTAACTCATTAGTTGTAATGCTTGCAAGGCTTAAGTGATGTGCATTACCGAGAAGGCTCGAGATACCTCTCCGACAATCGGAGTGACAAAACCTAATCTCGAAATACGCCAACCCAACAAGTACCTTTGGAGACACCTGTAGTACTCCTTTATAATCACCCAGTTACGTTGTGACGTTTGGTAGTACCCAAAGTGTTCCTCCGGTAAACGGGAGTTGCATAATCTCATAGTTATAGGAACATGTATGAGTCATGAAGAAAGCATTAACATACTAAACGATCAACTGTTAAGCTAACGGAATGGGTCAAGTCAATCAGATCATTCAACTAATGATGTGACCTTGTTAATCAAATAACAACTCCTTGTTCATGGTTAGGAAACATAACCATCTTTGATTAACAAGCTAGTCTAGTAGAGGCATACTAGTGACATACTGTTTTGTCTATATATTCACACATGTATTATGTTTCCGGTTAATACAATTCTAGCATGAATAATAAACATTTATCATGATATAAGGAAATAAATAATAACTTTTATTATTGCCTCTAGGGCATATTTCCTTGATCTCCCACTTGCACTAGAGTCAATAATCTAGATTACATAGTAATGATCCTAACACCCATGGAGTCTTGGTGCTGATCATGTTTTGCTCGTGGAAGAGGCTTAGTCAACGGTGCGCAACATTCAGATCCGTATGTATTTTGCAAATCTCTATGTCTCCCACTTGGACTTGGTCCCGAATGGCATTGAAGCGTCTCTTGATGTGCTTGGTCCTCTTGTGAAACCTGGATTCCTTTGCCAAGGCAATTGCACCAAGATTGTCACAGAAGATCTTCATCGGTCCCGATGCACTAGGTATGACACCTAGATCGAAATGAACTCTTTCATCCAGACTCCTTCATTCGCTGCTTCCAAGCAGCTATGTACTCCGCTTCACATGTAGATCCCGCCACGACGCTTTGTTTAGAACTGCACCAACCGACAGCTCCCCGCTTAATAAAAATACGTATCCGGTTTGCGATTTAGAATCGTCCGGATCGGTGTCAAAGCTTGCATCGACGTAACCATTTACGACTAGCTCTTTGTCACCTCCATATCGAGAAACATATCCTTAGTCCTTTTCGGTATTTCGGGATGTTCTTGACCGCTGTCCGATGATCCACTCTGGATTACTTTGGTACCTTCCTGCCAAGCTTACAGCTAAGCATACGTCAGTGTGGTACACAGCATTGCATACATGATAGAGCCTATGGCTGAAGCATAGGAACATCTTTCATTTTCTCTCTATCTTCTGCTGTGGTCGGGCATTGAGTCTGACTCAATCTTACACCTTGTAACATAGGCAAAAAACCTTTCTTTGCCTGATCCATTTTGAACTTTTTCAAAACTTTATCAAGGTATGTGCTTTGTGAAAGTCCAATCAAGCGTCTTGATCTATCTCTATAGATCTTGATGCCCAATATGTAAGCAGCTTCACCGAGGTCTTTCATTGAAAAACTTTTATTCAAGTATCCTTTTATGCTATCCAGAAATTCTATATCATTTCCAATCAATAATATGTCGTCCACATATAATATTAGAAATGCTCTGAGCTCCCACTCACTTTCTTGTAAATACAGGCTTCTCCAAAAGTGCAGTACAAACCCATATGCTTTGATCACACTATCAAAGCGTTTATTCCAACTCCGAGAGGCTTGCACCGGACCATAAATTGATCGTTGGAGCTTGCACACTTTGTTAGCACCTTTTGGATCGACAAAACCTTCTGGTTGCATCATATACAACTCTTCTTCTAGAAATCCATTCAAGAATGCGGTTTTACATCCATTTGCCAAATTTCATAATCATAAAATCGGCAATTGCTAACATGATTCGGACAGACTTAAGCATCGCCACGGGTGAGAAAGTCTCATCGTAGTCAACCCCTTGAACTTGTCGAAAACCTTTCGCGACAAGTCGAGCTTTGTAGACGAGTTACATTACCATCGGCGTCGGTCTTCTTCTTAAAGATCCATTTATTTTCAATGGCTTGCCGATCATCGGGCAAGTCAACCAAAGTCCATACTTTGTTCTCATACATGGATCCCATCTCAGATTTCATGGCTTCCAGCCATTTTGCGGAATCTGGGCTCACCATCGCTTCTTCATAGTTCGTAGGTTCGCCATGGTCAAGTAACATGACTTCCAGAATAGGATTACCGTACCACTCTAGTGCGGATTTTGTTCTGGTTGATCTACGAAGTTCAGTGACAACTTGATCTGAAGTTTCATGATCTTCATCATTATCTTCCTCACTAACTGGTGTAGGTGTTACAGAAACTGATTTCTGTGACGAACTACTTTCCAATAAGGGAGCTGGTACTATTACCTCATCAAGTTCCACTTTCCTCCCACTCACTTCTTTCGAGAGAAACTCCTTCTCTAGAAAGGATCCATTTTTAGCAACGAATGTCTTGCCTTCGGATCTGTGATAGAAGGTGTACCCAATTGTCTCCTTTGGGTATCCTATGAAGACACATTTCTCGATTTGGGTTCAAGCTTATCAGGTTGAAGTTTCTTCACATAAGCATCGCAACCCCAAACTTTCGAAACGACAACTTTGGTTTCTTGCTAAACCATAGTTCATAAGGCGTCGTCTCAACGGATTTTGACGGTGTCCTATTTAACGTGAATGCGGCCGCCTCAAGAGCATAACCCCAAAATGATAGCGGTAAATCTGTAAGAGACATCATAGATCGCACCATATCCAATAAAGTGCGACACGACGCTCGGACACACCATTGCGCTGTGGTGTTCCGGTGGCGTGAGTTGCTAAACTATTCCGCTTTGTTTCAAATGTAGACCAAACTCGTAACTCAAATATTCGCCTCCACGATCAGATCGTAGAAACTTTATTTTCTTATTACGATGATTTTCAACTTCACTCTGAAATTCTTTGAACTTTTCAAATGTTTCAGACTTATGTTTCATTAAGAAGATATACCCATATCTGCTCAAATCATCTGTGAAGGTGAGAAAATAACGATTTCGCCACGAGCTTCAACATTCATTGACCACATACATCCGTATGTATGATTTCCAATAAATCTGTTGCTCTCTCCATAGTACCGAGAACGGAGTTTTAGTCATCTTGCCCATGAGGCACGGTTCATAAGTGCCAAGTGATTCATAATCAAGTGACTCCAAAAGTCCATCAGCATGGAGTTTCTTCATGCGTTTTACACCGATATGACCTAAACGGCGAGTGCCACAAATAAGTTGCACTATCATTATCAACTCTGCATCTTTTGGTTTCAACATTATGAATATGTGTATCACTACTATCGAGATTCATTAAAATAGACCACTCTTCAAGGGTGCATGACCATAAAAGATATTATTCATATAAATAGAACAACCATTATTCTCTCGATTTAAATGAATAACCGTCTCGCATTAAACAAGATCCAGATATAATGTTCATGCTCAACGCGGCACCAAGTAACAATTATTCAGGTCTAAAATTAATCCCGAAGGTAGATGTAGAGGTAGCGTGTCGATTGCGATCACATCGACTTTGGAACCGTTCCCACGCGCATCGTCACCTCGTCCTTTGCCGGTGTTCGCAATCCGTAGTTCTGCTTTGAGTTGCAAATATTAGCAATGTAACCAGTATCAAATACCTGTGTACTATCTGCGAGCTCTAGTAAGGTACACATCAATAACAAGTATATCACATATACCTTTGTTCACTTTGCCATCCTTCTTATCCGCCAAATACTTGGGGCAGTTCCGCTTCAAATGACCAGTCCGCTTGCGGAGAAGCACTCGGCCAGGCTTAGGTCCAGACTTGGGTTTCTTCTCTGATCAACAACTTGTTTGCTGTTCTTCTTGAAGTTCCCTTCTTCTTCCTTTGCCTTTCTTCTTGAAACTAGTGGTCTTGTTGACCATCAACACTTGATGCTCCTTTTGATTTCTACCTCCGCAGCTTTTAGCATTGCGAAGAGCTCGAGCATAGTCTTTACTAACCCTTGCATATTATAGTTCATCACGAAGCCTTTGTAGCTTGGTGGTAGTGATTGAAGAATTACATCAATGACACAATCATCCGGAAGATTAACTCCCAGTTGATTCAAGTGATTGTAATACCCGGACATTTTGAGTATGTGCTCACCTTGTAACTGTTCTCCTCCATCTTGCAGCTATAGAACTTATTGGAGACTTCATATCTCTCAATCCGGGCATTCTGTTGAAATATCAACTTCAACTCCTGGAACATCTCATATGCTCCATGACGCTCAAAACGTCGTTGAAGACCCGGTTCTAAGCCGTAAAGCATGGCACATTGAACTATAGAGTAGTCATCAGCTCGCTTTGCGACGTTCACAACTTCTCGCTCAAGATCCGCAGCAGTTCTGTCACCCGGCGGTGCTTCCGGGACGTAACTTTTACGTGCAGCAATGAGGATTATCCTCAGTTACGGACCCGATCCGTGTAATTGCTACCATCATCTTTCAACTTTGCTTTCTCAAGGAACGCATTAAAATTCAACGGAACAACAAAGACGAGCCATCTATCTACAGTAAACATAGACAAGCAAAATACTATCGGTACTAAGTTCATGATAAATTTAAGTTCAATTAATCATATTACTAAAGAACTCCCACTTAGGCAGACATCTCTCTAGTTATCTAAGTGATCACGTGATCCAAATCAACTAAACCATAACCGATCATCACGTGAGATGGAGTAGTTTTCAATGGTGAACATCTTATGTTGATCATATCGCTATATGATTCACGTTCGACCTTTCGGTCTCCGTGTTCCGAGGCCATATCTCAGTATATGCTAGGCTCGTCAAGTATAACCTGAGTATTCTGCGTGTGCAAAACTGGCTTGCACCCGTTGTAGATGGACGAGAGCTTATCACACCCGATCATCACGTGGTGTCTCGCACGACGAACTTTGGCAACGGTGCATACTCAGGAGAACACTACTTGATAATTTTTAGTGAGAGATCATCTTATAATGCTACCGTCAATCAAAGCAAGATAAGATGCATAAAGGATAAACATCACATGCAATCAATATAAGTGATATGATATGGCCATCATCATCTTGTGCTTGTGATCTCCATCTCCAAGCACCGTCATGATCACCATCGTCACCGCGCGACACCTTGATCTCCATCGTAGCATCGTTGTCGTCTCGCCAACTATTGCTTCTACGACTATCGCTAACGCTTAGTGATAAAGTAAAGCAATTACATGGCGTTGCATTTCATACAATAAGCGACAACCATATGGCTCTCTGCCATTGCCGATAACTCGGTTACAAAACATGATCATCTCATACAATAAAATATAGCATCACGTCTTGACCATATCACATCACAACATGCCCTGCAAAAACAAGTTAGACGTCCTCTACTTTGTTGTTGCAAGTTTTACGTGGCTGCTACGGGCTGAGCAAGAACCGTTCTTACCTACGCATCAAAACCACAACGATATTTCGTCAAATAGACTCCGTTTAACCTTCTCAAGGACCGGGCGTAGCCACTTTCAGTTCAACTAAAGTGAGAGAGAGACACCCGCCGGTCACCTTTAAGCAACGAGTGCTCGGGCGGTGAAACCAGTCTCGCGTAAGCGTCGCGTAATGTCGGTCCGGCCGCTTCATCTCACAATACCTCTGAACCAAAGTATGACATGCTGGTAGGAAGTATGACTTGTATCGCCCACAACTCACTTGTGTTCTACTCGTGCATATGACATCAACGCATAAAACCAGGCTCGGATGCCACTTTGTTGGGGAACGAGTAATTTCAAAAATTTTCCTACGATCACGCAAGATCATCGTGATGGCATAGCAACGAGAGGGAGAGTGTCCGCCCACGTACCCTCGTGAGACCGAAGCGGAAGCGTTATAACAACGCGGTTGATGTAGTCGACGTCTTCACGATCCGACCGATCCAAGTACCGAACATACGGCACCTCCGTGTTCAGACACGTTCAGCTCGATGGCGATCCCGGACTCGATCCAGCAAAGTGTCGGGATGAGTTTCGTCGACCGACGGCGTGGTAGGACGATGTTGATGCTCCACCGACGCAGAGCTTCGCCTAAGCTCCATGACGATATGACTTCTCCGCGCAGGCTTCGCCTAAGCTCCGTGACGATATGACCGAAGTGGAATATGGTGGAAGGGGCACCGACACGGCTAAGGAAAGATCCGTAGATCAACTTGTGTGTCTTGGGGTGCCCCTGCCCCGTATATAAAGGAGACAAGGGGAGGTGGCGGCCCTATAGGAGGCGCGACAAGGAGGAGTCCTACTCCCACCGGGAGTAGGACTCCCCTTCCTAGTTGGACTAGGATTGGAGGAGGGAGAAGGGGGAAGGCGCGCCCCCTTCCTTGTCCTATTCGGACTAGAGGGGAGGCGCGCAGCCCACCTTGGGCTGCCCTTCCTCTTCTCCTATGGCCCATTAAGGCCCATTGACCTCCGGGGTTCCGTAACCTCCCGGTACTCGGTAAAATCCGATTTCACGGAACACTTCCGATGTCCAAATGTAGGCTTCCAATATATCAATCTTTATGTCTCGACCATTTCGAGACTCCTCGTCATGTCCGTGATCACATCCGGGACTCGAACAACCTTCGTGCATCAATACTTATAAACTCATTATGAACTGTCATCGAAGCGTTAAGCGTGCGGACCCTACGGGTTCGAGAACTATGTAGACATGACCTAGAACCATTCTCGGTCAATAACCAATAGCGGAACCTGGATGCCCATATTGGTTCCTACATATTCTACGAAGATCTTTATCGGTCAAACCGCTAACGACATACGTTGTTCCTTTGTCATCGGTATGTTACTTACCCGAGATTCGATCGTCGGTATCCAATACCTAGTTCAATCTCGTTACGGTAAGTCTCTTTACTCGTTCCGTAATACATCATCTCACAACTAACTCATTAGTTGTAATGCTTGCAAGGCTTAAGTGATGTGCATTACCGAGAAGGCTCGAGATACCTCTCCAGAGCAATCGGAGTGACAAAACCTAATCTCAAATCGCCAACCCAACAAGTACCTTTGGAGACACCTGCAGTACTCCTTTATAATCACCCGATTACGTTGTGACGTTTGGTAGTACCAAAGTGTTCCTCCGTAAACGGAGTTGCATAATCTCATAGTTATAGGAACATGTATGAGTCATGAAGAAAGCATTAACATACTAAACGATCAACTGTTAAGCTAACGGAATGGGTCAAGTCAATCAGATCATTCAACTAATGATGTGACCTTGTTAATCAAATAACAACTCCTTGTTCATGGTTAGGAAACATAACCATCTTTGATTAACAAGCTAGTCTAGTAGAGGCATACTAGTGACATACTGTTTTGTCTATATATTCACACATGTATTATGTTTCCGGTTAATACAATTCTAGCATGAATAATAAACATTTATCATGATATAAGGAAATAAATAATAACTTTTATTATTGCCTCTAGGGCATATTTCCTTCACAAGAAGCTTTAGTATTTCTTTTCTAATCACTTCTTTCATTTTAGGATTCAAACGTCGTTGAGGATCACGAACTGGTTTGGCATTGTCGGAGTAATGGGCCACGGGTAGGCAGACCCGAGCCCCTGAACCTTTCAAAACATCGGGCAGATCGCGCCCTCAAGACCCCAAGACAAAGAGCCGCCTTGAGAGTCGGCAATAGAGTCGCCGATCGCCCTCTAGGCCGAGTCCCGAGGCGGCCTCGGGCAGTGACTCCAAGCCAGCGACCTCCAGCGAGGGCGGCTCACGAGGAGTCGGCCCGCGACCCCAACCACCTCCTGCCTGAGCGACTACGAGCGGGATGGGATAAAGCCGCCTCGCGGCCCATCCCTGCCCCGCCCATAAAGGGCAGGTATGGCCACAGAGCGTCGTACCGACGGAGATCTCCGTCCGGCGCGACACTGTTGCGCCGGCCCTGACATCAGCCCCGTGGGCAGATTCCTGTACCCACGATGGCCTGTCTGTACGACCCGAAGACGGCGGGACCCGCCTGTCGGCGGGAGAACCGAAGACGGCGAGAGCACCCCAAAGACGGACCCGATGGAGTCGGCCGACCCCTCCCGCGGGCTCCACGCGCCATTAACCAGACAAGACGGGGAATGGCAACAGTGATCGCCCGCCTGGCGGCGGCACTGTTTCCATGACCCCATGACCAAGCTCGCGTCATTAGAAGCACGCTCTGATGTCTGCAGCGGTAAGACCCGCCGTGGCGGACAAGGGCTGTCGGCCCCTTGTTTGGCCGTCGACAGGGCCCACTAGTCGGCGGGCCCTAAGTCAGCGGAGGAGACGGCGACTTAGAGATCGACGGCTTGGACCCGCACCCAGCCAGATTACGTTGTACCCTCGGGGTAGGCCTATATAAACCCCCCGGGGCACCCATGCAAAGGGTTGGAAGCTAGTAGTTTTAGACACACGCATAGAGGGAGAGAAGAGCTAGCCGTGCCCTTCTCCTTCCTCACCCCAACAACTCAAGGAGCATCTTGTACTCACTTTGCCATAGTGATCATGCGGAGACCCCGCAGAGCAGCGAGAGGGTGTTATCTCCTCGGAGAGCCACGAAGCTGGGTAAGATTCGCCCGGCGTGCATGTCTTCGCCTCATCCGTTTCGAGCACCGCGACGTTCTACGCGCCTCCATTTTAAGCCATCCTTTGGCATATGTCGCACCCAACCCCGACATTTGGCGCCCACCGTGGGGCACTGGTGCACCGTCGTCCGGAGACCTGCTCGACGGAACCCTCTTCCTCCCTGGCGAGCGCAGCCAGCTTGGCACGCCAGACGGAGTCTGCGCCGACGCCTTGCTGCATGGCGCCGAGGTCGCTTCTTGCGGCGAGCTGCCTCGCCGAACTTGTCGGCGAGGTTCGCCTCTTCGACGAGCCTGCATACGACGCAGGCACGGATGGCCCCGGAAGCCTCCTCGCGGGCCTCCTCGAGCAGCTCCACGTCGCCGGCGAGCCCGCCGCCGACTGAGGTCTGAGGGCTCCACCGACCCGATGCTGGTCGACTCCGACACCGCGTCGCTCGACGCGTTCCCCACCAAGGTGGTGGTCTACGACGAGCCTCTCCCTCGCGCGGAGAGCGGCGGGAGCACCGTCACAGAAGTACTCGTCATCGGTCACGGCGAGCCTTCCGGCGAGGGAGCTCGTGACCCTCTCGACGCGGTTCTGCAAGACCTGACCGCCTCCATTCCGGAGGACACCGACGCCGGAACGCTGGAAGCACGCCGCCTCCAGCTCCTCATGGGCGCACAGAAGCTGGCAAGCATGAGACGCTTGTCGGAAGCCTATCAGCGCGAGATGGATGGCGCTGTGGGCGGCTCGCCGGCTCCGACTGGGCCTAGCCGCCTAGGCGCGGTCCAGCAGCGCGGCGTGGCCATCGCCAGTCTGTTTGGGGCCAGTCGCCCTGTGTACGCCACGCCCGCGGAGAACATTCGCGCTGCCCAGGCGGCGGCGGACGAGCTGGATAACTTCGAGGGCGAGGAGCGCCGCCTGATGACGAAGCGAGTCCAACAGCTCCTCGACGCGCCGCGCAAAAGCAAACCGGCTGCCGAGACGAGGCGCCCAGGGCGACAACACGGCGACTTGCCCCCTCGCCGAGATCAAGGCGCGACGTCTCGGACGCCGACTGGCGGCGTCCGCGGAAGAAAGAACAAGGATCCGGCTGTTAGCCATAGCCGGACTCACATCTCCATCGAGCGCGACGAACACGGCCGCCCAAGAGCGATGGAAGCGGCGGGGCGACTATCGCCTCCGCCTCCCGCAGAGAAAGGCGAGTCTCCCCGCCACCCGTCGAGAATCCGACTCTCGGCGACCGCCTTGGCCGCCGAGAGGGAGTCGGAGAAAATGACGCCCGCCACCGGATCGATCGACTCCACCGATCCCTGGCACTAGAAGAAGAAGATGAGTTGGGCCCGCCCTGTTTCGGACCTCGCATCCGAGACGAGTCCTTCCCCCGAGGATTCACACTCCCCCGAGACACACCCAAATACACCGGCTCCGTGAAGCCGGAGGACTGGCTAGTGGACTACTCCACAGCCGTCAGCATAGCGAACGGCAACAAGCGCGTTGCCGTAAAGTATGTTCCCCTCATGCTCCAGGGCACGGCCCGGACATGGTTAAACAGCTTGAAGCCCTGCAGCATCAACAGCTGGGTCGACTTCACCGAGGCCTTCGTCCGCAACTTCACGAGCACATACAAGCGACCTCCCAAGCCTCGTCAGCTGTCCTTGTGCGTGCAAGGCCCCAACGAGTCTACTCGCGACTACCTCACGCGCTGGGCCGAGCTCCGGAACTCCTGCGAAGGAGTGCACGAGGTGCAAGCAATCGAGTACTTCACCGCCGGGTGCAGAGAAGGCACCCTCCTCAAGCACAAGCTCCTTTGCGACGAGTCGGAGACCCTCGACAAGCTGCTGGTCATGGCAGACAAGTACGCCACTGTCGACTCCTCCATGAAGTCGGAGATCGAAGTCAGTGCGACTGGCAAAGTAGCTCCTCATGCTCCCAGAACTCCGGTTGGCGACGCTAGTCGGTGACAGCAGCAGAATGATCATAAGCGCAAGGCCCCGCAGCCGGCTTCCAACAGCCGGCAGGTGGCGACAGTCGAAGACCAGCGGCCAGAGGGCAGCCTCCTGCCAAGCGGCAGAAAGGCGGCAAGTCCAACTGGTTGCCGGCCTTCTCTTACGAGCAGACTCTGGACGGACCCTGCAAGTTCCACAGCGGCGCGAAGCCATCAAATCACACCACCCGGAAGTGCCACTGGCTCACCAGGATCGCCAAGGAGACGACCTTGCCCTCCTCCGCTTCTTTGAGCCGCCGCCTCCACCACCGCCCAGCAGCCATTTGTCGGGCCGGTCGGGCGCAATACAAGACGATTACCGGAAGAGCACGGCGCCTATGTCGTGTTTACGGTGTGGTTGATGATCGCTGCAGAAAGCGGCAACAAAGAAGAAGAAGTGAATGCAGAGCATCAGATACCCTGAATTCATGCTTTGGTCCGAGAAACCCATTAGCTGGAGCCGTGCTGATCACCCAGGGGTGATGCCGAATCCGGGCTCCTACGCCCTGGTCTTGGGAGCCACCCTTGCCACGGATAGGCGGGCCGCTCGCTTCTCGCGAGTGCTGATAGACGGAGGCAGCAGCATCAACATCCTGTACAAGGATACGATGGAGAAGCTAGGAATCAAGCAAAGACAGCTTTAGCATAGTCGGACTATGTTCCACGGAATTGTACCCGGCCTTTCCTGCTCACCGATTGGCAAGATTTTGATAGACGTCCTCTTTGGGGACAAGGATCACTTTCGCCGAGAGCCAGTCTGGTTCGAAGTGGTGGACCTCGAAAGCCCCTACCATGCCCTGCTTGGCCGACCTGCCTTGGCCAAGTTCATGGCGGTCCCCCACTACGCCTACCTCAAGATAAAGATGCTGAGCTCCAAGGGGATTCTGACTATAGCCGGCGACTACAGAAAGTCGTCTGCCTGTGCAGCTGAAAGCAGCCGGCTGGCCGAGTCCCTGGTGATCGCGGCTGAGAAGCAGCTCCTGGATCGAATTGTGGCAGTGGCCGGCAAGCATCCAGAGATATCGCCCGACCTCAAGGAGTCAGAAGCTGAGGGCTCGTTCAAGCCGGCCAAAGAGACCAAGAAGATACCCTTGGACCCGGAGCACCCGGAGAAATACGCTGTCATAGGTGCAAACCTCGACAGCAAATAGGAAGGCGAGCTCGTCGATTTCCTCCGTGAGAATCGGGACATCTTCAAGATGGTCCCCAAAGACATGCCAGGTGTACCGACGGATTTCGCCGAGCATAAGTTACATGTCCGATCGATGTGAAGCCCGTCAGGCAGCCCTTGCGCTGCCTGTCAGAAGAGAAAAGAAGAGTTGTTGGAGAAGAGATAGCCCGGCTCCTTGCAGCCGGTTTCATCATGGAAGTTTTCTTTCCAGAATGGTTGGCGAACCCGGTCTTGGTACTAAAGAAGAACAAGCAGTGGGGGATGTGTATTGACTACACAAGCCTCAACAAAGCCTGCCCCAAGGACCCGTTCGCTTTGCCAAGAATTGATCAGGTGATAGACTCCACAGCCGGATGCGAGCTGTTGAGCTTCTTAGATGCATATTCAGGATATCACCAGATCAAGCTGAACCCGGCCGACAGATTGAAGACCGCCTTCATCACGCCATTTGGAGCCTTCTGCTACCTGACCATGACGTTCGGCTTGAGGAACGCCGGCGCCACCTTTCAGCGCTGCATGCAGAAGTGCCTCCTCAAGAAGCTTGGCAGAAACGCCCACGTTTACGTGGACGACGTGGTGGTGAAGACGGAGAAGCGGGGAACGCTGTTGGAAGACCTCAAAGAGACCTTTGAAAACCTGCGCCGATTCCAGATCAAGCTCAACCCAGAGAAATGCGTCTTCGGAGTACCAGCCGGCCAGCTCCTTGGCTTCCGGTATTGGGAGCGGCATAGAGTGCAACCCGTGAAGATCAAGGCGTCGAGAGGATGGAAGTACCCACCGATCGCTAGATGTGCGAAGTTCACGGCTGCTTGGCGCCTATCACCGATTCATCATCGGTGGGCGAGAGCTCTTCCTCTGTACTCAGCTTATGAAGAAGACCACCTTCTTTGAATGGAACTCCAAAGCGGACGAAGCTTTTCTCCGCTTGAAGAGAATGCTGACTACTCCCCAGTCGGGCTCCGACTCCAAAGGAGCCCATGCTCCTGTATATTGCCGCCACCAGCAGGGTAGTCAGCACAGTCATTGTAGTTGAACGCAAGGAGGAAGGCAAGGCGCTACCTGTCCAGAGGCTAGTGTATTACCTGAGCGAGGTACTGTCGACCTCCAAGCAGAACTACCCCCACTACCAGAAGATGTGTTACGGCGTGCACTTTGCCGCCAAGAAGTTGAAGCCTTACTTTCAAGAGCATCCAATCACCGTGGTTAGCACGGCCCCACTAGCAGAGATCATCGGAGGCCGAGATGCTTCAGGCCGAGTGGCCAAATGGGCCATAGAGTTGGCCCCCTACACCATCTTTTACCAGCCCCGCACCGCCATCAAGTCACAAGCACTGGCTGACTTCCTCGTCGATTGGGCCGAGACCCAGTACCTGCCGCCAGCGCCCGACTCCACCCATTGGCGGATGCACTTTGATGGCTCCAAGATGCGCACCGGCTTGGGAGCCGGCGTGGTCCTCACTTCCCCTAAGGGCGACAAGCTCAAGTATGCGCTGCAGATCCATTTCGCCGCCTCCAACAACGTCGCCGAATACGAGGCGCTCATCCACGGGCTCCGGCTAGCCAAAGAGCTTGGCATTCGCCGGATCCTGTGCTATGGCGACTCCGACTTGGTGGTCCAACAGTCATCCGGCGACTGGGACGCCAAAGATGCAAATATGGCGAGCTACCGCTTTCTGGTACAGCAGCTAAGTGGATATTTTGAGGGATGCGAATTCCTCCACGTGCCAAGAAACGACAACGACCAAGCAGATGCCCAGCAAAAATCGGTTCCACCCGTCGAGCAATACCATCCGGCGTCGCCCTTGGCGCCTTCTCAAGCCATCTGTCAAACCATCAGAGTCGACTCCATTTTGTGCGGATCCCCTGAAGAAGTCGGATCCGACTCGAGCCTCGGCGAGACGGCACAAGAATCCTTGCAGACGCCCCCAAGAACGCGGCAGTCGAAGCCGGCCCGGGGACTGCGGCGACCATTGCGAAGACTCCAGTACTCGGCCCGGGGACTGCGCCAGTCGGCCCGGGGACTTCTTCAACCCAGCAAGCTGCTGCAGACTCCAACCCGCCGCCTCCCAGCCCAGCCGCCCTCGTCCAAGTAGCGAGATGGCGGTGAAGAAATAGCAGCACCCTCATGGGCCCAGCCCATCCTGAAGTTCTTAGTAAGCGGAGAGCTACCAACTGATGAAACCTTGGCTCGGCAAGTGCAACGCCGAGCGGCAGCCTACACTATAGTCAATAGAGAGCTGGTCAGGCGCAGCGTCACCGGTGTCTACCAGCGCTGCGTCGAATCAGAGCAAGGCCAAGCAATCCTTGAAGACATTCATCGTATGAAAAGTCGACCATCATGCAGCCTCAAGAGCACTCGCCGCCAAAGCCTTCCGACACGGTTTCTTCCGCCAACTTCCTAGAAGAGGCCAAGGAATTAGTTCAAAATGCAAGGGTGCGGTGTTCGCTCCAAGCCGCTTCACCGGCTTTAGCGCTCAAGACTATCCCCATCGCCTGGCCCTTTGCTGTTTGGGGCCTGGACATGGTGGGACCATTCAAGACGGCACGAGGTGGCCTAACTCACTTACTTGTTGCGGTGGACAAGTTCACCAAGTGGATAGAAGCAAAACCCATCAAGAAGTTGAATGGTCCTACAGCAGTGACTTTCATCGCCGACATCACGACTCGGTACGGCGTACCACACAACATCATCACCGACAACGGCACAAATTTCGCCAAGGGCGCCCTGGCCCGTTTCTACGCGACGCAGGGCATCCGACTGGACTTAGCGTCAGTTGCCCATCCGCAGTCAAACGGCCAGGTGGAGCGAGTGAACGGCCTCATCCTGTCTGGCATCAAGCCTCGACTGGTCGAACCACTGGAGCGTTCGGCTGGCTGCTGGCTTGAGGAGTTGCCAGCCGTCCTCTGGAGTCTGCGTACGACTCCAAACAAGTCAACCGGCTTCACACCCTTCTTCCTCGTCTACGGTGCCGAAGCCGTCATCCCAACGGATATAGAGTTCGACTCCCCGCGAGTCACCATGTACACCGAGGAGGAAGTAGAAGAAGCACGTCAAGACGGCGTCGATCTGCTGGAAGAGGGCCGGCTGTTGGCAGTCAGCCGATCCAGCATCTACTAGCAGAGCCTGTGCCGCTACTACAACAAGAAGGTCAAGCCAAGATCATTCCTAGAGGGCGAACTTGTGCTCCGGCTGATCCAGCGAACAGCCGGCCAGCACAAGCTGTCGGCGCCTTGGGAAGGCCCATTCATCATGTTGGGGAACGTAGCAGAAATTCAAAATTTTCTACGCATCACCAAGATCAATCTATGGAGAATCTAGCAACGAGGGAAGGAGAGTTCATCTACATACCCTTGTAGATCGCTAAGCGGAAGCGTTCATGAGAACGGGGTTGAAGGAGTCGTATTGTCGTGATCCAAATCACCGGAGATCCTAGTGCCGAACGGACGGCACCTCGCGTTCAACACACGTACAGCCGGTGGCGTCTCCCATGCCTTGATCCAGCAAGGAGAGAGGAGAGGTTGAGGAAGACTCCATCCAACAGCAACACAACGGCGTGGTGGTGGTGGAGGAGCGTGGCAATCTGCAGGCTTCGCCAAGCACCTACGGGAGAGGAGGAGGTGTCACGGGAAGGGAGGGAGGCGCAGGGGCTCAGGTGCTGCCCCTCCCCCCCCCCTTTATATAGGTGCCAAAGAGGGGAGGGCGCAGCCTGCCCCCTCCTCCAAGGAGGGGTGCGGCCAAGAGGGGGAGGAGTCCATCCTCCCAAGGCACCCTGAGGTGCCTTCCCTCTATGGACTCTTCCTCTCCAAGTATTTCATGCGCATGGGCCTCTTGGGGCTGGTTCCCTTGGCCCATGCAGGCCTAGGGCGCACCACCTAGGGCCCATGTGGCCCCTTGGGGCAGGTGGCCCCACTTGGTGGGCCCGGGACCCCTCCGTGGTCCCAGTACAATACCGATAACCCCAAACTTGTCCCGATGGTCGAAACAGCACTTCCCATATATAAATCTTTACCTCCGGACCATTCCGAACTCCTCGTGACGTCCAGGGATCTCATCCGGACTCGAACAACATTCGGTAACCACATACAAGCTTCCTTTATAACCCTAGCGTCATCGAACCTTAAGTGTAGACCCTACGGGTTCGGGAACCATGCGACATGACCGAGACGTTCTCCGGTCAATAACCAACAGCGGGATCTGGATACCCATGTTGGCTCCCACATATTCCACGATGATCTCATCGGATGAACCACGATGTCAAGGACTCAATCGATCCGTATACAATTCCCTTTGTCTATCGGATGCGATACTTGCCCGAGATTCGATCGTCGGTATCCCGATACCTTGTTCAATCTCGTTACGGCAAGTCTCTTTACTCGTTCGTAACACATCATCCCGTGATCAACTCCTTGATCACATTGTACATTATGATGATGTCCTACCGAGTGGGCCCAGAGATACCTCTCCGCCACACGGAGTGACAAATCCAGATCTCGATTCGTGCCAACCCAGCAGACACTTTCGGAGATACCCGTAGTGTACCTTTATAGCCACCCGATCACGTTGTGACGTTTGGTACACCCAAAGCATTCCTACGGTATCCGGAGTTGCACAATCTCATGGTCTAAGGAAACGATACTTGACATTAGAAAAGCTTTAGCATACTGAACTACATGATCTTGTGCTAGGCTTAGGATTGGGTCTTGTCCATCACATCATTCTCCTAATGATGTGATCCGTTATCAATGACATCCAATGTCCATGGTCAGGAAACCGTAACCATCTATTGATCAACGAGCTAGTCAACTAGAGGCTTACTAGGGACATGGTGTTGTCTATGTATCCACACATGTATTGCTGTTTCCTATCAATACAATTATAGCATGAATAATAAACGATTATCATGAACAAGGAAATATAATAATAACTAATTTATTATTGCCTCTAGGGCATATTTCCAACAGTCTCCCACTTGCACTAGAGTCAATAATCTAGTTCACATCGTCATGTGATTAACATCGATAGGTCACATCGCCATGTGACCAACACCCAAAGAGTTTACTAGTGTCGTAAACTAGTTCACATCATCATGTGATTTAGACTCAATGAGTTCGAGGTTTGATCATGTTTTGCTTGTGAGAGAGGTTTTAGTCAACGGGTTTTAGTCAACGGGTCTGAACCTTTCAGATCCGTGTGTACTTCGCAATTCTCTATGTCATATTGTAAATGCTGCTTCCACGCTCCACTTGGATCTATTCCAAATGGTTGCTCCACTATACGATCCGGTTTGCTACTCGAGTCACTCGGATAGGTGTTAAAGCTTGCATCGACGTAACCCTTTACGCCGAACTCTTTATCACCTCCATAATCGAGAAACATGTCCTTATTTACTCCAAGGACAATTTTGACCGCTATCCAATGATCCATTCTGGATCATTCTTGTACCCCTTGACTTACTCATGGCAAGGCACACTTCAGTGCGGTACACAAGATAGCATACTATAGAGCCTACGTCGAAGCATAGGGACGACCTTCGTCCTTTCTCTCTTTTCTGCCGTGGTCGAGCTTTAACTCTTAACTTCATACCTTACATCTCGTGCAAGAACTCCTTCTTTGATCGATCCATCTTGAACACCTTCAAGATCATGTCAAGGTATGTGCTCATTTGAAAGTATTATTAAACATTTTGATCTATCTTATAGATCTTGATGCTTATTGTTCAAGTAGCCTAATCCAGGTTTTCTATTGAAAATCATCTTTCAAACAACCCTATATGCTTTCTAGAAATTCTACATCATTTCTGATCACCAATATGTCAACAACATATACTCATCAGAAATTCTATAGTGCTCCCACTCACTTCTTTGGAAATACAAGTTTCTCATAAACTTTGTATAAACCCAAAATCTTTGATCATCTCATCAAAGCACACATTCCAACTCCGAGATGCTTACTCCAGTCCTTAGAAAGGATCGCTGGAGCCAGCATACCTTTTAGCATCCTTAGGATCGACAAAACTTTTCTGATTGTATCACATACAACCTTTCCTTACGAAAACAGGTAAGAAAACTTGTTTTGACATCCATCTGCCAGATTTCATAAATGCAGCTAATGCTAACATGATTCCGACAGACTCTTAGCATCGCTACGAGTGAGAAAGTCTCATCGCAGTCAACTCCTTGAACTTGTGAAAAACTCTTCGCCACAAGTCGAGCTTCATAGACGGTGATATTACTGTCCACGTCCGTCTTCTTCTTAAAGATCCACTCATCTCAATGGCTTGCCGATCATCGGGCAAGTCCACCAAAGTCCATGCTTTGTTTTGATACATGGATCCTATCTCGGATTTCATGGTTTCTAACCATTTGTCGGAATTTGGGCCCACCGTCGCTTCTCCATAGCTCGTAGGTTCATTGTTGTCTAGCAACATGACCTTCAAGACATGATTACTGTACCACTTAGAAGTAGTACGCATCCTTGTCACCCTACGAGGTACGGTAGTGACTTGATCCAAAACTTCATGATCACTATCATAAGCTTCTACTTCAATTGGTGTAGGTGCCACGGGAACAACTTCCTGTGCCTTGCTACACACTAGTTGAAGTGACGGTTCAATAACCTTATCAAGTCTCCACCATCCTCCCACTCAACTTTTTCGAGACGAACTTTTCCTCGAGAAAGGACCCGATTCAAGAAACAATCCCTATTGCTTCCGGATCTGAATTAGGAGGTATACCCAACTGTTTTGGGTGTCCTATGAAGATGCATTTTGTCCGCTTTGGGTTCGAGCTTATCAACCTGAAACTTTTCCACATAAGCGTCGCAGCCCCAAACTTTTAAGAAATGACAACTTAGGTTTCTCCAAACGGTGTCGTCTCAACGGAATTACGTGGTGCCCTATTTAAGTGAGTGTGGTTGTCTCTAATGCCTAACCCATGAACGATAGTGGTAATTCGATAAGAGACATCATGGTACACACCATATCCAATAGAGTGCAACTATGATGTTCGGACACACCATCAACTATGGTGTTCCAGGCGGTATTAATTGTGAAACAATTTGCACAATGTCTTAATTGTGTGCCAAAACTCGTAACTCAGATATTCATCTCTATGATCATATCATAGATATTCTATCCTCTTGTCACGAAGATCTTAAACTTCACTCTCAAATTACTTGAACCATTCAATAATTCAGACTTGTGTTTCATCAAGTAAATATACTCAATATCTACTCGAATCATCTGTGAAGTAAGAACATAACGATATTCATTTGATGCCTCAAAGACTCATTGGACTGCACACATCAAAATGTGTTACTTCCAACAAGTTGCTATCTTGTTCCATCTTCTTGAAACCGAGGCTTTTGGTCATCTTGCCCATGTGGTATGATTTGCATGTCTCAAGTGATTCAAAATCAAGTGAGTCCAAACGATCCATCTGCATGGAGTTTCTTCATGCGTATACACCAATAGACATGGTTCGCATGTCTCAAACTTTTCAAAAACGAGTGAGTCCAAAGATCCATCAACATGGAACTTCTTCATGCGTTTTATACCAATATGACTCACATGGCAGTGCCACAAGTAAGTGGTACTATCATTACTATCTTATATCTTTTGGCATGAAAATGTGTATCACTACGATCGAGATTCAATAAACCATTTATTTAGGTGCAAGACCATTGAAGGTATTATTCAAATAAATAGAGTAACCATTATTCTCCTTAAATGAATAACCGTATTGCAATAGACATAATCCAATCATGTCTATGCTCAACGCAAACACCAAATGACAATTATTCAGGTTTAATACTAATCTTGATGGTAGAGGGAGCGTGCGATGTTTGATCACATCAAACTTGGAAACACTTCAACACATATCGTCACTCACCTTTAGCTAGTCTCCGCTTATTCCGTAGCCTTTTATTTCGAGTTACTAACACTTAGCAACCGAACCAAAGATCTAATACCCGGTGCTACTAGGAGTACTAGTAAAGTACACATTAACATAATGTATATCCAATATACTTCTATCGACCTTGCCAGCCTTCTCATCTACCAAGTATCTAGGGTGGTTCTGCTCAAAGGTGTCTGTTCCCCTTATTACGAAGCACTTAGTCTCGGGTTTGGGTTCAACCTTGGGTTTCTTCACCGAGCAGCAACTGTTTTGCCGCTTCATGAAGTATCCCTTGTTGCCCTTGCCCTTCTTGGATTTAGTGGTTTTACCAACCATCAACAATTGATGCTCCTACTTGATTTCTACTTTCGCGGTGTCAAACATCGTGAATACCTCAAGGATCATCATATCTATCCTGATATGTTATAGTTCATCACGAAGCTCTAGCAGCTTGGTGGCAATGACTATGGAGAAACATCACTATCTCATCCGGAAGATCAACTCCCACTCGATTCAAGTGATTGTTGCACTCGGACAATCTGAGCACAAGCTCAACGATTGAGTTTTTCTCCCTTAGTTTGTAGGCTAAGAAAATCGCCGGAGGTCTTATACCTCTTGGCGTGAGCACGAGCCTGAAATCCCAATTTCAGCCCTCAAAACATCTCATATGTTTCGCGACGCTTCAAAAACGTCTTGGTGCCTCAATTCTAAACCGTTTAACCGAACTATCACGTAGTTATCAAAATGTGTATGTCCGATGTTCGCAACATCACAGACCACGTTCGAGGTTCAGCACACCGGCGGTGCATTAAGGACATAAGCTTTCTTTATCCGCATAATTGCTACTATCAACTTTCAACTAATTTTCTCTAGGAACATATCTAAACAGTGGAACTAAAGCGCGAGCTTCGACATAATTTGCAAAAGGTCTTTTGACTATGTTCAAGATAATTAAGTTCATCTTATGAACTCCCACTCGATAGACATCCTCCGGTCATCTAAGTGATTACATGATCCGAGTCAACTAAGCCGTGTCCGATCATCACGTGAGACGGACTAGTCATCATCGGTGAACATCTTCATGTTGATCGTATCTACTATCGACTCATGCTCGACCTTTCGGTCTCCGTGTTCGAGGCCATGTCGCACATGCTAGGCTCGTCAAGTTAACCCCAAGTGTTTTTGCTGTGTAAATCTGTCTTACACCGTTGTATGTGAACGTAAGAATCCATCACACCCGATCATCACGTGGTGCTTAGAAGCGACGAACTGTAGCAACGGTGCACGCTTAGGGAGAACACTTCTTGAAATTGTTCTAAGGGATCATCTTATTTACTACCGTCGTTCTAAGTAAACAAGATGCATAAACATAATAAACATCACATGCAATTATATAGTAGTGACATGATATGGCCAATATCATATTGCTCCTTTGATCTCCATCTTCGGGCTCCATGATCATCATCGTCACCGCATGACACCATGATCTCCATCATCATGATCTCCATCATCGTGTCTTCATGAAGTTGTCTCGCCAACTATTACTTCTACTACTATGGCTACCGTTAGCAATAAAGTAAAGTAATTACATGGCGTTGTTTAATGACACGCAGGTCATACAATAAATAAAGACAACTCCTATGGCTCCTGCCGGTTGTCATAATCATCGACATGCAAGTCGTGAATCCTATTACAAGAACATGATCAATCTCATACATCACATATCATTCATCACATTCTTCTTGGCCATATCACATCACAAAGCATACCCTGCAAAAACAAGTTAGACGTCCTCTAATTGTTGTTTGCATGTTTTACGTGGCTGCTATGGGTTTCTAGCAAGAACGTTTCTTACCTACGCAAAACCACAACGTGATATGCCAATTGCTATTTACCCTTCATAAGGACCCTTTTCATCGAATCCGTTCCGACTAAAGTGGAGAGGCGGCACCGCTAGCCACCTTATGCACCAAGTGCATGTCATCGGTGGAACCTGTCTCACGAAGAGCGTGTAAGGTTGGTCCGGCCGCTTCATCCCACAATGCCGCCGAATCAAGATTGACTAGTAACGGTAAGCATATTGAACAAAATCAACGCCCACAACTACTTTGTGTTCTACTCGTGCAAAGAATCTACGCAATAGACCTAGCTCATGATGCCTTTGTTGGGGAGCGAGCAGAAATTCAAAATTTTCTACGCATCACCAAGATCAATCTATGGAGAATCTAGCAACGAGGGAAGGAGAGTTCATCTACATACCCTTGTAGATCGCTAAGCGGAAGCGTTCATGAGAACGGGGTTGAAGGAGTCGTACTCGTCGTGATCCAAATCACCGGAGATCCTAGTGCCGAACGGACGGCACCTCCGCGTTCAACACACGTACAGCCCGGTGACGTCTCCCATGCCTTGATCCAGCAAGGAGAGAGGGAGAGGTTGAGGAAGACTCCATCCAACAGCAACACAACGGCGTGGTGGTGGTGGAGGAGCGTGGCAATCCTGCAGGGCTTCGCCAAGCACCTACGGGAGAGGAGGAGGTGTCACGGGAAGGGAGGGAGGCGCCAGGGGCTCAGGTGCTGCTGCCCCCTTCCCCTCCCCCCTTTATATAGGTGCCAAAGAGGGGGGGAGGGCGCAGCCTTGCCCCCTCCTCCAAGGGAGGGGTGCGGCCAAGAGGGGGGAGGAGTCCATCCTCCCCAAGGCACCTCGGAGGTGCCTTCCCCTCTATGGACTCTTCCTCTCCAAGTATTTCATGCGCATGGGCCTCTTGGGGCTGGTTCCCCTTGGCCCATGCAGGCCTAGGCGCACCACCTAGGGCCCATGTGGCCCCTTGGGGCAGGTGGCCCCACTTGGTGGGCCCCAGGACCCCCGGTGGTCCCAGACAATACCGATAACCCCAAACTTGTCCCGATGGTCAAACAGCACTTCCCATATATAAATCTTTACCTCCGGACCATTCCGAACTCCTCGTGACGTCCGGGATCTCATCCGGACTCGAACAACATTCGGTAACCACATACAAGCTTCCTTTATAACCCTAGCGCCATCGAACCTTATGTGTAGACCCTACGGGTTCGGGAACCATGCGACATGACCGAGACGTTCTCGGTCAATAACCAACAGCGGGATCTGGATACCCATGTTGGCTCCTACATGTTCCACGATGATCTCATCGGATGAACCACGATGTCAAGGACTCAATCGATCCGTATACAATTCCCTTTGTCTATCGGTGCGATACTTGCCCGAGATTCGATCGTCGGTATCCCGATACCTTGTTCAATCTCGTTACGCAAGTCTCTTTACTCGTTCGTAACACATCATCCGTGATCAACTCCTTGATCACATTGTGCACATTATGATGATGTCCTACCGAGTGGGCCCAGAGATACCTCTCCGTCACACGGAGTGACAAATCCAGTCTCGATTCGTGCCAACCCAACAGACACTTTCGGAGATACCGTAGTGTACCTTTATAGCCACCCATCACGTTGTGACGTTTGGCACACCCAAAGCATTCCTACGGTATCCGGGAGTTGCACAATCTCATGGTCTAAGGAAACGATACTTGACATTAGAAAAGCTTTAGCATACGAACTACATGATCTTGTGCTAGGCTTAGGATTGGGTCTTGTCCATCACATCATTCTCCTAATGATGTGATCCCGTTATCAATGACATCCAATGTCCATGGTCAGGAAACCGTAACCATCTATTGATCAACGAGCTAGTCAACTAGAGGCTTACTAGGGACATGGTGTTGTCTATGTATCCACACATGTATTGCTGTTTCCGGTCAATACAATTATAGCATGAATAATAAACGATTATCATGAACAAGGAAATATAATGATAACTAATTTATTATTGCCTCTAGGGCATATTTCCAACACATCATCAGTAAAGTGCTGGGCAACGACTCCTACTACCTGATCGACGCTCAGAAGCCCCGAGCACGCAAGAGGGACGACTCCGGCAAGGAGACGGAGCGGCCATGGAATGTGAATCTCCTCCGAAGATTTTACAGTTGATGCAGTATGTACCACGCTACCCTTTTGTGTTTGAAATACCAAGACTCCGGGCCCCCCGAGACGAGCTCGGGGACTGCCCTCTTTTGTTATCTGTATGATAAGAATTATGCCTTTGAGTATGTTACCCTTTAATTATGCTGTTTGGCACCGGGCTCGACTAGTCGGCCCGGGGACTCGCCGCCTTTGAGCTATGAAGTGCTTCCTAAAGTCAGACAAGTAGCGTGCGGTGCCGAAGCCGTCTCCTGTCAGAAGCCGCAGCTCGCAGAGCGACTGTTTGGTGGGCAGGAGTAAGGTAGAGCGGGCGCCCACACGAAAAAATGGCTAAGGACCCAAAGCATAAACATAGTTTAAATCGGCTTCCAGCCCGTTTCGTGAAACCGACTCTTAAGAAGCCGGCTTGCCGCTTTCTACCCAACTTGCTTAAAACGACTCTAAAAATGGCCAAGTACTTGCCTTCTCAAAGTAGCCAAGCACTTGACCTAGACGGCAATCCGCAGAGCGGTTGCCCGACGGGCAAGGCGGCATCTAAGGGAAGGCGGCAAAGGAAAAGGCCACAAGAGCAATAAGCAAGGAAACATAAAATTAGAATAATATTTACACAAACTTAGGCCCTTGGCCGGATTTTCGAACAGAGGTTCAGAATACACCCCGCGGGTGGAATTGTGCAAATTAACAAAGTTCTTTCAAAAGACTAGCAAGCAGATAAAATAAAGGCAAGGCAGCGGCCTAAGAAGCAGCGGATGGGGTTGGAAGGCCGGAGGCGGCGGCGGCGTCAGGCGCCGGGGCGGCTGGCTGAACGGTCTCGGCTTGATCGTCTCTGGCAGCAGCTGGCCCAGATGGGCGCGGCTCGTTGCTGGAGGCGCGGTCGAGCTGAGGCTGGTCGCCCGCTCCATCTTCTGGCGCCTCCATGCCATCTCTGTCCTCCGCCTCGTCCTCATCCTCGGCGCTGGAGTCGATCACCTCCGCCGAGTCCTCACCGTAGTCCGGGTTCATCCCGAACCACTCCGGCGGTGCTTCCCCACCATCTTCATCCCGCTCAGGGACGAAGACACTGGTGTCCGTGTAGTCGGCGATCGCCGCCCGACGCCGACGAGGGCGAGGCATCCTCCGCCAGCAGCTCCGCTGGGCTTCGACCGAACGCGGCCAGCCGGTCTGGTCGAGCCACAGATACCTGCGCTTGAGCGAACTCTGTGGCTCGGCGAGCTCCGGCCCGAGCCGCGGAGCCCTTCCAAGCCTCAAGACGGCCAGCCGCGACCTCCAGCCAGTCGGCGGTCCGGCTGGAAGTGCGCAGATCCGGCATGTCCGGCCACAGGGCAGCAATCGCCTGGGCATTGACACGCTGAAGACGGCGCAACATCCGATGTGCCGGCCGCGGACGAGCCTCAATGCTCAGGAGCTGCTCGTCAAGGGTCCGGGGGGCGTTGGCTGCGATCTCAGCGCCACCCGCCCTCCGCGCCTCGCGCTCGGCCTCGATGGCCTGATTGGCCGCCTGCGTGTGACCAGGGAAGAAGTCTGCCAAGAAGAAGAAAAAGCAAGTCAGAAAAAACAGGAGCCGGCTTAACCCATAGTCGGCAACCCAAAAGAAAAAGTAAAGCAAACTTCCCATCGACGATATCTTCGATTTCATGGAAGTCGGAGGTCAGCTGCGCTTCCCTGTCGGTCCAGGCGGAGCGCTCGCTCTCAAATTCAGCCAGGAGAGCGGCCTCTTTCTTCTCCGCCTCAGCCTGCGCCGCCTTGAGCAGCTCCCTCTGCTCCGCCAGCTGCGTAGCCTGCAGGTCGCGCTCTGCGGCGAGCTTGCCACACTCCTCCTCTTTGGCGCGCAAAGCGATCTCGGCCGTACCCAGCTGCCCCCGCAGAGCGGCATTGGACTCTGAAGAATAAAAAGAAGGAGGACGTGAAGTCGTCAGTTAAGAAGGTCTCGAGGAAGATCCGGCCCGACTGCGCAGCGATCGTCCAATCTCGGGACTACAGCCAGCTGGTGCACCCAGCGCCCAAGAAGAAAACTCACCTCGGCTCCTCGCCAGGTCAGCAGCCCGCTTGTTCAGTTCTTCAACGTTGCGGTTGAAGGCAGTAGCGCGGAGGTTGTGATACTCCTGTAACAAGAATTCCAGACATAGGTAAAAAACTTGGAAGTAAGCAAATAAAGTTCCGGGCCGCCTGCTCAGCAGCCGGCCCGAAACTCGGGGACTACACCCAGTGGGTGCGCTGGCGCGCCCCCACAGAGAAGAGCAAGAGAAAATTCAGAAATGAAACATACCCGCACGGCGGATCGCGATGCCAGGTGCGCCTTGGAAAGGTTCTGGAGGGCGTCGCCTTCAGCCCACAGCTTCGCTTGGACGTCCAGGAGCGCCGTGTTCAGCGGGCCCGTGCCGCCTCCTCGCACCCACCCAACGGGCGCGGCGCTTGTCGCCTCAGCGTCAGGGATGGCCGAGCTGGCGGCGCCGGTCTCCAAGGGGCGCGGCGCCGAGGTCGCCTTCTCAAGACGGCGCCGCGCTGGCGAAGCGACTTGAAGAAGCAGCTGCGCCACGGCCTCGTCGTCGGTCGGCGGCACAGGCGGGTCCGCCGGCTGTTTGCCTCGCGCGATCTCGGACTGCGGCGGAGGCGGCGGAGGTGGCGCGGCCGCGCCCGGCGAAGAGACCTCGCCGCCTTCCCTCCCTGCGACGGGGACCTCACCACCGACTCCCTCCGACTGCCCCGTGAACTCCGGCGGTGGTGGCGCTGAGCTCAGCGGAGTGACGAGCAGCGCCGACTGAAGGCGCGCGGCCTCCTCGGCTCGCCTTTTTGCTGCGGCGGCGGCTTCGACCGCCTTCTCGGCCTCCGCCTTCTCCCGACGGGCGGCCTCCTCCTCGTCGCGCTTCTCCTGCGCATTCCGCTCTGTTGCCTCCCGGAGGGCGGCCGCAGGGTCAACCCGCCGACTATTGGCGGACGTCTCCGCCGACCCCATGACGGAGGCGGCGGCGACCCTCTCCAAGGTGAGGGGAGCCCTGATGAGAAAAAAGGACATGAGAAGACTCGGGCAAGACGGACCAGAAGAAAACAAGACAGAATAAAAAAATACTTACGCGGAGACCAGCGGTGGCTTCTTCACCTCCTTGCGGAAGCGGTTAGCCTTCGCGACCGCTTCTTCGCGCTGAGTCGCGGCGGCCGCTCCCCTGAATTTCTTGGCCTGGCCGCTTGGCTGACTCGGCCCGGCCCGGCGCCTCTTCGCGCCGCCTCGACCCCCCAAGGCGGCGGAGGAGCTCGCGCCTGGATGGCCGGCTTTCTGCTGGCGGCGGGGGGCGACTTCCTTCTCGACGTCATCATCGGGCCAGTCGGCAAAGGTGGCGAGGGCCTGAAGTCGTCGCCCCTCCCCTCCTCGGCGTCGGCCTCCATCGCCGCCACGCCTAAGTCGGGTCGTCGGCGTCGCTCTCCGCCCGTCGGGGCAATTCACGAGCCCGGCCTTGGGGCCGGACGAAGGCGGCATGAGAGGATTCTGAGTCGGAAAAAACCAAGGAAAATTAGAGCCGGATCCGGCTGAAGAAGGAAACGGAGAAGAAAGAGACGACTTACCAACGGCGGGGGATTGGCGCGCGATTATGGCTCCTTGCCGAACTGCCATTCCTCCGTGAGGTCGCAGTTCGCCAAGAAGTTCACCGTGTCCACCACCTCCGCGTGGGGCATGTCCTTGGAGCACATCCGGCTAGGGTCCCGGCGGCCGCTCATCTGACAGATCAGATGAGGTCGGCCTTGAAGAGGGAGAACTCAGCGCGCCACGAAGGCGGCCAGCAAGTCTGCCCCAGTCAGGCCCTCCGACTGTATCATCACGCGGAGCCGCGCGACGGCGGCGTTGCCTGCGGGAGTCAGCGTCCGGGCCCTATAGGACCAGCTGGTGGGTCGGCCCACCAGCTCGCCGCCCACGTAGGGTGGCAAGTTGACCCAGTCGCCTTCGGGGGCGACGTTCTTGACGTAGAAGTATGAACGCTGCCACATCTTCACCGACTTGACGAGGGAGATGGCAGGAAAAGGTTCTCGGGCACCGCCTCCTCTTGGCGATGAGCGCGTGCGACAGAGCCGCACGCGAGCGACGTGGGTCCCGAAGCCGCTTGGAAGAATTCCCCACAGCTCGATGGTGGGGAGAACTCCGAAAACCTTCGATAAGGATCGAAGGCGCCAGCAGCACCACCGTGTTGGGGGTGAGGTGGTGCGGCCGAGCCCAAGAACCCCAAGAACGCGCGGAAGAAGCCGCTCGCCGGCAGCCCTAACCCGCGCATGAGGTGCGAGCGGAAAATCACCCGCTCGCCCTCCTCCGGCGCCGGCGTGATTTCGCCCTCCGGCGCGGCGCGGGTCCGCACTAGGTGGCTACCGGGGATGCGGCGCATTTGTGGCGAATTCGATGATGTCGCTGCCGATGATGGAGCCGCCCCACACGCCGGGCCAGCGGTGGGGAAGCGCGGGCGGCGGATGAGGAGCTCATCGCATGGCGGCGAGGCTCGGCGTGGTGGAGCGAGGAAGAAAACGAGGCTCGGCGCGGTGGAGCGAGGAAGAAGACGAGGCAGGGAGCGGGGATGAAAGAGTGCGCATGCGTCACCGCCCCCTCCCTCCCCCGCCTACTTATAGGCGCCTAGGCTGCGAAGCCGAGGGGCGGGCGGGATTGCTCGCGCCACGCCCCCACGCCTCACGATTTAACCCACAACGTTACTGCGCGCAGTAACGGCGTGGGGAGCCCAACCGCCCGCACAACCACAGCGGATCCGCTACGCGCCGGGGCACGGTAGTGGCGGGCCTCGCCTGACGGGCCTGTCTTGTCACCCGCGTGGGCTGGCAGACTGGCCCAGCAGCGTGGCGTCGCGTGGCGGGCCCGCAGCGGGCGGCTGTCGGGAAGCTTATCAGGCACGCCGCCCGGATCCCGCTGCGACCTTCGAAACCTTTGAAGAGCAAGACGGCCCCCTGCAAGGCCGACTCCAGCTAGTCGGCTCAAGCTGGAGACGGCGGGCCGAGTCCAGATTCTTCTACCAAAGGGATGAAGCTGTCAAGGCTCCTCGACAGGCTGCCCTCGGCGCCTCACCAGCTTCGGGGACTACTGTCGGAGTAATGGGCCACGGGTAGGTAGACCCGAGCCCCTGAACCTTTCAAAGCATCGGGGCAGACTGCGCCCCTCAAGACCCCAAGACAAAGAGCCGCCTTCAGAGAGTCGGCAATAGAGTCGCCGACTGCCCCTCTAGGCCGAGTCCCAGAGACGGCCTCAGGACGAGCCGACTCCAAGCCAGCGACCTCCAGCGAGGCCGGCTACAGGGAGTCGGCCCGCGACCCCAACCACCTCCTGCCTGAGCGACTACGAGCGGGATGGGATAAAGCCGCCTCGCGGCCCATCCCTGCCCCGCCCATAATGGGCAGGTATGGCCACAGAGCGTGATACCGACGGAGATCTCCGTCCGGTGCGGCACTGTTGCCGCGCCGGTCCTGACATCAGCCCCGTGGGCAGATTCCTGTACCCACGATGGCTCGTCATGCACGACGAAGGCGGCGGGACCCGCTTTGTCGGGCGGAGAACCAAGACGGCGAGAGCACCCAAAGCGAACCCGATGGAATCGGCCTTCGAGTCGGCCGACCCCTCCGCGGGCTCCACGCGCCATTAACGAACAAGACGGGAATGGCAGCGATGATCGCCGCCCGGCGGGCTGCTTGTTGCCATGACCCCATGACCAAGCTCGCGTCATTAGAAGCACGGCTACAGTAATCTGCAGCCGGCAAGACCCGCCCACGGTGGAGAAGGGCTGTCGGCCCCATGCTGGGCCGTCGACGGGGCCCACTAGTCGGCGGGCCCCAGAAGTCGGCGGAGGAGACGGCGACTTAGAGACTGACGGCTTGGACCCGCACCCAGCCGGATTACCGTTGTACCCCCGGGGGGTAGGCCTATATAAACCCCCCGGGGCACCCATGCAAAGGGTTGGAAGCTAGTAGTTTTAGACACACGCATAAAGGGAGAGAAGAGCTAGCCGTGCCCTTCTCCTTCCTCACCCCGAACAGCTTAAGGAGCATCTTGTACTCACTTTGCCATAGTGATCATGCGGAGACCCCCAGAGCAGCAGATGGGGTGTTATCTCCTCGAGAGCCACGAAGCTGGGTAAGATTTTCCGGCGTGCATGTCTTCGCCTCATCCCGTTTCCAGGCACCGGCGACATTCTACTCGCCCCCTCCATGATAAGCCATCCTTTGGCATATGTCGCACCCAACCCCCGATAGGCATCTGCTTCCAAATTTATTTTACGTTGACATAGAGTGGGACTAATGCCCTTAAGATCATCAAGAGTATATCCAATAGCGGCACGGTGCTTCTTCAGAGTTTTCAATGATCTTTCTTCTTCATGCTCTGAAAGGTTAGCGCTAATAATAACAGGATATATTTTCTTTTCATCAAGATAAGCATATTTAAGATTATCAGGCAATGGTTTAAGCTCAAACGGGGTCACCCTTGGGTGGAGGAGGATCCCCTAGGATTTCAACAGGCAAATTGTGTTGCAGAATAGGTTCCTGTTTAAAGAATACTTCATCAATTTTCCTTCTTTCATTCATAAACATATCATTTTCATGGTCTAGCAAATAGTGTTCTAAAGGATCACTAGGAGGTACGGCAATAGAAGCAAGACCAATAATTTCATCCTTACTAGGCAATTCTTCCTCACGATGTTGTTTACTAAATTTAGAGAAATTAAACTCATGAATCATATCATCCAAGCCAATAGCAACAACATTCTGTTCGCAATCTATCTTAGCATTAACAGTGTTCAAGAAGGGTCTACCAAATATAATGGGACAAAAGCTATCTTGTGGAGAAGTGAGAACAAGAAAATCAGCATGATATTTAGTTTTCCCACACAAGACTTCAACATCTCTAACAATTCCCATTGCAGGTATAGTATCTCTATTGGCAAGTTTAATTGTAACATCATTATCTTCTAACTCAGCAGGTGCAATTTCATGCTTAATTTCTTTATATAAATCATAAGGTATAACACTAGCACTAGCACCCATATCACATAAGCCATGATAACATTGATCTCCTATTTTAACAGAAATAACAGGCACGTCTACCACAGGTCAATGTTTATCTTTAGCACAAGGTTTAGCAATTCTAGCAGTTTCACCATTGAGCTGAATAACATGCCCATCAATATTATCAGACAAGAGATCTTTAACAATAGAAATATTAGGTTCTACTTTGATTTGCTCAAGAGGTGTATAAGTTCTAATATTGCCTTTACGAACCACAGTTGAATCTTTAGCATGATCCTTTATTCTAATAGGGAAAGGTGGTTTCTCAACATAAGAAGTGGGAACAATAGGATCATTATAAGTAACAGTCTTTGCTTCAACTTTAATAGGTGCAGCTACTTTTACTTCTATGGGAGGATGATATTTAAACCACTTCTCCTTGGGTAGATCAACATAAGTAGCAAAAGATTCACAGAAAGAAGCTACTATCTCAGAGTCAAGTCCATATTTAGTGCTAAACTTAAGGAAAATACCGGTATCCATGAAAGATTTAACCCCATCAAACTTAGGTATCATACCTGACTCCTTACCTTCGTCGAGGTCCCAACCTTTAGAGTTGCATTTAATTCTATCCAATAAATTCCATCTGAATTCAATAGTATTCATCATAAAAGAGCCAGCACAAGAAGTATCGAGCATGGTGCGATTGTTATCAGAAAGCCGAGCATAAAAACTTTGAATAATTATTTCTCTTGGGAGCTCATGATTGGGGCATGAATATAACATTGATTTAAGCCTCCCCCAGGCTTGAGCGATGCTTTCTCCTTCGCGAGGCCAAAAAATATATATATAATTACAATCATGGTGAACAAGATGCATAGGGTAATACTTTTGATGAAATTCCAATTTCAATCTTTTATAGTTCCATGATCTCGTATCATCACATAGCCTATACCATGTCAATGCGTCTCCCTTCAAAGATAAAGGGAAGACCTTCTTCTTAGCAACGTCATCGGGTATACCTGCAAGCTTAAATAATCCACAAACTTCATCCACATATATTAAGTGCTCATCGGGATGCTTTGTTCCATCTCCTGTAAAAGGACTAGTTAGCAGTCCGAAGGAAATTCAAAAGGAGTTTCATTTTCAATAGGTTCAGTAGGTTGAGGAGCAACTCTTTGCTCTACTGGATGGGGTGAAGATACCCCGAACAAGCCCCTCAGATAATTATTTTCCATAGTAACAAGTGACAGTAAATTTCAGCACACTATATAAAATTTTCCTTACCAAATTCCACCTACCAAAGGCGCTACACTCCCGACAGCGGCGCCGTAAAAGAGTCTTGATGACCCGAAGTATAGGGGATCTATCGTAGTCCTTTCGATAAGAGTGTCGAACCCAACGAGGAGCAGAAGGAAATGATAAGCGGTTTTCAGCAAGGTATTCTCTGCAAGTACTGAAATAAGTGATAACAGATAGTTTTGTGATAAGGTAAATTGTAACGAGCAACAAGTAACAAGAGTAAATAAAAGTGCTGCAAGGTGGCCCAATCCTTTTTGTAGCAAAGGACAAGCCTGGACAAACTCTTATAATAGGAAAAGCGCTCCCGAGGACACATGGGAATATCGTCGAGCTAGTTTTCATCACGTTCATATGATTCGCGTTCGGTACTTTGATAATTTGATTTGTGGGTGGACCGGTGCTTGGGTGTTGTTCTTACTTGAACAAGCATCCCACTTATGATTAACCTCTATTGCAAGCATCCGCAACTACAACAAAAGTATTAAGGTAAACCTAACCATAGCATGAAACATATGGATCCAAATCAGCCCCTTACGAAGCAACGCATAAACTAGGGTTTAAGCTTCTGTCACTCTAGCAACCCATCATCTACTTATTACTTCCCAATGCCTTCCTCTAGGCCCAAATAATGGTGAAGTGTTATGTAGTCGACATTCACATAACACCACTAGAGGCTAGACAACATACATCTCATCAAAATATCGAATGAATACCAAATTCACATGACTACTAATAGCAAGACTTCTCCCTTGTCCTCATGAACAAACGTAACTACTCACAAAGCATATTCATGTTCATAATCAGAGGTGTAATAATATGCATAAAGGATCTGAACATATGATCTTCGACCAAATAAACCAATTAGTATCAACTACAAGGAGTAATCAACACTACTAGCAACCTACTAGCACCAATCCCGGACTTGGAGACAAGAATTAGATACAAGAGATGAACTAGGGTTTTGAGAGGAGATGGTGCTGGTGAAGATGTTGATGGAGATTGCCCTCCCCCGATGAGAGGAGCGTTGGTGATGATGATGATGATGATTTCCCCCTCCCAGAGGACAGTGTCCCCGGCAGAACAGCTCTGCCGGAGCCCTAGATTGGTTCCGCCAAGGTTCCGCCTCGTGGCGGCGGAGTCTCGTCCCGAAAGGTTGCTTAATGTTTTTTTCTCATCGAAAGACTTCATATAGGAGAAGATGGGCGTCTTAGAGCTACCAGGGGGCCCACGAGGTAGGGGGGCGCGCCCCGGGGGGGGGGCGTTCCCCCACCTTTGTGAGCAGGGTGTGGGCCCCTGGCCTTCATCTTTGGCGACGATTTTTCTTTATTTATTTTAAGATACTCTGTGGAGTTTCAGGACTTTTGGAGTTGCGCATAATAGGTCTCCAATATTTGCTCCTTTTCCAGCCCAGAATTCCAGCTGCCGGCATTCTCCCTCTTCATGTAAACCTTGTAAAATAAGAGAGAATAGCCATAAGTATTGTGACATAATGTGAAATAACAGCCCATAATGCGATAAATATCGATATAAAAGCATCGATATAAAAGCATGATGCAAAATGGACGTATCACTCGTCCCTGGGTAAACTAAATAGCAACTACCATCGGTGCAAGTTACATGAGGCGGTCGGCATTGAACACTATATCCACATCCCAGAAGTGAAGCCGGCGCACGGCGTCCTGCAACAATAGTTCTGGTGGCCGATGACGGTTGAACACCTTGGCGAATTTGTCTGGCAGCCGCTGTGATGAGGATTAAAGCCAAGTTTTGAAATGTCAAACAACCAAACCGACTTGAGTTAGTTTGGGTGTTTCAAGTTTCAACACTTAGCTTTCAATCGTCATCTCTGAGGCTTCCAGACAAATTCGCAATGGTGTTCGACCGCCATCGACGCTGAGAACTGTTGTTGTTGGACGCAGGACCCCTGTGTCACTTGTGGGACGTGGATGTAGTATTCAACACCGACGGCCACATGTACCTGGCACTGACGATATATGCTATTTAGGGTACCATCGACACCGAGGAACCCCCTAACCTGCTCGTCCCCGGGTAAACTAAATAGCAACTACCACCGGTGCAAGTTACATGTGGTGGTCGGCGTTGAACACTAGATCCACATCTCACAAGTGAAGCCGGCGCCCGGCGTCCCCGCAACAAAAGTTCTCGTGGCCAATGATGGTCGAACACCTTGGCGAATTTGTCTGGCAGCCTTTGCGATGAGGATTGAATCCAAGTTTTGATATTTCAAACAACCAAACCGACTTGAGTCAGTTTGGGTGTTTCAAGTTTCACCACTTGCCTTTTAATCGTCATCGCAGAGGCTGCCAGGCAAATTCGCAATGGTGTTCGACCGCCATCAACGCCGAGAACAGTGGCTTTGGGACGCCGAACATCGGCGTCACTTGTGGGATGTGGATGTAGTGCTCGACACCGACGCCCACATGTATCTCGCACTGACGATACTTGTTATTTAGGGTTCCATCGACATCGAGGAACCCCCTAACCCGCTCGTCCCTGGGCACCCTCAGGTATGGCGACACACGGTCGACGGGTCAGCACTCGGACCGGGGGTTCTCGGCATGGCGTCGGGACCGACGGGACCCACTGGCTCCACCATCTATCCCCTCAGCAACCCTCTTCCTTTTTCCCTTTTTCCTCTTCTTCTACTTATTCTTCTTTTTTTTCAATTTTCTTCTTCTTCTAATTATCTAACCTAAATCTGGCAGTAACCTAATCCTACCACCCTAACCTAAACCTAAACACAAATAACAGTAGAAAAAACCTTGGCTCCGGTGGTGGTGGAGGCGGTGGGCGCTGGCGGGCGGCGCTGGGCGGCGAGGCGGGCGGCATTGGGCGGGCGGCGAGCGAGTGGGTGGTGCACGGCGGGCAGCGGGCTGGGGCGGCAAGCCGGGTGGTCTGACGTGGCGGCGGGCGGTGTGGCAAGCCGGGCATGGCGGGCGGTGGGGCGATGGGGCAGGGCACCGGGATGGGGCGGCGTGGCGGCGCAACAGTGTGGCAATGGGGCAGCGGGGTGGTGGGGCGATGGGGCAGGGCGTGGCGGCGGGCCGGTGGGACGATGGGACGGGGCGAGGTGGCGGGGCGGAGCAGCAGTCAAGGGCGGCGGCGCGGGCGGTGAAGAGGCGGGAGATCTAGAGAGAGTGGTGGGGGCACGGGCGCGGCCCCTTTTCTGCTAGTAGGTCATAGCTCTTTGTCGTCTGCTAGCAGACGGAAAAGAGCGTACCTAGTGTGGTGGGGCTGGGGGGAAACGTCTGTTAAAACGGCCAGTTTCTTTGCCGTCCGCCAGCAGACAGCAAAGAAAACGGCCGTTAGGACGCCCTCGTACACCCGCCACCCACCCTCTTTGCCATCCGCTAGCGGACGGCAATGATTGGCTGATGCAAAGCCTTCCGTTGCCGTCTGCTGCCCCTTTGCCATCTGTTTTCTGGCGGCTGATGGCAAAGCCTTTCTTTGCCGTCTGCTAGCTGACGGCAAAGAGTCGGCAGACGGCAAATCTGCTGATTCCAGAAGCGGTAGCCTCCTTCTGTGAATTTTCTACTCATGTTGATCTCCCTAAAGAGAAGTGGTTTAAATATCACCCACCTATTAAAGAAGAAATCAAAGAACCGGTACCAGTTAAATAAGAAACTATACTTTACAATGTTGATCCAGTTGTTCCTTCTGCTTATATTGAGAAACCACCTTTTCCTATTAGGATAAATGAACATGCTAAAGTTTCAACTGTGGTTAACAAAAGCTATATTAGAACACCTAAACCTGATGAACAAATCAAAGTAGAACCTTGTATTTATATGGTTAAAGAACTCTTGGAAGAAGATATGGATGGGCATGTTATTTACTTTTGTGAAGAAGCTGCTAGAATTGCCAAACCTGATTAAAAAAGATAAATCTAGACTAGTTGTTGGCATGCCCGTTGTCTCAGTTAAAATAGGAGTTTACTGTTATCACGGTTTATGTGACATAGGTGCTAGTGTGAGTGCTATTCCTTACACCTTATATCAAGAAATTATGAATGATATAGCACCCGCAGAGATAGAAGACATAGATGTTACTATTAAACTTACTAATAGAGACACTATATCACCAATTGGGATTGTTAGAGATGTTGAAGTCTTGCGTGGGAAAATAAAATACCCTACTGATTTTCTTGTTCTTGGTTCCCCACAAGATGACTTTTGTCCCATTATCTTTGGTAAACCTTTCTTGAATAGCGTTAATGCTAAAATAGATTGTGAGAAACAAACTGTCGATGTTAGTTTTGGTGATGAGTCTCATGAGTTTAAATTTTCCAAGTTTAGTAGAAAGCTTCATAAAAAGAATTGCCTAGTAAATATGAATTAATTGGTCTTGCTTCTATTGATGTGCCTCCTACTGATCCACTAGAACAATATTTGCTAGACCATGAAAATGATTTACATATGCATGAAACAAATGAAATAGATAAGATTTTCTTTGAACAACGTCCTCTGCTTAAACACAATTTGCCTATTGAAACTCTAGGAGGTCCTCCTCCACCTAAAGGTGATCCTGTGTTTGGATTGAAACAATTGCCAGACACTTTGAAATATGCTTATCTTGATGAAAAGATATATGTTGTTATTATTAGTGCTAACCTTTCAGAACATGAAGAAAGATTATTGAAAGTTCTAAGGAAGCACCAAGCTGATATTGGATATACTCTTGATGATTTAAAGGGCATTAGTCCCACTCTATGTCAGCACAAAATTAATATGGAACCTGATGCTAAACCCGTTGTTGACCAACAACGTCGGTTAAATCCGAAGATGAAAGACTGGTAAGAACGGAAATATTAAAACTTCTGGAAGCAGGTATAATCTATCCTATAGCTGATAGTAGATGGGTAAGTCCTGTTCATTGTGTCCCTAAGAAAGGAGGTATAACTGTTGTTCCTAATGATAAGAATGAACTTATTCCACAAATAATTGTCACAGGATATAGAATGGTAATTGACTTTAGAAAATTAAATAAAGCAACTAGAAAAGATCATTACCCTCTTCCTTTTATTTATCAAATGCTTGAAAGATTATCTAAGCACACACATTTCTACTTCCTTGATGGATATTCTGGTTTTTCACAAATACCTGTTTGTCAACCTGATCAAGAAAAGACCACTTTTACTTGTCCCTCTGGAACTTATGCTTATATACGTATGGCTTTTGGTTTATGTAATGCACCTTATACCTTTCAAAGATGTATGACTACTATATTCTCTGACTTTTGTGAAAAGATTGTTGAGGTTTTCATGGACGATTTCTCTGTTTATGGGAAGTCTTTTGATGATTGTTTAAGCAATCTTGATCGAGTTTTGCAGAGATGTGAACAAACAAATCTTGTCTTGAATTGGTAGAAGTGCCACTTTATGGTTAATGAAGGCATTGTCTTGGGTCATAAAATTTCTGAAAGAGGTATTGAAGTGGACAAAGCTAAGGTTAATGCAATTGAGAAAATGCCATGCCGTAAAGATATAAAAGGTATTCGTAGTTTCTTAGGTCATGCTGGTTTCTATGGGAGATTTATCAAAGACTTTTCTAAAATTTCTAGGCCTCTTACGAATCTTTTGCAAAAGGATATTACTTTTGTTTTCGATGATGATTGTTTAGAAGCCTTTGAAACACTCAAGTAAGCCTTAATTTCTACACCTATTGTTCGACCACCTGATTGGAACTTGCCTTTTGAAATTATGTGTGATGCTAGTGATTATGCTGTTGGTGTTGTTCTAGGACAAAGAGTTGATAAGATATTGAATGTTATTCAAATGCTAGTAAAACTCTAGACAGTGCTCAATGAAACTATGCTACTACTGAAAAAGAATTCTTAGCAGTGGTGTTTGCTTGTGATAAATTTAGACCTTATATTGTTGATTCCAAAGTAATTGTTTACACCGATCATGCTGCTATTAAATATCTTATGGAAAAGAAAGATGCTAAACCTACACTTATTCGATGGGTTCTCTTGTTACAAGAATTTGATTTACATATCATTGATAGAAAAGGAGCTGAGAACCCCGTAGCTGATAATTTATCTAGGCTTGAAAATGTGCGTGATGACCCACTACCTATTGATGATAGTTTTCCTGATGAGCAGTTAGCTGCAATAAATGTTGCTCATAGTACTCCTTGGTATGCTGACTATGCTAATTACATTGTTGCTAAATATTTACCACCTAGCTTTACATACCAACAAAAGAAAAAAATTCTTCTATGATTTAAGACATTACTTTTGGGATGACCCACATCTTTATGAAGTAGGAGTAGATGGTATGGTATTATTAGATGTTGTGTACCTGAGCATGAATAGGGACAAATCCTACGGAAATGTCACTCCGAAGCTTATGGAGGGCATCATGCTGGAGATAGAACTGCTCACGAGGTATTGAAATCTGGATTTTATTGGCCTACTCTCTTCAAGGATGCTCGTAAGTTCATCTTATCTTGTGATGAATGTCAAAGAATAGGTAATATCGGTAAGCGTCAAGAAATGCCTATGAACTATTCACTTGCTGTTGAACCATTTCATCTTTGGGGATTTGATTACATGTGACCTTTTCCTTCCTCTAATGGGTATACACATATTTTGGTTGCTGTTGTTTATGTTACTAAATGGGTAGAAGCTATTCCAACCAGTAGTGCTGATCACAACACCTCTATTAAAATGCTTAAGGAAGTTATTTCCCAAGGTTTGGAGTCCCTAGATATTTAATGACTAATGGTGGTTCACACTTTATTCATGGTGCTTTCCGTAAAATGCTTGCCAAGTATGATGTTAACCATGGAATTGCATCACCTTATCATCCTCAGTCTAGTGGTCAAGTTGAACTTAGCAATAGAAAAATAATATTAATTTTGCAAAAGACTGTCAATAGGTCCAGGAAGAATTGGTCTAAGAAATTAGATGATGCACTTTGGGCTTATAGAACAACATATAAAAATCCTATGGGTATGTCTCCTTATAAAATAGTTTATGGAAAAACTTGCCATTTGCCTCTTGAGTTAGAACATAAAGCATATTGGGCCATCAAAGAGCTCAACTATGATTTCAAACTTGCTGGTGATAAGAGGTTATTTGATATTAGCTCATTAGATGAATGGAGAATCCACGCTTATGAAAATGAAAAATTATTCAAGGAAAAAGTTAAAAGATGGCATGACAAAAGAATCCAAAAGCGTGAGTTTAAAGTCGGAGAATATGTTCTTTTGTACAACTCTCGTTTCAGATTCTTTGCAGGAAAACTCCTCTCAAAATGGGAAGGCCCCTATGTTATCGAGGAGGTTTATCGGTCTGGAGCCATCAAAATAAATAATGCTGAAGGCACTAACCCGAAGGTTGTTAATGGGCAACGAATAAAACATTATATCTCAGGTATGCCCATTAATGTTGAAAGTAATATTATCCAAACTTTGACACTGGAAGAACATATAAAAGAGTCCTTCTGGAACACTCCAGAATCGTGAAAATAAGGAGGTACGTGATGCGGTAGGTAAACGGACTCCAAAAAATCCGCAAAAATAGTTTTCGTTAGTTTTGGAATATTTAGAAAATAGGAAAATAAGAAACTTCCAGGAAGCATACCCTGGTGGGCACAAGACACCAGGTCACGCCAGGCTTGCCTGGCTTGCCCAAGTGGGTTGTGCCCACCTGGGACACCTTCCGGACTCCGTTTTTCTTCCGTTTGCTTGTTTCCCAAGATAAAAAATCTATATATACCCCTTGAACCTGTTAACCACCGTATCACGGAGAAATCTTCTGTTCTCTTTTCCTTGTTGTTTTCTGACACATTCAGCTAGACCAACATCATGTCTTCCTCACCCTTCAACAATAGAGAAGAAGACACAAGGGTGGTTCAGGAGGATCTAAGAAGAGATCAAGCTGGAGAGGTTGCTATGGAGGAAGAGGAGGAAAATCCTTTTGGGGTTCGCTCTCCGGGCTCCGTGAGAGGCACACTAGCTGGCATGTCTACTCATCCAAATCTTCATCAAGCCATGGGATCATCAAAAAATCAAGCGAGCCTGGAACTGCAAGAAGAACTCCCTCTGAGGAGGCCCTTACACAAGTTACATCGTAACAATTTTTGCAATTTGATTCACAATTATGGGTTCGAGAACATGATACGTCTCCAACGTATCTATAATTTTTTATTATTCCATGTTGTTATATTATCAATATTGGATGCTTTATAATCATTTAAAAGTCATTTTATATCATTTTTTGGTACTAACCTATTGACATAGTGCCAAGTGCCAGTTGTTGTTTTCTGCATGTTTTTTACGTCGCAGGAAATCAATACCAAACGGAGTCCAAATGCAACGAAACTTTATGGACCAGAAGACACCTAATGGGCCAAGGTTGCGCCTATGGGGTGCTACGAGGAGAGCACAACCTACCAGGGTGTGCCATGAAGCCCAGGCGCGCCCTGGTGGGTTGTGCCCCCCAGACCGCCTCTTTGCTCTATAAATACCCCAATATTCCAAAAACCCGAGGGGAATCAATGAAAATCAATTCTAGACGCCACAGAGTCCAGAACCACTAGATCCAATCAAGACACCATCACGAATGGGGTTCACCACCTCCATTGGTGCCTCTCCGATGATGCGTGAGAAGTTCTTTGTAGACCTTCGGGTCCGTAGTTAGTAGCTAAATGGCTTCCTCTCTCTCGCTGAATTCTCAATACAATGGTTTCTTGGAGATCCATATGATGTAACTCTTTTTTTGGTGTGTTTGTTGGGATCGGATGAACTTTGAGTTTATGATCATATCTATCTTTTTATATCCATGAACGTATTTGAGTTTCTTTGATCTCTTTTATGCATGATTGCTTATAGCCTCGTATTTATTCTCCGATATTTGGGTTTTGTTTGGCCAACTTGATCTATTTATCTTGCAATGGGTAGAGGTGCTTTGTAGTGGGTTCGATCTTACGGTGCTTGATCCCAATGACAGAAAGGGAATCGACACGTATGTATCGTTGCTACTAAGGATAAAACGATGGGGTCTATCTGTACATAGATAGATCTTGTATACATCCCCCACAAAAAAAAGATCTTGTCTACATCATGTCAGCGTTCTTATTGCATTACTCCGTTTCTCCATGAACTTAATACACTAGATGCATGTTGGATAGGGGTCGATCTGTGGAGTAATAGTAGTAGATGCAGGCAGGAGTCGGTCTACTAATCTTGGACGTGATGCTTATATAATGATCATTGCCTGGATATCGTCATGATTATTTGAAGTTCTATCAATTGCCTAACAGTAATTTGTTTACCCACCATTTGCTATTTTTCTTGAGAGAAGCCACTAGTGAAACCTACGGCACCGGGTCTCTTTCTCATATTATTTGCCTTTGCGATCTACTTTTCCTTTGCATTTATTTTCAGATCTATTAAACTAAAAATACAAAAATACCTTGCTGCATTTTATTCTTATTTATTTTATTTGGCGTTCGATCTATCAATCTACTACAAATTATCTCATGTCCGTTTGCCTATCTTGAGGCGCCGTTACCCGAAAGGGATTGACAACCCCTTTAACACGTCGGGTTGCGAGGATCTGTTATATGTGTGCAGGGGATGTTTACGTTGTGTTGCTTGGTTCTCCTACTGGTTCGATAACCTTTGTTTCATATCTGAGGGAAATACCTACCGCTGCTGTGCTGGATCATCCCTTCCTATTTGGGGAAATACCGACGTAGCTTCGAGCCGCATCATAACACTCCTCGTAGGCACATATCGTCCAATTGGGACATATCTCGGCCAAGAGAAAACAGTGCAGGAACAAAACCATGGGACCCGGAGAATAAACACATAATGGCTGAGGTGAATAAAAATAGTGAGTTACTTCATCAAGCCCTTCGGGAGATTCAAGGTTTGAAGGACCTACTCATGGTCATACTAGAAAATACTTCTTCATCACCATCATCATCATCTTCTTCACCACCAAAGGAGAATTAAGTATCGGGTATGGGCACTCCCCTTGGCTTCCGCCAAGCTTGGGGGAGGTGCCCCGGTATCGTATCATCCCACTATCCTTTTGCCTTTACTTATTTTAGTTCGATCCTTTGCTTTAGATGAATAAAATTTTAGTTTGATCCTTTCTTCTTTGAGAGTTTGCTTAGTGATCTATCCTTGTAATCATGTGCAAGATATATAATAAAGTTAGTTTGAGTTTTTGCTTTCTTTACTTTCATGTTGCAATAAAAAGAAAGGGAATAAATAAAAGGAAAGGAAATAAATCAAGAAGATCATATACTAATCTTACGGTAGGTGATGACACCACATAAGGAAAAGTATACGTGGGAAATTTTATTAGAGATTGACAAACATAACATTAGGCAATGATGCAACTCATGAATGAATTAATAAGGGAAGAGAAGATTCACATATAAATATACTATCCTAGAAATCTTTTGTGATTGTGAGCACTCATCAAAATATTATATGCCAAAATTGTTGACGTTGGACAAGAAAGACAACTAAATGGTTTATGTTTGTTTATATTCACATAGAAGTCATATTGTCATAGATCCTTCAACATGTGGTGCTTGCCCCCTATCTTTGCTAGCCAAAAATTCCGCACTAAGTATAGATACTACTTGTGCATCCAAAAACCCTTAAACCCAAATCTTATTTTCAAGTGTCCACCATACCTACCTAGGGATTGAGCAAGATCCCTCAAGTAAGTTGTCATCGGTGCAAAAAGGCAATAAAATTACTTCTAAATGTGTGAGATCATTTAATGTAAGAGAAAATTGAGTGTAGCACGAACTTGTGATGGTGAAGAATAAAAGCGACAGACTGCATAATAAAGGTCGCTATCACAAGGGGCAATGCAATGTGACGTTCTTTTGCACTAAAGGGTTGAGCATACAAACAAATAAGTGCATGGCAACCTCTGCTTCCCTCTACGAAGGGCCTATCTTTTACTTTTATGTATTTACTTTTATGCAAAGAGTCAAAGTTTTCCTTCTATTCCTATTTATTTTTCTCCCTTGGCAAGCATCATGTGGTGAGGAAAGATCTAGGCACATATGTCCAGTTGAATATAAATAGCATGAGTTATTATTGTTGACATCACCCTTGAGGTGAATACATTGGGAGGCAAAACTATAATCCCCAATCTTTCTATGTGTCCGGTTGAAACGTTTTGCTCATGTGTACGCGGTGAGTGTTAGCAATCATAGAAGACTATATGATGGTTGAGTATGTGGACTTGCCTAAAGGCTCCGATACGTGACCCTTCCTAAAAAGATGATGAATTGTAGTTGCAAAGTTGACTGAGAACATAGTTTGTTGGTTTTTAATAGAGTTTTTGCTTTATACTTCAATAGTGTGATGAATTGTCACCTGTTCATGAGAAGTCTATGATAAAAGCTTTATGATAAGAGTCTTATGTTTAAGTTTGTTGCTGCTATAGTAATGAACATTATGCTTCTATGTCCGTATTTTGTTTTTATCGACGCCTCTCTCTCTCTCTCTCTCTCTAAGCATGTGGACATGTTTTTCAATTTCGGTTTTTCACTTGAGGACAAGCGAGGTCTAAGCTTGGGGGGGTTCAGACGTTCATTTTGCATCATGTTTCCTTACTGTTATTTATGATGTTTTTATCCATAATAATGCTTTTTAGAGTAATTCTAATGCCTTTTCTCTCATAATATGCAAGGTTTACACAAAGAGGGATAATTCTGGCAGCTGGAAATCTGGACCTGAAAAAGCTACGTCAGGCCACCTATTCTGCACAACTCCAAACAAGTTGAAACTTCACGGGGATTTTTTATGGAATATTTGAGGAATATTGGAGCAAATAACTGCCAGAGGGGGCCCACTAGGTGGGCACAACCCACAGGCGCGCCAGAGAGCCAGGCGCCTCAGTGGGTTGTGCTCACCGGCCCACCTCCGTGCCCATCTTCAGTATATAGGTCATTTTGACCTAGAAAAAATAAGGAGAGGACTTTCGGGATGGAGCGCCGCCGTCTTGAGGCAGAACTTGGGCAGGAGCAGTTTTGCCCCCCGGGGGAGCGATTCCGCCAGGGGAACTTCCCTCCCGAAGGGGGAAATCATCGTCATCATCATCACCAACAAATATCCCATCTTGGAGAGGGCAATCTCCATCAACATCTTCAACAGCATCATCTCATCGCAAACCCTAGTTCATCTCTTGTGTTCTGTCTTGTTACCGAATCTATAGATTGGTGCTTGTGGGTGACTGGTAGTGTTGATTACATCTTGTAGTCGATTACCGAAAGGATCAATATAGTTGACTAGAGGGGGGGGGGGTGAATAGGCAACTAACAATTTTTAGCTTTTCTTTACCAATTTAAACTTTGCATCAAAGTAGGTTGTCTAGATAAGTGACTAGGTGGCCAAACTATATGATGCAACAACAAGAAGCACACAAGCAAGCAAGGAATACAACACAATAAGAGCTTGCACAAGTAAAGGTGAGAGATAACGAATAGCGGAGCCGGTGGAGACGAGGATGTGTTACCGAAGTTCCTTCCCTTTGAGGGGAAGTACGTCTCCGTTGGAGCGGTGTGGAGGCACAATGCTCCCCAAGAAGCCACTAGGGCCACCGTATTCTCCTCACGCCCTCACACAATGCGAGATGTCATGATTCCACTATTGGTGCCTTTGAAGGCGGCGACCGAACCTTTACAAACCAGGTTGGGGCTATCTCCACAACTCAATTGGAGGCTCCCAACGATACCATGGAGCTTCACCAGAATGGAATATGGCTCTGAGGTGACCTCAAACGTCTAGGGTGCTCAAACACCCAAGAGTAACAAGATCCGCAAGGGATTAGTGGGGGGGATCAAATTTATCTTAGTGGAAGTGTAGATCCGGGCCTTCTCAACCAATCCCCAAAGAATCAACAAGTTTGGTTGGCTAGGGAGAGAGATTGGGCGAAAATGAGCTTTGGAGCAACAATGGAGCTTGGGGGAAAAGAGGTAGGTCAACTTGGAGAAGAAGACCTCCTTTTACAAGGGGGAAACAATCAAACTGTTACCCCCCATTCAGCCCCGCACAGAGCGGTACTACTGTTGGGGATAGCAGTACTACCGCTCTCCGTCGCGGTACTGCCATGCAGACTGAGGGAGGCCAGAGGCGGAGCAGGATCTGGACCCAGGGCGGTACTAGCCGCGGTGGTAGGGACGGTACTAGCGCTTACGAGCGGTACTACCGCCTCTACTGCCGCTGCCAGTGCCGCAAAACCCGACACGAGAGGCGACACCCTCGAGTTGAGGCAGTAGGAGCTTAGAACAGCAGCGGTACTACGGCTGAGAGCCCCAGGCAGTACTACTGCTGTGGAGCGGTACTGCCGCTTGTGGCTCTTGAGCGGTACTACCGTTGGGACCAAATTTCACACCGGAAGCAACGAGGGATCCTCCATCGAAGCGGGAAGGCTCTGTGGGTGCAAAGGGGATGTGTACATGTTGATTCCACCCTAGCCTTACCAATGAGGACCCCCTCTTGATAGTATGGTGACTCCTACGAAACAAGTCCACCAAAACTGAAACGAAACAGCAACACCGTCTTCACTTAAAGCTCCAAAGGGAAGGAATCATCTCGTGCCAAAGGATGAATCCCTGAAATACTCAATGCACACGATTAGTCCGCAAAATCGTTGTCATCAATCACCAAAACTACTTAGAGAGAGACATGCCTTAACAATCTCCCCCTTTTTGGTGGATTAATGACAACCCATGATTTGCACAAAGGTAGGATTTGAAAGTAAAACGAATCCCAGAACTACAAAATATAGACGGGGCTCCCCTGAATGTGTGCACCTAATTTGAGGTGCCTTTGGAATGCAAGGCACAAACATTAGGATCAACACTCCTCCTATATTTCATAGTCCGTCAGCAATAGCAACAAGTAATGGTACATACATAGCTCGGATGCAGTAGAGTAGGTGTGAGCAAGGTATATAACAGGATAAGCATGCAACTCACATACTACCAAGTACTCGACAAACATAGATAATAAGGGATAAGGTAGCATATGTCTCACACCATATGAAAGGGTACTAGGTCTCACAAGCACAAACCAAACAAACGCAAAAGACGAGAAAAGAGTTTGCGAGAAAGACAGGCAAGGCAAACAAGTCACACAAACACGCACTCGCAACTCGGCAACGACAAATCCCTAAGCTCTCTCCCCCTTTGGCATGGAGACACCAAAAAGGCAAAGAGCACTGCTATGGCTCCAGGTGATAGCAAACTGAGGAACTCCATAATCACATCCCAGCGGGATCGTCTGCACCGCCATCATCAGTAGGAAACTACTCGGTGTCTGAATCGGTCCACGGGCAGTGCTACTGAACTCACTCCTCCTCATCGGTGATCTTGCCCTCAGATCCGCTGGCAACGGTCGCGCCCAACTGACACATGACCTCCTTGTGATGGCTCCTGGCCTTCTTCTCAGACACATGAGTCAGGTACTGACCATGAGACTCCATGCAGAAGAGTTTCTTCATCTTGCTCTTAGCTTCTTTGCCCATGAGGGCTCTGCTCCAGAGGGCTCATAGTCATTGTCATCATCAGCATCAGCCTCTATCTCCACGTCAGCAGCTCCAGACGGAATCCCAGACCTCGGAGCCGAGGTGCCCCAATTCTCCTTCTTCCTCAGACGGTTGATCTCATGATATACTAACTCCCCAATCTCCAGCACCACATTCTGATAAACACGAGCCCAGGCCTTCTCAATAAGCAACATGATAAATGGTCCATGGATAGGGCACTTGTGCTCGGAGATGGTGCAGACCAGTTCAGACCACATGACATGAAAGATATCCAAGGATTCTCTAGAGTTATCTTCCTTCTCATGCTGGCAGAAAAGAAGCATGCCCACGAGAAATGAGTGAACCATATCCAAGTTCCCAATGCGAGGAAAGAGGGTCTCCCTGAAGATGCGATGGAGTATGTCCAGAAAAGCAGGCAGCTCATAGGTCTCCTTCTGAGTCTCGGGGTTAACCTTCAAAGTACAGTATGGCCAAAGAGATTGCTTGTGAGTGGAAGTTGCATTGCGGTGAGGGCGAAAGCCAACTGGGTTCTCAAGGCCGTGATCTTCAACTCCAAGTAACTCCATGAAGGCTTTCCACTTGATAGAAAGAAACTTGTGTCGGATGACAAGTTCCGGCAAACCCTTGAGGTTCAAACACTGGGGTGCGCACGAAGATCTCTCTCCCCCTCTAGCTCAGTCGTGCAACGATCTCAAGGCCTAGCACACCGAACCCAAAGAACAAGGGACACAAGAGTTTATACTGGTTCTGGCCACTGTTGTGGTGTAATACCCTACTCTAGTGTGGTGTGGTGGATTGCCTTGTAGGCTGGGGATGAACAAGTACAAGGGGTGAACAGCCTCCTGAGGAGAGGTGTTCTTGAGCTTGTGGAGCTTGTGGGTGTGTGTGGAAGAGCTGAATCCGAGACCTCCCCCGATCAGTTGGCTCCTACGGTGGTGGCTAGTCCTCTTTATAGAGGCCCTGGTCCTCTTCCCAAATGTTAGGCAGGAAGGGATCCCGCAATGGCCAATTTTGAAGGGAGACAACTAGTACAAGCTATCCTGACAAAAGGTGGTCTTCGCCTGTCAAAGGATCTGGTGGTGACGCCGCCGTGGGCTCCGGGGTGAACTCCGTCCCTCCGTCCTGCTGGTCTTGGTCTCGTTGCACCGATATGGAAACCTTTGCTTGATGCCTCGGGACTCCTTGCCCGCGCTTGCCCCTTTAGCACCAAAGAGGCAACTAGTACTCTGCGCCAGCTGGCGCCCGCCTGGCCTTGGTTGTCATGGCTCACATCATGCGAACCTCGTGAGGTGCCCCCCGCCTTGATATCTCTGCTCCTTCCGAGCCAACCAAGTGAGGCCGCCCCTGAGGAGGTCTTGTGTCGTCCGCCTCGTGAGGCTTGGCCCCTCGCGAGGATCTTGAGTGGTTGTTGATGAAGATGGGCCATATCAGCCCGTCGGTGGAGCCACACCATGGGCCGCAGGCAGGCAAGTCTGGGGACCCCCGTTCCCTGAATGCCGATAGTAGCCCCCGGGCCCAAGGCACGCTCGTACTTGCCTTCAAGGCGAAGCCAAAGGTCAAGTGTGGAGCGCCGCGGGCCCCAATAGCCTGTGGCCTCGATTGACGCGTGGCGATTGACAGGACGTGGGCGTCTCCTCTTCCCCACGCATCCTTCGCAACTGTCCCTGATTGACAAAAGGCTGGTGCGTGTCGCGGTGCCTTCATTGCTTGCCTTCCCCGTGCTCCAGACCCCCTTTCTTGCTTCTTCCTCCCTAAGACTCCAGATCCGTGCCAACCCCCCTTCGAGCCTGCAATCGATGGCATCCGGAAAGGCAAAGGCCGCTTCTCCGCCCGCCTGGTACGAGCCGGCTCTGAGCGGGCCTAGCGTTTTGGAGAAGAACCTCGCCGCCGTGCTCCTGATGACGGTGGAGGGTAGCAACGAGAAGGGGAAGACCGCACTCCAGGCCGCCTCCGCTGAGCCAGAGGATTCGGGGAGCACCTTCTATCCCTTCTTTCTGAGTAGTGTCGTCGTAGGGCTGGTTGCCCCCATCTCTGATTTCTTCTACGCCATCCTTAGCCATTATAATTTGCATGCCCTTCATCTCCATCCCAACTCCGTCCTCCTCCTGTCAATCTTCGCCTTCTATTGTGAGCCGTTCTTGGGGGTGATGTCGTCCGTGGCTCTGATTCGCCACTTCTTCTTCCTCCGGAACAAGGGCGGCCATTGCTCGGGGTGCGCCAACTGATGTTATCCTCTTGCACCGTCAGGCCAATGCTATCGGCGAAGAAGAAGAGGGAGGGGGAAGCCGCACCCTCAGGGACCCAGCAGCCTGGTGTGGCCACACCCCCTCCGACGCAGAAGAGCGGCGACGGTGCTCGCGCCTCTCCAGCCCGGTCATCCTCGCGAGGCCCGGAGGAGCGTCCCCAGAAAAGGGCGATCCACGTAGCCACTCCGGCTCCGGAGGCGCCCGTCCTCAGCTCGCTAGTCGAGGTCCCACAGGCTCCAGAGCTTCCGGCCTCCTCTTCTACTGCCATCGACTCGCGGGCTTGGCAATGATGCTACCTCCTTCCTCCACCATGCCGCTAGCTCTTGACCCTTCTGCTTCGCCCAATGCTCTGGACGGCTACGGGATGATCTTAAAGGCGCCGACCATTGCTTGGTGGCAGGGCGCCTGGAGTTGATCTCGGGTTGGCTGCACTCCGACGCGTCCGTCAGGGCGGCGTTGGGCCAGGCCGTGGCAGCTTCCGAGGAGGACAAGTGAGCCGCCAACCAAGCCACAGATGCCCGCGAGGTGGCGCTGAAGGATGCCGAGTCTGCAAAGGAGCGCTGTCGGTCGGTGGAGACCGAGCTGGAAACCATGCGCAATGAGCGCGCGGCTGAGGCTCGCGATCGCAAGGCGGAGGAGGAGAAGATGAAGGCCCGGGAAGACGCGGTCAATGGTCATGACGCCGAACTGGAGCAGTCGGCGAGGGCGCAGGCCGTAGAGTGCAGCCACCTGGAGGAGCTGGAGAAGAGGGTGGAGGCGGAGAAGGCCTGCTGGAGGCCAAGGCGAAGATTCTTGTCGAGGATCACGTGGCCTTCAAGTCCCATGAGGAGAGGTCCCGTGCGGCACTGCGGGGGCTCTACGAGAAGGGCTTGGAGAAGCCGCTGGCGACTGATGACGAAGGCCCCGCCCAGCTGCTCCCTCATCATGTCGCGGCGCTCGAGGACGTCGTCGGTGGGATCGGCCCCATGGTAGAGGGGGAAGCCTGCGTGCTTTCCTCGTCTGCCTTGACGCGCGTCTTCAGTCACCTCCATCTTCGCGACCCTGATGCCGACCTTGGTGAGCTACTCGAGCCCGTGGAGGGAGGGCGCTGCACCGCTGCTGCCGAAGCCGTGAACGGTCAGGTGGATTCCTTGTTGAAGAAGTTCCTCGCCATCGATCCTACGTCTCCGGCTGGCGGCGCAGCCGCTCCTGCGACCGCGACCGACGACACGGGTGGTGGTGATGTTCCCGCCGGGGGGGGGGGGCGCTTCCTGACGACGGCGCCCAGGGCTGAGGAGGAGGCTTGTTGGTGAGCGGTGGCACTGCTTTCCGTTTTATTTTCCTGCAAACTTTCCTGTGGTATGCAACGTGGCTCGTGGAGGCATTAAAACTTTGCTTGATGCTTGGGGAACAACATGTTTTGTAATATTTGATTAAAATTTCCGTGATTTCCTTTCCGTTTTCTTGATGTTCTACGTCGGCAGGGCCCGACCCCACACATACCTCAGCCGCCGTTGGGCCGTCCGGATCGCCAGGATGGGACCAAGGGGTGAGGGGCTACGTAGCCAGTTAGGCTCCTGAGGCGCGATGCCCAGGAGTCCCCCTTGACGCGCAAACAGCCTACGGGAAGGAGATGCAAAAGTAGGCCTTTGCGTTCTACGTCGACAGGGCCCGACCACGCGCATACCTCAACCGCCGTTGGGCCGTCCGGATCGCCGGGACAGGTCCAAGGGGTGAGGGGCTACATGGCCAGTTAGGCTCCTGAGGCGCGATGCTCAGGAGTCCCCCTTGACGTCCAAACGACCTTCATGCCTTTTCCTTCATCGGGACTCCGCTCGGGAGGGACGTGTGATGACCAGGTCCGAGGGACCTAACAGGGCGGCGTATGCTCGGGCGTGACCCGAGCGCAGCCCCCGTGCCCAGCCCCCTCGCACGACTCTCCCGAGGGGGAGCGTTGCGACGAGACTGGACACTGAGCCCAAAGGCTCCCTGCGGTTGGTACGGCCATGGGGCCGCCCTCAGTTGTTTATCACCAGCGCGGAGCATAGCTCTTCTGCACTTGCATGGGCATAGCCGCTCCTTGACCGTGTCGACTGCCAGCGCGGAGCATGGTACTTCCGCTGGTGCATGGGTGACGGCTCCCTCTGAGTGGAGCCCCCAGGGCGTGTATAGCCCCGCCCTGACACGTGGCTTGTACGGCAGGGCTAGACGAGGTGTGTCTGGGCACTCGTGAGCTAGCGTGGGACTCACGAGGCCCTACCTCAAGGCGGGTTCCGCCTGGTCTTGATTCTTGCTGGCTATGGTGACCCTGCGAGATGGTTAGGCAACCTGCGCCGAACGAATCTCCTGGGGCGATCACATGAGAAGGCCAAGCACCAACGACCCCAGGAGGTGACGTGAACGGGGCTAGCCCACTAGACATAGCTCAGTCGTTGGTTTTATCGACGCTGCAGGGACGGACCCGAGCACAGACGCCGTGCATAGACTTCTCATGTGAAGAATCCTGAAGAAAGACGACCGGCGCGCGGCTCCCGCGGTGGCTAGGCACCGGGTCGCGCGCCCTGGCCTATCCGTCCGCGATTAGCTCATGCGAGAACAAGGCACCAAGGGCCATGGGAGGTGACATACACGGGAGCAGGCCCGCAAGCTAGAGCTCAGCCACTTGGGTTTGGCGATGCTATAGGGACGGACCCGAGCACAGACACCGTGCCAGTCCTTAATCATGAGGCGGTCGTGGGCGGGCTTGCAAGGGCGTACGACATTCACGGCAACGAAGTACCGGGCAGGCAGGTGGTAATCATAGGCAAATCATGCGGGGAGACAAGCTAATCCAGATAGATATAAGAACGATACATGCCACAGGGACAGACCCATGCGGCCTGGGGATGAGGCATCCCGAGGGGCGCCCCCAATAGAATAAGCTAGAGATACAAAAGGATACATGTCGCAGGGACAGGACCGTGCGACTTGGGGATAATGCTGCCCCAGGGGCGCCCCCAACTGAATGAACTGGAAAGAGTCACCTAGTACCGTAGCTGGAGTCATGTTGGAGTAGCCGAAGAGGCGTGCCGAAGAAGTTGCTCCTCATGAGCCGCCAGGGTCCTGAGCCCCGGGAGGCTCCACAGGCCCGGGTGGCTCCTGAAGAACTGTCGCGATCTCCTCTAGGACGGCGTGATGCCTGGCCTCCTGAGCCACCAGGATGCTCCGCAGGTGGCGCTGGAAGGTGACAGCCGCGTTCGGCAAGCCAAACGGCATGCGAATGTAGCTGTGAGGTGGACCCTCGCACCGCCCAACACGTGAAGGCTAGAAGCGTTCCTGAGATGCGGTCATGTTGAGACCTAAAATGTCGATGCAGACGCGCAGCTCACCGTCCTCGCCAGGATGGTGGGCTACGCCAGGTGGTGGGTGGCGGTCGCCGCGTATGGTCCTTGCCTCTTGAAGCTCCTGGGTCGACTTGGTGATGAACTCCCGAGCACTAGGCGCTCCATGCCCTGTGCCCTCTTGAGGGAAATGTGCGGTGAAGCACGCCTCCACGTGGTGCCCGACCACCTTCCTCGTGATATTGGCTAGGTCTGAGGCCCTCCAGAAGAGAGCCCCTGAGCCCAGCCCGAGGCAGGCACTGGGCGCGCCTTCCTATGCGAGGGAGGGAGGCTCCCCACCTGCGGACGCAGGTCCTGAGGTGGTGCCGCTGGAGAGGCTGATCTCCTGAGGGCCTTGGCGGAGTAGCTGCTTCTTCTTCTTGGGGATGGTCTCAGGAGGGTACAGGGTGCCTTCGTTGTCTGGGTCTTCGACCGTTGCAACTTGGTAAGCGCGCTCGAGGAAGCACACCGCATCTCTTTCTTCACAGGGGACCGTGATGATGCCGCCGCTCCCCGGCATCTTGAGGATGTTGTAGCCATGGTGGGTTACTGCCATAAACTTGGCCAAGGCTGGATACCCAAGGATGGCGTTGTACGGCAGACGGATGTGGGCGACGTCAAAGTCGATGAGCTTGATGCGGTAGTTGTTACTTTGGCCGAAGGTGAGAGGGAGGCGGACCTGCCCTATCGGGGTGGTGGAACCGTTGGTTACTCCTGAGAAGGGCTTGGTAGGCTGTAGCTGATCGTATGGCACTTGGAGGCTATCGAATGTATCGACGGACAGGACATTGAGCCCTGCGCCGCCATCGATGAGGGTCTTGGTGATTTGAACGCTGCTGATGACGGGTGAGCAGAGCATCGGGAGGGCGCCGACAGATGCCGCGCACTTGAGATGGTCTGATGAGCTGAAGGTGATGGCGCACTTGGACCACCTGAGCGGGCGCGTGGCCTCGAGCCTGGGAAGGGCCGCGTTCACCTCACGAGCAAACTGCTTGAAGATACGCTGAGAGGCTGGGGCTTGATCACCACCCAAGATGCAGGCGATAGCACGAGGCTCTTGGAAGCCCCCATCCCCCTCATCTAGATAATGGTCATCGTTCCTCCTTGGTGGCGGTGGCAGCGGAGGGAGGCCGGCGTTCCCTAAGGACGGTCCTCACGAGGCTGGTCCCTCCAGGCGCCCTCACGAGGCTGGTCCTGCCAGTGGTCCTCACGAGGCCGGTCGCGCCATTCCTGGCAGGGGCCACGGTCGTCCCAGCGCCCTCCACTTTGTCCTCCTCCTCGGCCGTAGCCCCGGTCGTTGCGCTCGGGGCGTCGACCGAAGCATTAATCTCGAATGGCCCTGAGCTCTTGACAGTCGTTGGTGTTGTGGCTGTGTATGTTGTGGAAGGCGCAGAATGGACGGCCGCTCTTGGACGACTCGGGGTGGTCTCGGCCGCGTTTCATATCCGGCTCAGCCGCGAGCACGACTACTCCCTTGCGCTTCACATCCTTGGCCTTGGCCTTCTTCTCTTCTGGGTCGGCAGCAGGGAGCTCGAGGAGGGAGAGGCGCCCCTCCTCAGCTCTTGCACACTTGGTTGCCATGTTGAACATCTCCAGGGCCGTGCATAGCTCCTCGTGGATGGCAAGCTCCTCCTTCATCTTGACGTCACGGATGCCATCGGAAACACCGAGATGGTGGCCTCGTCCGTCACCTTGGGGATCTTGAGGCGAACGTTGTTGAAGTGCTAAATGTACTTCTGCAGAGTTTCCCCTGGCTGCTGCTTGATGTGCCGCAGGTCACCCGCAGCCGGCGGGCAGCCGCGAATGCCCTGGAAGTTGGCGACGAAGCGATCGCACATCTCGCCCCAGGAGGAGATCGATCCCGCGGGCAAGTTCAGGAGCCATGAGCATGCGCCATCTTTGAGGGCCATGGGAAACCAGTTTGCCATGACCTTCTTGTCGCCGCTGGCCGCCTCGATGCTCAACTCGTAGAGCTGCAAGAACTCTGCAGGGTCGTGGGTGCCTTCATAGCGCTGAGGCAGGTCTGGCTTGAACTTGTCGGGCTAGATGACGCTACACAGCTCAGGAGTGAAGGCACAACAACCTGTCGTGGTCACCGGAGCCCGTCGCGGAGGCGGAGCCTGATCCGGGTACCCACGCGCCACCATCGCGGGCGGTGCGCGGTCTTGGCGCTGCGGTGCTGGGAGTGCAGTAGAATTTTCTCGCGGCCTCGGGACTTCTTGGCAGCTTCCTTCTTCGTGCGCGGGCGCCCGATGTGGCGGTTCACGTCGCGGTGCTGCACGTCTTGGTGCGAGGGCGCCATCTTGATGCGGAGGTTGTGGAGGCGCTCCGTGAGCCACGTCGCCCGCAGCTGGAGGAGGGCGAGCAGCGAGAGAGATGGTACGGGAGAGCCCCCAGCGGTGCTGACTGATACGTCTCCGCCGTATCTATAATTTTTGATTGTTCCATGACAATATTATTCCACTTTCATACAATTTTTTTGGGACTAACATATTGATCCAGTGCCCAGTGCCAGTTCCTGTTTGTTGCATGTTTTATGTTTCACAGAAACCCCATATCAAACGGAGTCCAAACGGGATAAAAACGGACGGAGAATATTTCTTTAATATTTGGAGAATATGGGAAGAAGAATCAGCGCGAGACGGTGCCCGAGGTGGCCATGAGGCAGGGGGCGCGCCTGCCCCCTGGGCACGCCCCCGACCCTCGTGGGCCACCTGTAAGGCGGTTGCTGCTCTTTTTTAGCCGCAAGAAAGCTAATTTTTGGAGAAAAATCTAGGTGAAGGTTTCAATCCAATCGGAGTTACGAATCTCCATATATATACGAAACGGTGAAAGGGCAGAAAACAGGAATGCAGAAACAGAGAGAGACAGAGAGACAGATCCAATCTCGGAGGGGCTCTCGCCCCTCCCATTCCATGGAGGCCAAGGACCAGAGGGGAAACCCTTCTCCCATCTAGGGAGGAGGTCAAGGAAGAAGAAGAAGAAGAAGAAGGGGGCCCCTCTCCCCCTCTCTTCCGGTGGCGCCAGAACGCTGCTATGGCCACCATCATCATCACCGCGATCTTCACCAACACCTCCGCCATCTTCACCAACACCTCCATCACCTTCCCCCTCTATCTACAGCGGCCCACTCTCCCGCAACCCGCTGTACCCTCTACTTGAACATGGTGCTTTATGCTTCATATTATTATCCAATGATGTGTTGCCATCCTATGATGTCTGAGTAGATTTTTGTTGTCCTATCGGTGGTCGATGAATTGCTATGATTGATTTAATTTGCTTGTGGTTATGTTGCTGTCCTTTGGTGCCCATCATATGAGCGCGCGCGGATCACAACATAGGGTTAGTTGTATGTTGATAGGACTATGTATCGGAGGGCAAGAGTGACAGAAGCTTCTACCTAGCATAGAAATTGATGCATACGAGATTGAAGGGGGACCAATATAACTTAATGCTATGGTTGGGTTTTACCTTAATGAACATTAGTAGTTGTGGATGCTTGCTAATAGTTCCAATCATAAGTGTATAGAATTCCAAGTCAGGGATGACATGCTAGCAGTGACCTCTCCCACATAAAACTTGCTATCAGTCTAGTAAAGTAGTCAATTGCTTAGGGACAATTTCGCAACTCCTACAACCACTTTTCCACACTCGCTATATTTAGTTTATTGTGTCTCTATCTAACAGCCCATACTTTTTATTTACACGCTCTTTATTATCTTGCAAACCTATCCAAAAACACCTACAAAGTACTTCTAGTTTCATACTTGTTCTAGGTAAAGCGAACGACAAGCGTGCGTAGAGTTGTATCGGTGATCGATAGAACTTGAGGGAATATTTGTTCTACCTTTAGCTCCTCATTGGGTTCCACACTCTTACTTATCGAAAGAGGCTACAATTGATCCCCTATACTTGTGGGTTATCACTGACGAGCTCGGCGATGCGGTCCAGCTAGTCCTCGTAGAGGTCGTCGACCGGGCGCTAACGCAGAATAGCGTGCCATGAGCAGCGCGGCCTGCGCGGCCGTTGGCGCGCGACGAGCGTGAGACCGGCTGGAGTCAGCGACGGGGTGGCGGTGCGTCCGTCCTGCCGCACAGAGGGGTGCAACAACGAAGCTTGCTGCTCGTTTCCCGCCGGGCCTGTGGCAGCTGATAATCCCCAAGTGTAGGGAATCATCGTAGCAATTTCCAAAGGTGGAAGTGATAAGTATGGAGTGTCGAACCCACAAGGAGCTAAAGGTAAGATCAATATTCTCTCAAGCCCTATCAACCACTGATACGACTCTATGTACACCGAACATTTGCTTCCAACTAGAAACGAGAAATAAAATTATGTTGTGGGTATGAAGAGGATAACTTTGCATGATATTGGAGAACTAAAATATAAAAGTAGTTGTGTTATCATAAAGTTAGAATATACTACTAAATATTATAAATAGAGAGTGTGGAATAATGATGGATCGGCGTGCGGAATTGTCCTAGGAAATTGTTAACAAGACCGATAGTCGTCATTGCAATTTCATATGAGGGAGAGGCATAAGCTAACATACTTTATCTTCTTGGATCATATGCACTTATGATTGGAACTCTAGCAAGCATCCGCAATTACTAAAGGTCATTAAGGTAAAACCCAACCATAGAATTGAAGAGTCAAGTCCTCTTTATTCCCATACGCAACAACCCCACTTACTCGGGTTTGTGTTTCAGTCACTCACCAACCCACTATAAGCGAATCATGAACGTATTACAACACCCTACAGCGGGAGTCCCTCACGCTTGCGCGACACGGAGAGCACCATAGGATAGCACCAATAATAAAACATACAACTCATACCAATCTAGATCATCAATCAACCCAAAGACAAAGGATATCTACTCAAAACATCATAGGATGGCAAGACATCATTGGATCATAATATGTGGCATAAAGCACCATGTTCAAGTAGGGATTATAGCGGGGTGCGGGAGAGTGAACCGCGTAAAATAGATGAGGATGGTGATGTTGATGAAGACGATCACCGCGGTGATGATTCCCCTCCCGATGGCACTCCGGTGCCACCGAGAGAGAGGAGAGGTTCTCCCACTTGTGCTTCCTCCTCCATGGCCTCCCCCTAGATGGGGAGAAGTTCTCCCTCTGGTCTTTGGCCTTCATGGCGACGATGGCCCCTCCGGGATCCTCCTCCATGGCCTCCGGTGATGATGGCCCCCTCCGGCAGGGTGCCAGAGAGGGCCTAGATTGATTTCTCGTGGCTACAGAGGCTTGCAGCGGCGGAACTTACGATCTAGGTTGATTTCTGGGGGTTTCTGTATTTATAGGAATTTTTTGCGTTGGTTTCACGTCAGGGGGGTCTCCGAGTCATCCACGAGGTAGGGGCCCACGCCTAGGGGGGTGGGCACGCCCCCCACCCTCGTGGACAGCCCGGGACTCTTCTGGCCCAACTCTTTTGCTCCAGGGGCTTCTTTTGGTCCATAAAAAATCAACAAAAAATGGCACCTCAATTGGACTCCGTTTGATATTCCTTTTGTGTAAAACTCAAAAACAAGGGAAAAAAACAGAAACTGGCACTGGGCTCTAGGTTAATAGGTTAGTCCCAAAAATCATATAAAATAGCATATAAATGCATATAAAACATCTAAGATGGATAATATAATAGCATGAATACTTCATAAATTATAGATACGTTGGAGACGTATCAGCATCCCCAAGCTTAATTCCTGCTCGTCCTTGAGTAGGTAAATGATAAAAGAAATAATTTATGAAGTGTGAATGCTAGTAGGTGCACAAGTTTGATCAATGATAATTTCATTCACCTTTTCTAGCATCATTATATGTCATAACAGTAACTCATCTCATAAAACTTTTCATGATCAAGTAACAAGCTATTCACATGTTAAAGTATAGATCATAAACTTTCTTGAAAACTAACAAACAGTGCTCTTAGTCATCAAACAATTGCAATTCATCTTATTTTCAGGAAGGGTCTATGTTAGAGCTTTGATTTAGCAAACTCCACATACTCAACTATCATTTAATCTTTCGCAATTGCTAACACTCACGTGATATTTATGGGTTCAAAGTTTTAATCGGACACAGAGAAAGATACGGGCTTATAGATTCGCCTCCCAACCTTTTACCTCAAGGGTAATGTCAACAATAATAGTTCATGATAACTTACATCCAATTGGATATATATATATCAGGATCTTTCCAACACAATGTGCTTGCCAAAGGATAAAATGTAAAAAGAAAAGGTGAATATCACCATGACTCTGGCATAAGGTAGAAGATAAAAGTAAAAGATAGGCCCTTCGCAGAGGGAAGCAGAGGTTGTCATGTGCTTTTAAGGTTGGATGCACAAAATCTTAATGCAAAAGAATGTCACTTTATATTGCCTCTTGTGATAGAGACCTTTATTATGCAGTCTGTCGCTTTTATTTCTTCCCTATCACAAGTTCGTATAAAGCTTATTTTCTTCGCACTAATAGATCATACATATTTAGAGAGCAATTTTTATTGCATGCACCGATGACAACTTACTTGAAGGATCTTACTCAATCCATAGGTAGGTATGGTGGACTCTCATGGCAAAACTAGTTTAAGGGATATTTGGAAGCACAAGTAGTATCTCTACTTGATGCAAAGAATTTGGCTAGCATAAGGGGGAAAGGCAAGCTCAGCATGTTGGATGATCCATGACAGTATATTTTATTCCGGATATAAGAAAACATAACCCATTATGTTGTCTTCCTTGTCCAACATCAACCTTTTAGAATGTAATAGTTTAATGAGTGCTCACAATTATAAAAGATGTCCAATATTGTATATTTATATGTGAAATCTCTCTTCCTTCAATATTCTTTCATGAATTTTTCAAGTGACCAATTCTCAGTTTGCTAACCTTCAAAAAGTTTACTACCTATACTTATTATGTGTGAAGTCATTACTCCCCATGTTATAAGCATATGAAACATATATAAATTCATATTTATGATATTCAATTCATTCAACCATTTACTCATAGGATATAAGTGAAGCACGTGAGTAAATGACAAACTACTCCAAAAAGATATAAGTGAAGAACACTGAGTAGGCAAATAATTAACTAGCCAAGGGAGGATTATATTTCATTCAATATTTCAGATCCAATGATTTTATTCAAACAGCAAGTAAAAATGAAAATACGCTCCAAGCAAAACACATATCATGTGACGAATAAAAATATAGCTCCGAGTAAGGTATACCGATAGTTTTGAAGAGGAAAGAGGGGATGCCTTCCGGGGCATCCCCAAGCTTAGGCGCTCGAGTCTTCCTTGAATATTACCTTGGGGTGCCTTGGGAATCCCCAAGCTTAAGGAATTTCCACTCCTTATTCTCCTCATATCGATATCTCACCCAAAGCTTGAAAACTTCAATCACACAAAACTTAACGGAACTTCTTGAGATAGGTTAGTATGATAAAGAGTAAACCATTCACCTTGGTACTGTCAAAGACAAGGTTCATAATTTTTCTCACACAATTACTACTGTACCATATCATTTCAACAATTTATATTGAGAAATATCAGCCATAGAAACTAGAAAACAAGCAAACTATGCAATGTAAACAGAATCTGTCAGAAACAGAACAGTCTGTAATGATCTGAACAGCAACCATACTTCTGCTACTCCAAAAATTATGAAATAAATTGTTGGGCGTGAGGAATTTGTCTATTAATCTTCTTCAAAAAGAATCAACTCAAAAACACTCTTCTGTAAAAAATGACAGCTAATCTCGTGAGCGCAAAGTTTCTGTTTTTTACAGCAAGATCACATTAATTTTCACCCAAGTCTTCCCCAAGGTCTTACTTGGCACTTTATTGAAACAAAAGCTATAAAACATTATTACTACAGTAGCTTAATCATGTAAACACACAAAAACTGTAAGGGTAAATATTGGATTGTCTCCCAACAAGCTCTTTTCTTTAATGCCTTTTAGCTAGGCATGATGATTTCAATTATGCTCACATAAAAGATAAGAATTGGAACATAAAAAGAGCATCATGAAGAACATGACTAGCACATTTAAATCTAACCCACTTCCTATGCCTAGGGATTTTGTTAGCACACAATTTATAGGAACAAGAATCAACTAGCATAGGAAGGCAAAACAAGTATAACTTCAAAACTTTAAGCACATAGAGAGGAAACTTGATATTATTGTAACTCCTACAAGCATATATTCCTCCCTCATAATAATTTACAGTAGCATAATGAATGAATTCAACAATATAACCATCACATAAATCATTCTTTTCATGGTCTACAAGAATAGAAATTTTTCTACTCTCCACATAAGCAAAATTCTTCTCATTTGGAATAGTGGGATCACTAATTCCTAAAGTTGACACTTTTCCAAACCCGCTTTAGATGATAGTATTATTCATACTCCAAAAGATATAAGTGAAGTTCATGGAGAATTATTTAATTAATATATACTAACCAATATCCAAGCTCAAAATATATAAGTGAAGCACACAAAGCATTCTATAAAACCATACTCAAATGATTTAAGTGAAGCACAAAGAGCGATTCTATAAGATCATGCTTAAAAGATATAAGTGAAGCACATGAATTATTCTATAAATAAATGAAGGGTTATCTCATACTAGATTGGTTCTTAAAGGAAAAACAAAAACATAAAGGACACAAATCATGTGAACAAAACAAAAACCGAGGTATAGTGATATTTGTTGAAGAAGAAAGATGGGATGCCAACCGGGGCATCCCCAAGCTTAGATGCTTGAGTATCCTTTGAAATATTTACTTGGGGTGCCTTGGGAATCCCCAAGCTTGAACTCTTGCCTCTCTTTACTCTTCTCATATTGATAGTTCCTCGATCTTCGAACACTTCATCCACACAAAACTTTAACAAAAACTTTGTGAGATCCGTTAGTGTAGTAAAGCAAACTACCACTTTAAGGTATTGTAATGAACTCATTCTTTATTTATATTGGTGTTAAACCTACTGTATTCTAACTTCTCTATGGTTCATACCCCCGATACTAGCCATAGATTCATCAAAATAAGCAAACAACACGCGAAAAACAGAATCTATAAAAAACAGGACAGTCTGTAGTAATCTGGAAGTTTAGTAAACTTCTGTAACTACCGAAACTATGAAATAAATTTGACAATTAGAACAATTTGTACAGAAGTAATGTGCAAAAAGTTTCAGACCCATTTGACCTTCCAGTAAAAAAATGTAAAATCACGGACTACAACCAAAGTTTCTGTTTTTGTTCTGCACATAGTAAACAAGCAATCTAATCATCCTAAAACCAAAGCTTGGAACATTATTTTTATAATACAATGGATATACACAAGGGCATAATTATTTAGAGAAACTTCCATGAAAAATTCTACATTTTTTCCTTGAGCATGAACACAAGTGCTCAAGGTCGACCCTCACTTCTTCGATGCATAACTTTCCAATCACTTCTCTTTTTGAAAAACTTTTTAGGCATGAGAGGCAAATAAATTTTTTTTGTATTTTTATTATTTAATTTTTTTGTATGTTTCACCCACAACTAAACAGAAACAAAAAGGAAAAACAAAATCTACTTAGTGGAGAAAGCAAACAAGCACACGCGAGAATATCAACCCCACGCTATTGCTCCCCGGCAACGGCGCCAAAAAAGAGATTGATAATCCCCAAGTGTAGGGAATCATCGTAGCAATTTCCAAAGGTGGAAGTGATAAGTATGGAGTGTCGAACCCACAAGGAGCTAAAGGTAAGATCAATGTTCTCTCAAGCCCTATCTGCCACTGATACGCTCTACGTACACTGAACGTTTGCTTCCAACTAGAAACGAGAAATAAAACTATGTTGTGGGTATGAAGAGGATAACTTTGCATGATATCGAAGAACTAAAATATAATAGTAGTTATTGTTATCATAAAGTTAGAATATACTACTAAATATTATAAATAGCGAGTGTGGAATAATGATGGACGGTGTGCGGAATTGTCCTAAGCAATTGTTAACAAGACCGATAGTCGTCATTGCAATTTCATATGAGGTAGAGGCATAAGCTAACATACTTTCTCTTTTTGGATCATATGCACTTATGATTGGAACTCTAGCAAGCATCCGCAACTACTAAAGATTATTAAGGTAAAATCCAGCCATAGCATTAAAGCACCAAGTCCTCTTTATTCCCATACGCAACAACCCCACTTACTCGGGTTTGTGTTTCAGTCACTCGCCAACCCACTATAAGCGAATCATGAACGTATTACAACACCCTACAACGGGAGTCCCTCACGCTTGCGCGACACGGAGAGCACCATAGGACAACACCAATAATAAAACATACAACTCATACCAATCTAGATCATCAATCACCCAAAGACAAAGGATATCTACTCAAAACATCATAGGATGGCAACACATCATTGGATCATAATATGTGGCATAAAGCACCATGTTCAAGTAGGGATTACAGCAGGGTGCGGGAGAGTGAACTGTGTAAAATAGATGAGGATGGTGATGTTGATGAAGATGATCACCGTGGTGATGATTCCCCTCCCGATGGCACTCCGGTGCCACCGAGAGAGAGGAGAGGTTCTCCCCCCTTGTGCTTCCTCCTCCATGCCCCCCCCCCCCCCAGATGGGGAGTGGTTCTCCCTCTGGTCCTTGGCCTTCATGGCGATGATGGCCCCTCCGGGATCCTCCTCCATGGCCTCCGGTGATGATGGCCCCCTCCGACAGGGTGCCAGAGAGGGCCTAGATTGATTTCTTGTGGCTACAGAGGCTTGCAGCGGGGAACTTCCGATCTAGGTTAATTTCTGGGGGTTTCTGTATTTATAGGAACTTTTGGCATTGGTTTCATGTCAGGGGGGTCTCCGAGTCGTCCACGAGGCAGGGGCCCACGTCCAGGGGGGTGGGCGCGCCCCCCACCCTCGTGGACAGCCCGGGACTCTTCTGGCCCAACTCTTTTGCTCTAGGGGCTTCTTTTGGTCCATAAAAAATCAACAAAAATTGGCACCTCAATTGGACTCCATTTGATATTCCTTTTCTGTAAAACTCAAAAACAAGGAGAAAACAGAAACTGGCACTGGGCTCTAGGTTAATAGGTTAATCCCAAAAATCATATAAAATAGCATATAAATGCATATAAAACATCTAAGATGGATAATATAATAGCATGAATACTTCATAAATTATAGATACGTTGGATACGTATCAACAGCGTTGGTGGCGGGTGATGGAGAAAGGCGGGGAGGCCCACCAACAGGAGCCGTCTGAGCGACGCGAGTGGCAAGGGCGGCCCGCCGCTCAGCACGAGCTTGGCGAGAATCGTCCATGGACACGGTGGAGTAGTGGAACGTGGATCGTCGGAGGAAAGGCTTCAGCACACCCCTACCTGGCGCGCCAAATGTCGGATTACGACTTCCGGCAAACCCTTGAGGTTCGAAGACTGGGGTGCGCACGACGATCTCTCTCCCCCTCTAGCTCACTCGCAGAACGATCTCAAGGCCTAGCTCGCCGAACCCAAAGAACATGGGACACAAGAGTTTATACTGGTTTGGGCCACTATTGTGGTGTAATAACCTACTCCAGTGTGGTGTGGTGGATTGCCTTGTAGGCTGGGGATGAACAAGTACAAGGGGTGAACAGCCTCCTGAGGAGAGGTGTTCTTGAGCTCGTGGAGCTTGTGGGTGTGTGTGGAAGAGCTGAATCCGGGATCTCCCTCGATCAGTTGGCTCCTACGGTGGTGGCTAATCCTATTTATAGAGGCCCTGGTCCTCTTCCCAAATGTTAGGCGGGAAGGGATCCCACAACGACCAATTTTGAAGGGAGACAACTAGTACAAGCTATCCTGACAAAAGGTGGTCTTCGCCTGTCAAAGGCTCTCGTGGTGACGCTGCCGTGGGCTCCGCAGTGACCTCTGTCCTGCCATCCTGTTGGTCTTGGTCTCGTTGCATCGATATGGAAACTGTTGCTTGATGCCTCGGTGTCGGCGTTCTGGGAACGGGTGTCCCCAGACTTGCCTGCCTGCGGCCCATGGCGTGGCTCTGCGAGTGGGCCCGTACGGCCCATCTTCACCAACAAGCTTTCAAGACCCTCGCGAGGGGCCAAGCCTCGCGAGGCGGACAACAGAAGACCTCCTCAGAAGCAGCCTCACCAGGCTGGCTCGCGAGGGGCGGAGAGATCAAGGCAAGGCAAACCTCGCGAGGTTCCAGTGACATGAGCCATGACGAGCGAGACCAAGCGGGTACCAGCGCGCACGGTGTCCTTGTTTCCTCTTTGGTGCTAAGGGGGCAAGCGCATGTGAGGAGTACCGAGGCATCAAGCAAAGGTTTCCCTATCGGTGCAACGAGACCAAGACCAGCAAGACGGCATGACGAAGGTCACCGTGGAGCCCAAGACGGCGTCACTACCAGAGCCTTTGGCAGGCGAAGACTGCTTTTGTCAGGATAAGCTGTACTAGCTGTCCCCTTTCAAATTGGTTGTTGTGGGATCCCTTCCCGCTCAATATTAGGGAAGAGGACCGGGGCCTCTATAAATAGGACTAGCCACCACCATAGGAGGGGACGGACTGATTCAGATTATCCTCACCCACACGAGTTCACCAAGCACAAGAACACCTCTCCTCAGGAGGTTGTTCTTCCCCTTGTACTGTTCATCCTAAGCCCGAGAGGCAATCCACCACCACCACACTGGAGTAGGGTATTACACCACAATGGTGGCCCGAACCAGTATAAATCTTGTGTCCCTTGTGTTGCGAGTTCGTCGAGCTAGCCTAGAGATCGCGAAGCGTGTGAGGGCGTGACCTGTGAGGGAGATATCTTCACGTGCACCCCAGAGTCCGAACCTTAAGGGTTTTGCCCGAACCCAAGATCCGACTGTCGGTGTCAAAACCGGCGGATCTCGGGTAGGGGGTCCCGAACTGTGCGTCTAGGCGGATGGTAACAGGAGACAAGGGACACGATGTTTTTACCCAGGTTCGGGCCCTCTCGATGGAGGTAATACCCTACCCTGCTGATTAATATTGATGATATGGGTAGTACAAGAGTAGATCTACCACGAGATCGAGAGGCTAAACCCTAGAAGCTAGCCTATGGTATGATTGTTGTTCGTCCTCATCGAACTAAAACCCTTCGGTTTATATAGACACCGAATAGGGTTAGGGTTACACAGAGTCGGTTACAACGGTAGGAAATCTACATATCCGTATCGCCAAGCTTGCCTTCTACGCCAAGTAAAGTCTTATCCGGACAAGGGATGAAGTCTTCAATCTTGTATCTTCATAGTCTAGGAGTCCGCCAAAGATGATAGTTCGCTATCCGGACACCCCTAGTCCAGACTCCTCAAGAGTAGTCCCTGAACCAGGCTTCAATGACGGCGAGTCCGGCAAGCATATTGTCTTCAGCATTGCAAGGCGGGTTCCTCCTCCGAATACTTCATAGAAGGTTTTGAACACAAGGATACTGTCCGGCTGTGCAAAACAAGTTCCACATACCACCGTAGAGAGAATAATTTTATGCACAGATCTGCTGACGTATTCCGCGGCGTGACATCACACCACGGCCAGGCCTTTATTCAAATCGTTTTTACTGTCCCACCTCAGCGCGTTTAGCGAGGTGGTTTCCTTGGCACGTCTTATCAAAGCATAGATCGTGCCCCCTTATTCCGGGATTCTCATCAATACGGACGTGGGTAACCCAACCGCGCCATTGATTGCGGCGCTTGGGAGATAAGCGAGTTTTATCAGGCTGGTGGGGGACGCATAGCCTCGTCCGTCCATATAAGGGGATAAAGATCCACCCTTTTCACCTATGCCTTCTTCCTCCTTTGCTCATCCATTTACGCGCACTCGAGCTCCAGCGCCCAAGTCCGCACATCCCACCTCAACCTTCTCCAACTATGTCCGGAGCGGGAGGCAAGTGGATGGCCTCCTCCGTCACGGAGGGGCACATCAAAAAGCTGCGGAAGGCCGGATACTTGTCCGACAACATCGCGCATCGGCTCCCCAACGAGGGGCAGCTCATTCCCACCCCCAGGCCCCATGAGAGGGTGGTATTCCTCACCCACTTCCTCCGCGGACTAGGTTTTCCACTTCACCCATTTGTCCGGGGGCTCATGTTCTACTATACTCGGATTTCCACGATCCGCCCCTAACTTCATCCTGAACATCTCGGCGTTTATCGTGGTGTGCGAGGCCTTCCTCTGCATCCAGCCCCACTTCGGCTTATGGCTGAAGACCTTCAATGTCAAGCCGAAGGTAGTGGGCAGCCGCCAAGCGGAGTGCGGAGGCGCCATGGTTGGCAAGATGGCCAAAGTCCTATGGCTCGAGGGCTCCTTTGTGGAGACCATAAAGGGGTGGCAATCGGGGTGGTTCTACATCACCGAGCCGTGCGACTCTCAATGGGCGGTGGCCCCCGAATTCCGATCTGGCTTCCCCACATGGCTCACATCATGGAAAGAGACGGGCCTGGCGTGGGGGGATTCGGACGAGCTGTCCGGACTCCAAACCTGCGTCTGAAACCCGTGGACAAGAATCTCGGGCTTGTCAACGTAATCCGTGTGATGCTCATCCGCCGGATTCTCCCATGCCAACAACGGGCCTTCAAATTGTGGGAGTTCGATCCGCACAGCACCCAACTCTAAAAGGCTCTTCGACACTACGCACGAAGACGCTGGAAGGTGCTGTTCAAGGCGCCGAGGTTCTACATCCGCCATCAAGATCGCGGATTCAGCTCGCAGCGTCAAGCCAGCGAGGTAAGGTATGTTTCCTTTATGGGACTCTTTTTCACAGTTTGACTCTATGCGGATCTAAAACTCCCTAACCTTTGACAGAATCGGTTGAAGACGCCCGGACAGATTAACTGTCCGCCCCTTGCCGAAGACCAGCGGACGCCCGATTGACGGGGCTGTTGGCTCCAGCACCCCACGTGGTGCCGGAGAAGAAGGCCAAGAAGAAGGCCACGGGGACTCGAAGGAGTGCCCGACGCCAGGTGTTGTCGGACTCATCGTCCGACGACTCGAGGCGGAATCCTCCTCGAGGACGAGGAGGGGGAAGAAGTCTCTCTCAGCCGGGGAGAGAAGAAAAGGAAGGCCACCCGGACCGGGAGGCCGGAGGGTCCAAGAAAGGAAGGACCCTTCCTCCGGACTTCTCCACCAACGCCGACAACGACGAGGAGGAGGGCTACCAAGGGCCAAGCCTGGCGAGATCGTAAGTGTCCGGACTCCGGAATAGTTCATGACTTTTTATTTGTCGATAGTGTCTTCTAACGCCGAATATGACCATGTAGCCCGCCTAAGGACGAGCTTGCCGCTTGCCGAAGCGGCTCCTCGGGCTCGCCGGATGTGAATAGTACTTCACTTCCGACCGCCTCCTCTCCTTGTGTCGCCGACGACACCGCGATGGAGTCCCAAAGGGGCCCAGCCAGAGGAGGTGGTCTGGAGGCGCCGCAAGGCGACCTCCCGGACTCCGGGCGTGGAGGGGGCGAGACCCCAGAGGGCTCTAAGTCTGGCCCTGTGCCGGACTCCGTATCGGAACCTTCAATGGTTCCGAAGTCCGGCAAGCGGCCCCTTCGTAAGAAGGGTAAGACTACGACGCCGGTGACCTCCGTCCATCTGGAGGCACCGGATAGCTTGCTGGAGGCGCTTAAAGGCGCCTCCATCGACGAGGAGCACCGCACTGTTATGAGTGTGGTGATCCAGAAAGTTCAGTCCGCCAAGAGTGGGCTGACTGAAGCCTGTACCAGCCTTCTAACAGGCTTTGAGGTAAGTTTAGAATATGTAGAAATATTACCGCATAGACAGTAGCCCCTGATGCTTAGTGCGGTGTTCGGAAAGAAAAGTCGGACTAAGGATCTAAAAAGATATACGCAGGAGTCTAACATAAGTATGTCAATATGGGAATGCAGGCTCGCTGCTGACCTCTGCCTAGGCCGATCGCTGGAGGTCAATGCATTGAAGCAGAGCCTCGAGCGGTCCGAGAACGAGCTCGGCCTTGCCAAGAAGAAGCTCGAGGACAAGGAAGGTAAGTAATACCTTATTAAAGAAATACCTTATAGAAAGGATTTGGTTGCAAAAATGACAGGAGTAACGTGGGTATTGTAGGGGCCACGAACGAGGTGGCGACCCTGAAGGAAGCGGTGTCCGCGGCCGAAAGCAAAGCGGCCGCGGAGCGTACCGAGCGAGAGAAGCAGGAGGCGCGGGTGGCGGAGGTGCGGCAAGAGCTCCAGGCTCTTGTGGAAAAACACGAGAGTTTGGAGCATGACTCGAAGACTCGAGAGTCCGAGCTCGCCTCGGCTCTTGAGAGTGCCAAAGCCGCTAAGGCCGAAGCCCAAAAAGCCCTCCAAGAGATTGAATCATTAAAGAAGATAGCGGCGGGTAAGGCATTCTTTATGCAAAGCAAGCATGTGAAAGTGAATTACCTATTACTTACCCGAATCCGGAGCTTTCCAAGAGCATTCGCAGATCTGCCCCGTAGTGTGTCTGATGCTGCCGTGTTCTACCGCGCCAAGGAGGGGAGCTCGACGGAGAAGGTGTTTCGTCTCAGATGCCGAGGCCGAACGTCCGTGCCCTGAGCGACCAGCTGAAGCAGCTGGTCGAGCTCCACAAGGTCGCCGAACAGGCCATGAAGGGCCTCATAGTTCGGCTGTGGCCATTGGAAGCCATGCCTATGAGCTACTTGGCTAGTGTAGCTGCTGGTGGACGCCGTCCATGGATTGAAGTCATCAAGCGCTCCGCCTGCATTGAAGGTTCCGTCGGGCCCTTGCCGTGCTAAAGTGCACCGGGCAAGCTGGATGCGGAGAAGCTTGTGATGGACGGGCCACCGAAGGGCAAGGAGCATCATAAGTCCGAAATGTACTATGAGGGCGTCCCAAGGGTGTCCGCCAGTATAGCAGGTGAATGCTCCAAAGATGTAATTTTTGAATAGACTCGCATTTGTTATCCTGTACGCCTAAAACTTGTTCATATGCGCTAAGCAATGCTTGTGAATTTAAAATATTACCTTTTGTGCGGCCGTTTATCAAATTTGAGAGATGGCAAGTCGTTGGCTTCAGCCCCCATGCCACAGTCTTTGGGGTGTTCGGGATAAACTTGAGCGCCCTGTTCCCATTCTTGGGTCCTTCGAGGAGGCGCCAACGCAACGTAACAAGGCAACCGGACTTATAGTGCTTGAACACTCACTTAGCCATAGAATTCTATAATTTTAAATTTTGGTGAAGCCCAGTATTCGAAGACCAAGTTCGGGCGCTATCCATGCCTTGGCGGACAATGCCGGTTCCTCGCTCTAAGCGGCATAAGTCTTTAGGGACTCAAGAAACCTCTCGAACAGCGATCGCTCTCGCCTTATCATGACGGTCAGTTTAGCTTTCTCCACTGAGGTGCTCAACCCAGCTCAACCGGGGCACAATCGCAGTGGTTCTCCCAGCGCTACCTTAGCCGATATAACGGAACGTAAGGTACCAAAACATGGGAGCCCGGAAAACCCAACTATTGACCCAAGACATGATTCGGAGCCGATGCATATAATGCTATAAGTTCGGGGTGCCGCACTTGTGAAAGTGTTCGGACTTGTCACACCATGTTTTGGGGGTACATAAGCCCCTGGTGTATTGGCCGTACCAAATTGTACGGTTGCCCAATGTCATAAATGAACATATATAATGGGAAAGAATGCAATAATAGGCAAGAGCTATATATTGGTTATTCAAAAAGAAACTGCAAATAAAAGCAGAATAATACAAATTGTGCGATAAGCAAGGTATGGGACTTTTGACATGTCCCCCTTCCAGGTAAGTTTGCGGTGTGGTATGTAAAACAGGTATACCGCTCGTAATAGAGACCACTGGACACTGACGCAGTTTTCGCTTCCTGGCTGTTGCATCGTGTATCGGCGAAATGCCGGACAGGCTTCGGAGAACAGAGTCCTGAAAGTAAAAGGAAGAAAAGAAAAAATGAATGACACAAACGGGAGCCCCTAGTGCGGTCTCGCCGCGTGCAGGCGTGCCGTGGTCGTGGCCCGTCCCCTATGCCCATGGTGCTTCAGAGCGCAATTACGTGCGCGTAGTACTGGCTTTGCGAGTTCGTGAGGGCTGGGGTTGGGGCTGCATTACTACGCTTGTTCGGAACGTGCCAGGCGGTCTTGCTGTAGGTTACTCCGGGCGCGCTTGACAGTGTCCGATTGTTTATTGGCCGGACTGGAGAATTGCCTTAAGAGGCTGTTCTGCACTTCTGCCGCAAGGGCGGCCGTATGCTCCTCCGTTCGGAGGGAGCGTTCGGTGTTTCCATTGACCGTGATTATGCCTCGAGGGCCTGGCATCTTGAGCTTGAGGTACGCGTAGTGCGGCACCGCATTGAATTTTGCGAATGCGGTTCGTCCGAGCAGAGCGTGATAGCCGCTGCGGAACGGGCTATGTCGAAGATTAACTCCTCACTCCGGAAGTTATCCGGGGATCCGAAGACCACTTCAAGTGTAACGGAGCCTGTGAAGTTGGCCTCTACACCTGGAATGACGCCTTTAAAAATCGTCTTTGTGGGTTTGATCCTTGACGGGTCTATGCCCATTTTGCGCACTATATCCTGATAAATCAGGTTCAGGCTGCTGTCGTCTTCCATCAGGACTCTGGTAAGGTGAAATCCGTCAATAATTGGGTCAAGAACCAATGCGGCAAAACCGCCGTGACGGATGCTAGTGGGGTGGTCCCTTCGATCGAAGGTGATCGGGCAGGAAGACCATGGGTTGAACTTCGGGCGATGGCTCCATCGCAGATACGCCCCTTAGTGCGCGCTTCCGCTCCCTTTTGGGTACGTGGGTTGCGATATCATGTTCACCGTCCGCACTTGTGTGGGAAAGCCCTTCGTCCTCTATTGTTCGGGCGGCCGGGCTCTTCCTCGTCATTGCTATGCAGCCCTTGTCGTTGTTTTCGGGCGCTTAGCTTGCCTGCTTGTTTGAACACCCAACAATCCCTGTTGGTGTGGTTGGCTGGTTTTCGGGGTGCCATGTATCCGCACAAGCGATCGAGTATTCGGTCCAAATTGGACGGGCCCTGGGTATTTCTTTTGAATGGCTTTTTCCGCTGACCGGGTTTAGGGCCTCTGAATCCGGCATTTACTATCGTATCTTCAGCATTATCACCGTTAATGCGGCGTTTATGCTTGTTGCGACGCGACCTGCCATTGCTGTCCTTGGTATCCAAACTACTGTGGTGTTTGGCCAAGTTATTGCTTCGAGCTAGCCAGTTGTCCTCTCCCGCGTAAAAGCGGGTCATGAGTGTGGTGAGGGCTGCCATGGATTTCAGCTTTTCTGTCCTAGGTGCGGGCTAGCCACTCGTCGCGGATGTTGTGTTTGAAGGTTGCTAGCGCCTCGCATCCGGACAATCGACAATCTGATTTTTCTTTGTTAGGAACCGCGCCCGTAATTGTCCGCCGATTCTTACGCTTCAATTATATGGCTAAGGTCATCGGCGTCGGTGGTCGCACATATGTGCCCCGAAGTTATCAAGGAATGTGGCTTCGTGTCCTCCCAACAACCGATTGACTCTGCTGGCAAGTTGTTGAGCCAATGCCGAGCTGGTCCTTTAAGCTTGAGTGGGAGGTATTTGATGGCATGTAGATCATCACCGCGGGCCATGTGGATATGGAGGAGATAGTCCTCGATCCGCACCGCAGGATCTGTGGTACCATCGTATGATTCGATGTTTACGGGTTTGAAGCCCTCGAGGATTTGATGATCCATTACTTCATCCGTGAAGCATAGTGGGTGTGCGGCGCCTCTGTATTGGGCTATATCACGACGTAGCTCATATGAGCTTTGTCTACTGTGTTTGGCCCGGCTGGGTTTGCCGTATCCGGCGTGACGGTAATCATCCTGAGTCGTTGGGCGCCCACGTGATCTGTAGATCGATCTTGTATGCTTTGCCTTATCCTCCAATATATCTCGCAAGTCCGGCGCGTTTTCCCGTGCCTTGGTATTTTTTGAGCGGCGTCGGGGCGTGGCTTGAGCGGAGGGCCGAGAGGCTTCTCTGTCGCGGCCACGAGGTGGCCGGTCTGCCATGTCGTGCGCTAGTGACGTGGGTGCTTCCTCCTCTGATCGAGGCAACGGCCTGCGTTTGGGGTAGCTTTTGGAGGGGCGTTCGAGTTCATACTCTTCGGCTGCAAGGACTTCAGTCCATCTGACAGCTAGTAGGTCTTGGTCAGCTCTAAGCTGTTGCTGCTTTTTCTTGAGGCTGCGTTTAAAACGCTCTTGTTCGACGGGGTCCTCTGGCACGACGAATTCGTCGTCGTCGAGGCTTGCCTCGTCTTTGGAGGGGGGCGCATAATTATCGTCCTCTACCTCTCTTTCTGCGCAGACCGTCGGCGGATTTGCTTCTCCTCCTCCGCGCCGAGTCCCGCCGAGGGGGCCTTCGCACCGTCAGGGTATTATTGTCTCCGTGCTGTAATTGCCGTTTTCTTGTGGTGGATTTAGAGCGGCGCCCGACGCCGGGCGCTTGGGTTGTTTCTTGGAGGGTCATCCTCCGCCGCTCCATCGCCATTCCCATCTTTTCGGATGTCCACCATGTATATGTCATATGACGAGGTGGCCTTCCAGATTCTCGTGGGCGCTGGCTCTTGATCGCCTCCGCCACCGTCGTCCATACCGTCGATGTCTTCGGAGTCGAAGTCGAGCATGTCGGTTAAATCATCGACAGTGGCTACAAAGTGGGTGGTGGGTGGGCGTTTGAATTTCTTCGTCGTCCGAATCCCAACCTTCCTGACCATAGTTCGGCCAGGGCTCCCCTGACAAAGAGAGAGACTTTAATGAGTTCAGGATATCGCCAAAGGGCGAGTGCTGAAAGATGTCCGTGGCGGTGAACTCCATAACCGGCGCCCAGTCGTATTCGACTGGCAGGGGCGCGGGAGGTTCGGAGTCCGCACCGGGAGTCACGAGCTTTGCAAAGGACAGGATGGTGTTCGCTCAATCGCCGAGAGGTTTCAGCCCCGATGCGGTGTCCAACCAACCGTCCTCGATCGATTAAAACCGCTCTGGATTAAGGGTCGGGAGCGGCACCGTGCGGCCTGTGGCACTGCTCGCGGCAGAGCTAGATCGCACCCATCGAGACAAGGCGGCACGCCGCTCGGTGGCTCGAATCCATCAAGATCAAGTCTCCGCCGACATCGGTCGATAGTTCAAGCTTCCAAATCTGACCCGATGGCTGGGGCGTAGCTTCGATCTGCTCCAAATGGCCTAGCGAATTGGCCCGCAGTGCAAAGCCGCCGAATCGAAGATCTGTCCGGGAGAAAAGTCTCACCGGACTGCGTCGTTGTTGATGATTGAAGGAGCCATCGGGCCTATAGGTGACGACACGCAGGAACTCTCAATGAAAGCACCAATGTCGGTGTCAAAACCGGCGGATCTCGGTAGGGGTCCCGAAGCGTGCGTCTAGGCGGATGGTAACAGTGACAAGGGACACGATGTTTTACCCAGGTTCGGGCCCTCTCGATGGAGGTAATACCCTACCCCGCTTGATTAATATTGATGATATGGGTAGTACAATAGTAGATCTACCACGAGATCGGAGAGGCTAAACCCTAGAGGCTAGCCTATGGTATGATTGTTGTTCATCCTACGGACTAAGACCCTTCGGTTTATATAGACACTGAATAGGGTTAGGGTTACACAGAGTCGGTTACAAGGGTAGGAAATCTACATATCCGTATTGCCAAGCTTGCCTTCTACGCCAAGTAAAGTCCTATCCGGACAAGGGACGAAGTCTTCAATCTTGTATCTTCATAGTCTAGGAGTCCGGCCAAAGATGATAGTTCGGCTATCCGGACACCCCCTAGTCCAGGACTCCCTCACCGACACTCGGGACTCCTTGCCTGTGATTTCCCCTTTAGCACCAAAAAGGCAACTGGTACTCTGCGCCCGCTGGAGCCCGCCTGGCCTTGGTCGTCATGGCTCACGTCATGCGAACCTCGTGAGGTGCCCCCCGCCTTGATATCTCCGCTCCTCACAAGCCAGCCTAGTGAACACGTCGTTGAGGAGGTCTTGTGTCATCCGCCTCGCGAGGCTTGGCCCCTCGCGAGGGTCTTGAGTGGTTGTTGATGAAGATGGGTCGTACCAGGCCGTCGATGGAGCCACGTCGTGGGCCGTAGGCAGGCAAGTTTGGGGACCCCCGTTCCCAGAACGCCGACAGCTTGCCATTTGTCATCCATGTCAGAGTCCTTTCCTCATCTGTTCCAAGATGGACCGTGGCATAAAACTGAGCCACCAAATCAGCATCAAAGTCCTTGTTGAACTGCATGATCCTGAGACTGTTCAGCTGAGAACACATCTCAAGGGCTTCGTCAAAGTAGGCAGGTTCCTTCTCCATATAGTCAGTGTCGATGGTCCGAACATTAACATAGTGATTCTTCTTTGCTTTGATCACATCAAATTAGATGGCCCACTAAAAGAGGTTCCAGAAGGGACGATTGACCAAAGTGGGTTCTTGATCTTCTGTATATGGGTTTGCCGGCGCCTTTCCCAGAACTCATTTGCAGACATTTCAGTCACACACTTGGCCCTAGGCTTGGGCTTGACCGCAATCTTCTTCTTCGGCTGAGGAGGAGGAGGAACACTTGATGAGGCAGCCGCTGTCTCAGAGGTGCGGTAGCGCTTTGAAGTTGAACACCCGAGGTTGACATGGCGCACATGTTGCTCAGAAGGGTCATCACCTGGAACTAGACACACGGACACAAGGAACAACAAGAAAGAACCAGCATAAGCCACCAAACAAAACAACATGGATCGAAAATTGGCAGGAGTATGATGGAAGTGGGCATCAGCCGGTAGTACCGCGATTAGTAAGCGGCAGTACCGCCCAAGCGGTAGTACCGCTCCAAGGGGGCGGTAGTATTGCCCGAGGCGGGGGAACGGCGGTTCCCTACTGCCGTGGTCAAATCCAGCACTACCGGGATGCCAAATTCAAAAATACTCCTACCAAGTATCAATCCAAATAGTCTAGACGCCTTCTCCAACCTACTCGAGCCTTGATTTAGCCAAAAATCGAGAGATGCATCAACTATTGCCCCTAAACACTAGACCTGAAATCTAGGCACAAAGAGAATGGGAACGGGGGCAATACTGTCATCCATGGCAAGAGGACGGGGTGGGGATTGATTCCACCGAAGGAAATGGAGAGGGATGGCCCGGGGATGGCGGCCTGCTGGAGCCCTCCCGCGGTGAGTCGGCGCTGGAGAAACGAGGAGGGTGAGGGGGTTGTGCGAATGGGGGGGAGAAGAAAACTCCCCCTGCCCCGACATAACCCCCTAGACCAGCCCCGCAACGGTAGTACCGCTCAGGCGGGCGGTAGTACTGCTTGTCAACACAAGCGGTAGTACCACGCACCACCAGCGGTAGTACCGCCCAGCCAAGACTCAAAGACTAGACACTAAAAGGCTTAGCTCAAAAAGAGAAAAGAACGACAAGAAGAGAGAGCAAACACAAATCAACAAAAACACCAGCGAGAGGACAAGAAACACACACCTCTTCAAGAGAGGGCGGTGGCCGAGGCCACCTATGTTTGAGTCAAGAGGTATGGCGCCGCAAAGATTTTAACCTTGGGCCCATGACCAAAACTCATCTTTGAAGCACAAGTACCATAAAAATGGCTAATGTGAAAGACTTGATCAATTTATGCATAATGGGGGGAGGGAGAGTTCATTGAGAGAACAACACTCCCCCTATGTCCATGCCTACACCTAAACAAGACATCACGATGAGTATGGAGGGATGTGCAAAGGTTCAAGCCACATTGCTCGAATCAATGATATTTAGCTCATGCCTTAACTCGCGAAATCTTGCTTCATCCAAGGGCTTCGTGAAGATATCTGCAAGGTTATCATGGGTGTTGACATAGTTGAGCTTGATCTCCCCTCGCCTAATGTGATCCCGGATGAAATGATACTGAATCTCAATATACTTTGTCTTGAAGTGTTGCACCGGGTTGAGGGAAATCTTGATGGCACTTTCATTGTCACACCAAAGAGGCACTTTGTCAAAAATGACACCGTAATCCTTTAAAGTTTGCCTCATCCATAGAAGTTGTGCACAATAACTACCGGCCGCCACATACTCCGCTTCGGTGGACGAGAGAGACACACAACTTTGCTTCTTGGAAGACCAACTCACCAAAGAGCAACCAAGGAATTGGCACCCTCCTGAAGTGGACTTCCTATCTACTTTGTCTCCCGCCCAATCCGAGTCCGAAAAGCCCACAAGATTGAAGTTAGCTCCTCTTGGGTACCATAAGCCAAAGTTTGGGGTATGAGCCAAATATCGAAAGATTCCCTTGACCGCCACAAAGTGGCTTTCCTTAGGTGCGGCTTGAAACCGTGCACAAATTCCCACACTCAACATGATATCCGGTCTAGATGCACAAAGGTAAAGCAAGGAGCCAATCATGGAGCGATATACCTTTTGATCCACCGCTTTACCATTGGGATCAATGTCAAGTTGGCATTTGACGGGCATTGGAGTGGAAGCCGGCTTGACATCACTTAACTTGAATCTCTTGAGCATGTCTTGAGTATATTTGGCTTGGTTGATGAAGGTTCCTTCTCTTCTTTGTTTGATTTCAAACCCGAGAAAGAACTTCAACTCTTCAATCATGGACATCTTGAACTTTGAGGTCATGAGAGCGGCAAATTTCTCATTGAAAGCTTTGTTAGGGGAATCAAAGATAATATCATCAACATATAGTTGGCATACAAACAACTCCCCTTTGACCTTCTGAGTAAAAAGAGTGGGGTCGATTTTCCCAATTTCAAATCCACGATCTTGCAACAACTCAGTAAGGTGCTCATACCATGCACGTGGGGCTTGTTTAAGGCCATATAGTGCCTATCGAGTTGGTACACATGATCGGGGAAATAGGGATCCTCGAACCTTGGGGGTTGCTTGACATACACCAACTCATTAATAGGACCATTAAGAAAAGCACTCTTCACATCCATTTGTTGCAACTTGAAGTTATGATGAGATGCATAAGCAATCAACAAAGGAATAGATTCAAGGCGAGCAACGGGAGCAAAGGTTTCACCGTAGTCGATACCCTCGACTTGAGAGTAGCCTTGTGCTACCAATCGAGCCTTGCTGCAAACAATAATTCCATGAGCATCTTGCTTATTCTTGAATTACACTTGGTTCCAATGACATTATGGTTCCCCGTTGGCCTTGGCACCAATCTCCACACCTTGTTGTGCTCGAAGTTGTTGAGTTCTTCATGCATGGCATTAAGCCAATCCGGATCCTTGAGCACCTCATAGACCTTTTGGGGTTCAACACAATAAACAAACGCGTGATGTTCACAATAGTTTGCCAATTGTCTACGAGTGCTTACCCCCTTTCTTAAGATTCCAAGCACATTAGTCATGAGATGACCCTTGATAGTGAGCTTGGATGCGAGTTTCGCGGCACGACACTCCAATTCCTCCTCAGGAGTGAGTTGAGGAGCGGTAACTTGATCATCTTGAGCGTCGTCATGAGCTTGTTCTTGATCTTAAAATTTCTTGAAGGTGAGAACTTGAACTTGGGCATCACTTGGTGGTTCACCACCATCTTGTGGTTGATCTTGCCCTTGATCTTGTTCGTTTGGTTGAGGGCCTTCACTTTGTTCTATGGAAGCGTGTGGGTCTTGGGTTGGTGATGGTTCCACTTGAGTAGAACATTGTCCTTCTCCTTCGGCCACAAGGGGTTCCTCAATGGGTAGGATGTGACCAATACCCATTCTTCTTATGGCTTGGGGAGTAATCTCATCACCTACATCACAAGTACCACTTTGCTCCACTTGGGAGCCGTTATTCTCATCAAACTCCACGTTACACATCTCCTCAATAAGTCTCGTGGACTTATTGAGGACACGATAAGCATGAGAGTTTGTAGTATAACCAACAAATATGCCCTCATAAGCTCTAGCCTCGAATTTAGACAACTGGACACCGTTCTTGAGAATGAAACACTTACACCCGAACACCCGGAAGTACTTGAGGGTGGGCTTGTTACCGATGAGTATATCATATGGAGTCTTGTTCAAGCCTTTGCGTAGATAGAGCTGATTGGATGCATGACACGTGGTGTTGATGGCTTCGGCCCAAAAGTTGTATGGAGACTTGAACTCCGCCATCATGGTCCTTGCCGCATCCATCAACGTCCGGTTCTTCCTCTCCACTACACCATTTTGTTGAGGGGTGTAAGGTGCAGAATATTGATGCTTGATCCGCTCATCACTAAGAAACTCATCCAAGGTGTAGTTCTTGAACTTGGTGCCGTTGTCACTCCTTATCGTCAAGATCTTTGCATTGTGTTGGCGTTGAGCTTCATTTGCAAAGTCAATGAAGGTTTGTTGGGTCTCACTCTTCCTCTTAAAGAAGTACACCCAAGTTTATCTTGAATAATCATCCACAATCACCAAGCAATACTTTCTACCCACAAGACTATCAAAGGATGGAGGCCCAAAGAGATCCAAGTGAAGGAGCTCCAAAGGCCTCTTTGAGTAAATGATAGTCATGGGAGGGTGGACCTTCTCATGTAACTTTCCTGCAATACAAGCACCGCAAACACGATCTTTGGCAAAACTAACATTTGTTAGTCCACGGACATGGTCCCCCTTGAGAAGACTTTGCAAAGATCTCATATTGACATGGGCTCAATGGCGATGCCAAAGCCATCCCACGTCAACTTTAGCCATTAGGCATGTCGTGGTCTTAGTGGGTCGCTCCGAAAAGTTAATCACATAAAGACCGTTCTCGACATGCCCAACAAAGGCTACTTTAAGAGTCTTGCTCCACAATAGGGCTACGGTATCAATATCAAAGAAGGTAGAAAAGCCCATGAGTACAAGTTGACGAACGGAAAGTAAATTGTATGCAAGGGACTCAACAAGCATGGCCTTCTCGATCATGAGATCAGGAGAAATGACAACCTTGCCAAGTCCCAATATCTTAGAGGACGAGGCATCACCTCACTCGACATTGGTGGGCATAGATGGAATCTTGTGCACGTCCACCACCAAGTCCTTGCTTCCGGTCATATGATTTGTGGCTCCACTATCGAGCAACCATGATCCCCCACCGGAAGCAAACACCTACAAGAGATCAATGCTTGGTTTTAGGTACCCATTTTGTAATGGGTCCTTTGATGTTAGTGACAAGGGTCTTAGGAACCCGAATAGACCATTCAATGTACTCATAAGGTGAACCAACAAATTTAGGATAAGCATGCCCATCACTAGCACGGCATAACACATAGGAAGGGTTAAAGTCGCCGACTTTGTTGGAAGGGGTGGCATTGCCCTTCTTGACGCCACCACCCTTCACATTGTTCTTCTTCTCCTTAGAAGCACCCTCTCCCTCTTTCACAAAAGTTTGCTTGAGAGGAGGAGGTCGTTTGGCCTTGTCATTCTTCTTCTTGTTCTTGGACTTGGGTGCGAACCCAATTCCCGCCTTGGCCACAACTTCCTTTTGATTGCTCAAAAGATCGTTGAGGTTCTTCTCACCTTGTATGCATGACACAAGGCCTTTCTCAAGTTGTTCCTTCAACTTTGAATTCTCCTCAACAAGATGCACATGCTCACAACAAGGGTTAGTAGCATTTGCATTATCAATTAAAACCATATAAGGAAACATGGCTTTCTCCTTGGTTAGCTTCACTTGGAGTTGATCATGAGACTCTTTAAGGCTAGCATGAGTACCCTTCAAGGACTTGTGAGCCTTGTCAAGTATATCAAACTCCTCCTTGAGTCTAGCAAGATCAACCCCAAGTTTGGCCTTCTCGGAATTTAGCACACGAGATACAACAAGAGCATGATCAAGATCTTTCCTCAATTTAGCATGGTCATAGTTGTGTGACTCCTCAAGAGCCAAACGATCACCGCACTCTTCCTCAAGCGCATTAGAGAGATCTGATATCTCATCGTCCTAGTCACGACTATGCCCCTCCATCTTAGAGATGGTTTCTACGTGAGCCACGATCATGTCATTGGCTTCACCAAGTTGTTCCAATAGAGCAACAAAGTGCTTCTTGGATTTACCCTTGAGCTTACCCATAAAAGACTCAAATTCATTTTCCTCCTCATTAGACCCCTCATTTTCATCAATGTGATCTGTCAAAAAAGGATTAGTAATGATGGTAGTTTTGATGTTGGGGGTTACCTTGTTGGTAGCTTTAGCCATGAGGAATTTGGCGGTGATGTTCTCATTGGATGAGTCGAAGAGAGACACCCGTGGAGTTGTCGCGATGGCAACGGAGGCCATGGAAAACTGACTCACCATCTTCATCATAATCATCATCGTCATCCTTATTGTACTCTTCTTGTGCCACCAACCCCTCGGGAGGAGTCTTCTTGGTGAAGTTGCTCTTGTTAGGGAAGGACTTGGCCTTGTATTTTCGGATGAGCTTCCCACCATTGTCTTCCCTCTTCTCATGTGGGCACTCCGCAACAAAGTGGCTCACATTTCCAAAATTATAGCAAGTCCTCACTCATTGCTTGCCCTTCTCGCCACTTGAGTTGTTCTTGTTGAAGTTGGGCCTCGTGTTCTTCTTGCTCCAAAATTGCCTTGAAGCGAGAGTCATGTGCTCATGATAAGCATATTTTGTATCTTCGGGATTACTCTCCTCTTCTTCCTCTTCATCCTCTTCTTCCACACTAAACTTGACCTTCAAGTCAAGGTTGGGCTTCTTTGCTCTTTGAGAACGCAGCACCGCATTGTCGGCGGTCTTGTCCAAGATCCTCATTGCCACAAACTCATCCAACACTTCACTTGAGGACAAGGTGTGGAAGTCCGGCCTTTGACGGATGACGTAGGACATGGCCTTGTGGTAAGGCATCATGGCCTTGAGGAACTTGCACTTGATCCAATTGTCATCCGTATCCTTGCTCCCATGATCTCGGAGAGAGACCGCGAGAGTGGTTAATCTCCGGTAAAGCTCACGAGGTTCTTCATCTTTGTTCATTGCAAACTCATCGGCTTCATCTTGCACCACTTCATGGTTGGAGCATTGAATGCTTGCGCTTCCCTTGTAAAGGGAAACAACATGGTGCCATGCTTCCTTGGCCACGGTGAAGGGTCGGAGATGTGCAATATCTTCGGATGGGATGCAAATTGCATCTTGGATGATGAAGAGAGCATTCTTGTTGAATTGATTATCTGTGGCTTCTCTAGGGGTGAAGTTGCTTGGGTCATGCGGATAGAAACCTTGCTCAATGATTCTCCAAAGATTAGTATTAACATGATTTAAATGACATTTAAAGCGATAGACCCAAGGGTCAAAATCCTCATTTTTCACAATCTTAGGAGGAGAACCGGCATGATTTAAATGAGTGCAGGGAATCGGTCCTCCATAAGTAAGTGGAGGTTCCACATGGGCAAAGATGACACTACCATTTCTACCACTAGATAAAGGAACTTTGTCACTAGTAGCTTCCCCCTTGTCGGAGTTAGCATCCGTCACCTTGTTAGCGGGATCACCCAATTTCATTGGTGCGGTGGAAAGTTTAAGGCCTTCTAAGAATTTGTTAAACATGCTTTCAACCTCGGTCGTCATGGAGGTTTTAATGTGTCCAAGGCCACATTGAACTCTTCACGAGAGACCGCGGTTCCCCCATCGGCCGTAGACGAGAATGGATTCACACCAGAGTGCTCCTCCCCACCGTCTATAATGTCAACCATACTATTCGGACAGCAAAGTCCTTAAATAAGAGATGAGGCTCTGATACCAATTGAAAGGATCGATATAGTTGACTAGAGGGGGGTGAATCGGCAACTAACAATTTTTAGCTTTTCTTTACCAATTTAAACTTTGCATCAAAGTAGGTTGTCTAGATATGTGACTAGGTGGGCAACCTATATGATGCAACAACAACAAGCACACAAGAAAGCAAGGAATACAACACAATAAGAGCTTGCACAAGTAAAGGTGAGAGATAACCAATAGCGGAGCCGGTGGAGATGAGGATGTGTTACCGAAGTTCCTTCCCTTTGAGGGGAAGTACGTCTCCGTTGGAGCGGTGTGGAGGCACAATGCTCCCCAAGAAGCCACTAGGGCCACCGTATTCTCCTCACGCCCTCACACAATGCGAGATGCCGTGATTCCACTATTGGTGCCTTTGAAGGTGGCGACCGAACCTTTACAAACCAGGTTGGGGCTATCTCCACAACTCAATTGGAGGCTCCCAACGATACCATGGAGGTTCGCCACAATGGAATATGGCTCCGAGGTGACCTCAACCGTCTAGGGTGCTCAAACACCCAAGAGTAACAAGATCCGCAAGGGATTAGTGAGGGGAATCAAATTTCTCTTGGTGGAAGTGTAGATCCGGGCCTTTGATACGTCTCCAACATATCTATAATTTATGAAGTATTCATGCTATTATATTATCTGTTTTGGATGTTTATGGGCTTTACTAAACACTTTTATATTATTTTTGGGACTAACCTATTAACCGGAGGCCCAGCCCAAATTGTTGTTTTCTTGCCTATTTCAGTGTTTCGAAGAAAAGGAATATCAAACGGAGTCCAAACGGAAAAAAAACCTTCGAGAGAGTTATTTTGGAACGGAAGAAATCCAGGAGACTTGGAGTAGACGTCAGGGAAGCTTCAAGGAAGCCACGAGGCAGGGAGGCGCGCCCTACCCCCTGGGTGCGCCCCCACCCTCGTGGGCCCCTCATGGCTCCCCTGACCGACTTCTTTTGACTATATGTCCATATACCCTAAAAACATTGGGGAGCACAATAGATCGGTAGTTCCCCTGCCGCGAGCCTCTATAGCCACCAAAAACCAATCGGGACCCTATTCCGGCACCCTGCCGGAGGGGGATCCCTCACCCGTGGCCATCTTCATCATCCCGGGGCTCTCCATGACGAGGAGGGAGTAGTTCACCCTCGGGGCTGAGGGTATGTACCAGTAGCTATGTGTTTGATCTCTCTCTCGTGTTCTTGAGGTGATACGATCTTGATGTATCGCGAGCTTTGCTATTATAGTAGGATCTTATGATGTTTCTCCCCCTCTACTCTCTTGTAATGGATTGAGTTTTCCCTTTGAAGTTATCTTATCAGATTGAGTCTTTAAGGATTTGAGAACACTTGATGTATGTCTTGCATGTGCTTATCTGTGGTGACAATGGGATATCACGTGATCCACTTGATGTATGTTTTGGTGATCAACTTCCGGGTTCAGTGACCTTGTGAGCTTATGCATAGGGGTTGGCACACGTTTTCGTCTTGACTCTCCGGTAGAAATTTTGGGGCGCTCTTTGAAGTTCTTTGTGTTGGTTGAATAGATGAATCTGAGATCGTGTGGTGCATATCGTATAATCATACCCACGGATACTTGAGGTGACATTGGGGTATCTAGGTGACATTAGGGTTTTAGTTGATTTGTGTCTTAAGGTGTTATTCTAGTACGAACTCTATGATAGATTAAACGGAAAGAATAGCTTCGTGTTATTTTACTACGGACTCTTGAATAGATCGATCAGAAAGGATAACTTTGAGGTGATTTCGTACCCTACAATAATCTCTTTGTTTGTTCTCCGCTATTAGGGACTTTGGAGTGACTCTTTGTTGCATGTTAAGGGATAGTTATATGATCCAATTATGTTATTATTGTTGAGAGAACTTGCACTAGTGAAAGTATGAACCCTAGGCCTTGTTTCCTAGCATTGCAATACTGTTTCGCTCACTTTTATCAATACTTACCTTGCTGTTTTTATATTTTCAGATTACAAAATCCTATATCTACCATCCATATTGCACTTGTATCACCATCTCTTCGCCGAACTAGTGCACCGATACAATTTACCATTGTATTGGGTGTGTTGGGGACACAAGAGACTCTTTGTTATTTGGTTGCAGGGTTGTTTGAGAGAGACCATCTTCAACCTACGCCTCCCACGGATTGATAAACCTTAGGTCATCCACTTGTGGGAAATTTGCTACTGTCCTACAAACCTCTGCACTTGGAGGCCCAACAACGTCTACAAGAAGAAGGTTGCATAGTAGACATCAAGCTCTTTTTTGGCGCCGTTGCCAGGAAGGTGAGTGCTTGAAGGTATATATTTAGATCTTGCAATCGAATATTTTTGTTTCTTGTTTTATCACTAGTTTATTTTATAAAATAAAACTACAAAAAATGGAATTAAGGGTGCCTCATATGCTTCATCTTTTTAATGTCTTTCGTGAAAATGATGGGAAGGAAAATTGTGCTCAATTGCTAGAAGAAGAATTACATAGAATGCTTGGCATAAAATATGTGAATGATGAGCATGCTTGCAATGTTGTTAGTATGAATTCTCTGAATACCCATGATGCTAATGATATGCAAAGCCACAAGCTTGGGTATGCTATGTTTGATGAAGATGATATGTTTAGTCCCCCAAGTTTGGATGAGCAAATTTATTATGATGAAAGCATGCCTCCTATTTATGATGATTATTGTGATGACACGTATGCTCTAAAGAATAAAGATAACCATGAAACTTGTCATCATGATTTTAATTTTCAATTGGATTATGCTTCACATGATAGTTATTTTGTTGAGTTTGCTCCCACTACTATTGATATGAATAAATTTGCTTATGTGGAGAGTAGTAAAAATTCTATGCTTGTAGATCATGAAAAGAATGCTTTATGTGATGGTTATATTGTTGAATTCATTCATGATGCTACTAAAAATTATTATGAGGGAGGAATATATGCTTGTAAGAATTGCCATAACATAAAGTTTCCTCTCTATATGCTTAAAGTTTTGAAGTTATGCTTGTTTTGCCTTCCTATGCTAGTTGATTATTGTTCCCATAAGTTGTTTGCTCACGAAATCCCTATGCATAGGAAGTGGGTTAGACTTAAATGTGCTAGTCGTATTCTTCATGATGCTCTCTTTATGTTTAAATTCTTATCTTTTATGTGAGCATCATTGAAATCATAATGCGTAGCTAGGGGCGTTAAACGTTAGCGCTTGTTGGGAGGCAACCCAATTTTTATTATTGTCCTTTGCTTTTTGCTCCTGTTTAGTAATAAATAAATCATCTAGCCTCTGGTTATATGTGGTTTTATGTTTTAATTAGTGTTTGTGACAAGTAAGACCTATAGGATCTTCTTGGATGATAATTATTTGATCTTGCTGAAAAAGACAGAAACTTTCTGCTCACAAAAACAATTGTTAAAAATCACCAGGAAGTGATAAAATACTGATTCTAATTGAAGTAGATCAATAATCAAATTATATATGTCGCCCTATTTTGGCAGATTTTTCTGAGTTCAAGAACTTTGCGTTTGATACAGATTACTACAGATTGTTCTGTTTTTGACAGATTCTGTTTTCTATGTGTTGTTTGGCTTATTTTGATGAATCTATGAGTAGTACCGGAGGGTATGAACCACAGAGAAGTTGGAATACAGTATATATTATACCAATATGAATTCATAATGAGTTCACAACAGTAACTAAGTGGTGATTTATTTTCTTATACTAACGGAGCTTACGAGTTTTCTGTCGAGTTTTGGGTTGTGAAGTTTTCAAGTTTTGGGTAATGATTCGATAGACTATGGAATAAGGAGTGGCAAGAGCCTAAGCTTGGGGATGCCCAAGGAACCCCAAGGTAATATTCAAGGATAACCAAGAGCCTAGGCTTGGGGATGCCCCGGATGGTATCCCCTCTTTCGTCTTCGTTCATCGGTAACTTTACTTGGAGCTATATTTTTATTCACCACATGATATGTGTTTTGCTTGGAGTGTCATTTTATTTTGTTAGTATTTGCTTGTTGTTATTTAGTATAATGTTCTGCATCTATAGTTTCAATAAAAATGTCAAGGCTAGCCTTTACCATGCTTATTTTGCAAGTATACATGTTGTTGTTTCAAAACAGAAAGTTTACCGCTGTTGCAAAAATTCCCTAGAAAAGCCAGAATATGATAAAATGTTGAAACTTTTTGAATATTGAGCTCTGATAAATTTTCTACAGTGTGGTAGAATTTCATAATGTTTGGAGTTAGGGAAGTATGATGAATCTTGCATTCTTTACATATTGTACTGTTTTGGTAGATTGCTGTTTTGTTTGCATATGTTTGCTTGTTTAATGATTCTATTTGAGGATAGGAGTATTAAATATGCAGAGGCATTTAGTATGCAATGTTTAATAATAATTTTAGTGATTTGTTACAGTAGAAAATTATAAGGTTTTTGCATTGGTTTATACTAACTTATCTCACGAGTTCTTGTTGAGTTTGGTGTAGATGAAGCTTTCGAGATTTAGGAAACCGTGATATGAGAGGAATTAAGGAGACACAAAAACTCAAGCTTGGGGATGCCCAACGCACCCCAAGATAATATCTCAAGAAGTCTCAAGCATCTAAGCTTGGGGATGCCCCGGTAGGCATCCCACCTTTCTTCTTCAACAATTATCGGTTAGTATCGGTTGAGCCTAAGTTTTTGCTTCTTCACATGATGAGTGTTATCCTTGAAATGTCGTTTTATTTTGTTTTGCTTGCTGTTTGAATAATATCCCAAGATCTGAAATTCTAAAATGAGAGAGAGTCTTCACATAGCTACATAATTATTTAACTACTCATTGATCTTCACTTATATCTTTTTGGAGTAGTTTGCCATTTACTCGTGTGCTTCACTTATATCCTATGAGTAAATGGTTGAATGTCATAAATCTGAAATTATATTTGTTTCATATGCCTTTCCCATGGGGAGTAATGCCTTCACATATAAGAAGTAGAGGTGGTAAATTTATTGAAGGTTAGCAAACATTGTATTGGTCACTTGAACAACTCATGAAAGAGTATTGAAGGAAGAGAGATTTCACACATAAATATACTATCTTGGACATCTTCTATGATTGTGAGCCCCATTAATTATTTTCAAACCTGAGAAAATTAGTTGAAGTTGGACAAGGAAGACAACATAATGAGTTATGCTTGGGTATATTTGTATAGAAGTTATATTGTTATGGATCCTCCAACATGTGGTGCTTGCTATTTAGAGTCCTTTGCTAGCCAAAATATCTGTACAAAGCGGGAATACAGCTTGTGCATACAAATTCCTTGAACCAAGTTTATGTAGGAGATACGCCCAAGAGGCAGTAATAACAGTTATTTTGTATCTCCAAAGTTTGTAATGAATGTTTAGCTTCCATGCTATAACTGCAATGATTCTCGAGTCTGCAATATCCACGAGGCTCGCAGGGAAACTCATGTGCATGTGTGGTATACTAAACGGTAAAATGTATTCCTAGTCTTGCCTCTAAGACTGGCTCATGTATTGCATGATGATCCTGTTCCTAATCATGGGCATGTCTATGCTGGCAATTCTGAGGGCGCGATGTTGGTAGAACACTTGTGTTGAATCGACCCAAATTGATGTTATGCTATGAGATTCTTTTCGTCACAAGTTTATGGTTAATAACACAGAGATAGTTAATGTTTGCATAATTCCTTAGACCATGAGAGTATCGAGTTCCTTCGTACTTGCTTCGTGAACTTTGGGAATTGTTAAACGCCATCCGTAACTGGGTGGCTATTACGGCGGCTTACGGGTTCACGGAAAAGTATGGCAAGTAACAAGATAGCTCAAGATTGGGATTTGCTCCTCCGATGATGGAGAGATATTCTCGGGCCCTCTCGGTGTTACGGTATCCATAATCGTCTGGCCAGACACCTTCTGATTTGATCACTGGGATGCCGGAACACGGAAACGAGAAAAGAGAATAGAACCGGTAATGAGGTAACTTGCATGGTGGACAAATTGTTCGTCCACGGGGATGCAATAAATCTCACCTTGGGTGATTGTGACATATCGTGAAGCAACGGGAATATCTCACTGCAACTGGAGGTTCACTCGAATATTTATTCGTGTGGGTATAGGGGTCAATATGGGTGTCCACGGCTCCGATGTTGATCATTGATCGGAAGGGGTTCTGGGTCATGTCTATACTTCACCGAACCTATAGGGTCACACGCTTAAGGGTCATCTATCTGTTAATACTAGACAGGGAGTCTGAGAGAAAATCACCGAAAAAGTTTCGGACACCGGAAAAGTTTCGGACAGCGGAAAAGTTTCGCAGAGAGAGGTCATCGGATGAGTTTCGATGAAACCGAAAAGTTGTTTCAGGATATACTATTAAGTCAAATTGGTTTCGGCACATGCATGATAATTCTTGGAGGGTGCCAGAATCATTCTGGAAACTTCTTGGAATTTTCCGGGATAAAAACAGGAAATGTTCTGGAGCTGCCGGGGCCACTTCAGATGCGTTTCGCAGATAAAAATCACTAAACCAGAATTGTTTCGGAACGCATTGAAAATTATTTTAGTGGGTACTGGAAATGTTCTAAGCCCACATAAATATTTTCAGTTTGAACGGACGCTGAAAAATGTCGTCGTGAATAGTGAAAATCAGCTTTATGGATATTTTCTGGAAAGCCACCTTTTAGGGCTTTTGTGAAAAGGCTTATAGAAGGGCTTGGGGGCCAAGGAAGCCCCTCATGGGGGGCCCCAAGGGTTCGGACGGCCAAACATGGTGGTGCTCCATGGAGCTCCACATGGCCTCCCATTTTGCCCATAACACCCTCATGCGTGACCTAATGCATGGGAGTTTTTGGTAATTTGTGGAGGCACCCTACCCCTTGGTTTTCCTATAAATAGGGGGTGAGGGGGCTGCCTAAAGATCATCCCTTGCTCTCATACACATGTCATGACTTGTCTAGCTTCTCTCTCCCTCCCAGCGAAATAGTTTCGTAGAGCCGAAAGGCTGTCTGGGTTCCGGCAGGAACTAGTTCTGGACGGTGAAGCCCTGCCGGATAGCTGACACCGTATGTGTGCAACCCCGTAGAGAGATTGTAGTTTCGATCTTTTACCCGAGGGGCTGTTAGAGTATCCTCCCGAAGGGCTGTCCGAGTTACCGTCCGAGTTTCGAGGATCCTCCCGAAGGGCTGTCCGAGTTACTGTCCGAGTTTCGAGGATCCTCCCGAAGGGCTGTCCGCGACATCGTCCGGGGGACTGTCCGACCGCCTCCCAAAGGGCTGTCAGAGAGGGAGTACATCCTCGCGGTTGGGAGGTTGTAAATCCTAGCTACGGGGCTCTGCACCGACGATCTCTACTGACTCTTCTTCCGCTGCGCTTCGAGTCGTTACGGATTAGATCAAACCTTGTATGCAGTCTCCATAGTGGTCATGGGCGTGCTCACTATACCGAAATTTTTGTTTTCAGTCGCGTTCCCCTACAGTGGCATCAAGAGCCGTGCTATGCGTAGATGCAGGTTTCGATCTAGAATACATGGAGATGTATGGGTATTGCATAAAATAATTAGGTAGTAGATGAGATCTATTGCTGAAAATTATTTACGCGGGTGACAGATGAAATCTGTTACCCGACGTTCTTGTTGCTTCCCTAGAATTTGCGTTTGCTCAATCTGGAGACAGCATGGTGGAATTTGACAAAGTTCTGGCAATCCGTGATCCTGATTGATCATGGAAGTGCTATGAGTTCTTTGGGTTCTGCCGTAGTCAAAAGAAAGATGAAATTCGCAGATGAAAGGGCATTGCAGATATGATCTACACGGGGGTCATGCGTATGACGAAGTTTAGTATGGGGCTCGAGATTTAATTATCTCGTGTTTAATACACCCCGAGATGTTAATCTAGCAACTTGAATAATCATACTTGATGATAAAATGTTGGTAGCTGCGGTTTATGTCAAAACCTTAGAAGCCACGTAAAATAAAATTTTGCATAAACTGATTAGAGGCGTCTAACTTGGTTTTGCAGGATGTGCATGTGATGTGGTATAGCAATGCTCATATTCAATTTGATTGTGTATGAGATGACTATATGATGTAATTAACATGAACTGCGTGTCATGATTCGACATGATGGCTGGAGCCATATGATTGCACTTTAATGACCTGCGTGTCAACCTTAAGTATGCATTTATTTTATCCAATACGGAGATAGCGATATTATCTGGTGCATCGACAAGGTGGTGGCAATCTTCGCGAAGGTGAACACCAACGCGAATGCCGAAGATGAAGAAATACCTAACTTCTCCGTCAGAAGAGGCTATACCATATCATGCTATTATGAATTGCCTGATATGTTTATCCCTCTTGATACACCCTTCTTGATTGCGTGGTAGTCGCTTTTATTAGGGTGATCTCTCAAAATTAAAATATCAAAGTAGTTAGGGTTCACCCAAGTGTAGCACCGTCTGAAATTCGTATCTTTTCGGGGTGCGCCATGTACACATGAGCACGAAAGAATCGAGAGGAATGAGGCGGGTGAGGTCAGACCTCGCAGCAAGATCACTTGGTTGTCTTTGACGTTCAAGCGGGAGAGTCCTGAGCTCGAAACACGCCCATCGAAAGATGAACAAGAATCACATAGAGATGTGATCGGAAAGTTGGCCTACCAATTGAAATTCGTGTCATCAGTGATGAACACGTCAATGGCATCGAATAGAAATATGAATCTTGAATCACCCTAAATCAATTATGAGAGATTTTGATTTGAGTGGGGGCGCACTTTAGAATAAAAATGTTTATTCACTAGTGCAAATTTCATTATAAACAAAGTCTAAATGAAACTTGTATTTTCCGTTGTAGATCAAATGGCTCGCAACACCGCGTTCAACTTAGGCCCAATGTTAGAGAAAGAGAAGTTAGCTACGACTGGAAACAACTATGCGGACTGGGTCCGTAACCTGAGGATTTTCCTCAGGAGCGCTAAGAAATTGTACGTGCTTGAAACTGCTCTTCCAGCTAAACCGGCGGCAGAGGCCCTGGAAGATGAGCAAAATGTCTGGGCCACTAAGGATGATGATCACAACTTAGTGCAGTGCCTCATGCTAGCTTGCATGAGTCTAGGGCTTCAAAAACGTTTTGAATTCCATAAACCCCGTGATATGATCTGGGAATTGGATGCTCTGTACAAGGAAACCGCAAAGTCTGAACGATTTGATATCATGAAGGCTTTGATTGAATGCAAGATGGCTGAGGGTAGTTCAGTTGGTGAACACGTGGTCAAAATGATTGGCTATTCTGAAAGGCTTAAAGCCCTAGAATTTCCACTTCCACCTGGCCATATGATGGACATGTTGCTTTCTTCACTCCCCCCGTCTTACGACGGTTTTGTCATAAATTACAACATGACAGGGATGGAGAAGACACCGGAAGAGGTGCTCGCCATGCTGAAAACTACAGAAGGAGGACTGCGGAAAAATCGCAAGCAAGTGTTGCTTGTGAATAATACCGCTAGTTTCAAAAAGAAAGGCAAGCCAAAGAAGGGCAAGGGCGCCGGTAAGACCGGCTCCCAAACTAACTCTAAGGGCGGAGCCAAGAATGAAACTGAGTGCTTCTACTGCAAGGGCACAAGACACTGGAAGAGAAACTGCAAGAAGTATCTGGAAGATACGAAGACCGGGAAAACCGGAAAAGGTATAATTGTTATACAAGTTAATGTCATTGACGTTTTGCTTGCTAGCAAAAATTCTAAGTCTTGGGTATTTGATACCGGATCGGTTGCTCACATTTGCAACTCGATACAGGGGCTTCAGAAGGTGCGCAAGCTGGGAAAGAATGAAGTCATGATGCGCGTCAGGAACGGTGCTGGGATCGCCGCTCAAGCCGTCGGCATTATGCCTCTACGTCTCCCTTCAGGATTTATCTTAGAACTAAGTAATTGTTATTTTGTTCCACTGTTGTGTAGAAACAATATCTCCGGATCATGTTTAGTACACGATGGGTATTCGTACAAGTCTGAGAACAATGGTTGTTCACTTTATTGTAAGGATATGTTTTATGGATTTGCACCCATTGTTGGGGGCCTTTTCATACTAAATCTTGAATGTGGAAATGATGTCTTTAACGTGAATGCTAAACGCCTTAAGAAGGCTAATACCACCACCACTTTAATGTGGCAATCGCTCGACTTGGCCACATCGAAAGAACGCATGCAAAACTCCATAAAGATGGAGTTTTACCATCCTTGATTTTGAGTCATTTGACACATGTGAAGCTTGCCTGATGGGGAAAATGACCAAGACGCCGTTCACGGGTCATCCTGAACGGGCGGGTGAATTATTGGAAATAATATATAGTGATGTATGTGGTCCAATGAACACAGGTGCACGGGGTGGGTATTTCTACTTCGTGACATTTACTGATGATTTGACTAGGTATGGCTATATCTACTTAATGAAGCATAAGTCGGAAACCTTTGAAAAGTTCAAAGAATTTCAGAATGAGGTAGAAAATCATCGTAACAAAAAGATTAAGTTTCTGCGGTCTGATCGCGGAGGCGAATATCTTAGTCATGAGTTTGGCCAACATCTGAGTGATCGTGGAATCGTTTCACAGCTTACGCCTCCCAGAACTCCACAAAGAAATGGAGTATCGGAACGATGTAACCGAACCTTGTTGGACATGGTAAGGTTGATGATGTCTCTTACAAATCTTCCGATATCTTTTTGGGGTCATGCACTGGAAACTGTTGCTCACACACTTAACAGAGCACCGTCTAGATCAGTTGAGATGACACCATACGAGTTATGGAATGGGAAGAAACCCGGTTTGTCACATCTCAGGATTTAGGGTTGTGAGGTATACGTAAAACGTTTACAACCTACCAAACTAGATCCCAGATCAGACAAACGTTACTTTGTAGGTTATCCCAAGGAAACAATTGGGTATTCCTTCTACCACCCGTCCGATAACTAAGTGTTTGTTGCCAGAAATGGACAATTTCTTGAGAAAGAGTTTCTCGCCAAAGAATTAAGTGGGAGGACAGTACAACTTGATGAAATTAGTGAATCTTCAGCAACAGTTGATATGGCTAAGGAACCGGAAGAAATTTCGCTAATTATCCCTGCAACTGAGCCGGAAGTTGTCGCATATGATGCGGAGACTTTGCATAATGTTGTAATCGAATCACAGCAGATCGTAGGGCTATCCAGCCACCTGAGTGGTTTCATAATGAAATCTTCATTCTTGAAGACGATGAACCTGCGCACTACAAGTAAGCGATGGCGGGGCCCAGCTCAAAGGAATGGCACAAGGCCATGAAATCCGAAATGGAATCCATGTACGAAAACCAAGTTTGGAACTTGGAAGAACTTCCTGAAGGCATAAAGCCGATTGGTTGTAAATGGATTTTCAAAAGAAAGACAGACGCGGATGGTAACATTACTATCCACAAAGCTAGACTTGTCGCGAAAGGGTTCACACAAGTTCCAAGAGTGGACTACGACGAGACTTTCTCGCCCGTAGCTATGCTTAGGTCTGTTCGGATATTACTAGCAATTGCTGCTTATTTCGATTATGAAATATGGAAGATGGATGTCAAAACGGCTTTCCTAAATGGAAACCTCAAAGAGGATGTATACATGATACAACCAGAAGGTTTTGTCGTTCATAAGGATGCTGGAAAGGTATGCAAACTTCAGAATTCCATTTATGGTCTGAAGCAAGCGTCAAGGAGCTGGAACATTCGTTTTGATGAAGTGGTCAAAGAATTTGGCTTCATCAGGAATGACGAAGAATCTTGTGTTTACAAGAAGTTTAGTGGGAGCGCAAAAGCATTTCTAATCTTGTATGTGGATGACATATTATTGATTGGAAATGACGTGAATTTTCTTAGCGAAATAAAAGACTCATTGAAGAAAAGTTTTTCAATGAAAGACTTAGGCGAAGCAGCATATGTATTAGGCATCAGAATCTATAGAGATATATCAAAACGCCTGATAGCGCTTAGCCAAAGCACATACATTGACAAGGTGTTGAAAAGGTTCAACATGGAGAACTCCAAGAAGGGCCTTCTCCCCATGTCACCTGGCACAGTGCTTTGCAAGAATCAGTGTCCTTAGACTCTCGATGAGCGAGTGCAAATGAATGATGTTCCATATGCCTCGACAGTTGGTTCTATTATGTATGCCATGCTATGTAAAATACCGGACGTTTCCTATGCGCTAAGTGTTAGCAGCCGGTACCAAAGTGATCCAGGATTGGAACACTGGGCCGCAGTCAAGGGTATTCTCAAGTACCTCAGAAGGACCAAGGATTTACTCCTTGTGTACGGAGGTGATGAAGAGCTCATTGTACATGGTTACACTGATGTAGGCTTCATGACTGACCCAGATGACTTCAAATGTCAATCAGGCTATGTTTTCATATTGAACGGTGGCGCAGTTGATTGGAAAAGTTCCAAACAAAAGACTGTGGTGGATTGTACGATGGAGGCGGAATATGTTGCTGCTTCAGAAGCCTCCAAGGAGGGGGTATGGATCAAGCAATTTCTTGAAGACCTTGGTGTGGTTCCTAGTGCCGAGGACCCGGTCGAGATCTATTGTGATAATAGTGGCGTCGTGGCTCAGGCAAGGGAGCCAAGTTCGCACCATAAGACAAGACATATTGAACGCAAATATAAACTCATTCGACATCATGTCGAAGCGGGTTTAGTGAAAGTACGCAAAGTTCACACGGATCTGAACGTGTCAGACTCGATGACAAAGCCTCTACCACGAGCAAAGCATGAGCAGCACCGGATAGCCATTGGTGTTAGGGAAGCCATGTAAATGGATTATGACTCTAGTGCAAATGGGAGTCTGTAGGAGATATGCCCTAGAGGCAGTAATAACAGTTATTTTGTATCTCCAAAGTTTGTAATGGATGTTTAGCTTCCATGCTATAACTGCAATGATTCTCGAGTCTGCAATATCCACGAGGCTCACAGGGAAACTCATGTGCATGTGTGGAATACTAAACGGTAAAATGTATTCCTAGTCTTGCCTCTAAGACTGGCTCATGTATTGCATGATGATCCTGTTTTCCTAATCATGGGCATGTCTATGCTGGCAATTCTGAGGGCGCGATGTTGGTAGAACACTTGTGTTGAATCGACCCAAATTGATGTTATGCTATGAGATTCTTTTCGTCACAAGTTTATGGTTAATAACACAGAGATAGTTAATGTTTGCATAATTCCTTAGACCATGAGAGTATCGAGTTCCTTCGTACTTGCTTCGTGAACTTTGGGGTTTGTTAAACATCATCCGTAACTAGGTGGCTATTACGGCGGCTTACGGGTTCACGGAAAAGTATGGCAAGTAACGAGATAGCTCAAGATTGGGATTTGCTCCTCCGACGATGGAGAGATATTCTCAGGCCCTCTCGGTGTTACGGTATCCATAATCGTCTGGCCAGACACCTTGTGATTTGATCACTGGGATGCCGGAACACGGAAACGGGAAAAGAGAACAGAACCGGTAACGAGGTAAATTGCATGGTGGACAAATTGTTCGTCCACGGGGATGCAATAAATCTCACCTCGGGTGTTTGTGACATATCGTGAAGCAACAGGAATAGCTCACTGCAACTGGAGGTTCACTCGAATATTTATTCGTGTGGGTATAGGGGTCAATATGGGTGTCCACGGCTCCGATGTTGATCATTGATCGGAAGGGGTTCCGGGTCATGTCTATACTTCACCGAACCTATAGGGTCACACGCTTAAGGGTCATCTATCTGCTGAATACTAGACAGGGAGTCTGAGAGAAAATCACGAAAAAGTTTCGGACACCGTAAAAGTTTCAGACAGCGGAAAAGTTCCGCAGAGAGAGGTCATCGGATGAGTTTCGATGAAACCGAAAAGTTGTTTCGGGATATACTATTAAGTCAAATTGGTTTCGGCACATGCCTGATAATTCTTGGAGGGTGCCAGAATCATTCTGGAAACTTCTTGGAATTTTCCGAGATAAAAATAGGAAATGTTCCGGAGCTGCCGGAGCCACTTCAGATGCGTTTCGCAGATGAAAATCACTAAACCGGAATTGTTTCGGAATGCATTGAAAATTATTTTAGTGGGTACTGGAAATGTTCTAAGCCCACATAAATATTTTCAGTTCGAACGGACGCTGAAAAATGTCGTCGTGAATAGTGAAAATCAGCTTTATGGATATTTTTTGGAAAGCCACCTTTTAGGGCTTTTGTGAAAAGGCTTCTAGAAGGGATTGGGGGCCAAGGAAGCCCCTCATGGGGGGGCCCAAGGGTTTGGACGGCTAAACATGGTGGTGCTCCATGGAGCTCCACATGGCCTCCCATTTTTCCCATAACACCCTCATGTGTGACCTAATGCATGGGAGTTTTTGGTAATTTGTGGAGGCACCCTACCCGTTGGTTTTCCTATAAATAGGGGGTGAGGGGGCTGCCCAAATATTATCCCTTTCTCTCATACACATGCCATGACTTGTCTGGCTTCTCTCTCCCTCCCTGCAAAATAGTTTCGTAGAGCCGAAAGGCTGTCTTGGTTCCGGCAGGAACTAGTTCTGGACGGCGAAGCCCTGCCGGATAGCTGACACCGTATGTGTGCAACCCCGTAGAGAGATTATAGTTTCAATCTTTTGCCTGAGGGGCTGTTCGAGTATCCTCCCGGAGGGCTGTCCGAGTTACCGTCCGAGTTTCGAGGATCCTCCCGAAGGGCTGTCCGAGTTACCGTCCGAGTTTTGAGGATCCTCCCGAATGGCTGTCCGCGACATCGTCCGGGGGACTGTCTGACTGCCTCCCGAAGGGCTGTCAGAGAGGGAGTACATCCTCGCGGTTGGGAGGTTGTAAATCCTAGCTGCGGAGATCTGCACCGACGATCTCCACCGACTCTTCTTCCGCTGCGCTTCGAGTCGGTACGGATCAGATCAAACCTTGTATGCAGTCTCCATAGTGGTCCTGGGTGTGCTCGCTATACCGAAATTTTTGTTTTCTATCACTTTCCCCTACAGTTTCTTCCATGAGTGTCTTCCATATCTACCTATATGCGGTATTTACCTACCGTTCCAAGTAAATTTGCATGTGCCAAACTCTAAACCTTTAAATAATAATCTATTTTGTATGCCCAAATCGCTCATGTAGCGACTAGGGGCTATCAGTATCTTCCATGCTAGGTGGGTTATTCTCACGATGAGTGGACTCCGCTCATCATTCATGAGAAAATGGCTGGTAACTGGGATGCCCAGTCCTATGATCAAAATATCAAAAACAAATTCACAAATAGTTTAAACAAACTCCCCCAAGATTGTTGATAGTTGGACGGCACCCGTTGTTTCGGATAAGCCATGGAGTGTGATTTTTAGTGGAGGGGGAGTAAAATCTTTACCTTTCTGTTTGGGAACCGCCTATAATGTATCTAGTATGGAAGATATTGGGAACTCTTGGTCGTTATGTTGACAATGAAAGCATACCTCTCAAAATTATTTTCATCTCTGTTTTAGCTTCGAGCTCTGGCACCTCTGCAAATCCCTGCTTCCCTCTGCGAAGGGCCTATCTTTTATTTTTATGCAAGACATCAGTAGTATTCCTTCTCATTCCAACCTACTTTTTAGTTGGCAAGCATCATGTGGTGGAGAAAGATCTAAGCATATATGGCCATTCAAATATATTTGATCATGAATTATTATTGTTGACAATTATCTATATGATAAATAAGTTGGGAGGCGAAACATTAAGCCCCTATCTTTCTCTGTGTTCGATGGATGCTATTTGTTCTAAAAATATGCTTTGAGTGGTAGCAATCATGGAAGACTATATGATAGTTGAGTATGTGGGATTTGCTAAATCAAAGCTCTTACATAGACCCTTCCTCAAAATAAGATGAATTGCAATTGTTTGTTGACTAAGAACATAGTTTGTTAGTTTTCAAGAAAGTTTATGGTCTATGCTTTAACATGTGAATAGCTTGTTACTTGATCATGAAAAGTTTTATGAGTTGAGCTACTGTTATGACATATAATGATGCTAGAAAAGGTGATTGAAATTATCATTGATCAAACTTGTGCACCTGCTAGCATTCACACTTCATAAATTATTTCTTTTATCATTTACCGCCGCCGCAAGCCTCTGTAGCCACCAAAAACCAATCGAGACCTTGTTCTGGCACCCTACCGGAGAGGGGGGGGGGGATCCCGCACCGGTGGCCATCTTCATCATCCCGGCACTCTCCATGATGAGGAGGGAGTAGTTCACCCTCGGGGCTGAGGGTATGTACCAGTAGCTATGTGTTTGATCTCTCTCTCTCGTGTTCTTGAGGTGAAACGATCTTGATGTATCGCGAGCTTTGCTATTATAGTTGGATCTTATGATTTTTCTCCCCCTCTACTCTCTTGTAATGGATTGATTTTTCCCTTTGAAGTTATCTTATCGGATTGAGTCTTTAAGGATTTGAGAACACTTGATGTATGTCTTGCATGTGCTTATCTGTGGTGACAATGGGATATCAAGTCATCCACTTGATGTATGTTTTGGTGATCAACTTGCGGGTTCAGTGACCTTATGAACTTATGCATAGGGGTTAGCACACGTTTTCGTCTTGACTCTTCGGTAAAAATTTTGGGGCGCTCTTTGAAGTTCTTTGTGTTGGTTGAATAGATGAATCTGAGATTGTGTGCTGCATATCGTATAATCATACCCACGGATACTTGAGGTGACATTGGAGTATCTAGGTGGCATTAGGGTTTTGGTTGATTTGTGTCTTAAGGTGTTATTCTAGTACGAACTCAACGATAGATCGAACGGAAAGAATAGCTTCGTGTTATTTTACGACGGACTCTTGAATAGATCGATCATAAAGGATAACTTTGAGGTGGTTTCGTACCCTACAATAATCTCTTTGTTTGTTCTCCGCTATTAGTGACTTTGGAGTGACTCTTTGTTGCATGTTGAGAGATAGTTATATGATCCAATTATGTTATTATTGTTGAGAGAACTTGCATAGTGAAAGTATGAACTCTAGGCCTTGTTTCCTAGCATTGCAATACCCTTTCGCTCACTTTTATCAATAGTTACCTTGCTGTTTTTATATTTTCAGATTACAAAAACCTATATCTACCATCCATATTGCACTTGTATCACCATCTCTTCGCCGAACTAGTGCACCTATACAATTTACCATTGTATTGGGTGTGTTGGGGACACAAGAGACTCTTTGTTATTTGGTTGCAGGGTTGTTTGAGAGAGACCATCTTCAACCTACGCCTCCCACGGATTGATAAACCTTAGGTCATCCACTTGAGGGAAATTTGCTACTCACCTACAAACCTCTGCACTTGGAGGCCCAACAACGTCTACAAAAACAAGGTTGCGTAGTAGACATCAGCCTTCTCAACCAATCCCCAAAGAATCAACAAGTTTGATTGGCTAGGGAGAGAGATCGGGCGAAAATGAGCTTGGAGCAACAATGGAGCTTGGGGGAAAAGAGGTAGGTCAACTTGGAGAAGATGACCTCCTTTTATAAGGGGGAAACAATCCAACTGTTACCCCCCATTCAGCCCCGCACAGAGCCGTACTACCGCTGGGGCAGCGGTACTACTGTTGGGGACAGCGGTACTACCGCTCCCCCTCGCGGTACTACCGTGCAGACTTAGGAAGGCCAAAGGCGGAGCAGGATCTGGACCCAGGGCAGTACTAGCCGCGGTGGTAGGGACGGTACTACCACTTACGAGCGGTACTACCGCCTCTACTGCCGCTGCCAGTGCCGCAAAATCCGACACGAGAGGCGACACCCTCGAGTCGAGGCGGTAAGAGCTCAGAATAGCAGCGATACTATGGCTGAGAGCCCCAGGCGGTACTACCGCTGTGGAGCGGTACTGCCACTTGTGGCTCTTGAGCGGTACTACCGCTGGGGTCTGCGGTACTACCGCTGGGACCAAATTTCACACCGGAAGAAACGAGGGATCCTCCATCGAAGTGGGAAGGCTCTGTGGGTGCAAAGGGGATGTGTACGTGTTGATTCCACCCTAGCCTTACCAATGCGGACCCCCTCTTGATAGTACGGTGACTCCTACAAGACAAGTCCACCAAAACTGAAACGAAAAAGCAACACTGTCTTCACTCAAAGCTCCAAAGGGAAGGAATCATCTCGTGCCAAAGGATGAATCTCTGAAATACTCAACGCACACGATTAGTCAGGAAAAGCGTTGTCATCAATCACCAGAACTACTTAGAGAGAGACATGCTTTAACAATTACTATATGGTTTATTTGGTGGAAGATTATATGTTCAGATCCAATATGCTATTTAATACCCCTCTGATCTTGAGCATGATTATCATTCATGAGTAGTTACTTTTGTTCTTGAGGTCACGGGAGAAATCATTTTGCAAATAATCTTGTGAACTTGATATGTGTTCGATATTTTGATAGTATGTATGTTGTGATTCCCTTAGTGGTGTCATGTGAACGTGGAATACATGACACTTCACCATATTTGGGCCTAAGGGAATGTATTGTGGAGTAGCAATTCGATGATGGGTTGCGAGAGTGACAAAAGCTTAAATCCCAGTTTATGCGTTATTCCATAAGGGACCGACTGGATCCAAAAGTTTAATGTTGTGGTTAGAATTTATTCTTAATACTTTTCTCGTAGTTGTGGATGCTTGCGGGAGGGTTAATCATGAGTAGGAGGTTTGTTCAGGTAAGAACAACACCTAAGCACCGGTCCACCCACATATCAAATTATCAAAGTACCGAACACGAATTAAACCAACATGGTGAAAGTGACTAGATGAAAATCCCGTGTACCCTCAAGAAAGCTTTGCTTATCATAAGAGACCGTTTTTGCCAGTCATGTGCCTCAAAAGGATTGGGCTATCTTGCTGCACTTTTGTTACTACCATCGTTACTTGCCCGTTACAAATTATCCTGCTATCAAACTACTCAATTACTTACAATTTCAGCACTTGCAGACATTACCTTACTGAAAACTACTTGTCATTCCTTCTGCTCCTCGTTGAGTTCGACACTCTTACTTATCGAAAGGAGCTACAATTGATCCCCTATACTTGTGGGTCATAAGGTACCCATGTCGTTACTGTATTCGCCGTGATGTGTGGTTTGTGAGCTGCACACATGCAGATTTGGCAGCCAATAAAATGCCCCCTCGCGTACCAACTGCCGGAACACGAAAAAACACGTCAAATGCCAGCCCGAGGCATTGCCACACCACCACTGGGTTCATGTCCTGAACCTTGGTCTCCTGTAGACACACCACACTCATGCCCGAGCTCGAAATTATGTTATTTATTGCATTTCATTTCGCCGGATTGTTCACACCGCGCACGTTCCACACCACCGTCACCTTGCTTGGGTCAGCCATAGGAAAGGCCTACCAGCACACCACCCTGGGCATACAACACTAAAGTGTTACACCCTCCGCCCCCTTCCTAGTGGTAGCACATCTGCCTGCCATCCAAAGAGGCCTACGATCTCCGCGATGTGCGACTGCTGTAGTGGTCTTGAGAACAACTGCAAGTATGCCTGCATGGCCTCATCGCCAATCATCTCGCCTTCTCGGGCGATGCCAAGCTGCATCATTAGGGTGCGCTACTGGGTCTTGATTGAGGCACCACTCGGTAAGCGTCCATTGATCCCGAGACTACGCCGAACAGTTGAGGGTGGAGTCCTCCTTCGTCGTTTGTTCCTGACCACCATGGGTCGCGATAGGACCGGCGTGATTTTCTTCTGTACTGCAATGGTAACCGCGCAATGGAGCAGTCAATCGATCGAGTCCCCGAGCCCTGATCTGTTGTGGACTCCGATCCCGAGAGAGTCACCTGGAAAGTGTCCAGCACATTGCACTGACCGCCTTCCACACTAGCTGGGCCCTATTCAGACCAACTGCTATCCCCACAATGGAGGGAATCAAAATGAGACCACGTCTGATTTGAATTTTGAAACAGCCTGTCTCCATCCGGTATCATCAACAATTGGTTGCTCTCTGAGCTGTGGCCAGGCGTGAGTTGCAGCCTTGCTTCGGTCGCTGCAGAATCATTTCTATCCTTGTCCTTATCACCAACCTCAAGGCGGTCCCCAGTCTCCATCCTTGTCGATCCGGTCTTGCCTCCAGCAAGGGTAGGTGTGGATAGGCCATGTGGCCTCATCTCCTCTGGAAGCATCGTAGCTATCTGATCCCCATCCGCCCTGGTCAAGAGCGAATTGGTGATCAGCAGCGGGACCTTTTCCCTTTCCACGTCAGCCACTTCCTGGGGCGGCACGCGATCCAGGGCCACCATGCGTGGGGCCTCTTCCCTTTCCACATCTGTCGTGGAATTGTCACGACAGATGTCCTTAGCGTCAGGACTTAGTCGCGAGGCCAACGCATCTATGTGGTAGCTTGAGAGGGGTTGAGCGAAATCGAGAGACGCAACACAAGACAGTGATTTAGACAGCTTCGGGCCCCGGGAAACATCATCCGGTAAAGACCCTACATGCTGTTTGAGGCTAGGTCTCATTATCATCTTGAGGGAGTCGCCGTAAACCGGCTCTCCTCTTTGTGTCTAGCCCTAAGATTGTTTCTTCTTGCCGTAGCTTGTCCCTCTTTTAGAGCCCTGCCCTCCTTATATATGTTGAAGGGGCGGTTACATGTGGAGTCCTATTAGGATTATGATTACTCTATTACAAGTGGAGTCCTAGTCTTGCTTCCTTCGAGGAGAATAGTCCTTACGCTTTCTCATAAACCGCCCACCATTAAACGTGAACCGCCTTCGGGCCTTGGGCCTTGTCATCCGTCTGTCAAAGGCGCCGGATCACCAAAGTGAGTCATAATGACCAGGTGGGTTGCTTGTAAACCGCCAGTCGTATGGTCGCCAGATGAATCGACAAGTGCCACCGGATCTCAAGAAACCGCCAAGTCCGCCAGGTTATACTTCCGCCGGTTTACGCCATGGGTATATCCTCGACATTAGCCCCAGCTTAATTTGGATTTGTCCATGTTAAACTGATCCGTGAAATAAACACAAGAACAAACTTGACAGATTATGCTCCGGTTAAGAATTCTTGTAAACCGCATCCGATCATCCTTGAATCCTTGTCATTTCCTCCTTCTAGAAAATCCGGTTTAATAGGCCAGCTTCATAATCAATTTCTTGACATTGGTTTCTCATAGAAAATATATTGTGAAGAATAACTCCTTTGATTCCGCTCCCAATGCTTAAAAACAATATTGGTCCTTGAAATACTCATCCGATCTTCACGGTTTAAGGATCGAGAACTTGCCGGTTTATCATTGCCAAGATCACCGGTTTATAAATATTGATAGCACCGGGTCATACTTGTAGTTAACATCCAGCTTGAAAATATACCTCTTATATGCCTATCACTTGTAGCCTCCAAGTCTTAAGAAGGTAGCATAGCAACAACTTGAGACTTGCTTAAATATCACAATCTTGAAGAAATCCAGGTTGTTCATCTCAATCACTAGTCAGAATTGAGTATTCCACATATGTATCCCCAAGTGCCGGGTTGTCATGCTTGCAGCAACTCGGGACTTGTAATTGTCCGATGCTCATAAAACTTCAACGAAAGTAGCCCCCAAGGGCCGGGTCATTATGCAATAATAAGGTGGACTTGATATATACTTGAATTGTTTGACAGAGCAATTGGTAGTTTCAAGGGCCGACTCATTATAATGTGATGAGTCGGGTCTTCAATAATATGAGCAAAAATTACTTTGCATTAGCCCCAAGTGTCATGGTGCATGCTTGCAGCGACATGAGACTTGCATATTTGATATAATCTCAACTTAAATAATGTAGCCCCCAAGTGTCGGGTCGTAAGCTCTGCAGCGACTCGACTATTCCTCCATTGTAGAATAAATCATACCCATTGATGAAATAATAGCCATTCTTGCTGAAGCGACTTTGAAAAACCTCAATCATAATATTGGTTATTGATAACCATAATAAAAATCTAGCCATGTTGGCTTATTCAAGACAATATAATCTGGTATGAAAAACCTTATTCATTCAATATCATAATGAAAATTCAGCCAAGTTTGGCTATTTGAATAATATAACCCAATGATTTATAAGCGCATGATTCCAATGGCGCAATCCCAATATGTACTGGCGACTTATAGTCCAAAGCCAAGCCGGATTAACAAACACCGGATAATTTCTCATCATATACTGGCGACTTATCGTCCTAAAGCCAGGCCGGTTTAATAAACACCGGATAATTTATCATCATGCCTTATTCAACCTGTCTCTGCATACAACAAGTTTAAAGTGTCCTGGCGGTTTACCGCCGGACGGGTCATAATGCCCAACATATAACCCAGGTTTATAACCAAGGCTGCACTTTAAGAATAATCAATGAAATATATCATACCTGTGACATTGAATCACATCATTGGTTTACCCACTTTTTGTAGTAAGGGTGATAACCCCAATCTTGAGTAATGATAACTCCTTTCATATCGTGCGGTTTATGATAAAACCGCACAAGGTTGTGATAAACACCGTTTAACCATATATATCTGGCGACTCAGTAGTCAAACCAGATCGGGCGGATAGTCTCCGGATTATGATTTGATCATGTAATCGACAATTTGTAATTGAAAGTCAAGCCGGGTTAATGAACACCGTTTACTCCATAATAAGATGGTAACATAAAATCAAACCGGCGATAGTCTCCGGATTAAGATTTGACCGTGTTCCGCCAGTTTGTAATTGACAATCGAACCGATTAACAATGTCGGTTTAAAAACGCAACAAAACCAAATAACGGTTATGAAAAATATGGAAGCAAAGGCAATGATAAGACCGTTTGCAAAAGAGGCTTTATCGAGCCGATCGATGGTGTTACCATGGTCGGACACCACCAAGCTCCCAATAAGGTGTAGCTATGGTTCAAGTCAGCCAGGTCCCCAACTGAAACCGTGGCATTATGCCGATCAAGTGGCGTGGCAATGGTTCGGGTTCACCAAGCCCCAAGTGACTCTATGGCCTTAGGCCGATCAAGAGGCGGATGGTTCAGACTTGACCATGTCCCTAAGTGATCTGGTGGCTTTCGCCTATCAAAAGGTGTTGCATTGGTTCGACACCACCAAGCCCCCAAGTGATATTGTGGCACTAGGTCGATCAAGAGGCGTGGCTATGGTTCGGATACGACCAAGCCCCCAAGTGACCAATAATATGATAAGCCAATAAGGCATGATACCCATGTTTGGACCGCGCATCATGGCAGCAAGTCCACTTTGGCACCCTTTAACTTTTTGCAAGAGATAAAACCTTCTTGAACCGGGATTTTGAACCGGACATTGAGAGCTTCAAAGCTTTGTGGGAGACATCTTTCCCTTGAACCGGATTTTAAACCGGAATCTTCATTTTCAGCCGGAAATTTTCTGACGGCCTTTAAACTCGAACTTGCGAGAAGCTAATTCCTTTTTGAACCGGACATTTTTTAAACCGGATTTTTAGAGCTTCAGAGCTTTGCAGGAGAACAAATTTCCCTTGAACCGGATTGTAACCCGGATATTTGAGAGCTTCAGTGAGACTGACTTCCCTTGAGCCGGATTTTAAACCAGAATCCTTTCTGATGACCCGGAACTTCTTCATTGAGCCGGGATTTTGTAACTGTCATATACTTTCTAAGCCGGAAATTTTCTGACGGCCTTTAAATTTTCATGAATATAAAAGTAGCCTCCGGGACCGGGTTATCCTTCCCTCCATCGTCCTGGTGTTCTTAAATTTGCTAAAAATGGCAAGATTTGCCGAGTCATGTCATCGTAGCCCCCGAGTCTCAAAGGTGACTCGAGGGGTTGGCTTGAAACTCTCATATTTGACTGTGATATGAACCGGCATAACTTGTATGTCATTGGTGTTGATAGCACGATGTGAATCCACAGAAGGTTGAGGTGACTGCGGCGGATTATAAATGATCTCGTATGAGCCGTGTCAGCAACTCGGCCAATGGTTCCTTCCAACTGGTGATTTGAAGTTAACCAAACTGTAGTGGCGGCGATTTGTGCGCCTGCCCATTGAGCCACCCACTGTAGACGGCGGTTGATAGTATATGATAAGTTGCCTTCATTTTGTTGAAAGAAAACCGGGCTACCCAAGCTGTCACTTGCTCATGCAGACAGGTGCGGCCTGGTATGTTGATGTAGACCAGGCCGCAATAAATGGACGGTAGAGACATCCACAGTATTAGAGGTGGCTTGGGCAGATGAACCGGCCACGGTGTTGTAAACCGGTTCGGACGGGCGAGTCAAACGCAGGCACGGTCCCGACAAGCTGATGTAAATCAGGCCGTAAGGGCGGCGTCTTGCACGCGCCCATTCACCGTGTAATGTGGCACGGACGAACACCGGGCAGGACGTTGCCAGCGCGTGCTTCGTACCCATGGTATAAACCACGTTTATAATGAATAATTGTCCTGCATACAATATTGTAGATCAAGGCAAAGATAAACGGCTCTTTTACAAAAACAATATGCACTAATAAAATATATTTTAGATGGATATCACCTGATGTGTTAGGCCAGAAATTATCCGCCATGGAGTTGATGATCACCACAGTGATGCTAAAATTAATCACGGCCGAGTCGGCCAGACGAACAGACGGATAGTCCGGCCGCGGTGTTGTAAACCGGTGCGACGAGCAAGTTGTCCTCCGTGCTGTAAACCGGCGCGGACGCATGAACCTGTGGCCAGGGCGGACGGGCGAGTCGTCCGTGGTGCTGTAAGGTGGTACGGACGGGCGAGTTGGCCGGCGCGTTGATGTAAACCGGAATACAGGGCGGCGGTTTGTGTTCCGATTTATCAGTGTGATATCCGCAGATGCTGGTGTAGAACAGCGCGCGCGCCGTCCGCAGTAGGGCATCACTTTTATAGTGAGCACTTGTCCTGTATAAAAAGATATAGGCCAGAGTAATTGTTCTCAAGTAATTTAATATGTACTGATAAGGTATATAAAAAGATAGCATCTGATTTTGTTTCCACCGGGTGAACGTGGACAATGTCTCAGCGAATGTCTTGACTGCACCCATAACCTCACGTGGAGTAATAGTGGCCGCGGCGGTTTACGCGTGGCGGTTCAGCGATGCACACAGTAACGAGGCCGGATCTGGTAGAACTTGCTCGCGTCAGGCTGACGACTCGGAGGGAGGGTAACCACAGAGTCCATGTCTTTTGCCGGATTATCCTGGTTTTTCGTCGGACGTAGCGATCGTAGCAAAGCTCATCATGCAGGTTTTACTTGGTCTTCATATCCATCCATGCATCCATCAAGCCTTGAAAGGCTTGCCTAAATAGCAGTTTTTTTAACATTGCATTGGCCGTGACTAACCACATTTAGCTTTGGCTGATGCTTGTACTAGACCTCCCGTGAAATATGTACTAGTAGTGCTTTTCTTATTCTCCTTTCCTTTCGGTCTTCGACTTCTGCAGATTGTCGTAGCAGCAGCAGCTCACAACTGCTGAAGCAGCAGTGGCGGTAAGGGAGGCAGGGCCGACTTGAGGCAGAAGTAAACCGGCGAGGCGAACCGAGCTCGGAGGCGGGTCGCGGCTGCGCGCAGCAGAAGCGGCGACTCGCGGAGATCAGCGCGCAGCTAATAGTGAACCGGCGCGGGGGCGGATCGGCGAGCTGGCAGGCGCGAGAAAACAAGCGCGGTCGACGGGGCAGCAGATTGGAGCGCCCGAGTGTGACGGACGACAGCGCCAGGCTATAACGCTCCATTGGCGACTTGACGAGGCGGAAGCGGCCGCAGCGTCGAGGGTAGTCCGGCAACAGCAGAGGCGCGGGGTAAAGTAAGGCGGTTCAATGGGGACTCCGGCGGTTTGACGCGGGTGACAGCTCTCCATTGCTGTGATTGAGACAACGGGGTCGGAGACGGCAGTTTGAAGACGGCAGCTCGTGGCCGTGGGGACGAGGCCGGCTTAGCGCAGGCGTCCCGGCTTATAATTGCAGCGATGGCGACTCGGACAGCCGCAGCGGCAGAGGTGCTTGGGAAACGGCGCGCAGAATTCGGCGGCTGAGGAGGTGGAGCAGCGAGGCCGAACGAGGCAAATCTGAATCGTGGCTGGCTCCGTTTCCGCGTCGTGGATATCCCCTTTTTGTTTTAGGCTGCCGTGCGTGGCACTAACATCTCGCATGATGGAATCCATCTAACTCCACGTAAGGGTGGTATTTCCCAGGCTTGAGCAAGGTAGCAGCAGTAGCTTTGTCTTTTCCTAGTAGTACTTTTGACTCACCTTAATACCTTGATGTGAACACCGCAGATCGCATCACGGGATTTTTCCTTTTTTACTATTTCAGCCGCCGGCGTCCATTGATCTTGTGTGCACTCTGTAACGAGGAATCAACTGCTCGATGTTGTAGAGTCTGCCTCGGTACTGTTGTAGTCCTACGAGTTATGTCATGTTGATTCGGATACGAACGACATCCAGTCGGTCTCGGCGAATCACTCACGCCTATGACTTTTCTTCTTCTCAAGAGTAGCCGTAACAAACACAAATCAACGACTTGTCGGTTGATCTGACACGTCTTCTTCAGAAATCCGTCCTTCTCAACGATTTGAAATCAGTCCAAACGATCGCAAGTCTGGCTGACCAAAGATATAACCCTAAATCTTTCTCGACATTAAATCCCACAGATCTAAAATCCAAACTGATGAACTTCAAGCTGATGCAAAGCCCTTCCAAACCGGCTTATTCGGACAATTGCAAACTTCTCGATCCCTGGAGAGATCCCTTCAAGAACTCAACACCACCGTGCGCCGGCCCCACGGTGGGCGCCAACTGTTGTGGAATTGTCACGGCAGATGTCCTTAGCGTCAGGACTTAGTCGCGAGGCCAACGCATCTATGTGGTAGCTTGAGAGGGGTTGAGCGAAATCGAGAGACGCAACACAAGACAGGGATTTAGACAGCTTCGGGCCCCGGGAAACATCATCCGGTAAAGACCCTACATGCTGTTTGAGGCTAGGTCTCATTATCATCTTGAGGGAGTCGCCGTAAACCGGCTCTCCTCTTTGTGTCTAGCCCTAAGATTGTTTCTTCTTGCCTGTAGCTTGTCCCTCTTTTGGGGAGCCCTGCCCCTCCTTATATATGTTGAAGGGGTGGGTTACGTGTGGAGTCCTATTAGGATTATGATTACTCTATTACAAGTGGAGTCCTAGTCTTGCTTCCTTCGTAGGAGAATAGTCCTTACGCTTTCCTCATAAACCGGCCCACCATTAAACGTGAACCGCCTTCGGGCCTTGGGCCTTGTCATCCGTCATCAAAGGCGCCGGATCACCAAAGTGAGTCATAATGACCAGGTGGGTTGCTTGTAAACCGCCAGTCGTATGGTCGCCAGTGAATCGACAAGTGCCAGCCGGATCTCAGTAAACCGCCAAGTCCGGCCGGGTTATACTTCCGGCCGGTTTACGCCGCGGGGTATATCCCCGACAACATCAGCCACTTCCTGGGGTGGCACGCGATCCGGGGCCACCATCCGCGGGGTGGCCAGCTCCCTCTCCTCCTCGCCAGCAACAGGGAGCGGTCCGCCGTCCTCCACGCCGGCAGTGACTGCAAGCACTGTTGCCTCCTCGCCCGTCGTATCCGTTGGCATTTCAATTGTCCGCGACGTCCATGGTGCCACCGATTGGGCAAGTCCACGACAACCCTCCTGTGACCTGACGCGTCTCCCCTCCTCGCCAACGGCCTTCGTCGCCGGCTGTCATCGTCCTGCACTCCCTTCGTGTACGTGAAACATCGCCGAGTGTGGCGTGCTCCGCCTGGCCCGTCCGGATCAACCATGGGTGGATCGAACTCATCATCATCGTCGCCTTCATCGACCGTGGTGTTCGTGTAAGAGAACCCAACGCCGGCAGGCTGCTCCAAGAAGAGCAGGTTTGCCTCTGCAATTGCACACATAGAAAATTGTAACTATCTTTACCGAAAAAGAAAATTGTAACTATCAAATTTTGACGGCATTGTAATAGAGCTGTTTGGTATACCTTTGTTCCATGCGTGGGGGTTGAGCCTTAGCCCAGGTGCTCCCTTCTGGATCAGCAAGGGGCCCAGCTCCTCCAATGCTCCGTATCCAAGCGACAAGCATCCAGGCCCTGTATGCATGCAAAGTATTACGAAGATGATAAATCCCGGACGTTCAGATTTTAAGCATGGCAGCATGAATATTTTTCATGTTAACTTTAGTTCACGCGTGCTTGGCAAATATGGCATTTTTCTAACAAAAAACAAAATAGGTCAAAGTTGCCATATCTTGACAACTAAAGTTGCCAACTCGCGTCAACTAAAGTTGCCATGAAAAAACGTTTGTGATGACATGCTTAAAATCCAATTGTGGTCCAAGTATTATGTCCTAAGTATGATTGGTACAAATGATTAATAGTAATATATGAGATCTTTCTCTTCTTTTGCGGATGAAATATATGAGATCTTTCGTGTTCATAGAATGTAATTGACTTTGTTCTAATAATTTTTTAAACAGATGTGCTGCTTATAATGGAAAAGACATATAATGCACTAATGCTCTTGCATGTCTTTGAAAAAAATGTAGAAATGGTAGAAATAAGATTTGGTGCGTACCTCCGTTGAGCCAGAGGACGAAGGGCTTCTTGCTAACGTCGTGGGTGGTCTCGAAGAACCAGTAGGATGCGTTTGGTTGAAGGTGTCGTATGAATGGGTTGGGACCGTTCAATTTTTTTGGGATCGAACCATTCAATCATGTGTTTGGCTGAATATAAGTGGTGAGCTAATTATTTAAGACGGACCATCAGTCATGCTCACATAGTCATGCATGTAAAGGGTGGCCATTTGATTCGACCGATTTGGTTGGGTGGAACGGTTCAGCATCTTCATGGCATATTCTCTTTTTTTGGTTCGAACCATTCATGTGCTTTATGACCAAACATGTTTATTTTTTAAATGATCCCAATCCATTCATGACCGCCCTTGCAACCAAACGCACCCGGAGAGTGCGGCCGTCCGTCTGGTTCACTGTCACGTACCCGGAGAAGTGCCGGAAGCCGAGCCCGGCAGCGCCTCCACCAGGTCGGCCTCCTGCCGGTCGAACACCTTCGCGAACCCGTCGTGATGGTGGTGCCTGGCCGCCGAACCGCCGAAACGGTCGGCGTCCTTGAGACCAAGGCGACCGCGAGGAAAAGGACGACCGTCGCCGCCCTCGACATGGTTACTCGATGGTACGTGGCCTTTTTGAACTAGTACCACGTACTCTGCACTACGGGTTCTTCCTCGAGGCGTTTGTCCCATGCGTATATAGCAGCAAGTTTTAAAACCATTCCAAATCGGTATCGAACGTGCTTCGGTAGGACGTGTGCTCTGTTTGGACGGAAATCAATATCTTTCGGAATTCGGAGGGAAAGAGATGGAAAAGGATATCAGTCTGTAGCTGTCTGTTGCGATACAAGATTGAATTGTTGGTAAGTCGTTAATCTGGTATCGGTTAGTACCGTATCGGGACATCAACCATTGCAACTATGGACATACGTATCTGGACTGATTAAAACGCGGCCAGGCTATTCTTTTCGTGGGAAACTGTCCGTCTATTCATTTTTAATCATGGTAGTACAACGAACACCAGAAATAATAAAAAATACATCCAGATTCATAGACCACCTAGCGACGACCACAAGCATTGAAGCGAGCCGAAGGCACGCCGCTGTCATCGCCCTTCCCTCGTCAGAGCCGGGCACAACTTTATTGTAGTAGACAGTCTGAAAGTTGTCGTGCTAAAGTCCCATATGACCAACGCTTCAGAACAGCAATCGTGCCATGAAGAGAATTTTAGATCTGAATGATCCAACCTGAAGACAAATAAACAAAGATAAACAAAGACCCGATCCGCTCAGATCCGAACGGATCCACTAAAGACAACCACAAAAAATGAATGCATAGAAATACATTTTAATATACACCTCGATGTTGTACACATACTTCGTACGTAGTGTCATGCTTGGTCTTGTTAGACTACGTGTTGGACCTGTTTGCTTCCTGTTTATCTTCTTCGTCCAGTTTCTTCATTCTTACGGGTGGACGAACTCTTCTTCCTTCTGCTCCTACACATCTTTCGGTTCTCTGATCTTAGACTTTCTGTTGGCTTCCATTTCCCACAAATTTTCTTCTTGTCCGCTTGATATACTGTAGTTATTGTTTGCACTACCCATCTGTGATGTTTTCGAGCAGGGTTTGATGGATTAAAGCTACAATTTGACAGGTAAATTAGCTTTTACTATTTTTTCTTGGTTATTCACCATGGCCTCTCAAATCTTTGTACCTACCATTTTTTTCCTTCCAAATTTGTGAAGTTCGGATTATCTGATGGAACCCTTCTTTATCGTATGTTCTGCCTCACTTCCGTGTGAGCGATTTGGATGTTAATGGCCTGCATTCGTCACATGATTCTCTACTGCCAACTAAGGAACATGACTTTCTTTTCAAAGGAACGCCATTGCCAGATCCACACATTTAAATTTATCAATCTGTTTCTTCGGAAGATATAGAAAAGATACCATTAGTAAATGTTTTGGGATACAATGATCAATATCCTAGGTGATTCTGAATTCTCTTGCTTTTCTAAAAATTTTTATTTCTTTATCATCAAGTTACGTTACCTGAAACTTGCTGGTACATAATTTATGTTTCCTGTTACTAACATAGTTCTGTATTGCAACTCTAAGAACATTATGCGCTCTACCCCTACTAATGATCTGTTGATGGTTGTTTCTTGTTTGTTATACGAATCCCGTGCCACTCGAATCTCCTTCATTCTCGACTTCCAGTCCTACTGTTACGACACTTTCAACTGATATACCTCTTTTAAATATCAATGAGTACAATAGATTGTCTGAACATTTTACTCGGTACACATTTCTTCCTCACTACATGTGTACAGTTCTTCATTTGTTAGTTGCTTTCATACCGCTTCTCCACTTTATTTCTCACTTCTTCTTTTCACTCACTTTTTAGATGACACCGAAGTCTTAATTATAGTGACGACTCCTTACAGTCGTTAAAATATCTACGTGCTAGAGCATTGTTGATGCATCTTCCTATTTGAGTCCATTCACACAACATTGTCTCCTCAACTTGGTCATACCAATAAGTACAACAAATTGACTGAACAATTCAACCAATATGCACTTTTTTGTCGGTTCATTCATACATTTGTTTGTTTCTTGCTCTACAGAGTTTATACGTATTCCTTGTTACCTAACAATTTTTTAGATGGCATAATGGTCTCAATTATACCAATGCCTCGTTAGGATACCTTGATATTCTGAGTTGTAACGCCCCGGATTCGATGCGCCAGGTGTCCGCCAGTTATTTGCCGTCCTTGCCATGTCATGTGCTTGCGTGTTGCACTTTGCCATGTCATCATCTGCATTTTATATCATGTCGTCATGTGCATCGCATTTGCATACGTGTTCTTCTCATGCATCCGAGCATTTTCCCCGTTGTCCGCTTTTGCAATCCGCACTCCTATGTCCTCCGGCGCCCCTTTTGTCTCTTGTTGTGAGGGTGTTAAACTTTCTCGAATGGCCCGAGGTTTGCCAAGCGGCCTTGGTATAGCACTGGTAGACCGTCTGTCAAGTTTCGTGCCATTTGGAGGTCGTTTGATACTCCAACGGTTAACCGGGTAACCGTAAAGCCCCCTTCTCTTTGCAGCCCAATACCCCTTTCAAAGTGGCCCAAAACCCAGCAAACTCCCCTCTATGCTCACGGTCGTTCAATCACGATCGTGTGGGCGAAAACCGCACCTCATTTGGACTCTCCTAGCTCCCTCTACCTATAAATATGTGCTCCTCGTCCAATTTCGCGGATGAATCCCCCAAACCCTAGATCTTTTCCTCTCTCGCCCGCCGGACATGTCCGTCCCGGACCGGACGAAGCTCAAGCCGCCGCCCCGCGCCTATCGCCGCCTGCCACGTGGCTCCGCCGCCCGCTCGCCTCCGCTGGCGCCCGCTGCCGGTCCATCCTCCGACGCCGCCGCTTCGCCGCCTGTTCCGACCAGCGCCTCCGCCATCATCCTCCGACCCGCCGCCGCCGCTCCGCCCTCGCCGCCAGACGCACCGCGGAGCTCGCCCGGCTCGCCGCGGCCTTCCCGCCTCGGCGCCCTCGCTGCCTCGATCCGCCGCGCCGCCATGACGCGCCGCCTCCGTCCGCCTCCACCGCTGCCTCGCCGATCGCCGCCACGGTCGCCGCCCGCGCCCGCCTGCTCGCCGCCGCGCGAGCTTCGGCGGATCGGGCGAGATCCGCCGGATCCGCCTGTCCCGCCCGGATTCGCCCGCCCCGCTGCCTCCTCCTCTCCGCGAAGCCCGCGAGAGCCTCGAAAACCGTGCCAGATCTGGATCCCGAAGGTTGACCTCGTTTTTTCGTCCAAGTCCTGTAATTTTGTTGGATAATGTTGCCCTGTTCATTGCATCATAACTTGCTGCATACTGCTCCGTTTCGTGTGTATAATATGTCAAATTTTTCGCCTCGACGAGTACTTCATTTCATTCCATTGCATCATGTTCATTTTAGTCCATCTTGATGCCCGAATCTTCGTTGCAAGAGTGCTATATGATGTTAACCTGCTGAAATTGTGATAACTTGATGATTTGTCATTTTTATTGCATTCGATGTGTGCATCCTATGAGGTTAATGTCTAAATGTGTTTTGAACTACATAATGCCATCTTTACAGGGGTGCTTGCCATGTATTTTTGTGAGTTGTGTAATGAGTGCATCAAGCTTGTTAAGTAGGATCCTTGCTGTTGCTGTTTTGCATGTCTGAATCTGCTATATCATGATGCTATGTTAACCTGCTTCTACAAGTCATTCTATGCATAATATGGAGATGTTCAGTAAGGATGTTTTGTTATACATGTCTTGCTCTATCCATCCATCCCATTTGTTGCAATTATAGTCTGTTGTAACTTGTTGTAATCTTGCTCTCAAATTTCTAAATAATGTTGCTGTCAGCCTGTTAACATTAAGTTCAATGTTGCCATGATTGTTGTTAGTGATCCATGCACTCTATGAACTTTCTCTTGCCATGCTTAGCTTCATAAACATGTCTTCTTACTGTGAGTTGCCTTGACATGCCATGTATTGCTCTGTGGTGAGTGGTTCAACCTCACCAACATGCCTACTTATTTTTGTTCCTGCCATGTATGAACCTGTCATATCATTTGCCATGTTTACATGGGTGCCATCATATTTTCTGTGCCCTTTTTGCTCATGGTCAGTAAAGGACTTTTGTTCTATGCAATTAGTAGATTCATTCCATGCCTTTGTTTGCCATGATAAGTTCCTGTAACATGTTGTTTGATAGCTCTAAACATTGCAACCTGATGTTAATTTCTGCTAAGTCTGAAACTGTTAGTATTTGCAATCTTGCCATGTCATTTTGAGCATTGTTCTAGTGATTTCTGGAGATAGCTAAGTGTTCATGTTTTGTCATGTTTTACCTGTACATCATGCCCATGCCTTTTGTTTTCACGTTGAGTTGCTGTAGCATATTATTTTGATGCTTGCAATATGCCTAGTTGCTGTTTTGGACAACTTGTCCTTTAAACTTGTATAGAGTGTATGTGTTGAACCGTTGCTCCGTTTTGAGTGTGCTCTATATGAAACTTGCTTAGAATTGCATGTAGTTTCATATTATCATGTTGCATCCTTGTTTTGAGGTGTTTGCTTGATGTTTGTATGCATTTTGCATCAATGCCATGTTTAACTTGTTTTGCTCATATCTTCTAGCCCGCAGCTCTGAATTAAATGAACTTTATATTTAACTTGACTAGAATTTCGTGTAGATCATCGTGGTGCATCTTAACTTGCTGTTTAACAACTTGAACATAAGGTTTATTCAGATCTGGACCAATTTCGAAATTTGCATATGAGGACTTACCGGAATTGTTATATGTTGTTCCCGGCCTCATTTAAACTTGCCTTGATGTGTTGTTCTTGTTTGCATCATCTCTTGCCATGAGTAGCCTCATCTAGCTTCGTCATGCATCATGATTGTTGTGCATCATGTCTTGTCTATGTGTGGTGTGTCTACTATGTTGTGTGCTTCTTCTCGATAGTTCCCGTTTCGTTGTGATCGTGAGGATTCGTTCGTCTACGCTTGGTTCGTCTTCGTGGCTTCACCTTCTTCATGGACTCGTTCTTCTTCCTAGCGGGATTTTAGGCAAGATGACCGTCACCTTGGATCTCATTACTATCATTGCTATGCTAGTTGCTTCGTTCTTTCGCTATGCTGCGCTACCTATCACTTGCTGCTCAAGCCTCCCAAATTGTCATGAACCTCTAACCTTTGTCACCCTTCCTAGCAAACCGTTGTTTGGCTATGTTACCGCTTTTGCTCAGCCCCTCTTATAGCGTTGCTAGTTGCAGGTGAAGATGAAGATTGCTCCATGTTGGATTATGTTTATGTTTATGTTGGGATATCACAATATCTCTTATATTATTAATGCATCTATATACTTGGTAAAGGGTGGAAGGCTCGGCCTTATGCCTGGTGTTTTGTTCCACTCTTGCCGCCCTAGTTTCCGTCATATCGGTATTATGTTCCCGGATTTTGCGTCCCTAACGCGGTTGGGTGATTTATGGACCCCTTGACAGTTCGCTTTGAATAAGACTCCTCCAAAGAAGGCCCAACCTTGGTTTTACCATTTGCCTCACCACCACCTATTTTCCTTGGGAGTAATTAACCCAAGGGTCATCTTTATTCAGCCCCCGGCCAATGCTTGTCTAAGTGTTGGTCCAAACCAGAGCCACTTGCGGTGCCGCCCTAGGCAACTTGGGGTATCGTCGGTTGCCTTACGTAGTGTTCATCCGTGTTGCCTCGAGACCGAGATATGTGCAGCTCCTATCGGGATTGTCGGCGATCGGGCGGTCTTGCTGGTCTTGTTTTATTATCGTCGAAATGTCTTGTAGCCGGATTCCGAGACTGATCGGGTCTTCCCGGGAGAAGGAATATCCTTCATTGATCGCGAGAGCTTATCATGGGCTGTTGGGACACCCGCAGGGTTTAAACTTTTGAAAGCCGTGCCCGCGGTTATGTGGCGATGGGAATTTGTTAATATCCGTTGTAGTAAACTTGAAGTAAACTCTTCTAAAATACACCAACCGTGTGCGTAACTCGTGAGTGTCTCTTTTCGGGTTGATCGAGAGGAGAACACGGTTTCGGGTTATGTCGACGTAAGTAGGAGTTCGTGATCACTTCTTGATCATTACTAGTTGACGATCGTTCCTCTGTTTCTCTTCTCGCCTCATTTGCGTATGTTAGCCACCATATATGCTTAGTCGCTGCTGCAACCTCACCACTTTACCCCTTCCTTTCCCATTAAGCTTTGCTAGTCTTGATACCCATGGTAATGGGATTGCTGAGTCCTCGTGGCTCACAGATTACTACACCAACAGTTGCAGGTACCAGTTGTGCGATGATCATGATGTGAGAGCGATGTTTACTTGTTTCAGAGTTCTTCTTCTGCTTCTTCTTCCATCAGGGGATAGGTTCCAGGTCGGCAGCCTCGGATAGCAGGGTGGATATTGTTTGAGTTCCTGTTTATGTTACATCCGTAGTCGGATGTTGTTCTTGTATGTTGTATTGTTGTATTCATGTGACTTTGTATGTATTGGATGTATCCCCGCTTTTATGTAATGTTGGTGTAATGATATCCACCTTGCAAAAGCGTCTTCAAGATGCGCTTCTGTCCTTGGTGGGACCTTCGAGTTCCTTTAGGATAGGGTCGCATCTTGGGCGTGACAAGTTGGTATCAGAGCCTCGACCGACCTTAGGAGCCCCCTTGATTGATTGTATAGTTTGGCCGTTGTTGAGTCTAGAAGAAAACTGATTTCGGAGTTTAGTTATATCGGAGAGTAGGAATTCTTTTTACTCCTCTGCCCCTTCGTCGCTCTGGTGAGGAATCTTGACGTAGGTGTTTTGAATTACTTCTCTTCCCCTTCAAATTTTTTTTAGGTTCACGCAGTTGGTTTTCCCATCGTTGGCTCTCAGCTCTTTTCATCCGGTGCTTTTCCCGTCAAGTTGACTCGAGCCTCTTCATCTTTGCCAAGTGCAATCCTCAGTTGTTTTCTTTTCCCACCCGCCCACCCTTTTCATCTCAGAGTCGGAGTCCGTAATCGAGTATCCATCCTACTCGTGCGAAGTCTTTGCCTTCTTTCCTCAATAATTTCAACCGGTGTTTTCTCTTCAAGATATTCGTCGGTTCCCCTTCCAAGTTGCCTTTGTTTTTCCCGCCCTCCCACCCTCTTCTTCCCGGAGTCTGAGTCTCTTTCGACCATCAATTTCATTCGTGTGGAGCCTCTTCAATCTTCCGTCAATTATCTCAACCGGTGAATTCTCGTCTCGTTCGTCACTCTCCATCTCTTTTTCTTCTCCGGTGGACGCAATTCAAGTTTTTCGGGTTGATCATATTTTTTTCCTCGGCTCAAATGTTTTCCCCTTGCTCGTTCGCCTCTCGCCAGTTTATCCTTCCGGAGTGCTCAAGTCATCTCAGGAGATTTGTCGGTGTTCCAATTAATTCGAGGCTGTCACCTCATTCAAATATTTCATTTGTTCCGGTGCATCATCTATCTGTTCAGCATCCCTTTTCCAACGGTGTTTTTCTCTTTAGTGGTCCCTAACCCACAGGTCTTTTCCCAGGATCTTACCTGACTCTTCTAATTATTCTGGAGCCATTCATAATTCTTTTTCGAGTTTGACGTAAGTATGGATTCCATCAGTCGTATGCCTTCTCTGAGTTCGTTTTCAAAGTCTTTTCAACTTTGGATCAACATTTCTAGTATTCATTGTCCCGGAGCATCTCTCTAATTCTTCAAGGTGTTTATCGTCGTCATTCCCAACATTCGAAGACCGAATAAGAATTTCTCTTAAATCTTGTCCGTTCTCCCGAAGATTTGCGGTGCTAGCTCGATGTTATCCTATCAAATTGTTTCCAGTCGCGCAATTCTTTTAAATCATCCGGAGTATTTCAGGGGTTGCTTCCCATTTCGATCATCCGGAGGTCATCTTTTCGGAATATTTCTTCGTTCTAAGTTTTCAAATCCGTTCTCCAATTATTCTACATCCGTGCCCCTTCGTTCGTCTCAATATCCTTCCGGGGCTTCGTTCAAGTATTCTTCAATCAGTTCACGATCTCTTCGTTCTCTTGTCGCTAAATTCCTCAAATATCTTCGTGCTTGCTCTAATTCTTACCGGCGTTTCATTCTCTTTTCTTCGCTCGCTTTCATTTTCACGGTGGTTCGTGGAAGATTCCTTTTCCGTTCTCATCACATAAATTCATTCGTTCTTTTCAACCCTACCGGTGGATCATGAAGACCTTCCCAAATTTGATGCTATATCCTCTCCCCGTAATCCTTTCCAACGAGAATAAGTTGTATGCAATCCATTGCTTCTCATCAATTTAATTGGTGGAGGATAAGCATAACGTAATTCTTATTCTTCTTTCATCAAGTTGTTTAATTCTTTTCTTCGGAGATTGTTCATGTTGAATAATTTCTCGGCTCTAAGTTGTTCATCTTTTCCTTTCTGGAGTTCCAAGTCTTCTCGCGGGTCTCGTCACGAAGCTCCATCGGGATCACTGCAAAGCTTTAATCTTATTCTTTCTTCCTTCATTCTATCTCATCATCCTTTTGTTACCGGAGTCCTTCACGGTGGCTCGTCATGATTTAATTCATTCTTCAAGAGTTCATCAAGTTTCATTCCATCTTCTTAAGCTCGTGTTCTATTCCTACATGTTTCAGCAGGAGTGCTGCCTAAATCCTTCCAGTCTTATTCGTTTTCTTATCTCGTTCTAACCGGAGTGGTTTCATAGTCTATCTGATTCCGTGAGTTTTCAGTTCTCGTCATTCTCGTCGTTTCTCTCTTCTTCCCGTGTGCTCTCGATTCTTTGCTTCTTCTCTTGAGTTCTTGTTTCAGCTCCTCCCTTTTCCCTTCCGTCTCGGTCCTAAGATCTCGGGACGAGATCTCTTGTTAGTGGAGGAGAGTTGTAACGCCCCGGATGCGATGCGCCAGGTGTCCGCCAGTTATTTGCCGTCCTTGCCATGTCATGTGCTTGCGTGTTGCACTTTGCCATGTCATCATCTACATTTTTTATCATGTCGTCATGTGCATCGCATTTGCATACGTGTTCTTCTCATGCATCCGGGCATTTTCCCCGTTGTCCGCTTTATCCAAGCACTCTCCTCCTCGGCGCTGCCCCTTTGTCTCTTGTTGTGAGTGAGTGTTAAACTTTTCGAATGGTTCGAGGTTTGCCAAGCGGCCTTGGTATAGCACCGTAGACCGCATGTCAAGTTTCGTGCCATTTGGAGGTCGTTGATACTCCAACGGTTAACCGGTAACCAGAAGCCCCTTCTCTTTGCAGCCCAACACCCTTTCAAAGTGGCCCAAAACCCAGCAAACTCCCCTCTATGCTCTCGGCCATTCAATCACGATCGTGTGGGCGAAAACCGCACCTCATTTGGACTCTCCTAGCTCCCTCTACCTATAAATATGTGCTCCTCGTCCAATTTCGCGGATGAATCCCCCAAACCCTAGATCTTTTCCTCTCTCGCCCGCCGGACATGTCCGTCCCGGACCGGACGAAGCTCGAGCCGCCGCCCCGCGCCTATCGCTGCCTGCCACGTGGCTCCGCCGCCCGCTTCGCCTCCGCCGGCTGCGCCGCCCAGTCCGTCCTCCGCCGCCGCCGCTTCGCCGCCTGTTCCGACCCGCCGCCGTCATCCTCGAACCCTCGCGCGGGCTCGCTGTCGCCGCCCGCAGCACTCGCTGAGCTCGCTGGCTCGCCGCCAGCCTTCCCGCCTCGCGCCCTCGCCTGCCCTCGATCCGCCGCCATGATCGCCGCCGCCTCTCCGCCTCCACCGCTGCGCCCGCCGCCTTGCCGCCTCGCCGCCGCCGCGCCCTGCCGCGTCTTTCCCGAGTTTCGGCGGATCGGCGAGATCCGCCGGATCCGCCTGCCCCGCCCGGATTCGCCTGCCTCGCCGTCTCCCTCCTCTCCGCGAAGCTTCTCCATGAGCCTCGAAACTGCGTGCGATCTGGATCCCGAAGGTTGACCTCGTTTTTTCGTCTAAGTCTTGTAATTTTGTTGCATAATGTTGCCCTGTTCATTGCATCATAACTTGCTGCATACTGCTCCGTTTCGTGTGTATAATATGTCAAATTGTTCGTCTCGACGAGTAGTTCATTTCATTCCATTGCATCATGTTCATTTTAGTCCATCTTGATGCCGGAATCTTCGTTGCAAGAGTGCTATATGATGTTAACCTGCAGAAACTATTATAACTTGATGATTTGTCATTTTTATTGCATTTGATGTGTGCATCCTATGAGGTTGATGTCTACATGTGTTTTGAACTACATAATGCCATCTTTACAGGGGTGCTTGCCATGTATTTTTGTGAGTTGTGTAGTGAGTGCATCAAGCTTGTTAAGTAGGATACTTGCTGTTGCTGTTTTGCATGTCTGAATCTGCTATATCATGATGCTATGTTAACCTGCTTCTACAAGTCATTCTACGCATAATATGGAGATGTTCACTAAGGATGTTTTGTTATACATGTCTTGCTCTATCCATCCATCCCATTTGTTGCAATTATAGTCTGCTGTAACTTGTTGTAATCTTGCTCTCAAATTTCTAAATAATGTTGCTGTCAGCCTGTTAACATTAAGTTCAATGTTGCCATGATTGTTGTTAGTGATCCATGCACTCTATGAACTTTCTCTTGCCATGCTTAGCTTCATAAACATGTCTTCTTACTGTGAGTTGCCTTGACATGCCATGTATTGCTCTGTGGTGAGTGGTTCAAGCTCACCAACATGCCTACTTATTGTTGTTCCTGCCATGTATGAACCTGTCATATCATTTGCCATGTTTACATGGGTTCTATCATATTTTCTGTACCCTTTTGGCTCATGGTCAGTAAAGGACTTTTGTTCTATGCAATTAGTAGATTCATTCCATGCCTTTGTTTGCCATGATAAGTTCCTGTAACATGTTGTTTGATAGCTCTAAACATTGCAACCTGGTGTTAATTTCTGCTAAGTCTGAAACTGTTAGTATTTGCAATCTTGCCATGTCATTTTGAGCATTTCTAGAGATTTCTGAAGATAGCTCAGTGTTCATGTTTTGTCATGTATTACCTGTACATCATGCCCATGCCTTTTGTTTTCATGTTGAGTTGTTGTAGCATATTGTTTTGATGCTTGCAATATGCCTAGTTGTTGTTTTGGACAGCTTGTCCTTTAAACTTGTATAGAGTGTATGTGTTGAACCGTTGCTCCGTTTTGAGTGTGCTCTATATGAAACTTGCTTAGAATTGCATGTAGTTTCATATTATCATGTTGCATCCTTGTTTTGAGGTGTTTGCTTGATGTTTGTATGCATTTTGCATCAATGCCATGTTTAACTTGTTTTGCTCATATCTTCTAGGCCGCAGCTCCGAATTAAATAAACTTTATATGTAACTTGACTAGAATTTCGTGTAGATCATCGTGGTGCATCTTAACTTGCTGTTTAACAACTTGAACATAAGGTTTATTCAGATCTGGACCAATTTCGAAATTTGCATATGAGGACTTACCGGAATTGTTATATGTTGTTCCCGGCCTCATTTAAACTTGCCTTGATGTGTTGTTCTTGTTTGCATCATCTCTTGCCATGAGTAGCCTCATCTAGCTTTGTCATGCATAATGCTTGTTGTGCATCATGTCTTGTCTATGTGTGGTGTGTTTACTATGTTGTGTGCTTCTTCTCGATAGTTCCTGCTTGCTATGATCGTGAGGATTTGTTCGCTCACGCTTGGTTCGTCTTCGTGGCTTCACCTTCTTCATGGACTCGTTCTTCTTCCTAGCGGGATTTCAGGCAAGATGACCGTCACCTTGGATCTCATTACTATCATTTCTATGCTAGTTGCTTCGTTCTTTCGCTATGCTGCGCTACCTATCACTTGCTGCTCAAGCCTCCCAAATTGCCATGAACCTCTAACCTTTGTCACCCTTCCTAGCAAACCGTTGTTTGGCTATGTTACCGCTTTTGCTCAGCCCCTCTTATAGCGTTGCTAGTTGCAGGTGAAGATGAAGATTGCTCCATGTTGGATTATGTTTATGTTTATGTTGGGATATCACAATATCTCTTATATTATTAATGCATCTATATACTTGGTAAAGGGTGGAAGGCTCGGCCTTATGCCTGGTGTTTTGTTCCACTCTTGCCGCCTCTAGTTTCCGCCATATCGGTATTATGTTCCCGGATTTTGCGCCCCTAACGCGTTGGGTGATTTGTAGGACCCCTTGACAGTTCGATTTGAATAAGACTCCTCCAAAGAAGGCCCAACCTTGGTTTTACCATTTGCCTCACCACCACCTATTTTCCCTTGGGAGTAATTAAACCAAGGGTCCTCTTTATTCAGCCCCCGGCCAATGCTTGTCTAAGTGTTGGTCCAAACCAGAGCCACTTTATGTGCCGCCCTAGGCAACTTGGGGTATCGTCGGTTGTCGCACGTAGTGTTCATCCTGTGTTGCCCTCGAGAACGAGATATGTGCAGCTCCTATCGGGATTGTCGCTAATCGGGCGGTCTTGCTGGTCTTGTTTTATTATCGTCGAAATGTCTTGTAGCCGGATTCCGAGACTGATCGGGTCTTCCCGGGAGAAGGAATATCCTTCGTTGATCGCGAGAGCTTATCATGGGCTTGTTGGGACACCCTGCAGGGTTTAAACTTTCAAAGCTGTGCCCGCGGTTATGTGGTAGATGGGAATTTGTTAATATCCGTTGTAGTAAACTTGAAGTAAACTCTTCTAAAATACACCAACCGTGTGCGTGAATCGCTGGTGTCTCTTTTCGGGTTGATCGAGAGGAGAACACGGTTTCGGGTTATGTCTTGACGTAAGTAGGAGTTCAGGATCACTTCTTGATCATTACTAGTTGACGACCGTTCCTTTGTTTGTCTTCTCGCTCTCATTTGCGTATGTTAGCCACCATATATGCTTAGTCGCTGCTGCAACCTCACCACTTTACCCCTTCCTTTCCCATTAAGCTTTGCTAGTCTTGATACCCATGGTAATGGGATTGCTGAGTCCTCGTGGCTCACAGATTACTACACCAACAGTTGCAGGTACCAGTTGTGCGATGATCATGACGTGAGAGCGATGTTTACTTGTTTCGGAGTTCTTCTTCTGCTTCTTCTTCGATCAGGGGATAGGTTCCAGGTCGGCAGCCTCGGATAGCAGGGTGGATATTGTTTGAGTTCATGTTTATGTTACATCCGTAGTCGGATGTTGTTCTTGTATGTTGTATTGTTGTATTCATGTGACTTTGTATGTATTGGATGTATCCCCGCTTTTATGTAATGTTGATGTAATGATATCCACCTTGCAAAAGCGTCTTCAAGATGCGCTTCTATCCTTGGTGGGACCTTCGAGTTCCTTTAGGATAGGGTCGCATCTTGGGCGTGACATGAGTGTGCACCGATATTCCTCATTTCTCTATGAACTCACCACTGCCACCTCAATCAGTTCACATTCATGCTTCAGATGATTCCACTATACATGACACTTTCTCTAATCCGCCGACGCAGTCACTTATGCTACAACGGTCATATTTGCACTACCACTATATATAGCCTTCTTTCACCCTGGGAGAAGGTTGACCATTCACTCTAATCTAACCATAGAACACATTTCACTCTCTCACACAACCTCATACACCAAATCCTAGATCCTGAAGGGATTTGAGAGAGTTATCAAGAAGTTGTCCAATCAAGTGATAGATCCACTCCTTCCCCTTCTCTTGACCAAAGGAATTAGTGATTTGTGCAAGTCTTGAGCTTTTCCCCACCGTTCTTGTTACTCTTGGAGGTTGGAGACTCCTAGGCGGTAGGAGTTCTTCGGAGAGGAATCGTTCATTGTGATTACCCCCGGAAAGTTTGTGAGGGTTTGGAGACCAGCCCAAGGTCTACCACTATTGATTGAGAATTGCCTTCGTGGTGATATCTTAAAGAGAGAATAGGGTGAGCCTTCCTGTCGTTGGTGTGCCTTTGTGGTAGCATCCACCTCTAGAAACGGTGACGTGGCTTCCCTCCAAGGAAGTGAACATCCGCAGACATCCTCGTCTCTTGGAGTTGCGGTTATTCCTAACCCTAGCTTCCTACTTGTGGTTTTGTGTGTGTTAGTCTTTACTTGAATTATATTGTGCTTTATCCATTTAATTGTTCAACTTGTTCACGTTGCTTAGCTCTTGTATCACCTTTGCAAAATTGTTAGGCTTGCTTTCATATTCCACATTATTGCCTAAAATTTCTAAGTAATAATTGAAATTTATAATTGTCCCTATTCACACCCCCTCTAGGTCATCTTGACCTTTCAATGAGTCTCTCAGACCCCTAGTCTTGGAACTTCGAGAAGAACGGTCTCTTCTCGGTATGGTCAGCCTACAAGATGTTGGTTGCGACGAAGCAAAGAAGGGAGGCATGGCTTAAAGGAACAGCGGGAACTTCCAGCACAACGCAAGATAAGAGTTCATGGAAATCCCCGTGGCCTGTTAGTGTACTCGGGAAGATAAGGAAGTTCCTTTGGAGGCTCGCGCGACACTCTCTTCCTACTGAGGATGTGAGGGAACATCGAAACATGTCTACTACAAGTTTATGGGGCCTCTATGGCTCCCCAGACAGCTGGAGGCACTCACTGTTGGACTCCTCTATCTCACAATGCATCTGGGCCTTGGCAGACGCAGTGTTGGCCGAACATCTGTGGGGAAAAAGTGAACCCAGCGCCAAACAATGGTTATTCTCGATGATAAGTTTGATATCACATGAAGCATTTGTGAAGCTTGTAGTGACCCTTTGGGCGACGTGGACGGAGAGAAGAAAGGCCGTTCATGAGAGCATCTTCCAGAGCCCCATGCGACACACTCATTTGTAAATCTGTATTTGTCAGATCTCCAAATAATTAAGGAGCAGCAGCAAGTTATGTCCAGCTTGGTTGTACACCAAGTGGCACCAACAGGCATCGCTCGGCCAAAGGCCCCACCAGCAGGATTCACTACAATCCACTTCAATGCTGGTGTCTCTATACGATACATAAGAGGGGCGACAGTTGTCGGTGTCAAAACCGGTGGATCTCGGGTAGGGGGTCCCGAACTATGCGTCTAAGGTCGATGGTAACAGGAGACTAGGGACATGATGTTTACCCAGGTTCGGGCCCTCTCTATGGAGGCAATACCCTACTTCCTGCTTGATTGATCTTGATGAATATGAGTATTACAAGAGTTGATCTACCACGAGATCGTAATGGCTAAACCCTAAAAGTCTAGCCTGTATGACTATGGTAATGAGTGTCTTTATCCGGACTAAGCCCTCCAGTTTATATAGACACCGGGGGGGTCTAGGGTTACATAAGGTCAGTTACAGAGAAAGGAAATCTTCATATTTGATCGCCAAGCTTGCCTTCCACGCCAAGGAGAGTCCCGTCCGGACACGGGTGAGAGTCTTCGGTCTTCGTATCTTCACAGCCCATCAGTCCGGACCATGGCTAACAGGTCGGGCGCCCGAGGACCCCTTAGTCCAGGTCTCCCTCAGTAGCCCCCAAACCAGGCTTCAATGACGAGGTGTCCAGCGCGCAGATTTTCTTCGGCATTGCAAGGCGGGTTCCTCCTCCGATGACTTCAAAGTGATGTATCCGGCCTTCCATTTAAAGTCATACCCCTCGGCTTCTGTGCGTCAATAGCTTCAGCTTCCACGTGTCGAGCAAATGCGAGAGGTCGGAGTATTTTTGCATATAACACCCTAGTCGCGAAAAAGAGCATCTATTTAAAGAGACTGGATCCCGGATCCATTTGGCACCACGCGGAAAAAATCCTCAGAGACTGCCAGAAAAGACCATCCCATCATGGCGAGCGCACCCAGCTCTTCCTCCCGTCCCTGCAGCCCAGAAAAAGGCGAGTGGGAGAGGTGCTCTGTATCCCATGGTTAGCTGGTGAAGCTGCAAACACAAGGATTTCTTCCCCCCGCAGATCTAGTCCCTGTTCAAGCAGGGTTGACCGTCTTCAATGGCGGGGCTCAGGCTAAAGGTTCCCCAATCCATCCGGGGGGAACGAGTGTGCTTTGTCCCTTATCTGCTAAGAGGTGTCAGATTTCCAGTTCATCCATTCCTCTGCGGGCTTCTAGAGTATTATGGCCTCCAACTACACAACTTTACTCCGGCCTCCATCCTGCATATCGCGGGCTATGTTACCCTTTGCGAGCTATTCCTGGGTTATGAGGCCCATTTTGAATTGTGGAGAAAGTTATTTTGTCTCATCCCACGCAACCACGAGGGATCAATATTTGAAGTGGGCGGAGCCGAAATATGGCGCATCGCCGAGGCTGGATACCTATCCGGCACACCAAAGAAGGCATCCGAAGAGTGGCCGTTTGAATGGTTCTATATTGAGGACGTCGTGCTTCCAGACCCAGTTCGGAGGGGTCTCCCCGATTTCGCAACAGTTCCTTTGAAGAAACGCCACAACTGGCGCCCCGGGAGTCTTGAGGAAGACGATAGCGCAGAAGTTCGTCAACTCAAGGGCAAGATAAAGACGCTCGCCCAGTCCGGATTATCAATAGCCGAGGTAATGGCGACTTCAACAGTGCGGGGGGTTCAGCCACTCCAATATCGAGGGCTTCCCATGTGTCACTACAGTGGGGAAGATGACGCCTCCCGCTGCGGCAGGAAACGTCTGGACACCCCTGCCGCTCTAGCCAAAATATTGGCCGAACTGTACAAAGGGGAGGAGGATGAGTTCCTTTATATCAAGCGCAGAGATGGATACTCTATGTACAATCCACCTAGTTGGGTAAGTCTTGACCCCTCTGCTCTGTTCTGCTTGCTCCCCTCCTCAAGTCATCTTTTAATGAATTTGTAATCCGCCTGTTTATTATAGCACTGGCGAAAGATCTCCGAGGGGCTTTACAGCCCCGCCCCTTAGCCAGAGGACCACAACTGGGACCTTGACCCTGGATTCGAGGAGGATCTGGATATATTCGTGACGCTCGTGGACGGGATGTTTTACCAGGCGAGCTACGACGGCACGAAAGTGGCCATCATCGCCGACTACCCTGGTCTTCTTCCCGCCTCGCATGTAAGTAATCAGGAGACATTTTCCCCGAAGGGGTTTCCTCGTTCCGCCTCACCCATCGCACTGTATCGTGCTCCAAAGGGGAGGCATTCGACGTGCCGCGTTACCCTAGGAGCGATGCCGAAGAGAGCGGCTCCTACACCGGGCAAGCCTTCGAAGAGGAAGGCAAACGAAGACACGGTCGAGACCTCATCGAAGAGGTATGGGTTTGTAAATATGTCTTCAGCGGTTGCATCCAACTGAGACTTGCGTGTTCGTCCTGTACCAGGAAAAGAGTTCGCCGGACAGTGTCCAGGGATCCGGCCGGATATACTCCCGACAACCGGGATCCGGCCCCAGCCGAAGAGAGAAGGGCCAATATAGGAGTGGCGCCGGATGCTACCTCTTGAGCACTGCGTTGGATTTCCTTGAAGAGGAAAGGGTGATGCAGCACAGTAGCGTAAGTATTTCCCTCAGTTTTTGAGAACCAAGGTATCAATCCAGTAGGAGGCTATGCGCGAGCCCTCGCACCTGCACAATACAAATAACTCCTCGCAACCAACGCGATAAGGGGTTGTCAATCCCTTCACAGTTACTTACGAGAGTGAGATCTGATAGATATGATAGGATAATATTTTTGGTATTTTTTTGATAAAGATGCAAAGTAAAAGCAAAGGAAATAACTAAGTATTGATAGATTAATATGATGAAGATAGACCCGGGGGGCGTAGGTTTCACTAGTGGCTTCTCTCATGAGCATAAGTATTTTACGTGGGTGAACGAATTACTGTTGAGAAATTGACAGAATTGAGCATAGTTATGAGAATATCTAGGTATGATCATGTATATAGGCATCACGTCCGAGACAAGTAGACCAACTCCTGCCTGCATCTACTACTATTACTCCACTCATCGACCGCTATCCAGCATGCATCTAGAGTATTAAGTTCGTGAAAACAGAGTAACGCCTTAAGCAAGATGACATGATAATATGATAAAAACCCCATCTTGTTATCCTCGATGGCAACAATACAATACGCGCCTTGCTGCCCCTACTGTCACTGGGAAAGGACACCGCAAGATTGGACCCAAAGCTAAGCACTTCTCCCATCGCAAGAGAAACCAATCTAGTAGGCCAAACCAAACTGATAATTCGAAGAGACTTGCAAAGATAACCAATCATACATAAAAGAATTCAGAGAAGATTCAAATATTGTTCATAGATAATCTTGATCATAAACCCACAATTCATCGGTCTCAACAAAAACACCGCAAAAAGAAGATTACATCGAATAGATCTCCACGAGAGAGGGGGAGAACATTGTATTGAGATCCAAAAAGAGAGAAGAAGCCATCTAGCTACTAACTATGGACCCGAAGGTCTGAGGTAAACTACTTACACTTCATCGGAGAGGCTATGGTGTTGATGTAGAAGCCCTCCGTGATGGGTGCCCTCCATGAGCTCTGCACAGGCCCGAGATGGGATATCGTGGGCATGTAAGGTTGCGGCGGTGGAATTAGGTTTTGGCTCAGAATCGGTCGCTTGGGGGTACGAGGTATATATAGGAGGAAGGAGTACGTCGGTGGAGCAATAGGGGCCCACGAGGTGGAGGGCGCGCCTGGGGTGTGGGCGCCTCCTACCTCGTGGCTTCCCTTGTTTCTTGACATAGGGTCCAGTCTCCGGATCATGTTCGTGAGAAAATCACGTTCCCAAGGTTTCATTCCGTTTGGACTCCGTTTGATATTCCTTTTCTTCGAAACTCTGAAATAGGCAAAAAACAACAATTCTGGGCTGGGCCTCCTGTTAATAGGTTAGTCCCAAAAATAATATAAAAGTAGATAGTAAAGCCCAATAATATCCAAAACAGTAGATAATATAGCATGGAGCAATCAAAAATTATAGATACGTTGGAGACGTATCAAACACCCCCAAGCTTAATTCCTGCTCGTCCTCGAGTAGGTAAATGATAAAAAAAGATAATTTTTGATGCGGAGTGCTACTTGGCATAATTTCATTGTAATTCTTCTTAATTGTGGTATGAATATTCAGATCCGAAAGATTCAAGACAAAAGTTCATATTGACATAAAAATGATAAAATTCAAGCATACCAACTAAGCAATTATGTCTTGTCAAAATAACATGGCAAAAGATAGTTCATCCCTACAAAATCATATAGTTTAGTCATGCTCCATTTTTGTCACACAAGAATGCTCTCAACATGCACAACCCCGATGACAAGCCAAGCAATTGTTTCATACTTTAGTAATCTCAAACCTATAAACTTTCACGCAATATATGAGCGCGAGCCATGGACATAGCACTATGGGTGGAATAGAATATGATGATGGGGGTTATGTGGAGAAGACAAAAAAGGAGAAAGTCTTACACCAACGAGGCTAATCAATGAGCTATGGAGATGCCCATTGATTGATGTTGATGGAAGGAGTAGGGATTGCCATGCAACGGATGCACTAGAGCTATAAATGTATGAAAGCTCAAAAAAAGAAACTAAGTGGGTGTGCATCCAACTTGCTTGCTCATGAAGACCTAGGGCACTTGAGGAGGCCCATTGTTGGAATATACAAGCCAAGTTCTATAATGAAAGATTCCCACTAGTATATGAAAGTGATAAAACAAGAGACTCTCTATCATGAAGATTATGGTGCTACTTTGAAGCACAAGTGTGGCAAAGGATAGTAGCATTGTCCCTTCTCTCTTTTTCTCTCTTTTTTTTGGGCCTTCTCTTTTTTATGGCCTTTCTCTTTTTTTATTCCTCACTTGGGACAATGCTCTAGAAAATGATGATCATCACACTTCTATTTATTTACAACTCAATGATTACAACTCGATACTAGAACAAAGTATGACTCTATATGAATGCCTCCGGCGATGTACCGGGATATGCAATGAACCAAGAGTGACATGTATGAAAGAATTATGAATGGTGGCTTTGCCACAAATACTATGTCAACTACATGATCATGCTAGCAATATGACAATGATGAATATGTCATGATGAACGGAATGGTGGAAAGTTGCATGGCAATATATCTCGGAATGGCTATTGAAATGCCATAATAGGTAGGTATGGTGGCTGTTTTGAGGAAGATACAAGGAGATTTATGTGTGAAAGAGCGATCATATCACGGGTTTGATGCACCGTGAAGTTTGCACCAATTCTCAATGTGAGAAAGGGCAATGCACAGTACCGAAGAGGCTAGCAATGATGTAAGGGTGAGAGTGCGTATAATCCATGGACTCAACATTAGTCATAAAGAACTCACATACTTATTGCAAAAATCTACAAGTCATCAAAAACCAAGCATTACGTGCATGCTCCTAGGGGGATAGATTGGTAGGAAAATACCATCGCTCGTCCCCGACCGCCACTCATAAGGAGGACAATCCAAGAACACCTCATGTTTCAAATTTGTTACATAACGTTTACCATACGTGCATGCTACGGGACTTGCAAACTTCAACACAAGAATTTCTCAAATTCACAACTACTCAACTAGCACGACTTTGATATTATTACCTCCATATCTCAAAACAATCATTAAGCATCAAACTTCTCTTAGTATTCAAAACACTCATAAGAAAGTTTTTACTATTCTTGCATACCTAGCATATTAAGATTATTTAAGCAAATTACCATGCTATTTAAGACTCTCAAAATAATCTAAGTGAAGCATGAGAGATCAATAGTTTTGTCACAACCCCAGTTCAGGCCTTGCTTGTCTTTGCTTTAGCTTCCATGCATCATGTTTAAATTCAAATGAAACTTGAATTGAGGAGTTTTCAAAAGCCTCAGAAAACCTCTAAAAATAACCAACATTTAAATCTCATCAAATGAGTCCAAGAAAATGTTCCTGTTATTCTGTAAAAATATTGGCATGAGGTAAAATGCAAACCAATTTTTTTTGGAGTGACTGAAACATTTATTTTGGGCCTTTGAATTAATTCAATAACTATTTGCATTGGATATATATTTGATATATAAATAATATATGTCCAATAATTCTGGAACATTTTATGTGGTTTGGTATATTTTAGTTCTAGCCACATAACTATTTTCAGGATTTTATAAAATGGTTTAGTATTTTTACTAAACTAAAACAAAACAAAACAAAATAGAAAAGCAGAAATAGGAAAAACAGGAGAGCAGGAAATCTTACCTGGCCTCACCTGTCTAGCTCACCCACCGGCCCAGTTACCTGGTCTAGCCCACCAGTGCCGCCACCGTCTTCTCCATCAAGGCCAGAGGACGCAAGGCAGTTCGCCACAAGACGCCGCCAAGCCGCCATGCAAAGAGCTGTCTGGCTGCTCCCCGAGACACGTCGACGTCGCGGATGACCCCACCGCTATGGCCCAGATCGAACCATCTCCCTCGCCGCTTTCCCTCGCCTTCGCTTTCTCGCCATGGCGAAGCCACCGCAAGGCTGCGCCGACGAGCACCAAGACGGCCAGAGCCACCCACTCGCTTCTCTCCGCGCCCCGAGCTCCGCCACGACCCTGCGGAGCTACACACCGACGACGCGACCGCAGGAGCCCTGCAATGTCATCCCCGCCGTCCTCATCGCCGCTTCTACGGCGATCTCCACCGTCCGATTCGGCGGCCCGAGCTTCCCGACCTCGCTGTCGCCTCGCTAGCCCCGCCGTGAGCTCTCCTACGCTTCTCTCTCTCTCGTGGTTCTTCCTCGCTGTAATAATCGGTTAGCCATCAGGCCGAGCGCCGCCGCCCACCATGGACGCCGGCATGGCGCTGTCGCGGTTCTTGCGCTGCACTCCACGAGCCTAGCGAGCTCCTAGCTGCCCTGTGACTCGCTTATCCCTCGCTTGGTTTTCCACACCCGCAGCCCCCGCACCGCCGAAGCCGAGCTCCGCCGCCGCCGCAGCTCGCTTCTTCGGCGAACGCCGCCACCTCCGCACCTCCCGCTGGTCTCCCAGACAAGACGGCACGGGCTACCTTGTGGTGCCCCGACGCGCCGATCCGCGCCCCGGCGAGGTCCGAGCGAACTCCGCTGCGGTTCGAGGTCACTGCCGGCGACGCCCGGCGATCACAACGTGGCCATCTAGTTAGCGCTAATCCCACCACTTAACCCCTGACCCACTTACATATGGGACCCACGCCTTAATCAACCACAGTTAGTTTCCTGTTTAGTCTTAACTAATCACAGTGGCCCCACACGTCAGCTTTGACCAAGCTGACGTGGACTTTGACTCGGCCCACTTGTATGTGACACTAACCAGCCCCGAGTCACTGACCAATGGGCCCCACTGGTCAGTTTGACCTGGACCGCCCCGTTGACCTGCTGAGGTCAGCATGACGTAATGCTGACGCAGTTAACAATTTTCTGGATTTAAAATAATTCAGAAAATTCCAGAAAATGCCCAAAACTTCTAAAATTCATAGGAATTCAACCCTAACTCCAAATAAAACAAATTATATATGAAAAATTATCAGAAAAATTCAAGGAATCCATCTGTACCATTTTCATGCATGGTGGAACAACTTATAGTTGCTGAATAGGGCAAATCATATGTTTGGCATTTGAAAAATCACATATGAAGTTTGAATTTGAACCTTTGGTTCAAACCAACTTCATTTAACTTTGTTGTTAGTTGCATTAGCTCAAAACACCAGCATGTTGCCATGTCATGATCATGCATCATATTGTGCATTGCATTGATTGTGTTCTTCCTTGTTTGCCGGTGTTTGTCCCTCTCGATGACGTGGTTCTCGGCGATGAGTTCGATGACATCGATGAAGAACTATATTATCTTCGAAGTGCCCGCAAGCAAAACCCCTTGTTCATTCCGATACAATCCCACTCTCTCGCCTCCTGCTCTTTTTATTGCATTAGGACAACAACGATTCATCTGTTACTTGCTGCGGTAGCTGAACCCCTTTATCCTCTCGTGATGACCTGTCATTCCACAAGAATAGATGAAACCCACTAGCATGAGTAGGAGTTGTTTGAGCCCTCACAGCCTACTCATTCATGCTTGTTTGTCATGCCTGCTATCGCTTAGAGTTGAGTCTGGTCTGATTCATCGGGAATGAATTGGAATGGTGTGTGAACATGTCCCACTGTTGAGAGCTAAGTGTGTGAACACGATTTGGTAAAGGTAGCGGTGAGAGGCCATGTAGGAGTACATGGTGGGTTGTCTCATTGCAGCCGCCCTCAGAACTGAGTTCTGTGTTTGTGATCCATGAAACAGTTATTACCACGCATTGGGCCCAAACCAATGGACCCTCTCGGCTTCTTAACCACCCTTGTTCTCTGTCCAGAGTTGCAACTAGTTTCGTGTTTGTAGGATATGTGTTGGAGGCCGTATGTAGCACCGACCCTAGGGTGGGCTATGATGCGTAGATACACCGTGGGGTGTGCAAAATCAATGCCTGCTTGGTATCTCGGGAACCCTGCACACATCGCTCGGGGCCGTAGTGGAAACCTCGGCCGACTCCTCATGGATGGAACCCGAATAGGCGATAAACCCGGACTAGGGACTTGAGTGTTTAGGTAGGCCGTGGCCGACACCCACGCTGGGCTTCCGCTGAAGTGTCGGAGTAATGGACTACGGTAGGCCAACCGAGTCCCTCGAACCTTTCAAAACATCGGGCAGGCTGCGCCTCCGCACTCCCAAGACGAAGAGCCGCTTCCGATAGTCGGCGGCAGCGCCGCCGACCGCCTCTCCGGCCGAGTCCTGTGGTTCGCCAGACAAGCCGACCCAAGCCAGCGACCTCCAGCGAGGCCGGCCACAAGGAGTCGGCCCACGACCTCCACCGCTTTATGCCCGGGCGATTATGGGTAAAGCCGCCGCGCCCATCCCCGCCAGCCCATAAAGGCGGCATGGCTGCAGGCGCCGCATCAACGGAGATCTCAGGCGGGCGCAGCATCGCTGCCATGCCGCCTCGACATCATCGCCAGGCGATTCTCGCACCCACGCTGGCCTCGTCTGCACGACCCGAATACGGCGGGATTTACCTGTCGGGCGGAGTACCAAGACGGCGAGAGCACTTAAAGACGGACCCGATGGAGTCGGCCTCGAAGTCGGCCTCCTCCCCGGATCCACGCGCCATTAACCGTATTAAGACAGGAATGGCAACAAGGATCGCCCGCCAGCGGCAGACTGCTGTTATAACCTCACGACCAAGCTCGATCATTAGAAGCATCGCCTACACAGTGATCTGCAGCCGGCAAGACCCGCCATGACGGACAAGGGCTGTCGGCCCCATGTGGGCTGTCGTCAAGGGCCCGCTTAGTCGGCGGGCCCCAGGAGTCGGCGGAGAAGACGGCGACTTAGAGACTGACGACTTGGGCCCACACCAGGCCGGATTACCGCTGTACCCCCGGGGGGTAGGCCTATATAAACCCCCCGGGGCACCCATGCAAAGGGTTGGAAGCTAGTAGCTTTAGACACACACATAGAGGGAGAGAAGACCAAGCCGAGCCCTTCTCCTTCCTCACCCCGAACAGCTCAAGGAGCCTCTTGTACCCATTTTGCCATAGTGATCATGCGGAGACCCCGCAGAGCAGCAGAGAGGTGTTATCTCCTCGAGAGCCCCAAGCCGGGTAAGATTTGTTGGCGCATGCCTTCGCCTCATCCCATTTCTGTGCACCAGCGACGTTATACTCGCCTCCATGATAAGCCATCCTTGGCATATGTCGCACCCAACCTCGACATTTGGCACCCACCGTGGGGCCCGTGCACCGCCGTCTCGAGACCCGCCTCGACGGAACCTCTTCCTCCTCCGGGCGAAGCGAGCCAGCCCGCACGCCAGATGGAGTTTGCGCCGACGCTGCTGATGGCGCTGAGATTGCTCGCTGCAAGTAGCTCGCCAACTTGTCGGGCGAGGTTCGCTCCGACGAGCTCTGATCCGACGCCGCACGGACGGCCCCGGAAGCCTCCTCGCGGCCTCCTCGAGCAGCTTCACGCCGACGGCGAGCCCGCCACGACCTGGAGTCCGTAGGGCTCCACCGCCCGATGCTGGTCGACTCGACACCGCTGCCGCCGACGCGCTCCCCACCAACGTGGTGGTTCACGACGAGCCTCTCTCGCGGAGAGCGGCGAGCACCGCTGTAAGTACTCGCTATCAGCCATGGCGAGCCCTCCGCGCTGGGGCTCGTGACCTCTCGACATCGTTCTATAAGACCTGACCGCCCATTCCGGAGGACGCCGATGCCGAACGCCGAGGCGCGCCGCTTTCAGCCTCGAGGCGCTGCAGAAGCCGGGCAAGCATGAGACGCTTGTCGGCCTATCAGCGAGATGGATCGCGCTTATGGGCGCTCGCCGCCCGACCGGGTTTAGCCGCTTAGGCGCGTCCGACAGCTGTGCGGCCTCGCCACTGTTTGGGGCCGGTCGCTTCAGATACGCCACGCCAGCGGAGAATATTCACGCTGCCGGGCGGCGGCGGACGAGCTGGATAACTCGAGGGCGAGGAGCGCCGCCGATGACGGAGCGAGTCCAAGAGCCTCGACGCGCCGCCGCAAGAAGACGGTTGCTGCCGCACGGAGGCGCCACGACGACAACACGGCGATTTGCTCGCTCGCCGAGATCAAGGCGCGACATCTCGTGACACCGATCGGGCGGCGCCCGCGAAGAAGGAACCAGATCCGCTGTCAGCCATAACCGGACTCACATCTCCATCGAACGCGACGAAGACGGCCGCCAGAGCGGTAGAGCGGCGGACGACTATCGCCTCCGCCTCAGAGAAAGGCGAAGTCTCCCCGCCACCCGCCGAAAGATCCGACTCGGCGACCGCTTTGGCCGCCGAGAGGGAGTCGGCGAACGACGCCCGCCACCGGATCGAGCGATTTCACCGATCCTCGGCGCTTAGAAGAAGAAGATGAGTTGGGCCCACTTTGTTTCGACTCGTGATCCGCGACGCAGCCCTTCCCGAGGATTAACACTTCGAGACACGCCTAAATACACCGCCCGCGGAAGCCGAGGATCGCTCGTGGACTACTCCACGCCGTCAAGATAGCGAACGGCAACAAGCGTTGTTGTCGTAAAATATGTTCCTCATGCCTGTGGCACGGCCCGACATGGTTGAACAGCTTGAAGCCCCGCAGATCAACGGCTGGGTCGATTTCACCGAGGCCTTCGTCCGCAACTTCACAAGCACATACAAGCGACCTCCCAAGCTCGCCACCTGTCCCAGCGCATAAGGCCCCAACAAGTCCACTCGCGACTACCTCACACGCCATGCGAGCTCAGAACTCCTCAGGAAGGAGTGCACGAGGTGCAGTAATCGAGTATTTCACCGCCGGTGCGAGAAGGCACCTCCTCAAGCACAAGCTCCTTTGCGACGAGTCAAGACCTCGACGAGCTGCTAGTCATAGCGCATAACACGCCACGGCCGACTCCTCCATGAAGGCGGAGATCAAGTCGGCGACCGCAAAGTAGCTCCTCACGCCCAGAACTCCGGCCGGGCGATGCCACCGACGACAAAGCAGCAGAATGATCACAAGCGCAGGCCCCGCAGCCGACTCCCAACAATGGCAGTGGCGGCGTCAAGACCAGCAGCCAGAGGGCAGCCTCGCCAAGCGCGTAAAGGCGGTAAGTCCAATTGGTTGCCGCCTTCTCCTACGAAAGGCACTCGATTTAACCCCGCAAGTTCCACAGCGCCGGCCAAGCCAAACCACACCACCCGGAAGTGCCATCGCTCACCAGATCGCTAAGGAGACGGCCTTGCCCTCCTCCGCCATCGGGCCGCCCACCATCGCTTCAAAGAGCCGGCTGTCCGCCACCGGCGCAAAGACAAGACGACACTCAAGAGCACGGGCGCTTATGTCGTGGTTTACCAAAGATGGCAGATGATCGCCAAGAGAAAGCGGCAAAGAAGAAGAAGAGGTGAATGCCGAGCATCGACGCCCTGAATTCATGCATCGTCCGAGAAGCCCGTCACCGAGTCGTGCCGATCACCCAGAGGTGATGCCGAATCCGGCCCTACGCCTGGTCTTGGGAGCTACCTTGCCACGGATAGGCGGACCGCCGCTTCTCGCAAGCATCGATAGACGGAGGCAGCAGCATCAACATCCTGTATAAGGATACGATGGAGAAGCTAGGAATCAAGCAGAGGCAGCTTCAAAGATAGTCGGACTGTGTTCCATGGAATTGTACCGGCCTTTCCTGCCACCGATTGGCAAGATTTTGATAGACGTCCTCTTTGGGGATAAGGATCACTTTCGCCGAGAGCTGGCCTGTTCGAGGTGGTGGACCTCGAGAGCCCCTACCATGCCTTGCTTGGCCGACCTGCTTTGGCCAAGTTCATGACGGTCCCCCACTACGCCTACCTCAAGATGAAGATGCCGAGTTCCAAGGGGATTATGACCGTAGCCGGCGACTACTGAAAGTCGTCCGCCTACGCAGCTGAAAGCAGCCGACTAGCCGAGTCCCTGGTGATCGCGGGCTGAGAAGCTGCCCTACTGGTCGTATGCATTGCCGCCAGCAGCCGGAGATATCGTCCACCCCAAGGAGTCGAAGCCGAGGGCCTGCTCAAGCCGCCAAAGAGACCAAGAAGATACCTTGGACCCGGAGCACCCAGAGAAATACGCCTCATAGGTGCGAACTCGACAAAGAATAGGAAGGCGAGCCTGCCGATTTCCTCCGTGAGAATTGGGACATCTTCGATGGACCCCAAAGACATGCTGTGTACCGACGGAATTCGCCGAGCACAAGTTACATGTCCGACCTGATGAAGCCCGTCAGCAGCCCTTGCGCCACCCGTCAAGAGAAAAGAAGAGTTGTTGAGAAGAGATAGCCCGCCCTTGCAGCCGGTTTCATCATGGAAGTTTTTTCCAGAATGGTTGGCTAACCCGTCCCGGTACTAAAGAAGAACAAGCAAAGGGCGGATGTGTATTGACTACACAAGCCTCAACAAAGCCTGCCCTAAGGACCCGCTCATTTACCTGAATTGATCAGTGATAGACTCCATAGCCGGATGCGAGCTGTTGAGTTTCTTAGATGCATATTCAGGATATCACCGCATCAAGTTGAACCCGCAGACAGATTGAAGACCGCTTCATCACGCCATTTGGAGCCTTCACACCGACCATGACGTTCGGCTTGAGGAACGCCGGCGCCACCTTTCAGCGTTGCATGCAGAAGTGCCTCCTCAAGCAGCTCGGCAGAAATGCCCACGTTTACGTGGACGACGTGGTGGTGAAGACGGAGAGGCGAGGAACGCTGTTGGAAGACCTCAAAGAGACCTTTGAAAATCTGCGCCGATTCCAGATCAAGCTCAACCCAGAGAAATGCGTCTTCGGAGTACCAGCTGGCCAGCTCCTCGGCTTCCTGGTATCCGAACGCGGCATAGAGTGCAACCCCGTGAAGATCAAGGCAATTGAGAGAATGGAAGTGCCCCGCCGACTGCTGGACGTGCAGGTTCACCGCCGCTTACGCCTATCACCGGTTCATCAGTTGGCTGGGTGGGAAAGCCCTTCCTCTATACCAACTTATGAAGAAGACCACCTTCTTCAATGGAACCCAAGGCGGACGAAGCTTTCTCCAGCTTGAAAAGGATGCTGGCTACTCCCCAAAGGTTGGCGGTTCACTCCAAAGGAGCCCATGTTTGTATGTTGCCGCCACCACCGGGTAGTCAGCAGAGTTATTGTGGTTGAGCGCAAGGAGGAAGGCAAGGCGCCACCGTCCAGAGACCGTATATTACCCGAGCGAGGTAATCGCCACCTCCAAGCAGTAACTACCCCACTACCAAAGATGTGTTACGGCATGCACTTTGCCGCCAAGAAGTTGAAGCCTTACTTTCAAGAGCACTCAATCACCGTGGGTTTGCACGGCCCCACTAGCAGAGATCATCGGAAGCCGAGATGCTTCAGTGAGTGGCCAAGGGGCCATAGAGTTGGCCCCTACACCATCTTTTACCAGCCCCGCACCGCCATCAAGTCACAAGACCGCCGATTCCTCGCCGATTCGCCGAGACTCAAGATTCGCCCCAATACCGACTCCACCCATTGGCGGATGCACTTTGATGGCTCCAAGATGCGCACCGCTTGGGAGCCGCGTGGTCCTCACTTCCCTAAAGGCGATAAGCTCAAGCACGCTGCAGATCCATTTCGCTTCCAACAACGTCGCTGAATACGAGGCGCCATCCACGGGCTCCGCTTGCCAAAGAACTCGCATTCGCCGGATCCCGTGCTATGGCGATTCGACTTGGTGGTCCAACACCATCCGCGATCGACGCAAAAGATGCAAACATGGAGAGCTACCGCTTTCTGGTACAGCAACTGAGTGGATATTTTGAGGGATGCGAATTCCTCCATATACCAAGAAACGACAACGACCAAGCAGATGCCCTGACAAGAATCGGTTCCACCCAACAGGCAATACCATCCGGCGTCGCCCTACAGCGCCTTCTCAAGTCGTCCGTCAAACCATCACCAGAATCAGACTCCATTTTTGTGCCGCCCTCAAGAAAGCAGATCCGACTCCAGAGCCTCGCAGACGCACAAGAATCCTTGAAGACGCCTCAAGAACGCTGGCAATGGCCGCCCGGGACTTTGAACCCGGTCCCGGACTGCAGCGATTTTTAAAGACTCCAAGATTGCCCGGGATCGTGCTACCGGCCCGAGGATTCTCTAACGCAGCAAGCTGCTGCAGACTCCAACCCGCCGCCTCCCAGCCCAGCCGCCCTCGCCCAAGTAGCAGATCGGGTCGTCAAGAAATAGTAGCACCTCATGGGCCCAATTTATCTTGAAGTTTTTGGTAAGCGGAGAGCTACTAACCGATGAAACCTTAGCTCGGCAGTAACGCCGAGCGGCAGCCTATACTATAATCAATAGAGAGTTGGTCAGCGCAGGCCACCGTGTCTACCAACAAGGCCGAATCGAGCAAGGCCAAGCAATCCTCAAGACATCCATCGTATGAAAAGGCCATCATGCAGCCTCCAGAGCACTGCCGCCAAAGCCTTCCGACACGTTTCTTCTGGCCGACCGCCCTAGAAGAGGCCAAGGAATTAGTTCGAAATGCAAGGTGCTGTGTGTTCCGCTTCCAAGCCGCTTCACCGGCTTTAGCGCTTAAAGACAATCCCCATCGCCGCCCTTTGTCGTCTGGGCCCGGACATGGTGGGACTATTCAAGACGGCACGAGGTGGTTTAACTCACCTACTTGTCGCGGTGGACAAGTTCACCAAGTGGATAGAAGCAAAACCCATCAAGAAGTTGAATGGTCCCACGGCAAGAACTTTCATCACCGACATCACGACTCGGTATGGCGCATCAAGACAAAGATCATCACCGATAACGGCACAAATTTAGCTAAGGGCGCCGCCCATTTCTCGCGGACGCAGGCATCCGATCGACTTAGCGCCCGCTGCCCATCCGCAGTCAAACGGCCAGGTGGAGCGAGCGAACGGCCTCATTTTGTCCGCATCAAGCCTCGCCGGTCGAACCATCGAGCGCTCGGCCGCTGGCTTGAGGAGTTGCTAGCCGCCCCTCCGAGTCTGCAGACGACTCCAAACAAGTCAACCGGCTTCACACTCTTCTTCCTCGCTCACGGTGCCAAGCCGCCATCCCAACGGATATAGAGTTTGACTCCCGCGAGTCACCATGTACACCGAGGAGGAAGCGGAAGAAGCACGCCAAGAGGGTGTCGACCGTGGAAGAGGGCCGATCGGCCGCACTCACCGATCCAAGATCTACCAGCAGAGCCTCGCACCGCTACTACAACAAGAAGGTCAAGCCAAGATCATTCCTAGAGGGCGATTTGTGCTCCGCCGATTCAGCGAACGGCCGGCCAGCACAAGCTGTCGGCGCTTTGGGAAGGACCGCTCATCATCAAGAAGGTGCTGGGCAACGACTTTACTACTCGATCGACGCCGAAGCCCCGAGCAAGTTAAGAGGGACGACTCCGCAAAGAGACGGAGTGACTATGGAATGCAAATCTCCAAGATTTTACAGCTTGATGCAGATGTACCACGCTACCCTTTTGTGTTTGAAATACTAAGATTCGGGCCCTCGAGACGAGCCTGGGACTGCCTCTTTGTTATCAAGATGATAAGAATTATGCCTTTGGGTATGTTACCCTTTTATTATGTTGTTTGGCACTGGCTCGACTAGTCGGCCCGAGGACTCGCCACTTTTGAGCTATGAAGTGCTTCCTAAGTCCGGCAAGTAGCGCAGCGGTGCCCAAGCCGCCTCTCGTCGAAGCCGCAGCTCGCAGAGCGACTGCTTACGGGCAGGAGGAGGTAGAGCAGCGCCCACACGAAAAAAGGGCTAAGGACCCAAAGCATACACATAGTTGAAACCTGCCCCAGCCCGCTTTTATGAAACTGACTCTTAAGAAGCCGGCTTGCCGCTTTTCACCCAACTTGCTTAAACGACTCTAAATGGCTAAGCACTTGCTCTTCTCAAAGTAGCCGAAAGACTTGACCTAGACGGCAGTCCATAGAGCGGCCGCCCGATGGGCAAGGCGGCATCTAAGGGAAGGCGGCAAGGGAAAACCATAAGAGCACCGAGCAAGAAAACATGAAACTAGAACAATATTTACATAAACTTAGGCCCTTGGTCGGATCTTCAACAGAGGTTCAAAATACACCCGCTGGGTGGAATTAAAGCGACTAACAAAAGTTCTTTCGAAGACTAACAAGCAGATAAAATAAAGCCAACGCAGCTGCCTAAGAAGCAGCCGGACGGGCCGGAGGGCCGGAGGCGGTGGCGGCGCTGGCGCCGGGCGGCCGGGCCGGGCAGTCTCAGTTGATCGCCTCCTCGCAGCGGCTGGCTCAGAGGGGCGCGGCTCGTTGCCGGAGGCGCGGTCGAGCCGAGGATGGCCGCCGCTTCGCCTTTCTCGACGCCCATGCCGCCTCCGCCTCCGCCTCGCCCTCATCCTCGGTGCCGGAGTCGATCACCTCCACGAGTCTCGCCCAGTCCGGTTCATCTCAACCACTCCGCGGCGCCCCACCGCCTTTCAGCCAGCCTGTAACGAAGACGCTGGTGTCCGTAGTCGGCGATCGCCACAGACGCTGACGAGGGCGCCCGCGCTCGCAGCTCGCATGGGCTTCGACCGAACGCGCCAGCCGGTCCAGGTCAAGCCTCGATACCACACCTGACAAACTCTGTGGCTCGGCGAAGCCCAGCCCGGTCCGCTGGAGCCCTTCTAAGCCTCAAGACGCCCAGCCATGACCTCCAGCCCGCCGGGCGGTCCGCTGGGAGTGTGCGTAACCGCATGTCCGCCACAGGCAGCAATCGCCGGGCCCCGACACGTGAAGACGGCGAAGATCCGATGACGGCCGCAGACGAGCCTCAATACTGTGGAGCTGCTCGCCAAGGGTCCGGGGCGTTGGCTGTAATCTCGGCGCCATCCGCCTCCAAGGCCCGGCTCGCCTCAATGGTCTGATTGGTCGCTCACAGATGACCAGGGAAGAAGTCTGCCAGAAGAAGAAAAGTGTTAGAGAAGACAAGAGCCGCTTAACCCATAGTCGGCAACCCAAAAGAGAGTAAAAGCAACTTACCATCAACGATATCTTCGATCTCATGGAAGCCGGAGGTCGATGCGCCTCTCGGTCGGTCCAAAGTGAGCGCCGCGCTCAAACTCGCCAGAGGGCGGCCTCTTTCTTCTCCGCTTGGCCTGCGGCCGCCTTTGAGCAACTCCTCTACTCCTCCACTGCGTGGCTAGCAGGTCGCGCTCTGGGCGAAGCTTGCCGATTCTCCTCTTTGATGACAGAGGGCGGTCTCGGCTGTACTCCACTGATCTCGCAGAGCGCGTTGGACTCGAGGAACAAAAGAAGAAGGACGCGGTCGCCGATAAAGAAGGTCGCCAGAAGATCCGCCCGATCACGCAGCAGCCGTCCAATCTCGGGATTACAGTTCGCTGGTGCGCAAGCGCCTCGCCAAGAAGAAAACTCACCTCGCCTCGCCAGTCAAGAGTCTGCTTGTTCAGCTCTTCAACGCTGCGGTTGAAGGCGGTAGCGGAGGTTGTGATACTCTGAACGAGGATTCCGCATACGATAAAGACTTGAAGTAGCAATAAAGTTCCGGTCGCCGCCAGCAGCCGACCAAACTCGGGATTACACTCAGCAGGCAGGGCGCGCCGCCTCACAGAGAAGATCAAGAGAAAACTTGAAATGAAACTTACCCAAGACGGCAGAGCGCGACGCCAGCGCTTTGAGAGGTTCTCGAGGGCGACGCCGCCCGCAGCTTCGCTTGGACGCCCAGAGCGCTGTGTTCAAGAGGCTCGCAGCCGCCTCGCACTCGCACCCACCTGGGCGCGGGCGCTGCCGCTTCAGCGCTGGGATCGCCGAGCTGGCGGCGGTTCTAAGGGCGCGCGCGCGAATCCGCTTTTCAAGGTGGCGCTACCGAGAGGCGATTTGAAGAAGCAGCCGCGCCACGGCTTCATCGCCGGTCGGCGGCGCTGGTGGGTCCGCTGCTGTTTGCCCCACTGGCGATTTCAGATCGCGCTGGGCGGCGGAGGTGGCGCGCCGCGCCAGCGAAGAAGCTCGCCGCCCCCTCCTCGCGACGGGAGCCTCACCACCAACTCCTCCGATTGCCCTGAAGTCCGGGCGGTGGTGGCGCTGACTCAGAGGAACGACGAGCAGCGCCGACCGAGACGCGGCGGCCTCCTCGGCTTGTTTTTGAGCTGCGGGCGGCGGTTTCGACCGCCTCTCGCCGCCGCTTTCTTGACGGGCAGCCGCCTCGTCGCGCTTCTCCCAGGCGTTTCCGCCTGCCTCCCCGAGGGCGGCCTGTGGTCAGCCCGCCGATCCGCTGGCGGACGCCTCTGCCGACCCCATGACGGAGGCGGCGGCGACCCTCTCCAGAGTGAGGGGAGCCCTGATGAGAGAAAAAGACATAGGAAGACTTGGGCAAGACGGACCAGAAGAAAAGAAGACGGAATAAAAAGATACTTACGCGGAGACCAGCGGTGGCTTCTTCACCTCCTTGCGGAAGCGGTTGGCCTTCGCGACTGCTTTTTCATGCTGAGTCGCGGCGGCTGCTCCCCTGATCCTCTTGGCATGGCCGCCGGCTGACTCGGCCCGTCCCCGGCAAGATTCACGCTACCGCCCCCAAGGCGGCGGAGGAGCTCGCGCCTGGTTGGCCGGTTCTTCACGGCGGGGGGGCGATTTCGCCATCAAAGGCTCCGCAAAGTGGCCGAGGGCTCGAGGTCGCCGGCCCTCCTCCTTCGGCATCGGTCTCCACCGCCGCCACGCCCAAGTCGGGGTCGTCGGCGTCACTCTCCGCCCGGTCGGGGACGAACTCGCGAGCCGGCCCCGCGGCGCCGGTCGAGGGCGGCATGAGAGGATTCTGAGTCGGAAAGAACCAAGGAAAGTAAGAGCCGGATCCGGCTAAGGAAGGAAACAAGGAAGCGAGAGGCGACTTACCATCGGCGGGGGATTGGCGCGCGAGTATGGCTCCTTGCCGAAGCGCCACTCCTCCTTGAGGTCGCAGTTCGCCAAGAAGTTCACCGTGTCCACCACCTCCGCGTGGGGCATGTCCTTGGAGCACATACGGCCGGGTCCCGCGCCACTCATCCGCAGATCGATGAGGGCGGCCCGAGAGGGAGGACGGCGCCGCCACGGCGGCGGCCAGCAAGTCAGCCCCAGCCAGGCCTCCGATCAGATCATTACGCTGAGCAGCGCGACGGCGGCGTTACTCGCGGAGTCAGCATCCGCCCAGAGGACCAGCTGGTGGGTCGGCTCACAGCTTTGCCGCCCACGAGGGCGGCAAGTTGACCTCGCCGGCCGGAGCGACGTTTGACGAGAAGCACGAGCGCCGCCACATCTTCACCGACTTGATGAGGGGATGGCAGGAAAGGATTATCGGACACCGCCTCCTCTTGGCGATGAACGCGCCAAGACAGAGCCGCACGCGAGCGATGTGGGTCCCGAAGCCGCTTGAAAGAACTCCACCAGAGCTCGATGGTGGGGAGAACTCGAGGAAACCTTCGTGATAAGGATGCGAAGGCGCCAGCAGCACCACCGTGTTGGGGTGAGGTGGTGCGGCCGGAGCCCAAGAACTCCAAGAACGCGCTGGAAGAAGCCGCCGCGGCAGCCCCAACCCGCGCATGAGGTGCGAGCGAAGACAGCCCGCCGCCTCCTCCGCGCCGGCGTGATTTCGCCCGACGGGCGCTGGCTCACACGAGGTTGCTGCCGGGGATGCGGCGCGTCTGACGAAGGAACTCAACCATGTCGTCATCGATGACGGAGCCGTCCCACACGCCGGAGCGCGCGGTGGGAGGCGCGGCGGCTGATGAGGAGCTCATCTCCACGGCGAGGAAGGAACGAGGTTCGGCGTGGAGGAGCAAGGAAGAAGACGGGCAGGAGCGGGACGAGAGAGCGCGCGCGCGCCTCCCCCCTCCCCGCCTACTTATAGGCGCCTGGCTGCGGCCGAGGGGCGGGCGGGATTAATCGCGCCACGCCCTCGCGCTTCACGATTTAACCCACGACGTTACAGCGCGCAGAACGGGCGTGGAGCCCAACCGCCGCACGATCGCAGCGGATTCGCTGCGCGCCGGGCGTGGTAGTGGCGGGCCTCACCGACGGGCCTGCCTTGTCACGCTGCAGGCTGGCAGACCGGCCCTGCCGCGTGGCGTCACGTGGCGGGCCCGCGACGGGCGGCTGCCAGGAAGCTTATTAGGCACGCCGCCCGGATCCCGCTGCGACCTTCGAAACCTTCGAAGGGCAAGGCGCCCCCCCCCCCCTTACGAAGCTGACTCGAGACGGAGACGGCGGGCCGAGTCCAGATTGTTCCATCGAAGGGATGAAGTTGTCGAGGCTCCTCGATGGGCTGCCCTCGGCGCCTCCCCAGCTTCGGGGACTACTGTCGGAGTAATGGACTACGGGTAGGCCGACCCGAGTCCCTGAACCTTTCAAAACATCGGGGCAGGCTGCGCCTCCGCACTCCCAAGACGAAGAGCCGCTTCCGATAGTCGGCGGCAGCGCGCCGCCGACCGCCCTCCGGGCCGAGTCCTGTGGGCCGCCAGACAAGCCGACTCCAAGCCAGCGACTCCAGCCGAGGCCGGCACAAGGAGTCGCCCGCGACCTCCACCGCTTTATTCCTCGGGCGATTATGGGGTAAAGCCGATCGCGCCCATCCCCGCCAGTCCATAAAGGGCGGCATGGCGGCTGCGCCGCATCAATGGAGATTCCATGCGCGGCGCAGCATCGCTGCTATGCCGCCTCGACATCATCGCCGCAGGCAGATTCTCGCACTCCACGCTGGCCTCGTCAGACGACCCAAAGACGGCGAGATTTACCGTCGGGCGGAGTACCAAGACGGCGAGAGCACTTAAAGACGGACCCGATGGAGTCGGCCTCCGAAGTCGGCCGCTCCTCCCCGGATCCACGCGCCATTAACCGTATTAAGACAGGAATGGCACAGGATCGCCGCCAGCGGCGGCATGCTGTTATAACCTCACGACCAAGCTCGTGGTCATTAGAAGCACGGCAAAGTGATCTGCAGCTGCAAGACCGCTCACAAGCGGACAAGGGCTGTCGGCCCCATGCTAGCCGTCAAGGGCCCTGTGAGTCGGCGGAGAAGACGGCGACTTAGAGACTGACGACTTGGGCCCACACCAGGCCGGATTACCGTTGTACCCCCGGGGGGTAGGCCTATATAAACCCCCCGGGGCACCCATGCAAAGGGTTGGAAGCTAGTAGCTTTAGACACACACATAGAGGGAGAGAAGAGCAAGCCGAGCCCTTCTCCTTCCTCACCCCGAACAGCTCAAGGAGCCTCTTGTACCCATTTTGCCATAGTGATCATGCGGAGACCCCGCAGAGCAGCAGTAGGGGTGTTATCTCCTCGGAGAGCCCTCGGCTGGGTAAGATTCGGCCAAGGCATGCCTTCGCCTCATCCCATTTCCAGGCACCAGCGACGTTCTACTCGCCCCCTCCATGATAAGCCATCCTCTGGCATATGTCGCACCCAACCCCCGACATGAAGGTTGTCGAGTACATGTCGTGTAAACGGCGGTAAGTGGTGAGAGCGTAGGTGAAGTACACCCTGCAGGGTTATAAATGATCTATTCAATAGCCGTGTCCATGAAAAGGACTTCGGGTTGCCTATATCAGATCATAGACAAGTGAAAGTGGATACTCTAAAATGCGCAAGATAAGCGTGAGTGCTATGGATGGCGCTCAGAGGGAGACGGAGCGGGTCCATAGTGGTGTATTGATATGGTGAATATGTGGACTCGCAGCGCCACCTCAAAAGAGTTACTTGCAATGTAGTTCAGATAGCCACCGAGTCAAAGCTGGCTTGCTGCAGTCAAACTCCACCACCCCCTTTGTTGATAATGATGCATATGTAGTTAGTTCTGATGTAAGTCTTGCTGAGTACATTTGTACTCACGTTTTCTTATTTTATGTTTTGCAGAGAGACGTCAGTCTCGCTAGTAGTTCCGCGTGGACTTCGACGTTTAGCTTGTTACCTCAGCTATGATCTTGTGCCCTCGGCAGGATCTGGTAGATAGTCAGGCTTCTTAGCCTTTTTCATTTGTAGATGTGTGTACTCAGACATGTTAAGTTTCCGCTTGTGCTTGTTGCTTGTATGCTCTGAATGTTGGGTCATGAGACCCATGTTTGTAATATCTCGCTCCTCGGAGCCTAATGTATAAATATTTGAGTCGTAGAGTTATGTTGTGATGCCATGTTGTATTTACACATATTGAGCATATTGTGTGTATGTTTGAAATGCTTGGTATGTGTGGGATCCGACAATCTAGTTGTTTATCCTTGGCATCCTCTCATATGGGGAAATGTAGTCTAGTGCTTCCTGAGCGATAGTAGTCCGCTACAACCCGGTTCACCGAGTCCTCGCTAGCCCAAAGACTACTTTGCTCGACACTTGATCGGCCGACATGTGTTTCACTGCTCGTTCTGTCCTTCGGGAAATGTCACGCGTGACATCCGAGTCCTGCTTAGCTCTGCACAGCCGGGTTCCCGAGTCCTGTTAGCCCATGTTACAGCCCGACTCACACGCTGACCGACATGCTCGATGTGATTCATTTATGCCTGCTCCCATGGGTTAGTGCTGCTTTGGGTTCACGACTAGCCATGTCGGCCCGGGTTCTCTGTCATATGGATGCTAGCAACACTATCATATACGTGAGCCAAAAGGCGCAAACGGTCTCGGGCCATGGTAAGGCGACACCCGTGGGAATACCGTGCGTGAGGCCGCAAAATGATATGAGGCGTGAGGCCATAGTAGGCATTCTACTCCTGGGTTTCTGAACCCGAGATTCACCCTACTTCATGTCGTTAGTATTTGCTAGTTCCTTTAGGATATTAGTAACCTTGCGACAGTCCTCGAGGTCCGTGGTATCTCATTCTTCCACATACCATGAACCATCCTTGCCGGGAGTTCCTTTGAACCAAAAGGTCACAACAAGAGTGCTTTCGATGAGTTCCCCATTCTATATTGTGACTCTGCCAGTTCTACCTTCTCCGCATGGGTTATCCGAAGAAATGTTGAACTTTGCTCGACATACTAATCCATGCCTCCACAACTCGAAAAGTTATATGTTCCTTGAGTTGTCCCTCTTTAGTTGTATTTCGACTCTCGCCTATCAATTGATAGTCAAGAGTATGTGTGCGATCGTGTTTATCGATGCCTATTATCCTTGTGGTCCGTCAAGCCATTCTATTTCGAATGACTAGGAGAAACAAACTCCAAGACTTCATCCATTTCTAGGATTGGGTCAAAGTAGTTGTATCCCACGATCAAAATGCCAATTCAGCTTTGTTCTGTTTCTACCTTGGAGTATTACCCCCTTTATGTCAGAATTGTCATGAGAACTGCACCAACTCTCATGAATTCTTGATGTAGTGATACTTCTCACCATCATCATTCATTCCTCGGTCCTCGTGTTGTTGTAACCGGAATGCCGACAAGTGAATTGTGATGTGTGAAATCAATACTCCGAGCAACTCGTTGCTTGGTAGCTAATGGACAATATCCTCATTCTTAGCGTGACGGTTATTAAATCATCATCCTAAGATTGATCGTGCTACATAGTCCTTATTTCCGGTGTATTCTTCGATCAATGAGTTAGGACTGTGCCAATTCCTCACTCTTTGGATCATATCGTCTTGCCCTGAAAAGCAAGATTGTTCTCGACCCTAGTAATATATCGGTGGTTCGTGACTTTCGAATATCTTCTCGGAGGTATCACCAGGTTGTCACCTGACCGCTATGTTGGGTTCGTGATCATGTTGGTTTTCCTCCAAACCACCCATTCTCCAAGAATCTGTGTTGGATACCCCGAGCTAGTTGGTTAAGCCAAACAACAACTTGGAGAGTTGGAAGATAAAAGCTTGCCTGACTTAGTTCGTTCCAAAGGGATATTCTTGTGTAGTGTGTGTTGAAGAAAGATGGTATCTTCATCGAATGGTTCATGTGATCATTTGTTGAATCTATTGTCTTGTCCAAACCTTGACTCGAGTATGGGCTATCGTCAAGTCAAATCAGAACCAACGATGTTCGTAATGTTGTCTTACTCGTGGTTGATCCTCGAGCATACACCATTACATCTTTGGTCCGACCAATGCTATCACCGTGTTCACATGATGGTGGAAGTCCAAGTGATATGGAAATTCGATGAGTTGTTGTTGAGCCCATCAAGAGCATTTTGTCTCCCCATGATTCATGTTGAACATCAACCTAATGTTGGAAACTTTGTAAGCAATGCCTTCGTGTTCCGCTCATGAAGCTTATGCTTGATGGAAGAAGTGACTTCTCTAATTCACGTGCATTAGGTGCAAGTTGCCGCCATGAATTTGAGAAAGGTTTGTTTTGTTTCCCTTGAATCATCCCAAGTCACCATGCATATGTGCGAAGTATTCTGTAGTCCGGAGACTTGCAACCTTCATTATATATGTATTCCTAGCACACCAAGCCACCGATTGACTTGTTCAAGGAAAAGAAGTCTATGCTTGGGATCTAATCCATGGACTTCGTGAAGACTTCGATATCCTCGATGATGGTTCCCCACCTGAACTCGGTAGTGTTTTATGATAAGACTACTATCTGGTCATTCTTGTCTTGGACAACATGCTCACATGTATGTAGCAGAACCAGCTCATGTTTTGGAGCTTGCTATCGTAGTTCATATCCCGAGAATCTCGCAACGTTATCTCGTCGATTTGTGTTGCAAACTTTCATTCTCTTTCTAGACTTGATAAGTCTGGAATGTCCTGCTACCAACCAGATCTGAATCTCAGGCAGATATGACGGTTGGACCATTCCCAGCATTTGCATTTTGTTCCCAGCTTACACCGCCATTGTGCCAACTTCCATGGGCTGCCCTCCTCGGCAGTTGTTGTTCAGGATCATCTTCAAAAGTGGTCCTACCATGGGTCCCATCCATTTCCGATGATAAGCAAAATCATCCATCGCGTTGTCTTCAACAAGGTAGTCCACATCATCCATTCTAGTCTGAGTATGTCATTCTTTCGAACTCCTTCAAATGATCGATTGTAAATTGCCTTAAGCTGGTATGAAGAGTTTCAATGATCTATAGATCAAAAGTAATTCTTTTTGCCACTTAAGGGAGCAGTCCAACGAGTCACCTTTTCCAAGGTGCCCCGTTACGGGATCATGGCAATTATTTCCTCGCCACCTTGACACCATCCACCATCTTTCTAGGCGTGGAATTGTCGCCCACCAAATCAAACCCTGTCGTTGTTCTTCCATCTCTCTCGATGTGTTTCGTGTCTCAGCTCGAGAGATGTTTCAATGTCTCACTCAATGAGTGATCCTGAGTTGTTCGATCTTCGAGAAGATCGATCCTTCTAGAGTTATCCTTTTCCTCTCGTTGTCATGATAGTTGGAGTACTCAGAGCAAGACATCGAGACAAAGATGGTGATTGAATCAACGTTTATTTGAAGTGCAACCTGGATCGTGAAGATTGTGCTAGCTTTGTGTCCCTCTGCCTTCTTACTCACGCCTTGAATCTCGGCCGAGATTCTTGTTTAGTGGGGTGAGTTGTCACAGCCTCGCCTCAGCCTTGCTTGTCTTTGCTTTAGCTTCCATGCATCATGTTTAAATTCAAATGAAACTTGAATTGACGAAGTTTTCAAAAGCCTCGGGAAACCTCTAAAATAACCAACATTTAAATCTCATCAAATGAGTCCAAGAAAATGTTCCTGTTATTCTGTAAAAATATTGGCATGAGGTAAAATGCAAACCAATATTTTTGGAGTGACTAAAACATTTATTTTGGGCCTTTGAATTAATTCAATAACTATTTGCATTGGATATATATTTGATATATAAATAATATATGTCCAATAATTCTGGAACATTTTATGTGGTTTGGTATATTTTAGTTCTAGCCACATAACTATTTTCAGGATTTTATAAAATGGTTTAGTATTTTACTAAACTAAAACAAAACAGTAACAAAATAGAAAACAGAAATAGGAAAACAGAGAGCAAGAAATCTTACCCGCCTCACCTGTCTAGCCCACCCACCGCCCAGCCATTACTGGTCCAGCCCACCAGTGTCGCCACCGCCTTCTCCACTGCGTTGGGAGGACGCAGGGCAGTTCGACGCTACAAGGCTGGCACAGACCACGCAGCAGCTGTCCGCTGCTCCTCGAGACACGCCGACGACGCGGATAACCCCACCGCTCGTCCGTGATCGAACCCTCTCCCTCTCGCCGCTTCCTCGCCCTCGCTTCTCCTCGCCATGGCCGAAGCCACCGCGGCTGCGCCGACGAGCACCAAGACGCCACAGCCACCCCTTGCTTCCTCTCCGCGTCCCGAGCTCCGCCACGACCCCGTGGAGCTACACACCCGATGCACGCGACCGCAGGAGCCCTGCAACGCTATCCTCGCCGCCCTCATCGCCGCCGCGCGGCGATTTCCATCGTCCGATTCGGGCGCGCCCGAGCTTCCCGACCTCGCTGCCGCCTCGCTAGCCCCGCCGTGAGCTCTCCCACGCTCTCTTTTCTCGTGGTTCTTCCTCGCTGTAATCGTGCTAGCCATCAGGCCGAAGCGCCGCCGTCCGCCATGGACGCCGGGCATGGCGCTGCCGCTGCTTGCGCTTAGACCCACGAGCCTAGCGAGCCCTAGCTGCCCTGTGACTCGCTTATCCCTCGCTTGGTTTTTCCGCACCTCGCAGCCCCCGCACCGCCGAAGCCGAAGCCCGCCGCCGCCGCTGAAGCCTCGCTTCCGCGAACGCCGCCACCCCCACACCTCCCGCTGGTCTCCCCAGATGCGCGCACGGCACGGGCTACCTTCGGTGCCTCGGCGCTGCCGATCTGTCGCCTCCGGCGAGGTCCGAGCGAACTCCGCCATGGTTCGAGGTCACCGTCGGCGACGCCCGGCGATCGCCGACGCGGGCCATCTAGTTAGCGCTAATCCCCACCACTTAACCCCTGACCCACTTACATATGGGACCCACGCCTTAATCAACCATGCTTAGTTTCGCTTAGTCTTAACTAATCACAAGGTGGCCACACGCCGCCTTTGACCAAGCCGATGTGGACTTTGATCGGGCCCACTTGTATGTGACACTAACCAGCCCCGAAGTCATCGACCAATGGGCCCCATTGGTTAGTTTAACCTGACCGCCTGCTGACCTGCTGAGGTCAGATGACGTAATGTCGACGTAGCTAACAATTTTCGGATTTAAAATAATTCGTAAAATTCCGTAAAATGCCCAAAACTTCTAAAATTCATAGGAATTCAACCATAACTCCAAATAAAACAAATTATATATGAAAATTATCAGAAAAATTCAAGGAATCCATCTGTACCATTTTCATGCATGTTGGAACAACTTATAGTTGCTGAATAGGGCAAATCATATGTTTGGCATTTGAAAATCACATATGAAGTTTGAATTTGAACCTTTGGTTCAAACCAACTTCATTTAACTTTGTTGTTAGTTGCATTAGCTCAAAACACCAGCATGTTGCCATGTCATGATCATGCATCATATTGTGCATTGCATTGATTGTGTTCTTCCTTGTTTGCCGTGTTTGTCCCTCTCGATGACGTGGTTCCGCGATGAGTTTGATGACATCGATGAAGAACTATATTATCTTCGAAGTGCGTGCAAGCAAAACCCCTTGTTCATTCCGATACAATCCCACTCTCTCGCCTCCTGCTCTCTTTTACTGCATTAGGACAACAACGACTCATCTGTTACTTGTCATGTAGCTGAACCCCTTTATCCTCTCGCATGACCTGTCATTCCATAGTAAATAGATGAAACCCACTAGCATGAGTAGGAGTTGTTTGAGCCCTGTTGTGCCTACTCATTCATGCTTGTTTGTCATGCCTGCCATCGCTTAGAGTTGAGTCAGGTCGATTCATCGGGAATGAATTGGAATGGTGTGTGAACATGTCCTATTGTTGAGAGCTAAGTGTGTGAACACGATTTGGTAAAGGTAGCGGTGAGAGGCCATGTAGGAGTACATGGTGGGTTGTCTCATTGCAGCCGCCCTCGTGAATTGAGTTCTGTGTTTGTGATCCATGAAACAGTTACTACCACGCATTGGGCCCGAAACCAATGGACCCTCTCGGCTTCTTAACCACCCTTGTTCTCTGTCCTGTGAGTTGCAACTAGTTTCTCGTGTTTGTAGGATATGTGTTGGAGGCCGTATGAAGCGCTGACCCTAGGGGTGGGCTATGATGCGGTAGATACACCGTGGTCTGCAAAACCAATGCCCGCTTGGTATCTCGGGAACCCTGCACACATCGCTCGGGGCCGTTAGTGGAAACCTCGGCCGACTCCTCATGGATGGAACCCGAATAGGCGATAAACCTGGACTAGGGACATGAGTGTTTAGGTAGGCCGTGGCCGACACCCACGCTGGGCTTCCGCTGAAGGTTGTCGAGTACATGTCGTAAACGGCGGTAAGTGGTGAGAGCATGTGAAGAAGTACACCCGCAGGTTATAAATGATCTATTCAATAGCCGTGTCATGAAAAGGACTTCGGGTTGCCTATATCAGATCTTAGACAAGTGAAAGTGGATACTCTAAAATGCGCAAGATAAGCGTGAGTGCTATGGATGGCGCTCTCGAGGGAGACGGAGCGGTCCATAGTGGTGTATTGATATGGTGAATAAGTGGACTCGCAGCGCCACCTCAAAAGAGTTACTTGCAATGTAGTTTAGGATAGCCACCGAGTCAAAGCTGGCTTGCTGCAATCAAACTCCACCACCCCTTTGTTGATAATGATGCATATGTAGTTAGTTCTCGATGTAAGTCTTGCTGAGTACATTTGTACTCACGTTTTCTTATTTTATGTTTTGCGAGAGACGCCAAGATCGCTAGTAGTTCCGCTGTGGACTTGACGCTTAGCTTGTTACCTCAGCTACGATCTTGTGCCTCGGCGGATCTGGTAGATAGTCGCTTCTCAGCCTTTTTCATTTGTAGATGTTTGTACTCATACATGTTAAGTTTCCGCTTGTGCTTGTTGCTTGTATGTTTCAATGTTGGGTCATGAGACCCATGTTTGTAATATCTCGCTCCTCGGAGCCTAATGTATAAATATTTGAGTCGTAGAGTTATGTTGTGATGCCATGTTGTATTTACACATATTGAGCATATTGTGTGTATGTTTGAAATGCTTGGTATGTGTGGGATCCGACAATCTAGTTGTTTATCCTTGGCAGCCTCTCATATGGGGAAATGTAGTCTAGTGCTTCCTGAGCGATAGTAGTCCGCTACAGCCCGGTTCACCGGAGTCCTGCTAGACCAGCACTACTGCTCTGGACACTTGACTGGCCGGCATGTGTTTCACTTCGTTCATGTGTCTGTCCCTTCGGGGAAATGTCACGCGGTGACATCCGGAGTCCTGCCTAGCCTGCTACAGCCCGGGTTCCCGGAGTCCTGTTAGCCCAGTGCTACAGCCCGGATTCACACGCTGCTGACCGACATGCTCGATGTGATTCATGTATGCTTGTTCCCATGGGTTAGTGCCGCTTTTGGTTCACGACTAGCCATGTCGGCCCGGGTTCTCTATCATATGGATGCGAGCGACGCTATCATATACGTGAGCCAAAAGGCGCAAACGGTCCCGGGCCATGGTAAGGCGACACCCGTGGGAATACCGTGTGTGAGGCCGCAAAGTGATATGAGGTGTTACAGGCTAGATCGATGTGACCTAGAATCGGGGTCCTGACAAGTTTCTATAAAAAAAATCAACCACCGTGCTCTAAAAGATATAAGTGAAGCACTAGAGAAAAACTATATAACTCAAAAGATATAAGTGAAGCGCAAAGAGTATTCTAATAATTTCCAAATCATGTATGGCTCTCTCAAAAGGTGTGTACAGCAAGGATGATTGTGGTAAACTAATAAAGCAAAGACTCAAATCATACAAGACGCTCCAAGCAAAACACATATCATGTGGTGAATAAAAATATAGCTCCAAGTAAAGTTACCGATGGAAGTAGACGAAAGAGGGGATGCCTTCCGGGGCATCCCCAAGCTTTGGCTTTTTGGTGTCCTTAGATTATCTTGGGGGTGACATGGGCATCCCCAAGCTTAGGATCTTGCCACTCCTTGTTCCATAATCCATCAAAAATCTTTCACCCAAATCTTGAGAACTTCACAACACAAAACTCAACAGAAATCTCGTGAGCTCCGTTAGCGAAAGAAAACAAAAGACCACTTCAAGGTACTGTAATGAACTCATTATTTATTTATATTGGTGTTAAACCTACTGTATTCCAACTTCTCTATGGTTTATAAACTATTTTACTCGCCATAGATTCATCAAAATAAGCAAACAACACACGAAAAACAGAATCTGTCAAAAACAGAACAGTCTGTAGTAATCTGTAACTAACGCAAACTTATGGAACTCCAAAAAGTCAGCCAAAATAGGAAGACCTAGGAAATTTGTTTATTGATCAGAAGCAATTGGAATCACTATTTTATCACGTTCTGGTGATTTTTAACAATTGTTTTTGTAAACCGAAAGTTTCTGGAAATTACAGCAAGATCAAATAACTATCATCCAAGAAGATCCTATAGGTTTAACTTGGCACAAACACTAATTAAAACATAAAAACACATATAACCAGAGGCTAGAACAAATATTTATTTAATAACAGCAAGCAAAAATATTGGGTTGTCTCCCAACAAACGCTTTTCTTTAAAGCCTTTTAGCTAGGCATTGATAATTTTAATGATACTCACATGAAAGACAAGAATTGAAGCACAAAGAGAGCATCATAAAACACGTGACAAACACATCTAAGCCTAACATACTTCCTATGCATAGGCATCTTATAGGAAAACAAATTATCAAGGCAAGTAAAAACTAGCATATGCAAGGAAGCGGAAAGAAACAATAGCAATCTCAACATAACGAGAGGTAATTTAGTGACATGAAAATTTCTGCAACCATATTTTCCTCTCTCATAATAATTACATGTAGGATCATAAGAAAATTCAACAAAATAGCTATCACATAACATATTCTCAACATGATCTACATGCATGCGAAGTTGACACTCTTCCAAAATAGTGGGACTGTCATTAATTAAAGTCATGACCTCTCCAGACCCACTTTTATCATAAGATTGAACATACTCCAAATATGTGGGATCTAAAGTTGACACTCTTCCAAACCCACTTTCAATATTATTGCAAAAACTATTATCAATCTCATATTCATCACGGGGCTTAAATAAATTTTCAAGATCATAAGAAGAATCACCCCAATCATGATGATTGCAACAAGTAGTAGACATAGCAAAACTAGCATCCCCAAGCTTAGGGTTTTGCATATTATTGGCACAATTGACATCAAGAGAATTTATAGTAAAATCATTGAAATCATGCTTTTTATTCAAGGAGCTATCGTGAATTTCTACATAAATTTCCTCATCATAATTTTCAGATTCACGAATTTCAAGCAAAACTTCATAAAGATAATCTAGTGCACAAAACTCACTAGCAATTGGTTCATCATAATTGGATCTCTTAAAAAGATTGGCAAGCAGATGAGGATCCATAGATATTAGCTTCTCTGTTTAGGAATAAATACTCAACTATTTCAACCAAACGAGCAAACGAGCCAAGTAAGACAACAAGGCAAACGAAAAGACGAACGGAAAAAGGGCGAATAAAATGCCAAGGGTGAAGTGGGGGAGAGGAAAACGAGAGGCAAATGGCAAATAATGTAATGCGGGAGATAAGGGATTGTGATAGGTACTTTGTATGTTGACTTTTGCGTAGACTCCCCGGCAACGGTGCCAGAAATCTTCTCTGCTACCTCTTGAGCACTGTGTTGGATTTCCTTGAAGAGGAAAGGGTGATGCAGCACAGTAGCGTAAGTATTTCCCTCAGTTTTTGAGAACCAAGGTATCAATCCAGTAGGAGGCTACGCGCGAGTCCCTCGCACCTGCACAATACAAATAACTCCTCGCAACCAACGCGATAAGGGGTTGTCAATCCCTTCACGGTCACTTATGAGAGTGAGATCTGATAGATATGTAGGATAATATTTTTGGTATTTTTTTGATAAAGATGCAAAGTAAAATAAAGCAAAGGAAATAACTAAGTATTGGAAGATTAATATGATGAAGATAGACCCGGGGGCCATAGGTTTCATTAGTGGCTTCTCAACAAACACACCGCAAAAATAAGATTACATCGAATAGATCTCCACGAGAGAGGGGGAGAACATTGTATTGAGATCCAAAAAGAGAGAAGAAGCCATCTAGCTACTAACTATGGACCCGAAGGTCTGAGGTAAACTACTCACACTTCATCGGAGAGGCTATGGTGTTGATGTATAAGCCCTCCGTGATGGGTGCCCCATCCAGCGGAGCTCCGGAACAGGCCCCAAGATGGGATATCGTGGGTACATAAGGTTGCGGCGGTGGAATTAGCTTTTTGGCTCCGTAACTGATCGTTTGGGGGTATGTAGGTATATATAGGAGGAAGGAGTACGTCGGTGGAGCAACAGGGGGCCCACGAGAGTGGAGGGCGCGCCCTGGGGGGTGGGCGCGCCCCCCTACCTCGTGGCTTCCTCCTTCGTTTCTTGACGTAGGGTCCAAGTCTCCTGGATCATGTTCGGTGAAAAAATCACGTTCCCGAAGGTTTCATTCCGTTTGGACTCCGTTTGATATTCCTTTTCTTCGAAACTCTAAAATAGGCAAAAAACAACAATTCTGGGATGGTCCTCCGATTAATAGGTTAGTCCCATAAATAATATAAAAGTGGATAATAAAGCCCAATAATGTCCAAAACAGTAGATAATATAGCATGGAGCAATCAAAAATTATAGATACGTTGGAGACATATCACCGGACTGTCCTTCGACTGAGGACTCAGAATATATGTTCGTCACCAACTCGGAAGTGGAGAGTGCCATGAATCATCGGCACGGGAGGACCGTTTTACGCTACCCCCGCTTCTCGGAAGAGGCGTTCAATGCCTTCAGCTCAGCTGATGCATACATCCGAGCTGCTCGAGATGGGCTTGGCAGAGCCACAGAGCAACATTTAAAAGATGTGGAGGTAAAGTTACTGTGTCCGGAATATGATAACCATATGCCAGCAGCCCCCGAGACTTAAAGTAGTTGGCACAACTGATTTGAGGATCGTTGTAAAACCAGGTTCTTACGGAGAAGAATGACCTACTAGATCAAGAGCTAGAAAAGTGTCGGACACAGCTAACTTCTGTTACCGCCGAACTGGAGAAATCCAAGAAGACGTCACCTTATAATATTCCACTCCATCGAGAAAATATAATTGTATGTCAGTAATGCTAACAGTATTGCATATATCATGACATAATTGTCAGAGGAATTCAAGGAGGCACTGGAAGTCACGCAAGTGAATGAACAAGAAGCCAAAAGGCTACATGTCATGCTTAACGTGTCAAACAGGTCATTGATGAGAAAAATCAACTCGAGATTCCAAGACCCATCTGGGCGAAGAGCTGAAGGATGTGCGGGCCCATCTAGCCGACTCCGTGAAGGAAAATAAGAGGCTGCGAGGCGGCATATTTAGTATGTGTTCAAACTTACCACCGTGTAAGTCGGCAAGGAAAGGAACTGATAGAACTATGTCTGTAGGTATGCTGCCTGGCCGTCCCGCGGAGGAGATGTACGGATCTTCGGGTGATCTACTACAAGAGCTGTCGCAAATGCACGAGCAGGCGTGGCAGGCGATGCGAAGTGTTGCCAAGGCCTTATGGCTGTCCGCCTCCCCTCCAAGAAGTATGGGAGAGCTTATACAACTATTCAAGGGAGCGCGGCGGCGTTTCCGGTTATGGAAAATATCAGCCTGTCGAGAAGGTGCAAGAGAAGCCTGGGCCATGGTGAAAACACGATATACCAACCTTGATCCGAATCATATGGCCTGGGTCGGGCCTCTAGGGTCAGATGGGAAAGAAACTCACGTGAGTTTGGTGTATAACCAAGTAGAAGTGGCCGCCAAGTTGTAACATCCCAAATTTTCAATTTGGAATGTTATACATTAGATCATCATTGCATATCATATTTTTATTGCATTTTGGCTTGATCCTAGAAATTCTACGCAACTCAAAGACCCACGGAGAGAGTTGGGAATTTCGTTATTTTCATATTCGAGTTTTTCTCGAATTTTAAAAAGAGGATCGTTTGATTTTAAGTATTTTCTCTTCGAATATTTCTTTTATTAAAATAAAAGAGAGAGGATAAATGACTACCTCAAAAATAAATAAATATTGGAGATTTAATATTAAAATCAAATAAGATTTATATTCGGAGTTTTATCGCTATTTTATTTGAATTAGGAAAAAATGCATTTTTCAAAATTGCATATTAGGCCCAAATAAATGTTCACCCTGTTCGGCATATTTTTAGAGGACGGGGAAAATTTATTTCGGGATTTTTGGAGTCGGTTTAGTATTTATTTTATTTGTTTTCCCGAGCGGAATTATTTTTAAAAAAAAGGAACCGACCTACGGCCGTATCCGGCCCGGACTCCTCCCAGCCCCCCCCCCTTTATATTCCGCAGCCCCGCAGCCCACCGCGGCCTCGAGCCCACCCCGCGCCAAACCCTAGCCGGAAGCAGCGTGCTGGCCGCAGAAGAACTCGCTGCTGCCGCCGCTCCTCGCCGTCGGACCCGCCGCCATCGCGCCGCCAGATCTAGTTGCCGTTGACCGTCGTTTGACAGGTCGGTTTTCTTCGGTAAAACCCATTTTTTATTTATTTTTGTTAGATTGGTTTTATTTTTTTCCGGTTTAGTTATTTAGCGAACGTACGTTCGTATGTTCGTTTTAACGAACGGTTTTCATCATTTAGCCGCAGACAGCGAACGTTCGTTCGTTAGCCTGTTCATCAGTTTTTTCTTTTTCTCGGATTTTCCGCGATTATTTTTATCGCGATTTCTGATCCGATTTTCGTTCTAGTATAACTTTTCGCTCGTTTATCGGAATCAGGCGATTCAAGAGCCTAGATTTTGTCTCGAAACCCTCTTTCTGTTTAACCAACTTAAACAAGATTTTGCTACTATAAAATTTGACTTTAGTTCAGATTAGTAAACGAAGTTTTTTTCTTTCGCCGTTTGAGTTTTGTTGCTTCGTTTGATTTGATTCTTTTTGCAAACCGGAGTTCTTAAGTTGAAATTTCTGGTTAGATCTCTTATTTGAGTTTTACCCGTGCTTCTTTGTTTGTTTGCTTATTGTATGCTTGTTTGTTTGCTATAGAGTACCCGGAGTGCGAAGCGTGCTACTACGAGTCTCTAGGTTTCGTGGATCATCAGCAAGGCAAGTAACACTTTGATCATACCTCTTTACTACCCAGTTTTATTGCATTATATCAGTTCTCAAATAATTGCATGGTTAGGATCTGAATTAAATTGTGGGTTTGGGAAGTAGATGAGGTAGTACCTATTCACCTGTTTATTATCAAACCTATGGGAGTTACTTCTACGTTGCTTATATTGCTATGCTATGCTCGTAGACGTGGTTTAGGTTTGAGTGTACTCATGACAGATGTGAGCTTTCTTAATTAATGGTTAACTTAAGGTGGCAACTTTAATACACATCTGGGTGGATTGAGGCACCTGGGGAATCCAAAGGATTGCTTTTTTTTTTTGAAATCCCAGGGTACCGTGTGATTCTCCTATGGACTGCCACCCAGGCTCAAAGGGATCATGAGATTATTCATGCTAGAAACTTCCGTGTGCAGCCACAAGCCATTATGGGCTCTGGCATAGTTGAGTATGTTGTGTGACCTCTTTCAGTGGTAGACTAGCAGATGTAGGGGATGTAGGTGGTACGGTCTACCCATCGAAAGAGTTAACGCTTCTAAAAGACTGTGTCTCGGTTATCCGCTTTTCAAACACCATGTAGTGCGATAATTCCAACGGAGGTGGTCGAGTCTTGTGGGGAAAAGTGCGCAAACCTTTGCAGAGTGTACAAACTAATCATGGTTAGCCATGTCCCCAGTTATGGACATCTTGAGTATCTGGTTCTTGGATTATCATGTGGATCTCATCACTCTTTATTATAAATTTGACTGGGTTATTTAATTAATTTTTAATTGGGATTGAGATGGGGTTTACCATTCTCAATGTTTAACAACCACCATGATAGTTAAATAAAATATATTCCTTTTGTTGTAGGGAAAAATTGGCTTTTCGCAAAACATATTAACCACACAGCCTCCACCAGCCATATATACATGTAGTGATAGCTTTATTCTGTTCATTACTCTCTTGTGTTATATTTCCAGAATATTCCATGTGCTGACCCGTTTTCGGGCTGCAACGTATCATGTTGCAGACTTTTCAGACGACGAGTAAGGAGCCTTAGGTCGTGGTCTTTCACTCAGTGATGCCGTTGGATTTGATGGACTCACTTTATCTTCCAAACCTTCCGTTGTTATTGTATTAGATGGCCTTAAGCCATATTTATTGTAATAAGTTCTCTTTTGAGTCATTCGATGTAATAAGTGTGTGATTGCTACTTTGTTATAAATCCTTCAAGTACTGTGCGTGTTAGCATTACCGATCCAGGACACTAATGCACGAGATCGACTGTTTGAGGTCTGGTCGCTACAAGATGGTATCAGAGCACACGCTGACTGTAGGACACGACTGAGGGAGTTCCGGACTAGGGGGTGTCCAGATAGCCGAACTATCATCATCGGCCGGACTCCAAGACTATGAAGATACCAGATTGAAGACTCCATCCCGTGTCCGGATGGGACTTTCCTTGGCGTGGAAGGCAAGCTTGGCGATACGGATATGTAGATCTCCTACCATTGTAACCGACTTTGTGTAACCCTAACCCTATCTGGTGTCTATATAAACCGGAGGGTTTTAGTCCGTAGGACGAACAACAATCATACCATATGCTAGCTTCTAGGGTTTAGCCTCTTTGATCTCGTGGTAGATCCACTCTTGTAACACACATCATCAATATTAATCTAGCAGGACGTAGGGTTTTACCTCCATCAAGAGGGCCCGAACCTGGGTAAAACATCGTGTCCCTTGTCTCTTGTTACCATCCGCCTAGACGCACAGTTCGGGATCCCCTACCGAGATCCGCCGGTTTTGACACCGACATTGGTGCTTTCATTGAGAGTTCCTCGTGTCGCCGCCATCGTAGGATGCCTCATCTCGCCTTTTAAAGGCGATACTATCGCCGAAGGAGCCTTGGCCCTCGCCGCACTCTTTGGCTAGGTGGTTTTCTTATGACCGCCCGCCCGCCATCATACCGACGATGACCTCTTGAGTCATCGAAACCAATCTCGTGTTTGTTCGAACTTGCCGAACAGTTAGATCCGATCGATCTCTCCTCCATAAACGAAGCTCTTGATCGCGTCGCTGCCACAGGAGTCGCCACAGACTACGACCGGATCGGGCCTAAAACCGATCCGAGAGATCAACTCTCCCCTGTGTTACCCATCATGTTGCTGCGATAGAGCAGCAATGCGGCGATTCTTCTTGTATCTTAAGGACTAGTTACGTCCGATTCCCGATCCCTCCATGCCGGATTCCCGCAGAGGGACGGATGTCGATCAAACCACGAACTTAAAGTCAGTGGCGGGTTGGACTCATTGATAACACTCAAAATCCAAACTTCCAAGTTCGAAACTTCTCAGCCCTTGAGTCCTAAATTGACGGGTTCCGGATCTAGTTCCACCGCCCACCCAAACATTAGCGATCTCTCTCGAATTCGCAAGAGCCCGCTGAAACAAAGACATAATTATTGGGCCGATTCCTCCCGGTTATGAATAGGATAAAGGACTGCCGAGAGGAGGACGAATCCCAATTTTCTGCAATAATTGCACGGACGAGGAATCCTAAACGCCATAAGTCGTCGCGAAATTACACGCTTTATCGACTTGGTGACAATAGTACAAAAGTCTTGTGCGATGGAGAGCGCTCGAAAACCGAAGTAAATTTTGGGATAATCCGCCCCAATACATCCCTAGTCCGAAACAAAAGGGTGCATCATTATCAATCACCCGGTTGAATATCAAAAACCAAAACCCCTAAAGGGTACGGAACCGCATCGAGGGTTGGCTCAACGGACCTGCAAATCCACAAGACGAAGGGCGCCACTCCAACACACAGCCTTCGGCGTGTTGGATACTACGGCAGGTGGCCAAAAGTGGCGAGGCTTTTAGCCCCGGCAACCAACCCAGCAATACCGAAGACGGTATTAACGGTCTTGAGACTTTCGCATCAAATAACATGTGGAAACGAATAATCCGCGGCCTCGCCAAGTCTACCAAGTAGAAACAACAAATCCATGGAGCGACACGGCTATCACCTTCAACGCCGGCGATTTAACCTAAATTCGAACAGCTAGAGCACCACGCATTGGTCCTCGGTCCGATAGTGGACGGTTTTCGCTTACTAAGGTACTCATGGATGGCGGCAGTGATTAAACCTCATCTATGAGGAAACTCTTCAAAAAATGGAAATTGACTGGAGCCGCATTGAGCGAAGCAGCACAACCTTCAGAGGGATAATCCCTAGTCGAGAAGTACGCTGCACAGGAAAAATCACACTAGATGTAGTGTTCGGCTCACCGGACAATTACAGGTCCGAGGAGGTCACGTTTCAAGTGGCCCCATTCGGCAGCGGATATCACGCTTTGTTAGGGCGAGAGGCATTCACAATCTTCCAAGCTATACCCCATTACGGGTACATGAAGCTCAAAATGCCCGGACCCAATGGGATAATCACTCTCGCCAGTGATCCAGATACATCACTCCGCGCTGAAAATAAGATATCGACCGCCCTAGAGGCATTGTCCAAGCCCTAGTGACAGAGGAACTAACTACGCTGCGCTCTACGGTGGATAGGGACGATGTGATACTCGATAAGAGGTCCACGTCCACCTCTTTTAAACCAGCAGATTTAAATAGTCAAATTTCAGGTCCATCCAACGGACCCCACAAAGGCGGCTCCATTGGGGCACAATTAAGTCCCGATGTCGAAGACGACTACGAGAATTCCTTCGAAAATTGGGACATTTTGCCGGCACCCTTCAGACATGCCAGAATCCCACGCAGTCGGGCAGAGCACAGCCTAAATATCCTAAAAGGATTCAAGCCACCAAACAAGCTCTTCGGCGATTTTCCGAACCCAAAAGACAGGCAATGGGAGAGGAGCTAGCCAAACTCTTAGAAGCCGGATTCATCAGAGATGTATAAAACATCCGGACTGGCTAGCCAACTTAGTAATGGTACCAAAAAGGACAAACCTGGCGCTCTGCGTCGATTTTAAAGACCTTAACAAGGCCTGTCCAAAGGACCCTTTCCTCCCTCGTGATCGACTAAATCATCGATGCTACCGCAGGCACGATTCATTGTGCTTCCTCGACGATACTCGGATACCATCAAATCAAGATGGCGGAGAAAGATTAGGCCGCAACGGCATTCATTACTCCATATGGGCCATTCTGCTTCAACACAATGCCCTTCGGACTCAAAAACGCCGGCGCAACATATCAGCGCATGATTCAAACATGTCTAGCTACCCAGATAGGCAAAACAGTAGAGGCATACGTAGACGATGTGGTCGTCAAGACCAAACACGTCGGAACTCTAGTAGAAGACTTGAGGGTGACATTCGGCAACCTCCGAGCATATGACATAAAGCTCAATCCGAAAATGCGCCTTGGCGCACCGGCGGAAAACTCTTGGGCTTCATCGTATCCGTAGAGGAATTGAAGCAAACCCGCCAAAATCCGAGCTCTGTCACAATTGGATATTCCAAAAGACCTCAAGCAGATACAAAACTAACCGGATGCGAGCGGCCTTAAGTCGCTTCATCTCCCGTTTGGGAGAAAAGGCTCGCCTCTCTACCGCCTCCTCCGGCGCACGAACATTTCGAATGGACGGATGCTGCCACAACGGACTCGAAGAAATAAAGGCCATACGGCAACAAACCGGTTCGCCGCGCCCAACCCGGGCGAACCTATGTTATTATATATCGCAGCAACACATCAAGTTGTCGGCGCGGTACTCGTCGTTGAACGAGAAATGAAGGGCACAAATTCCCTCTTCAAAACCAGTGTACTACGATCCACCGCTCTAACTCCATGCAAATCCGGTACCCACATTATCAAAAGATAGCGATCACGGTGTTCATGGCATCCCGAAGCTGCGACACTACTTTCAAGAGTGTTCAATAACGGTGGCCTCGAAGTACCTCTCAACGATATTATAAACAATCGCGACGCAACGGGCAGGATTGCAAAATGGGCTATCGAGCTCTTACCATTTGACATAACCTACAAACCACGGCGAGCTATAAAGTCGCAGGTTCTGGCTGACTTCGTCGCCGAATGGACCGAAGCCGAACTCCCTAAAGAGTACGGCGCGTACTCCAACTGGATCATGCATTTTGACGGATCCAAAATGTTGGTTGGCTTGGGGGCTGGCGTCGTCCTGACGTCCCCAACTAGAGACACAATCCAATACGTACTCCAAATAATGTACATGGACTCCAACAACGCAGCCGAATACGAGGCCCTTCTACATGGCCTCCGGATGGCAATCTCCATGGGCATTCAACGCCTAGAGGTGCGCGGGGATTCAAACCTCGCAATATCCCAAGTAAATGGAGACTTTGACGCCAAAGATCCAAAAATGGCAGCTTACCGCAACGCCGTCCTAAAAATGTCAGCCCGGTTCGAAGGACTAGAATTCCACCATGTAGCCCGGGATAATAACAAGGCAGCAGACGTGTTAGCACGCATCGGCGCGAAACGAGACACCGTCCCTCCAAACATCTTCCTGGAAAGGCTTTTTAAGCCATCCGTATTATGGGAAGAGGAGTCCGGAAATAACAATTCGGAGCCAGCTGCATCACCTCACTCGCATAATTACGACACAATCGGCGGCTCACCAATGAAATAACACCTTCACTCACGAAATAATGGCAGTAATTGCCCGTGGACAGAACCATTCCTAGCCTACTTAATGCGGCAGAACTTCCGAAGACCAAAATGAGGCCCGCTGCATAGTTCGCGATCTAAAGCCTACAAGGTCCATGAGGGAGAACTTTATAAGAAAAGCACAACCGAGTCCTTCAAAGGTGTATCTCCAAGAGGAAGGGCGAAATCTCTGGCTGAAATTCACGGCGGACTCGGCGGGCACCACGCTGCAGCCCGGCCCTTGTAGGCAAGGCCTTCCAGACAGGATTTTATTGGCCGACAGCCCGGCAGATGCTCAGACTTAGTCCAACGATGCGTCGGTTGCCGCTCTTTGCTAATCGAGCCACATGCCACCCACCGCCTCAAAACTATACCCATTACGGCCGTCATGTCCGGGGCTTGACATGGTTGGACCCCTAAAGGGGGAACCCACAAGCACAAATACTTATTGGTCATGGTGGACAAATTCACCAAATGGATTGAGGCCAAGCGGTTAAAACGGCAGAATCCGGACGGTGATAGACTTCATATCCGGGTAGTACACCGCTTTGGCGCCCCCACAGCATCATCACCGATAACGGCACGAACTTCACGGCCGACGAGGTTAAACTCTGGTGCAAAAACATGGGCATTAAGCTCGATTACGCTTCGATCTATCACCCCAAACTAACGGTCAAGTCGAGCGAGCAAATGGTCTAATCATGAGCGGCATCAAACCCAGACTAGTGCGGTCCTCAAGGAATCCAACACGCCGGGTAGAGGAGCTCGACTCCGCCCTCTGGGGTTGCGGACCACGCCAAACCGAACTACCGGATTCACACCATTTTTATGGTATATGGCAGAGGCAGTCCTGCCTCTGCGATATAATTCATGACTCACCTCGTAGCGCATGTACGAAGAAAGAGAGGCCGAGCTAGATCGGCAGGACAGTTTGGACGCCTTAGAGGAGGAGCGGACGTGGCAAAGGCTCGCTCCGCATTTTATCGGCAGCAGGCTCAAGATATCAAAGCGAGAAGCACGGGCCAAAACTTACAATGTTGGCGAACTTGTTCTACGCCTGCCGGACAAGAAAAGGACAAACTTAAGCCCAAGTGGGAAGGTCCTTCATCATCGACCAAGTCCTGACCGGCGGAGCATACCGCTCACGAACGCGATCCGACAACCGACTCGAGCCGAACCCATGGAATGCAGCCCGCCTCCCAAGATTCTACGCCTAACGCCGGACTCGGGTTCGCCTCACTCCCCGCCCACCCCTTTTTTTACTGTCTCGTCCTCCTCCTTCTTCCCACTTTTTTAATACCTTTTATGGGCTGATTTGCGCTTTGTTAGACACACTTGATGTGCTCTTGGCACTCATTATACTGGGGCTTCTTTAATGAAGCTTATTCATACGGGCTTCATGCCCAACACATGTGTCATACTTCCGCATGTACCTTTTACTCACCATTATATGCATCGATATGACTTAAGTTTTGGCCAAGCTGGGTTGTTCGGCTCTGTGCTTACCCCCACGCTCCCGATTGTTCGGCTAGGAGGTAAAGGAGCACCTCTGCGATTGTTCTTGCCGGTCACCGGATGTGTACCTCGGTGGGTGAAGCCGAAAGCTAGCGTTCTTAAGAGAATATTCGGTCGGTGACTTGAAATATGATTTATTACTTACTTATTTATCTTCCCCCAGATGCTTTTTCTGCTATTTTTGCAGTCCGACATTGCACTTTAGGGCATGCCTCCCAGGGAAAGGAACCCTTAACGGAACTATTCTCCCTGAAAGATGTTTCTTACTAACCATGTAATATAACATAACTAGTTGGGCACTTGTCTGATAAAGCAATTATGACCCCGACGCCTTGTCTCCATGCATGCCCCGGTTCTTTTATAACCGTAAGGGTATTCGGACACACTCCGGACTGTTGGGTCCCGAGGTTGAAGCGAAACGGTCCGCAAAGACAAACGATCTACAATCCGCTAGAAGGCATTTTACATGTCATTTCAAATTACATCGTCAAACCGACCGATTGTACTCCTCCTCAATCCCCTCTAACAGCTGTCTAATTTGATCCTGTTGGGAATATTTCATGCCGTTCTACTTGGCCATACATTAAGCTCACAGGATCTCCATCCCATCAGGCCCCGCAGTCCGACCTCGCCATGTGGTTTGGGTCGACTTGAGTAACGTGTCTTCACCGTGGCCCAGCCTCCTGGCGCCTCGACGGCAGCCGATATCTTCCACAAACGGAGGCGTCGCCGTGCTCTCAAGCTTCTCAGCAAGCTCACCAAGGCCCTCGGGTAGGGAGACGGATGGCCATAAAGCATGAACGACGCCACTCATCGCCTGCCGAACACGTTCGAGCAATTGCACTAGCTCGGGAAGTTGGTCACCCGTTGACTCAGGAATTTCCTCCAGCAGGCGACCTGTGAGCACACCTAAAGACATATTTCTGTCAATCGACTTCCTCGCCGAATTCTTCTTTTCAAAGGAATTTGTTCAAGCACTTACTATAAATGCCGCGACGAAGCCGCTGATTCTCCTTCACGGAGCTGACAGCTGGGCCGAACACCTTTCAGCTCTTCTCCTTCTTTGGGTGTGGGCATCTTGGAGCTTGTTTCTCTCTGCTGCACCTTCATAAGCACCTCTCGCCGCCTTTAGTCGACGCAGTAGCTGTTGCTTGTCCGGATCTAGTCCAGCGCCCTCCGCAATATTATTGTCGATTCACGCCGCACTTTGCTAAAAAATTATCTTTTCAATGTACGCCTTACCAGTGGGGTCTCGTGGCTCCCCCATGGCGGCCATCTTGACCTCAAGTTGGGCCTTGCACTCTTGGAGCTCCCGGGACAGATGGGTATTCTTCTCCGTAAGACCCTGCATAATAATTTATCCTTAAATCAGTTATTTCAACTATTTTAAGTCTCGGGGCTCTTGGCATATATAACTATTAAAATTACTTACCGTATGTTTTTCACATACCGCCTCCGTGGCTCGTTAACCCATCTTGAGCGGCACGGAGGTGCGTGTTTCCGCTTCAAAGGCATTTAACGCCCGGGAGAAACACGCCACGAAGAACTGTCCGGCGACGCCTGTGATTCATGGCGCTCTCCACCTCAGACCGGGTGGCAGACAGCCTGTCGGCATCCTCCGTCGGAGGAGCATCCGGCTCACGCCTATTCGCCTCCCTTCCCGGACCATGCGTTGGAGCATGGCCGGCGGAGGTTTGATTGGCAACCTCTCCGGACACTGTCCGGCGAGCGCTCTTTCTGGAAAAGTTATGAGCATTAATATACCTCCTAGGGATCCTTCCCTTAAAAATAGCGGTGCTCCGTACCGTTGCAGCGACGTTTCGGTTCGCATCATCCTCTTCCTCCTGCTGGGCCGGATCGACCCTTGTTGGCGGCGCGCGGGTTCGGCTTCCACCTTAAAGGCGCCTCCTGCGATGCACCATCGGTATGGGATGGTCGAATTGGCGCGGATCAAATGATGGTGTCAAGACCTTGGTCGAGTTACCGGGAGGCCGGAAACAAACCGGGGTAGTCACCGTAATGGCGACTAGGGCATTGTCTATGCTGCGCCAGGAACACCCGTCAATCAGCTCCACCTTTATGTCCGGATCCTCTTGGAGGTCGGATCAAGGATCGTTCCGGATCCTCGGGCTGTGGAGTTAGGCTTCGTATGCCCTCCACGTCCCGGCGCAGCTCCTGCGTCGAAATCGCAGAGTAAAATACTTGACTTTAAAAGAAGTATGGATCGGGTAGATGAACATCCGCTTACCTAGCTCCGAGGGTTATTCATAGAAAATCCATTTAACGGATTCTTGCGGAGGAAGTCCTCCTCCTCTCCCTTGTACAAGCCGGACAGGATCTTTTCCAGATCGGCTACCGAGCCTGGCCCTTTGCGGCCATGACGGGTGGCGTCATCTTCCCCGTTGAAATCCCACATAGGGTGGCCCCTATATTGGAGTGGCTGCACCCTCGCATAATGCACGTGGCCATGACTCCAATCATGGTCAATCCGAATGGGCCGAGAACCTAATCCGCCCATCGATAATGGACGCCCTATCATCTTCCCGCTGAGGGCTCATGGCGCCAACTCAGCGCGTTTCTTCAAGGGAGCATTGTTAAACTCCGGAGGCCGATCCGGACTGGATCCGCAGAGGGCGTCCTCCATGTAGAACCATTAGAAGGCCGGTCTTGGACGCCTTCTTCGGGTGCCGGATAGATATCCGGTCCGGCGATGCACCATATTTCGGCTCCGCCCACTTGATATATCGACCCCTCATGAGAACGGGGTACGAGACAAAATAATCTCTTCCACGGGGCAAAATGGGGCTCGATGCCCAAGAACAGCTCGCAAAAAGCTATGAAGCCCACGATGTGCAAAATGGAGGCGGGCGTGAGGTGGTGAAGTTGGAGTCCGTAGAACTCTAGGAGCCCCCGGAGAAACGGATGTATGGGAAATCCGAGTCCCCTTATTAGATAGGGGACAAAGCATACCCGCTCCCCTTGGGAAGGGTTGGGGACGCTCTCTGCCTGCTTTCCACCCTTGTAGGTGGCTAGTCCGGCTCGAACCGGAACCATGAAAGATGGGGGAAGATATCCCTCGGTTTGGAGTACCACTAGCTCGCTGTGTGGAACTGAGCATCTCCCCCAATCTCCTGGCTTAGGGCTGGAAGCGTGAGAGGAGGAGCCGCGTCGGCTATCCATGATGGAATGGATTTTTGTCAGAGGCGCTTCGATGAGAACTTGCGGATGGAGGATGGTGTGAACTGGATCTAGATCCTCGCCTCTTTTATAGGCGGCTCGTTCGCACGGCTAGGGGGTAAAATGTAAAAATATCCCAGCCTTTCGCATTAAATGCGACACGTGGAAGAAGGCCATTATTGGGCGTAGAAGCCAAGGAGCGCAACATTTATGAAGAAGCCAGACACTATTCGACGGGAACATGAAGATTGAAGGAGAACCCGCCTTGCAACGCCGAAGACAATATACGCGCCGGACTCGTCGTCGCGAAAGCCCGGTTCGGGGGCTACTGAGGGAGTTCCGGACTAGGGGGTGTCTGGATAGCCGAACTATCATCATCGGCCGGACTCCAAGACTATGAAGATACCAGATTGAAGACTTCGTCCCGTGTCTGGATGGGACTTTCCTTGGCGTGGAAGGCAAGCTTGGCGATACGGATATGTAGATCTCCTACCATTGTAACCGACTTTGTGTAACCCTAACCCTATCCGGTGTCTATATAAACCGGAGGGTTTTAGTCCGAGGATCTAACAACAATCATACCATAGGCTAGCTTCTAGGGTTTAGCCTCTTTGATCTCGTGGTAGATCCACTCTTGTAACACACATCATCAATATTAATCTAGCGGGACGTAGGGTTTTACCTCCATCAAGAGGGCCCAACACGGGTAAAACATCGTGTCCCTTGTCTCCTGTTACCATCCGCCTAGACGCACAGTTCGGGACCCCCTACCCGAGATCCGCCGGTTTTGACACCGACAACGACCACTAAGCTAAAGCCCTAGATCACTACTATCTTCTCATTTCTAACTCCTCTCCATTTTCTACTCTATAGGATGGCGGACGCAAGGATCAAGTTCACGCAACCGGATGAAGACACCCCTTTTGGACGCCACTTGAAGGAAGTCACTAGGTACCTGAACATTGGAATACCAAGCTTCACAGGGACTTACAATGCCACTTTACCAGAAGAGGAGCGCTGGATGATTCAAGTTCAAGTTCCAGGAAGGACATTCACGCCAGTCACCGAGCCCATAGAGTTTTCCTTTGATGCACCAACCTGGAGTCTAGGAAAGAGTATGGCAGCTCACATCACCATGGGATGCATTGGAGAAGTTTACCACAATGATCTCAAGGATACAATCTACTAGATTTGTGGACGCCGAGATGAGCAATGGGAGATGATCAGCACCAGGAAGGATAGATCGATTGCAGCTTTCATCCAGGAGATAAACCAGTACATTCGACTCCAGGAGAACCAGATGTGCGCAGGCATGATAGATTTGAAGAAGGCAATGACAAGGATCACGGAGCTGGAGGAAGAACTCAAGGCTACACACGAAGATTATGAGGAGGAAATTGTCGTACTAGTGGAGAAGAATGACGACCTGACAAGGAAGCTGGGAGTATTCATGGGAGACCCTACGCCAGGAGGAGAAGACGACGATTCCACTTGCCCGGAAAACTACATCATCATTGACGACACCGACTCGGATCCTGGTGATAGCGATGATAACTATGTTGATGAAGCTAGAGCAGATATCATGGAGTCTTTAACCGATCAATTTTTCTAGTCGACCACCATATCAGTAGTAGTATTCCACCATGTATATAGTATAGTCCGAGCACTTTTGTAACGATAGTTCTAGACCGATTGTATGCCCTTGTTTGATTGATTGAGTGATATGTTTGTGTTTGTCTCATGTGCATATGGGTAGTTTTTCCCCCTAGACCTCATTCTATTCTGATTTCTCATCTTTTCTAAACCCAGTAGATGCCTTCGAGACGCGACAATGGATTTTCTTTCCCACCGGAGCTCACTCAGTTGATCCAGCAGCAGAATGCATTGATGCAAATACTAGTCCATAATCAGAACCAGGGGAACAACAACAACAACCCACCACCACCACCACCAGTTGATCACTTAGCCCGTTTTCTTAGGCTGAATCCGCCGGTGTTCTCCAGTAGCACCGAGCCGATTGTTGCAGATGATTGGCTCCGCAAGATTGAAAGGGAGTTGACTACTGCAGGATGCACAGATGCGGAGAGAGTGCGTTTTGCCGCACATCAGCTTGATGGACCCGCAGCATCATGGTGTGAAAATTTCATAGTCACTTACCCCATCGACACGGTGACATGGGATCAGTTTCAGCAGGCTTTTCGCACTGCCCATGTATCAACAGGAGCTATGGCCATGAAGAAGCGTGAGTTTCGTAATTTACGCCAAGGAGGGCGCACCATTGGCCAGTATGTGGATGACTTTAGTAAGCTAGCACGTTATGCCCCAGATGACGTTGCTACGGATGCAGCTAAGCAGGAGAAGTTCCTGGAAGGACTGATGATGAGCTGAGCATGCAGTTGATGGTGGCAAATTTCAATAACTACCAGGAGTTGGTAGATAGAGCTCTCATGCTTGAAGGGAAGCAGCAGCAGATTGACAGCCGCAAGAGGAAGTATGGACAAGGGAAGTATAATTCTGGAGCTCAGCAGAGACCTCGTTTCACCCCGAACTCGGGAGGACTTGTCCATAACCATGGAGGCCACACTCACAATGGAGGAAGATCGCACAACCATAGTGGCTCCAAGAACGGGAATGGTAATGGAGGAAGCAGCGGACAGAACCATTCCAACCCGGCAACACCCACCAAGAAAGACCTAAGCCACGTTACTTGCTACAAATGCTAGAAGACTGGACATTACGCCAACGAATGTCCTAAAGCTAAGAATGGAAACGGCAATGGAAGCTCTGGGAAGAAGCCCAACCCTTTCACCAAGGTACAAGTGAACCACGTTAACGTGTAGGAGGTTGAAGCCCAACCCGATGCAGTAATAGGTAAGTTTTTGGTTAAGTCATTTACTGCAGTCGTACTTTTTGATACTGGTGCACCGAATTCATACATATCAAGTGGATTCGTGGATAAGTTTAAACTGCCAACCCAAGCCCTTAGGTCACCCATGTTAGTAACCTCGCCAAGAGCAGAGTATATGGCTAGCCTATGGTGTGATCGGTTACCATTAAGGATTGGTAACTACCTGTTCCCCTCAAACCTAATAGTATTGGAGTCACAAGGACTAGATGTGATATTAGGCATGGATTGGTTATCGAAGTATGGAGGGAACATTGACTGCGCCAGTAAGTCGATTTTTCTCACCATCCCAGAAGGAAGAAGGATCAAGTATGTATCCCGGCATGTGCCGAATAGGACTCAAGTAAATTCCTTATCAGGAGTTGTACAGGAGGAAGTACCAGTGGTGAAGGATTTTCCGGATGTATTTCCAGAAGAGTTGCCAGGCATGCCATCGGATAGAGACAATGAGTTTTTAATTGAGCTTTTGCGAGGCACAGGGCCAATATCTAAGAGACTGTATAGAATGCCCGCAAAGGATTTGGAGGAAATTAAGAAGCAGATTAAGGAGTTACTGGATAAAGGTTATATTCGCCCAAGTTCATCACCTTGGGGATCCCCAGTACTTATAGTGGAGAAGAAGGATGGATGGTTGTTGATTATCGAGGATTGAATGAGGTGACGATCAATAATAAGTACCCACTGCCGATGATCAATGATTTGTTTGACCAGCTGCAAGGAGCTAAGGTGTTTTCCAAGATCGATCTGCAATCAGGGTACCACCAGCTGAAGATTCGAGAGCAGGATATACCTAAGACAACTTTTACCACGAGGTACGGGCTATACGAGTATACCGTTATGTCATTTGGTCTGACTAACGCACCTGCCTATTTTATGAACATGATGAACAAAGTGTTTATGGAGTTTTTGGATAAGTTCGTCGTGGTGTTCATTGATGATATTTTGGTCTACTCGAAGAATGAAGAGGAACATAAGGAGCATTTGCGTTTAGTACTTGGGAAGCTCAGAGAACATCAGCTATATGCCAAGTTCAGCAAGTGTGAGTTTTGGCTGAAGGAAGTTGGATTCCTAGGACATGTTATATCTGGAGAAGGAATAGAGGTAGACCTCAGCAAAGTTGTCACTGTGACAAATTGGGAGGCACCCACGTCAGTTGGAGAGATCTAGAGTTTTCTTGGACTCGTAGGATACTACCGGAGGTTCATTGAGAATTTCTCAAAGATTGCAAAGCCTATGACGGAATTGTTAAAGAAGGACACCAAGTTAAAATGGACTGAGGAATGTGAGGCCAGTTTTCAGGAGTTGAAGAAACACTTGGTTACATCACCATTGTTGATTCAGCCAGATCAACGCAAGGATTACAAAGTGTATTGCAACGCTTCTCGTCGAGGACTTGGAGCCGTACTTATGCAGGAGGGAAGAGTTGTTTTATATGCCTCATGACAGCTTAAACCCCATGAATTGAATTATGCCACCCATGATTTGGATTAGCAGCCGTAGTGCATGCGTTGAAGACTTGGAGACATTTTCTCATCGGAAACCATTGTGAGGTATAAACGGATCACAAGAGTTTGAAGTATATGTTCACGCAGAAGGAGCTGAATCTCAGGCAGAGGAGATGGTTGGAACTTATTAAGGATTACGATATGAGATTGCAATATCATCCCGGAAAGGCTAACATAGTAGCCGATGCGTTGAGCCGCAAGAGTCATGTTAATACGCTCATGACCGGAGAGTTACCCAAGGAGTTAGCGGAGGATCTCCGTGAGCTATGTTTAGAAATAGTTCCGAGAGGTTATGTAGCAGCATTGGAGATTAAATTTACCTTGATGGATAAGATCAGAGAAGCTCAGAAGACGGACAAGGAGATAGTCGAAATAAAGGAAAAGATGAGTAAAGGAAAGGCTAAAGGATTTCGTGAGGATGAGCATGATACCTTATGGTTTGAGGACCGCGTATATGTGCCAAATGATCAGGAGATCAGGAAGCTGATTTTGCAAGAGGCCCATGATTCGCCATATTTGATTTACCCAAGAAATACTAAGATGTATCTGGATTTGAAGGATAGTTTCTGGTGGACCGGAATGAAGAAGGATATTGCGGAGTATGTAGCAGTTTGTGATGTATGTCAGAGAGTGAAGGCAGAGCATGAAAAGCCAGCAGGATTGCTACAACCATTGCCGATACCCGAATGGAAGTGGGACAAGCTAGGCATGGATTTTATCACGGGATTACCCAGGACTCATTCAGGCTATGACTCGATATGGGTTGTAGTCGATCGTTTGACGAAAGTAGCTCATTTCATCCCAGTAAAGACCACTTACAGCAGTGCTAAGTTGGCAAAGATATACATGACCAGGATCGTATGTCTGCATGGAGTTCCAAGGACCATTGTATTAGATAGAGGAACCCAGTTTACCTCCAAGTTTTGGAATCAGTTGCACGAAACTTTGGGAACCAGGCTAGAGTTCAGTACAGCTTTTCACCCGCAGACAGATGGACAGACTGAAAGAGTCAATCCGATTCTGGAGGACATGTTGAGAGCTTGTGCGCTAGGCTATGGATCTAGTTGGGACGATAATTTTCCTTATGCAGAGTTCTCTTACAACACCAGCTACAAGCCAGTTTGAAGATGGCCCCTTTCAAAGCATTGTACAGAAGGATGTGCAGAACGCCATTGTTGTGGGATGAAGTTGGAGATCGATAGTTGTTTGGACCAGATTTGATTAAAGAGTCTGAAGAGAAGGTTAAGCTGATTCGTGATAGACTCAAGGTAGCCCGGTCCAGGCAGAAGAGTTATGCGGATTCTAAACGCAAGGAGACAGTTTACAAAGTCGGAGACTGAGTGTATCTTCGTGTATCACCACTTCGAGGAGTGAAGCATTTTGGAGTTAAGGGGAAGTTAGCACCACGTTTTGTGGGACCATACGAAGTTTTGGAACGTATGGGGGAAGTCGCCTACAAGTTGGAATTACCCGAAGGTTTGTCAGGAGTTCACGATGTGTTTCATGTTTCCCAGTTGAAGAAGTGCCACGCAGAGATGGCTGATATCCCTCTAAGTGATACAGTGCCACTAGAAGCGATACAGTTGGATAGCGATCCGACCTACTAGGAGAAGCCAGTCAAGATTCTCGGGTTTGCCAGCCGAGTCACACGTAGCAAAGTTAGCAAGTTCTGCAAAGTTCAGTGGAGCCACCATACCGAAGATGAAGCCACCTGGGAACGAGAGGAAGACCTACAGAAAGATCACCCTCACCTATTTTCTAGCCAACCCGAATCTTGAGGGTGAGATTCATCTTAAGGGAGGTAGGTGTTGGGGAACATAGTAATTACATAAATTTCCTACGCACACGCAAGATCTTGGTGATGCATAGCAACGAGAGGGGAGAGTGTATCCACGTACCCTCGTAGACCGAAAGCGGAAACGTTAGAACAACGCGGTTGATGTAGTCGTACGTCTTCACGGCCCGACCGATCAAGCACCGAAACTACGGCACCTCCAAGTTCTAGCACACGTTCAGCTCGATGACGATCCCCGGACTCCGATCCAGCAGAATGTCGGGGAAGATTTCCGTCAGCACGACGGCGTGGTGACGATCTTGATGTTCTACCGTCGCAGGGCTTCGCCTAAGCACCGCTACAATATTATCGAGGACTATGGTGGAGGGGGGCACCGCACACGGCTAAGAGATCAAGAGATCAATTGTTGTCTAGAGGTGCCCCCCTTCCCCCGTATATAAAGGAGCCAAGGGGGAGGGGCAGCCGGCCAAGGAGGGCGCGCCAAGGGGGAGTCCTACTCCCACCGGGAGTAGGACTCCCTTCTTTCCTAGTTGGAGTAGGAGAAGGGGGAAGGAGGAGGGAGAGAGGGGTCGCCGCCCCCCTCTCCTTGTCCTATTCGGACTAGGGGGGAGGGGGCGCGGCCAGCCCTTGCCTCCTCTCTTCCTCTCCACTAGGGCCCATGTAGGCCCATTAAGCCTCCCGGGGGGTTCCGGTAACCTCCCGGTACTCCGGTAAAATCTCGATTTCACCCGGAACACTTCCGATATCCAAACATAGGCTTCCAATATATCTATCTTCATGTCTCGACCATTTCAAGACTCCTCGTCATGTCCGTAATCTCATCCGGGACTCCGAACAAACTTCGGTAAATAAAAAACTGATAAACTCATAATATAACTGTCATCGAAACCTTAAGCGTGCGGACCCTACGGGTTTGAGAACTATGTAGACATGACCTAGAATTTTTTCCGGTCAATAACCAATAGCGGAACCTGGATGCTCATATTGGCTCCTACATATTCTACGAAGATCTTTATCGGTCAAACCGCATAACAACATACGTTGTTCCCTTTGTCATCGGTATGTTACTTGCCCGAGATTCGATTGTCGGTATCCAATACCTAGTTCAATCTCGTTACTGGAAAGTCTCTTTACTCGTTACGTAACGCATCATTCCGTAACTAATTCATTAGCTACATTGCTTGCAAGGCTTATAGTGATGTGCATTACCGAGAGGGCCCAGAGATACCTCTCCGACAATCGGAGTGGAAAAACCTAATCTCGAAATACGCCAACTCAACATGTACCTTTGGTGACACCTGTAGAGCTCCTTTATAATCACCCAGTTATGTTGTGACGTTTGGTAGCACACAAAGTGTTCCTCCGGCAAATGGGAGTTGCATAATCTCATAGTTATAGGAACTTGTATAAGTCATGAAGAAAGCGATAGCAACATACTTAAATGATCAAGTGCTAAGCTAACGGAATGGGTCAAGTCAATCACATCATTTTCCTAATGATGTGATCCCATTAATCAAATGACAACTCATGTCCATGGCTAGGAAACTTAACCATTTTTGATTCACGAGCAAGTCAAGTAGAGGCATACTAGTGACATTTAAGTTTGTCTATGTATTCACACATGTATTATGTTTCCGGTTAATACAATTCTAGCATGAATAATAAACATTTATCATGATATGAGGAAATAAATAATAACTTTATTATTGCCTCTAGGGCATATTTCCTTCAGTAGGTTTGTAACATCCCAAATTTTCAATTTGAAATGTTATACATTAGATCATCATTGCATATCATATGTTTATTGCATTTTGGATTAATCTTAGAAATTATACGCAACTCAAGGACCCACAGAGAGAGTTGGAAATTTCGTTATTTTCATATTCGATTTTTTCTCAAATTTTGAAAAGAGGGTCGTTTGATTTTAAGTATTTTCTCTTCGAATATTTCTTTTATTAAAATAAAAGAGAGAGGATAAAATTACTTCCTAAAAAATAAAGAAATATTGGAGATTTAATATTAAAATCAAATAAAATATTCGGAGTTTTATCGCTATTTTATTTGAATTAAAAAAATGCATTTTTCAAAATTGCATATTAGGCCCAAATAAATGTTAACCCTTCTGGCATATTTTTACAGGACGGGGAAAATTTATTTAGGGATTTTTGGAGTCTGTTAATATTTCTATTATCCGTTTTTCCGAGCGGAATTATTTAAAAAAAAAGGGGGAACCGACCTACGGGCCGTATCCGGCCCGGACTCCTCCCAGGCCCCCCTTTATATTCCGCAGCCCCCCCCCCCCCAGCCCCGCAGCACCGCCGCCTCGAGCCCACCCCGCGCCAAACCCTAGCCGCCGCCGCCGCCGGATCTAGTCACCGTTGACCGTCGTTTGACCGGTCGGTTTTCTTTGGTAAAACCCGTTTTTTTATTTATTTTCGTTAGATCGATTTTATTTTTTTCCGGTTTAGTTATTTAGCGAACGTCCGTTCGTATGTCCGTTTTAACGAACGGTTTTCATTGCTTAGCCACAGATAGCAAACGTTATTTCGTTAGCCTGTTCGTCAGTTTTTTTCTTTCTCTTGGATCTTCTGCGATTATTTTTTATCGCGATTTCTGATCCGATTTTCGTTCTAGTATAACTTTTCGCTCATTTATCGGAATCAGGCGATTGAAGCACCTAGATTTTCGTCTCGAAACCCTCTTTCTTTTTAACCAACTTAAACAAGATTTTGCCACTGTAAAATTTGACTTTAGTTCAGATTAGTAAACGAAGCTTGTTTCTTTCGCCGTTTAAGTTTTGTTGCTTCGTTTGATTTGATTCTTTTTGCAAACCGGAGTTCTCAAGTTGAACTTTCTGGTTAGATCTCTTATTTGAGTTTTACCCGTGTTTCTTTGTTTGTTTGCTTATTGTATGCTTGTTTGTTTGTGATAGAGTACCCGGAGTGCGAAGCGTGCTACTACGAGTCTCTAGGTTTCGCAGATCATCAGCAAGGCAAGTAACACTTTGATCATACCTCTTTACTACCCAGTTTTATTGCATTAGATCAATCCTCAAACAATTGCATGGTTAGGATCTGAATTAAATTGTGGGTTTGGGAAGTAGATGAGGTAGTACCTATTCACCTGTTTATTATCAAACCTATGGGAGTTACTTCTACGTTGCTTATATTGCTATGCTATGCTCGTAGACATGGATTGGGTTTGAGTATACTCATGTCAGATGTGAGCTTTCTTAATTAATGGTTAACTTAAGGTGGCAACTTTAATACACATCTGGGTTGATTGAGGCACCTGGGGAATCCAGTGATTGCCTGTTTTTTTTTTGAAATCCCGGGGTACCGTGTGATTCTCCTATGGACTGCCACCCAGGCTCAAAGGGATCATGAGATTATTCATGCTAGAAACTTCCGTGTGCAGCCACAAGCCATTATGGGCTCTGGCATAGTTGTGTATGTTGTGTGACCTCTTTCAGTGGTAGACTAGCAGATGTAGGGGATGTAGGTGGTACGGTCTACCCATCGAAAGAGTTAACGCTTCTGAAAGACTGTGTCTCGGTCATCCGCTTCTCAAACACCATGTAGTGCGAGAAATCCAACGGAGGCGATTGAGTCTTGTGGGGGAAAGTGCGCAAACCTCTGCAGAGTGTACAAACTAATCATGGTTAGCCGTGTCCCCGGTTATGGACATCTTGAGTATCTGGTTCTTGGATTATCATGTGGATCTCATCACTCTTAATTATAAATTTGATTGGGTTATTTAATTACTTTTTAATTGGGATTGAGATGGGGTTTACCATTCTCAATGTTTAACAACCACCATGATAGTTAAATAAAATATATTCCTTTTGTTGTAGGGAAAAATTGGCTTTTCGCAAAACATATTAACCATACAGCCTCCACCAGCCATATATGCATCTAGTGATAGCTTTATTCTGTTCATTACTCTCTTGTGTTACATTGCCAGCATATTCCATGTGCTGACCCGTTTTCGGGCTGCAACGTATCATGTTGCAGACTTTTCAGATGACGAGTAAGGAGCCTTAGGTCGTGGTCTTTCACTCAGTGATGCCGTTGGAGTTGATGGACTCACTTTATCTTCCAAACCTTCCACTGTTATCGTATTAGATGGCCTTAAGCCATATTTATTGTAATGAGTTCTCTTTTGAGACATTCGATGTAATAAGTGTGTGATTGCTACTCTGTTATAAATCCTTCAAGTATTGTGCGTGTCAGCATTACCTATCCAGGGATGACACTGATGCACAGAGATCATACTGTTTGAGGTCTGGTCGCTACACAAGTATTCCCAGCAGGATTGCAAATTGGACAGCCTGCTGGACGGCATAGAACAGGAAGTTTTTGAGTCTTAAATGACTATGTACTTTCCTTGGCGTATGTAACTCTAGCTGAATTGTAAAACGCTTGTCATGGTAGACCTTTTCGCTTCGACCTCTGGACCCGAGGGTGCGGAGTGTTTCCGAATACCAGAGCGGCCGAGTAGACCGGGGTATGCGTGGAAACCAGGCGTAGGGGTCATAGTTGCTTGAAAAAACAAGTATCCGGCTAGTTATGTTATATTACATTAAAATTGTAAGAAACATCTTCCAGAGAGAATAGTTCCGTTAAGGGTTCCTTTCCGTGGGTGTACATGCGTTAACGCGCATGTCCGAACTGTGATTGAAAAATCGCAGTATATATAACTTCTGGGGGTTCACGATGGAGTGAGTGCAAGAACATCTTTATTTCACCGACCGAATATTCCCTTAAGAACGCTAGCTTTCGGCTTCACCCAGTCCGAGGTACACATCCGGATGAACCGACAGTAACAATCGCAGAGGTGCTCCCTTTATGCCCTAGTCGAACTAACGGGAATGTAAGGCATAAGCACAGGAGCCAGGCAACCCAGCTTGGCCAAAACTTAAGTCATATCGATGCATATAATGGCGAAGAAAAGGTACGTATGGAAAGAAAAACGCATGTATGATGAGCTTGATGCTCGAAAAATAACATTAATAAGCTTCTATTCAAGAAGCCCCCAGGTATGGTGGACGTACATATTTGAGTGTGTATATGTCGCGGGTGTACGGTCGAGCCGCACGAAAAAGCTTGAAGGCTGAAAAAGGAAAAAGCGAAAAGAGAGGGAAAATAATAAAAACAATGGGGAGAAGGAGACGAACAAAGAGTTCGACGCTTAGGCGTAGAATCTTCGGAGTCTGGTCGCGTTCCATGGGTTCGACTCTAGGCGATTGTCACACGCATCCCGCAGGCAGTACGCTCCTCCGGTGAGAACTTCGTCAATGATGAAGGGACCCTCCCACTTGGGCTTGAGTTTGTCCTTTTTCTTCTCCGGTAGGCGTAGAACCAGTTCGCCAATATTATAAGTCTTGGCCCGCACTTCTCTGCTTTGATACCTGCGAGCCTGCTGTTGATAAAATGCGGACCGGGCTTTTGCAACATTGCGCTCCTCCTCCAGGGCGTCTAGGCTGTCCTGCCGATCAAGCTCAGCCTCTCTCTCTTCGTACATGCGCACCCGTGGTGAGTCATGAATAATGTCGCAGGGTAGCACAGCCTCTGCGTCGTATACCATGAAAAAGGGTGTATATCCAGTAGTGCGGTTGGGCGTGGTCCGCAGCCCCCAGAGTACGGAGTCGAGCTCCTCAACCCAGTGCTTGTCTGATTCTTTCAAAGACCGCACTAGTCTGGGTTTAATGCCGCTCATAATAAGACCGTTGGCCCTTTCGACTTGACCGTTTGTTTGCGGGTGATAGACAGAGGCGTAATCGAGCTTAATGCCCAGATTAGCACACCAATTTTTCACCTTGTCGGCTATGAAGTTGGAGCCATTGTCAGTGATGATGCTGTGTGGAACACCATAACGGTGCACAACGCCGGATATGAATTCTATCACTGGCCCGGCTTCGGCCGTTTTAACTGGTTTGGCCTCTATACACTTAGTGAATTTATCCACCATGACCAGCAGATACTTTTTCTTATGGCTCCCCCTTTAAGGGGTCCGACCATATCGAGCCCCCAGTCCGCGAAGGGCCAAGTGATGGGGATCGTTTGTAGGGCTGTGGGTGGCATGTGGCTTTGGTTGGCGAAAAGCTGACATCCGACGCAACGTTGGACAAGGTCCTGTGCGTCTGCTCGGGCCGTTGGCCAATAGAAACCTGTACGGAAGGCCTTGCTTACGAGGGCCCGAGCCGCGGCGTGGTGACCGCCAAGACCAGCATGAATTTCAGCCAAGAGCTGCCGCCCTTCTTCCTCAGAGATACATCTTTGAAGTACTCCGGTAGCGCTTTTCTTTTAGAGTTCTCCGTCGTGAACTTTGTAGGCTTTCGAACGTCTAACAATGCGGCGGGCCTCATTCTGTTCCTCAGGGAGTTCTCGCCTATTAAGGTAGGCCAAGAAGGGTTCAGTCCATGTGGCAATGACTGCCATGATGAGATGGGCCGATGGTTTTATTTCGGTGGTTGAGCCCCCGATGATGTCAGTGTGTTTGGGATTTGGGGATGTGGTCGGATCCGGACTGGTGTTGCCACTCTCCCCTTGCCACACCACAGAAGGTTTAAAAAAGCCTTTCTAGAAAGATATTAGGTGGGATGGGGTCGCGCTTGGCGCCGATGCAAGCAAGGACGTCCGCTGCTTGATTGCTTTCTCGAGCCACATGATGGAACTCAAGCCCCTCGAATCGAGCTGACATTTTGAGAATGACATTACGGTAAGCTGACATCTTTGGATCTTTGGCGTCAAAGTCTCCATTTATTTGAGATACTGCGAGGTTTGAGTCCCCACGCACTTCCAGGCGTTGTATGCCCATGGAGACGGCCATCCAAAGTCCATGCAATAGGGCCTCATATTCGGCTGCGTTGTTGGAGTTTGTATATAGTATTTGGAGTACGTACTGAACTACGTCTCCGGTGAGCGACGTTAACGCGACACCCGCTCCTAACCCTGCCAGCATTTTGGAACCATCGAAATACATGACCCAGTTGGAATACGTGCTGAACTCTTTAGGGAGTTCGGCCTCTGTCCATTCGGCGGCGAAGTCAGCCAGTACTTGGGATTTAATGGCTCAACGCGTTTTGTATGTTATGTCAAATGGAAGTAGCTCAATGGCCCATTTAGCAATCCGGCCCGTAGCATCGCGGTTGTTTATTATGTCGTTGAGTGGCATTTCGGAAGCCACCATGATCGAACACTCCTGAAAGTAGTGTCGTAGCTTCCGGGACGCCATGAAGACCGCGTATGCTATCTTTTGGTAATGAGGGTACCGGGATTTGCATGGTGTGAGGACAGTGGACACGTAGTATACTGGATTCTGAAGCGGGAACTTATGTTCGTCCTGTTCTCCCTCGACGACGAGCATGGCGCTCACCACCTGGTGTGTTGCCGATATGTATAATAACATGGGTTCACCGACGTTTGGCGCGGCCAGGATTGGGTTGGTTGCCAAAAGGGCCTTTATTTCTTCCATTCTGTCCGTTGCCGCATCCGTCCACTCGAAGTGGTCGGTGCGTCGGAGGAGGCGGTAGAGTGGCAAGGCTTTTTCTCCCAATCTGGAGATAAAGCGGCTTCAAGCCGCCACGCATCCCGCAAGCTTTTGGACCCGTTTAAGGTCTGTTGGTGTAGCCAATTGTGACAAAGCTCGGATTTTGGCTGGATTTACCTCAATTCCTCTATTGGAAACGATGAAGCCCAGCAATTTTCCGGCGGGGACGCCGAAAACACATTTTTCCGGATTGAGTTGATGTCATATGCATGGAGGTTGTCAAATGTGAGAAGTAGATCGTCTATTAGTGACTCGACGTGCCTAGTTTTGATGACGATGTCATCCACATATGCTTCAACTGTCTTGCCGATCTGTTTCTCCAAGCATGTTTGAATCATGCGATGGTAAGTGGCGCCAGCGTTTTTGAGCCCGAAAGGCATAGTGTTGAAGCGGAAAGGCCCATATGGGGTAATGAATGTCGTTGCGGCTTGATCGGACTCCTTCATTTTGATTTGATGGTATCCAGAATATGCGTCGAGGAAGCATTGTGAGTCGTGTCCTGCGGTAGCATCAATGATCTGGTCTATGCGGGGGAGGGGGAAGGGATCCTTAGGGCAGGCCTTGTTGAGGTCTTTGAAATCGACGCACAGGCGCCAGGATTTATCCTTCTTTGGCACCATCACCAGGTTTGCTAGCCAGTCTGGGTGTTTTATTTCTCTAATGAATCCGGCCTTGATTAGCTTGGCTAGTTCCTCCCCCATAGCTTGGCGCTTAGGTTCTCAAAAGCGCCGCAGTGTTTGCTTGACCGGTTTATATCCCTTCAATACATTGAGACTGTGTTCCGCCAACTTGCATGGGATTCCTGGCATATCAGAAGGATGCCAGGCGAATATATCCCAGTTTTCGCGCAGGAACTCTTGTAGCGCGGCGTCAACCGTTGGGTCTAGTTGTGCTCCAATGGATGCTGTCTTCTTGGGGTCCGTTGGATGGACTTGGAATCTGACTATTTCTTCTGCCGGTTTGAAGGAGGTGGATTTGGACCGTTTGTCTAGGATCACGTCGTCCCTGTCCACCGTGGAGCGCAGTGCGGTTAATTCTTCGGCCGCGAGGGCCTCAGATAATGCCTCGAGGGCCAGGATGCGGTTTTATTTTCGGCGCGCAGTGCTATGTCCGGATTACTGGTGAGAGTGATGGTCCCGTTGGGCCCGGGCATCTTGAGCTTCATGTACCCGTAATCAGGTATGGCTTGGAAGCGTGTGAATGTGTCCCGCCCTAGTAGGGCGTGATATCCGTTGTTGAAAGGGGCCACTTGGAAGGTTATTTCTTCGGACCGATTATTCTTCGGCGTGCCGAATACCACGTCGAGAGTGATTTTTCCCGCGCATCGCGCCTCCCGACTAGGAATGATTCCCCGAAAGGTCGTGCTACTTTGCTCAATGCGGCTCCTATCTATTTCCATTTTTATGAGTGTGTCCTCGTAAATGAGGTTCAGTCCGCTGCCGCCGTCCATGAGCACTTTGGTGAGCCGAAAGTCGTCCACAATTGGACTAAGGACCAAAGCGGCTGGTGCCCGGACTGTCCTGAATTTTGGTTCATCATCGGCGTCGAAAGTTATGGTCGTGTCATTCCAGGAGTTTATTGCTGCGACTTGGCATACTTCAGTGAGGTCGCGGAGTGCCCTTTTGCGCTGATTTTTTTGAAGTAATGGTCTCAAAGACCGTCAATACTCTGAGGTCGTCGTCTTCCGTGGGGTGTTGTTCTGGGGTATTCCTGTTGAGGAGATCTTGGCCGCTCTTGGCCACTTGCCGGAGTATCCAGCATGCTCTAAGGTTGTGGGTTGGTATGGTGACCGGTGTTGTATGTATCTTGCATGGCCTGTCGAGCCATCCCTCTAGAACAGTTCCGAGCCCCGTAATTGGCTTTGATTTCTTTACTATTGGATCAGGCGCCCCATGAGGGTGCGTCCTTTTTGCCCTGGTGAGGGGTTGAGTTGAAGCCGGTGGTTCCCAACGAGCTGCCTGAGTTTTCCAGGTGCTTTTCATTGCGCAGTACTTCCGTACTATGTTTGCCAAGTCAGCGAAACGGCGATTGATGGCGTTGAGGATTCCTTCGTCCGTGCAATTGTTGCAGAATGCTGAGATCGCGTCTTCATCGCGACAATCTTTAATCTTGTCTTTGACAAGGAGGAATCTGGCCCAGAAGTGGTGGACCATTTCATGAGACTGTTGTTGTATGTTCGTGAGAGCGTTTATCTCTGGGTGGGTGGGTGGATTCAAATCCGAACCCTGGCCCAACTTTGGATCTGGAGTCTGAAGATCTTCCGGACTTAACAGTACGGGCTCCGGGATATCAATTGATCTTTTGCGCAAGTCATCCGATTCTATGTTCGGAGGACAAGGCACGTCTTCCTGCCGGTAGGTGTCCGGCTCTTCGAGATCGAAGATCCGAACATAGTTCGTCCTCAACATAGAGGAAGAGTTGTCTTGCTCCTCGACTACCGTTATCTGGTGGGTGATCGGCGGAGTTTTAATTTCTCTCTGGTCGGGTTTAAGCCCAATCCGATCGTAGTCTATAGCGACTCCCAAGGTGGCGATGCGATCTAGGAGTTCATTTAAAGATGATAGCTCCGTCGATCCATCTGTTTGGAGTATTCGGGATCAACGCGGAGGCGATTTTCGATGACTCGAGAGGTCATCATCGGCTTAAGGGCCGAACAGGCGGTCATGACGAAGCCGCCCAGCCGAAGGGTTTGGCCTGGGGCCAGGGCTCCTCCAGAGGTGATATTTTCCTTGACGACAAGGCGAGCCGTCAACCCTTTTGGCGACGACACATTGGAACTCTCAATGAAAGCACCAATGTCAGTGTCAAAACCGGCGGATCTCGGGTAGGGGGTCCCGAACTGTGCGTCTAAGATCGATGGCAACAGGAGACAGGGGACACGATGTTTACCCAGGTTCGGGCCCTCTCTATGGAGGTAATACCCTACTTCCTGCTTGATTGATCTTGATGAATATGAGTATTACAAGAGTTGATCTACCACGAGATCGTAATGGCTAAACCCTAAAAGTCTAGCCTGTATGACTATGGTAATGCGTGTCTTTATCCGGACTAAGCCCTTCGGTTTATATAGACACTGGGGGATTTAGGGTTACATAAGGTCGGTTACAGAGAAAGGAAATCTTCATATTTGATCGCCAAGCTTGCCTTCCACGCCAAGGAGAGTCCCGTCCGGACACGGGTGAGAGTCTTCGGTCTTCGTATCTTCACAGCCCATCAGTCCGGCCCATGGCTAACAGGCCGGACGCCCGAGGACCCCTTAGTCCAGGATTCCCTCAACAGTGGCAATATGTCATGACGATCAGGGCAACTATTTGGGGAGCTCAGCACTGGTGGTTGAAGGGATACATGATGCTGCAGTTCTTGAATCTACGGCATGCCGGGAAGCTTTTGCACTCGCCGATGACCTGTTAATCCATAGCGTTATTGTAACATCAGATGCAAAACAAGTAGTGCAAGACATCTCCAGAAACAACATGGGTCCATATGGTATGGTTATCACATAAATTAAAGCGAGGACGGTTGCTTTCAACCGTAACATCATTTTCAAAGGGCGCCGCTCTAACGGTGAAGCTCATAATTTAGCTAAATTTTTGCTTTCTTTAGCTCGAGGGTGCTATCTGTGGCTTTCTTATCCCCCTCTTTGTATCCCACAAACTGTGGTATTTCATGAACTAGTAAGTGTGCACGTGTAACGCGTGTATAATTATTGATTGCATTTCAAGTAGATGCCAACATGTGGTAGATAAAAGGTTGCTTTGCGTCTCGTGGCGTATAGGGAAACTTGACAACGCATGAAATGATGAATGTTCATGTCTGGTACACACAAAGTCACAAACATACATAAAACTGGAGAATATAAATCAACCCATACAACTAGCAATTTCATGCCTCCATTTACTCTTTATATGCATCAAGATGCTCTTGACATGTAAATGTTTAGTTCATTCTGCACGAAGTGTCAAAACACTAAAAATCCAAAGCTAAACTTGGCAAGCAACATACACAATTCTACAAAGTTTCCCCTCTTTCATCTGTGTTCATCCTCTTCCAAGCCAACAAGCTTTCATGCCAAAATGCGAAAAGAACAATGCGCTGAATAAACACAAGGGTAGACATAGGAAAACAATAGTACAAAAAAACATCCCGGAACACAATGGGGACACATGGAGAAGCACCAATTGTAAAAAATAAGAAAAAAAATGCAAGTCATGACCATTTTTGATAGTTTTTTTCTTTACACCCACTTATGTGTAACACTATCAAACAATAAAAATAATTTGATGGTCATTAGGTCCTAACCATTAACCGAATGAACGGCGAAAGGACCTTAAAGTATTTATACATAGAAGAATAGTAAAAAAAATTTTATCTATAGATGGTTCATGTGAGAAAAAAATTCACATCCTGCAATTTAGACCATCCAACCCCTTCTTGAAGTGAAAGGAGTTCCAAATGTAACAACTTAAAATAAACTAACTCCAGTAGTACAGGTGTTACAAATTAAGAAAAAACAAATAATGTGTTGATGACACATGTAAACGGCAATTGCTAAGAAACACCGAAGATATAAAGATAGCACACTCTGGTTAGTAATGCATAGAAACCTTATTTTGAAGTATACAAGTCAGCACAGGCACGCCGTGTAAGTTCACAAGAAACCATAAATGCTGGTTGGGCAGTTGTCTTACAAGCAACATAACAAATCTAAATTAACAGGTACATGAAGCAAAGTTTGCAGGAGCGCCTCTTCCATCGCGGTCACATTCTGTAGTGAAGATGTGCCAAAATGAACATAAATATATTATTGAGAAAATAATAAAAGTGCACCCGTGTGCGCCCGTATCACAAAAACCTCGATAAGGAAACAAAACTAAACATAGAGTAGCACAAAAACCACATTTGAACTTGTGAGAAGTATGGGCTTCCATGTGCGCTCGTGTCCCCTGCGGCAGCAGCGGCTAGCGCGTCTTGGTGGCGGCGGCAAATGTGACTCCCACATCCCAGAGGCGGTGGGGGCGGTTACCAAGTGGTTCCTTCACATTTTCACATCGATTAATAGCCTTCGCCTCAGCAGAAGTGAGGAAACCAGGAACCTATGTCAAAATATGGCAATTGCCCATAAGTAACATGGTGAAGTAAAGAATTCCCTAAAAAAATGGCGAAGTAAAGAAAATTTAAACACGCTATCATGTCAATTTAGGAACCTTCTACTACTCATTACTTATCACATTGCATGTCATCATAGAATATTTTCTCTTTCCAGAAAAGGCTGCTTGGCAGGAGGACTATTAGGTCATACGGCATTTGCTAACTACTATTTTCTCCAGAAGTGCATGCTAAATATTTCATACAAGTTGATTCTCTCCTAGAAGCTGGGCAAAAGTGTCATTTTGTAAATCATAATTCCTTCAAGTCAGCAAGTACAGAGAATTACTGGCACTCCGGCGGCGTCCCCTGAGAAGGAGTTATTGGTCCTCGGCTCCTTGTCGCCATGCCGAGTGGAGGCTGGTTGTGGTGGTTTTTCTTGGGAGAGATAGGATCATGATCCAGGAGGTCGAGGTGATGGACGTGTCAATGTGTGCGAATACCCGATTAGTTTCCTAATAAAATGCGATCGTGATTAGTTTCCTTATAAAACACAATCATGATTAGTTTCCTAATAAAACATGATCGTGATTAATTTCCTATGAATACGCGACCGTGATTAGTTTCCTAAGAAGACGCGATCATGATTATAGTTTCCTAATTGATCGGACATGGAGTTTCATATGGTGAAGCATGGTCAGTCAACGTAAATTGTTAAGTGCACACAGAGAATGGATTAGGTTTAGGCTAGCCGTTAAATTAAGTTTAGTGGGCTTAATCATGCGGTTATAATGAATCCGTGTATGTTTTGCGGGGTGCACGTAAGAAAGTTCTTATTTGAAAGTTCTTATTTAATTGTTTAATAGTAGTAGAAGAGAAGTAGAGATAAAGTATTTTCATCCCTAAAGAAAAAAGCTCGCGGGTTAAAAAAAAATCAGGGCTTGCTCGCGCGTTAATATTGTGGCCGCGAATGCGCGTGTCGCTTCCGGCAATATTCGCACTCTCTCTCAGTTGGGCCTGGGCCCGACGCGGCCCATTCGTGCATATCCGGCCGTAGTAGCAAGACAGCCCAGATAGCTCGTGCGGTCTTCTACTTCGTGCGTCCTCCGGTCACTCCCGACTCCGGTGCGGTGAGCCCCTCGCCGCTCGCCGGCGATCTCCGTATACGAGAGGAAATAGATAGCCCGCCCGCCAACTCTCCCGCACTCCGGCTCGGTAGCGTTTCCCTTTCCCCGGTCGGTTGGTCCAAGCGCTCGCGCTCCTGGCTAGCTGGCTGGCTGGATCTACCCTAACCTAACCCCGCGGCTCTCCAATCCTGTCCGCATGGAGCCGGCCGCCAACGGCGACAAGCCCTCCGACGAGCAGCAGCAGTTCGATCCCAGCCGGAGTAAGGGCCCCTCGTCTCGTCTCAAACTGTCAATTATCCTGCGCTGCTTTGTTCGTGCTTGATCTGGGTTGGGTTGGGTTGGGTTGGTTTGAGCCCTGTCTAGGGAAGCTTGGCTATTGTATTGGTTAGTAGCAGCTATCTACTTATTTACCGGTTATTGCACACGATCTGTTTGATTCGTGGGAAATTCACAACTACGAATTGGCAGGAGGGGAGGGTGGGGAATATATTTCTTATCGACATGTATGTAGCTCATATGGCCTTGTCCACCTGCAGTAGTAACCGACAACACACCCGCGATGAATGGATACTGATGCCTTTGGATTGATCCGGTGATTGCCATTTGGAATTCGTGTTGAACCGTGTGGTTTTCCACGCACATGTAGTGATTTAATTAGTACTCTCTCCGTAAAGAAATATAAGAGTGTTTAGATCACTAAAGAAATACAGCCTTCCACGCGCTATCTCGGTCGTCATCGCGAAGCTTCACAGATTTAATTAGCGCACGATGCATCTGACGCTGTTTTGGTACCAACTTAAGTTCAGAAGCTTCACAGATTTAATTTGCTGCTCTCTATATTATAGTATTGTCCCAATTTGATTAGGACACCATCTTTAGGATGTCCTCGAACCGAATACTCTGTCTGTTATATTAGGAACTGTTTGGAAGATCTTGCTTTTTCTTCTCATATGCCAAGTGTTGCTATTTGAAAGTATGGCATGGTATGTTAACTCTTTTACCACATTCTGACACATAGTTTTACCAATGATTTCAAGTGATTGGCATCATCAAAAGGAAGGCCTTGATTAAAGACCTAGCCGCTGCTTACCATGCTGAGTGTGTAGCATGTTGTAAAGAGCTTCTCGAGCTTCAGAGAAAGTGGGAGGAGGTCTGTATCCCGTTGTTCTCCAATATTTCCAGATTTAGTGCTTTTACTGGCTCTCTATATTGCTTTAGTAGTTAGTACTGCAATTCTGTTCATTTTTTACTTGTCAATCGGAACATTGCTTGTGTGCCTGTAGCGTTGTTGAAGGTTATATTAGTGATGCATATTTTGTTCCATTAGCAACTGGCACTCTTTACACTTTAGCTTGCAAAACGATCTTATATTATGGGGCGGAGGGAGTATTTTCTTGTCACTTGTTAAATCTCGCTTTTATATTAAATCCATAAGGCTGGAATTGTTGCAGGTTCTGAGTTCAAGTCATTGAGCTATGAAACAAATGCAAATGTTTTCTAGGGAAGGAAACCTGTTAACATTAAGTCCATAAGGCTGGAATTGTTGCAGATTCTGAGTTCAAGTCATTGAGCTATGAAACAAATGCAAATGTTTTCTAGGGAAGGAAACCTGTTAACATTAAGTCCATAAGGCTGGGATTGTTGCAGATTCTGAGTTCAAGTCATTGAGCTATGAAACAAATGCAAATGTTTTATAGGGAAGGAAACCTGTTAACATTAAGCCCGTAAGGCTGGAATGACTGTCAAATATGATTGGGGTTCAGCAGGCACTGTTGCATCTTTTAGGTCTTATAATTAAGCAAATTTTCCCTGTGAAAAAGGTTCCTGTTATCTACATTAACAATTCATCAGTATATATACTCGCTAGCTTGTCCTCTTGTACCTCCAGCATCTTTGGGGCTACTCTGTATTTGTTGTTTGCGCTAGCAGTTTCTCCCTTGTTACTCCAGTAGTGTCCGTTGTTATTCTCTGTCTTTGTTGGAATAGTTCAGCTTTCTGCAATTTGTATCATACCGGTAGTTATCAAAGTCATCAAAATGCAACCATCTTTCTGGGGCTACTTGTATTTGTTGTTTGTGCCAGCAGTTCCTCTCTTATTACTCCAGTAGTTTTTGTTATAATTCTCGTTCTTTGTTGGAATAGTTCCCACCTTTCTGCAAGTCATTAAAATGCAACTATCTTTCGGGGGCTGTATGTCTTGGTCTATACTAAAATTCAGCACATGGTTTTTGTTCTGCACTTCCTATCCTAGCAACAATTTCTTCAGATAACTGATCGCTGATGTGATTCCTTTTCCTTCTTTTTTTCCGGTCGGTTCTGCAGGAGCAATGCGTCGAAGCTAAGATGCCCGAAGTGCCAAAACCATCTTCGACGAAGCCTTCTAAGCGCAGGAAGAGGTAGATCTGATAGGGGATTAACCGATGATGTGCTTTATTTCAGGGGTGGGGATGAGAGGAAGAAAGAAAAAGACCCATGTAAACATAGTTGACCTCCTGATACACAGGAAGGCGTGATGAAAAACTCTACTGAGATTCGCGGTCTGTGGCACACCGGTCGTCTTAAAAATGTGGCACGAGCTGGTAAAATGGTTCTGAGTGATGTGTGTCTACTGGTGTGGTCAATCACCATGTGAAGTGAAGCAACATCGCAAGAGTGTTAGTGCAACAACTTTGTTGGGTTTACCTCACGCCGTGGGTGGCGGGGCACCGTGCTGTTGGGCGGAACTGGCCGCTCTTCCGGCGGCGTGGCTTCAGATCTTAGCCATCGTTGCGTAGCAAAATATCGGTTGCCTTCAAGAAGGTAGGGGGAAATGATCAAAGTCCCAGCAAAGGTGGGGCAAAAGATCAATTTCCCCTCGCAGAAAAGCTTTGGATTTCGCTCTCTTTCTTCCCTGAAGGTGCGTTGCCATCGCAAGATTACGCACCCACTCCATTGTTGCCTTGTTAGTGTCTTGCCCTCTGGGTAAAACACCTATTACCGGCTCTGGTTCGGCGGTGACAGCGTCGTTTGGACGTCGCAACATTTTGTTACTACTCCCAAGGACTGGGTGAAATTAAGCCCGCACAAGACTGACGGCGTTCCTGTCGACGTACGTATGGTGGTGCCTCCAATCCCAGACAAGTTAAATGGGTTCCATCAATCATCTACGGTGTGCACGTCGGCGAGCTTCTTAAACTGCAGCTCGACCTATCCATTGGAGGACATCACTGTGACATAGACTGGCACATACGGACGATATACTGATGGACCATCGAGCCAACAATTATATGCATATATATGTATGTAGGAACAAGACAAGTACAGTAGACAACTAAAACAGATCAATGAGACAGTGAGTGGTCACTAGATAAGATGGTTAGGCAGTGTAGCAGCCACAGTTCACAAAATGAGGGCTGGACTAGCTTGTTTTGTCCTCTGTCAGTAGTGCCAATTTTTCTTTCACTTGCAGCATTAGGTCATCTTTGTTTTACAATTGTAGGGCATACCGCAAGTATTACAGCCTTGTGGAGTATTGGGATTGAACGGATGCTTCCAAGGGGGTCGATGCGCTTCAGGCTTTGTACAATCTAAGGTGCTTAGGAAGGTGTTTTAAAAAATAAATTAGTTTTTCTAAAAGCATTAGTGCTAATCTATACACGAGGGGTGCTATTAAGTGTCTATCGTCTGCTCCCTCTGTTCCGAATTACTTGTCGTAAGTATGGATGTATCTAGATTTTAGTTGTAGATATATTCATTTCTGTGACGAGTAATTTAGGACAGAGGAAGCAAATAAACATCTATGCTTAAAGCAAAAATAGATTATTTCCCTAATTAAGCACATTTCCTAAACATCTTATTGTACATGACCTTAACACCGCGTGGAGAACCATAGCAGATGAAGTAGTAGAGTGTTTATGAAGCTAATCATGAATGTCGGTACCGCATAGATTCATAGACTTCCATAAAGTAGTATGATCATTTTTAACCAATGGGATTATGTGAAAGTCAACAAATTGACTTCTAGGAAAGCAAGGTGGCGTCTCAGCTACATCCTGATGTATGTAGCGTGGAACATCGAAGAAGCTGAACATTTATATATTCATCCACAAATGTCTCACTCTTTTTTTCTTTGGAAATTCACGAGTGTCTCACTCTCACCTACGTTTTAGATCTCATAAATCAGTTGGGCCTAGAGTGTAGTCGTGTCTCAACGTAGGGGGGTGTAGTTTGCATGCGTTGCGTCAGTAATTTTCTTTTCTTTTCCAGCTTTACCAAAAACAACCGCCCCCTCTTTGTGCGTCTGCATTTCTCTTTAGCGGAGACATTGCTCCAGTCAAGTAATTGGGTTTTCCCACTTCGTTTCTCCTTTTTAATGGCGAAGGTACCATGCGGTCCGGTAAACTTTTTTTGTGAGGGTTTTCTCCTTTCCCCTTGGCATCTAAGGCCAACTATCCCCTCCAAACTTTGCCGGCGAGCCCATGGATTTGTCTCTCCTCTACCCGCTGCTCCCACGGTAGGTGATAGTGGGGGAGGATCCTGGTGCCTTCGCTCCGGCTAGTAGTTTAGGTTGGAATCTTTTAGTCCACGATGATGCGGCACTCGGGCAGATGGCGGCGCTTCTTCTTCGAGTTTGTCTTCCTGGTTCCGATCCTCTTTGAGTTCGTCTAAACTACGGAGCTCCGACGTAGACTCCTACTGTCTCCTTGAGGAGGGGTGTAAGCATGCATTCCCCTTGTGCTCCTCTTATTGCTGTCTGACAACGAATGTTTTTTGCACAACCATGTGTTCTGAGGTTGGTGCATCACATGGTCCCTTGACACAACTAAATTTTTGTGCAGGAAGTGCTAGTAAATTTTGGTTGCGACATTCTTTAACAATTGAGGACGATTTGTGGTAGCATCTTCATGTATGGATTTACATTTGTGAATAATAGTCATGTAATGAATATTGGATCCATGAAATTGGAATACTCCATTATATTTACCGTTCAAGTATTAGTATTCTCTTTGTAGAGAAATTGTCGTTGTTATGTGATGAGAAAAGTCCACTTTACACTGTTGAACTTACCACTCGGCTTAACATCAAACCCTAAACTCAATCAGTTGCCCCACACCCCGAACTAACCACCTGGTATATGAGTCAACCACCTCCCCCCGGTAGTGGTTCGTTTTTAAACCGTGAAGTTGCGACCCCTTTTAGAAACTTGCAGTTGCGACCCTATTCAAAAACTTGTAACTGCAACCCCGTCTTGAAAATTGCAGTTGCGACCACATTTAAAAACTTGCACATGTGATCTCATTTGAAAACTTGCAGTCTCCGAGAGACTGATCTTTAGGTATCTTTAGATTGTTTGGAGGTCGTCACTAATATGAACAGTTTGCTCCATGTCGATATGCTACTAGTCTTCAAGAGACTGATCTCCGGCAAAGTTCATTCAGGGAAGTATCTTTCGGCCATGAGAAAAGACACAATAATGGAGAGGAGCATGGTTTGGCTAGAGCTACGACTTCTCTTTTCATCGAGCACCATGTTTGGCTATCAGTTTTACGTCATATTATTTGTATTCCCATGAACTTTCAATGATGAATAAAGGTCTGATGGTCCTAAAGAAACTCGCATGTTCCAGTTTCATCCACCCCGCACGATTGTGTGCTTCGATCGAATGGTCACAGGCATGATTAAGACACAACTAATTCTCAGCTAGATGAGAAACAACAAAACCACTAACTTTTGAAAATACTTCTATTCAGTCGCCTGATCGGAGGCTACACGTCCAGTGTGTCATCTGCGCACCACATGCCCCTTATTGAGTTGCCCTGCAGCTTGGCCCTTGTTGCAAGACGCGTGAGCGCATGGGTAACCATGTTGTAGACCGATGAAGGCGAGACATGCAGCAAGCCTACCTGTACATTTGTTTGTAACATGAACCTTGTTGCAAAATGCGTGAGCACATGAGTCGGTTGAGAAAACATTTTGAAAAGAGTGCAACATGGCTCATGTTATAAAAACCCTGAGCTTAACACGAACCGCGACTCCATCAAACGGCTACTCGGACTGTTTTAGGATTATATCAGGGTATGTACAATGGTTGATAAGATAGTCTTATCATAAGTCTTGCATGCAATTTAGAGATGACAAAAAAAATGTATACAATGGGTCATCTCTTATCCTTATCTTCAATAACTAGCTATTCCTAAAAACATGGTGAGACATATTATGCTAAGAGATCATCTATTGTCTTCTATATTAAATAAGAGAAGACAAGTGTTTTCTTATGAGTTCTTTCTCCTCCACCTCATCATTTGTCGTACGTGGCATTTCTAAGATAACAACATTATATATGCCCTCGTTTGATCGACACATAGCGTTGGCCTTAACTTTCGACGACCGTGCATGCAGCTCGTACTTCCCAGGAAAATTGTGGTATGTGCCAAACTGCCAACCAATAATCACTCGATGGCCGCACGAAATTAGTTACCCGCGCAAGAAATGGATCATCCAAAGGAAAACAACGGCTACAAATGACCGTGCGACGTAGTCAAGTCCAAGCCCTCTGCAGATCTAGGACGCAACTTTCACCATCACCCGCCGTCGGACGCCACCGAAAAATTCCACGCGGAGGCCGGCGCCCGCGCCTTTCGGCCGCGCCGATCAAAAAAGCTCGCGGCGCCCATCCGCGCGCGGGGACGAAACGCAACGCGACGACCCGCGGGGGCGATCGACCGAGCCACGAAGTCGGGGGCTCTGAACGCGACCGGCCGTTTTGTCGCCGGCCGGCTACCTCAGCTAGCCTACGCTACCAAGCTGGGGTCAAGCCGGGCGACGGCGACGTGCATGGCCGACGTGACGTGACGCGCGTGGGGTGCAGATTTTAAGCGCGCGCGCGTCGACGTCGCGCCAGCCGAGCCGGCCCGGCCCGGGCGGCGTGACGACGGCGGGGCTGAGCTGGGTCGGCCGACGGCGACGTGCGCGCGCGCGCTAGCCGTCGCGGGCCGCCACCCGTGCGGGCCGGGCGAGCTCAGCTGCACTGCGGCGTGTGAAAGCGCCCCTTGACCGTGGGGCCTTTCTCATGGGGTTGGTGCGGGATCGATTTTGCTTCCATCTTTAGTATTCCTTGGCAACGAAGTGCGGTCTCTTTTTGGCTTTGTTTCTTTCTTCCTTGAGCTTTCCGAGTCGGAAAACAGTTTTGCGGGCGTGTGTCCCGATCGGCGAATACGATCTGTCAGACTATCAGAGCTGGCAGGACGTGTGTGGTGTGTAAAGCGCCTTTGATGTTGTGTTCTTGGCCGGGCCCGGAGGGAAAGTGGTCAGCACGCCACCACACGAATGGACGAAGAGAACGTGTGCGCCGCAAGGCAAGTGGGACGCTGGTTGCACGTAAACGGTGGATTTTTGGAGAGGACTGAACCGGGTTTGTCCGGAATATGCAAGGCGATGACCGATGAACGTGGCTTTGCTCTCGGATCGGTAAATTATAATGCGCACTTGTGTGCATATATACTTTTGGCCATTCAAAGATCTCCCGGGCAAAGCACTCCAGATTCACGTCCCGACAGAGGCAGATGCTATAAAAATGAAACTCTTGACCGAGGTTGATGTCCACTGCGTGCGTAGTTTGGTCCACAAAGCCACCGCGCAACGCAATCATTTCCAGCTCCACCCAACACGTCAGACGGGCAAAGCTTATGCACGTGTAAAGAAGACTATAATATGCACACATTATACTACTCTATAAAGTACAGTACGTGTTTAGGCTGGTCATAATAGGGAGTAACTTAGACTAGTAACATAGGCTATGTTACTATCTCTATAGTGGGTAATAACATATATGTAGTGTCATGCGCACTTCATTTATTACTTCATAGACTCATTTAGCATTGGGAACCGCTAGCTGATGGTAACATATTATGTTACTACCTCCGTCCGGGTTTATTGGTCCTCATTGTATTTCGTGCCAAATTTTGACCATAAATTAAACTAACAAAATATTCACGCATGTCACCAAACATTATATTTTTGAAATCTATGTTTAAATACGAATCCAATGAGATAATTTTTCTTGACATGCATTAACATTTTGTTAGCTAAATCTTTAGTTAAAACTCGGCACAAACTACAGAGGGGACCTATAAACCAGGACGGAGGTAGTACTCTATTTGTCTCTTTCCTCATTAACTAGTTGACACATCATCGTTTTTGCTTATGTGGCATCTATATTACTACTTATGTTACTCCCACTATGACCAGCCTTAGATAAGTATACTGTCAGGGTGTCGCTGGTTTCAACATACTACAACAGTATACTATATACTTCCTCCGTTCCATAATATAATGCGCCTGCGCTTCCCGAGATTCAAAATTGACCATAAATTTAGCTAGCGAGACCGACTGCGGCGGGAGCAAAAATTATACCACTGAATTCTTATTTACGATATGATTTCAATGATATAATTTTGCCTCCTGCCACAGACGGTCTTGTTGATTAAATTTACGGTTAAACTTGAATATCGAGAAGTGGACACACTACATTGTGGAACGTGAACCGATGATCATCCCACGCCACGGTTTAGCGTTATCCTCGTCACTTTACCTCTTTCTCCCAAACATGACATGATTAGCGTGGATTCGCGGGCCGCAAGGACTACAGAAGACATGAGCCCAAAAAATCTGTTTTATTTCTTGGTGGGCCGACAAATGCCGAGACTGAGGAAACGGGAGGTGAAAACCAAGAGCGCTCGCTTGGAGCGCCGCGTTCCCACGGACCCCGACATCGGCGCGCGCGAGAACGATACAGCCCCGTCCCCGACCGGGGGCGGGGTCCACTCCCCTCTCAACGCGCCGTTGTCCCGAGCTGGCTCTAGATTTAGATTTAGACCAGTAGTAGCGCGAGCTGGCCTGATGCATGCATGCACGAGTCCGACGCGAGCCTCCGCTTCATTAACTCAGGTCAGGCTACGCTCGCTCGCTTTCCTCACGAGTCACGAACGTTGGCCGCGCTTCATTTACGTGCCGTGCCGAGCATACTAGGACAAGGCTACCGGCAGCACTGAAACGGAAGCGCACGGAACGTAGCGACGAGACGACAGCCGGAAACCGGGGCCAAAAGAGAGCTACCGGGCTCGCCTGTGCTGTGTTGCGTTGCGTCCGGCCGCTGGTTGGACAGGTCAGGCGCATTAACCTCAGGTCTTAATAGCCCATGCCCCACCGCGAGTTAAGGCCGAGCGGCCGTAGGATGTGATCTGATCTGACGTGGCCGGCCGCGCGGTCAAAGCCGGCCAGCCAGCCAGCCCGGTGCCGCAGCCGAGGCCAGAGGTGATGTCGCGTCAGCGGCGCGGCGCGGCGCAGCGCAGGCCGTGGGGGCCGAGCCGCGCGCGCGACGAGCGAGCAAATGGCCTGCATGGGTCACGTCACGGGCCGGGCACAGGGGCGCGGGCGGGCGGCCGCGACCGCGACCACGGAGTACAGTGGTACGGCCGTGCGTCGCCTCGCCTCGGTTCTCGGCGTTGGCAGGGGGGCCGCCCGGACGCAGGAGGGACAGCGAGACGTCACGGGCCAGCGGGGACGTGTGCCCAGCCCCAGCGGGAGGAAAGGGTCAGCGTTCGGCGTGGCAGTGTGGTCCACCTTGTGCCCGGTCCAAGATTTTCTGCGAGCAACACTGGTCGTCCAATGGATGACAGCTGGCTGGCTGTACGAGTAGCAGACCAGTGCGTTTAGGCCAAACTCGCGCGCGACCTTATCCCCGTCCGCCCCGTTTGGGGTAAAAGGGGAAACGAGGCGGCCCGTAGCATGAAGACAACGGACTTTTGTCCGCTTTGTGTCCGCTTTCGACCCATCCGCGGCCCAAGTTTGCGCTGCTTTTGGGATGAAACGGACATCACGCGGACGCGCGTGTCCTCCCCTGGCCCGCCCGTCGGTGGCACAGGACGAACCTTTTTCTATCCGCCCCTCCCTCCCTCCGGCCGCATCCACTCCACTCTTCCCTCTCTTCCCCTCGCCGCCGCCGCCGCCATTGCCATTACAACGCGGTAACTCGGACCGCGCTTGCCCAGCCTTCTCCTCTCGCCGCCGAGCTACCCAAGCACGGCCACCTTGTTTCTTGCACCACGGCCGGATTTGGGACGGATCCGGTCGGTCTTGAGCTCGCCCTTTGTGGGAGGCCGGCGCGCCATGGATGGCAGGGAACCTCGCCGGAAGGCCTGGCGGCAAGGCCACATGTAGGCGATGGCTCGTCCTCTAGCCGCTTCGGATCTGCACCGCCGCGCCCGCCCGCAGATATCTGTGAATGGCGGCCGGCCGGGCTCGGTCCTTGCCCAAAAGCTCGTCGGCGCACCGTTGCCCCTCATCAAGTCGACCCTTGCCCAAGGGTGGTCGTGCGCCGCGGTCTCTATTTGGAGCATCCCGGATGGGTGTTCATCAAGTGCTTAAACGATGGGGTATGTGCTCTTTTAGCTTTGGTTTGTGCTCTTGGATTAGACTAGTGGTGCTAACTTTAAGTTTTATTGTGTAGAACGGATGCAAGTTTTGATATTGGGAAGAAGAGTACATCGATATGTTGATAGAGCGAAATGTATTGCATGTTCGTGCACTTTTAGCTAGCCTAGAGGCTTTAGATGAGACAAGTGCACTTGTTGCTAGATTAGAGGCTAGGCACGATACTACGTGCGAAGAAGCAACAAGGCACGATACTACGTGTGAGGAAGCAACGTCGACTTCTGGCTTGAAGAAGAAAGGAGGGTGCAACTCGTGCCTCCTCCACAGATCAACAATGAGTGCATCGAGAAGGCCCTAACCCAACTCAAGGGAGCAGTTATGGAAGTTGGGTATCTTCTCAAATGTATTCTTGTGGTTCTTGTTTTCTTTGGCCTTGCTTTACTAGTCAAAATGTGATGATGTATTGTCATGTACCAAAAATGAATGATAAAAAAAGTTTAAGGACTTGCAAAGAAATATACTCGGACAAGATGGGGCAAATGGATGCGCCCGCGCGCTGGGCGCACGGCCACCGCATTCCAGGACAGGCCCGGACACGACCCCAAATCCCTACCCAAACGGACAGAATCCGGACAAAACTGACGTCGGTTTGGGGTCGCGCGGTGGAGTTGGCCTTAGAACATGGTTAATAGTATAGCCAACTGCTAGCTATAAGACATTGCCATGTCATCTATAGCCCATCTTATAGCCAATATGTACAATAGTACTCCCTCCGTCTCATAATGTAAGACGTTTTTTGACACTACACTAGTGTCAAAAAACGTCTTACATTATGGGATAGAGGGAGTAGTTGATTAGAAGAATGTACTACTCCCTCCGTTCCATAATGTAGTGCCTATAGATTTTTACGAAAGTCAAACATTACAAACTTTGGCCATGTTTATAGAGAAAAGTAGATACATCTAGAATACCAAATGCACCTCATTGGATACATCGTGAGTTACATTTTCAGAATGTACATGTTTGGTATTGTAGATGTAAACAATTTTCTCTATACACTTGGTCAAAGTTGGAAAAGTTTGACTTTCACAAAAATCTATAGGCACTACATTGTGGAACGGAGGGAGTACTTTTTTATTATATGGCCCACCTTTCACTCTCACAAAGTACCTAGGAGCACGTGCTAGAGCTGGCTCTTCACCAAGAGCCCGCTCACCTTCTCTTTCCTCTTCTCTTTCCTCCAACTAAGCAAGAATATACTATTTTGTTTCTTATAGTCAGCTGACTCAGCTCTATTGTACTTGCTCTTAGGATGGTGGTACCGTATCAACTCAACGTGTTGTATATGATGTACTCCTTCCGTCCGAAATTACTTATCATGAAAATGAATAAAAATAGATGTATCTAAAATTAAAATACATCTAGGTACATTCATTTCTTTGATAATATTTTCGGACAGAGGGAGTACTCCGATGGAGCACTTCAGCTAATCATGCTCGATTTTCAATTTCTAGTATGTACATGTATGATATTCCCTTCGTTTTCAAATTAAGTGTGGTTGATTTAATACAACTTTATACTAAATCAGCTACACTTAATTTGGAAGTAACGAAGATCCAAAAGCAGGTAAGATTATTTTTAGCAGCTTAATTTCAAATGCTCATACTATTAAATTTACGCGCTCTTAAGCATTGAGGCGATACTAGCATATTTTGAATAGTGCAACCCATAATAATCTCATGATCGCTTATCGTGCCCGCATGGTCTCTCTTGATGCAAAAGCTAGGATTAAGCACGAGAAGTCACCCGCATTTAAGGCCTTTGGAGGCATAGTGATGCAATGCATGCCTTACTCGAGAGATGGTAGCAAACCTATCATGGCTCAGATGTTCAGTTCTTTGCCGTGCAACCAACATGTAGGTTCAAGTCATAGACATGGCATCCATGCTCGCATTTTTCTGGATTTATTTTTAGCTTTCCAACGATATTCATTTCGTGGGGGAAGATGTTCTCATTGACTATAAGGGTATGCGCGTGTATGTGAGCATCAGCGGTGAAAACCAATTTCATGGAAGGTGAGAAATTGATGTGTGTGGGAGATGGTCCCTCGGGGGCGGAGTGTGGTGTTCTTTGGAGAACTAGCACTAAAGAACCCCGCGTCCTGTTTTACGAAATTGTTGGACAAAATCTACATAATGTTCTCTTAAGTAGGAAAAGTTTCATGAGATGAGGCTATTTGAAAGATGTGCACAATTGAGCATTTATAACAAACTGAAACGAGTGACATGTTGCACACATGGCTTTGTTTGGGTTTACTTTTGCACACTCCATTTGTCTAATTATTTGTTACTCCCTTCTTCCAGGTTCACTAGGTCCCTATCTAAAACCACCATATTTTCCTTCGATGAAATGTTTTTTAGACATAAGACTCGAGATGAGCCCAATTTTGAATTAACGAAGTCATCAACCGGCCAGGATTATAACCAACAAAAATCTCATCAAGATGCGAAGGACATGGGCGTTGCATGATTAGATGATACACTCATTGGCAAGAAGTTTTTTTAGTAAAAGCCCCCCGCACCTAATTTCCATTAACAGAAACCATTAGAAGTACTTACAGCAAATGAAATCAAACAAAAAACAACCAGAAGCTACCATACCGCAGCCTAGCGCCACGACATCCAACAGCAAGAGATCTCGGGCATAACCCAACTCTTGCCACAAACCATCATCATTCCATCAGCATTCTAGGATATACACATCACCCATGATTAAACTATAACTGGCTCCATTACTATAGGATACTAGGTTTTAAAAAGGGGTAAGCTCCAGGGCTCAGACTGATATAGGGCATCAACATGAGAAAAAGAGAAAACATGATATAGACCAAAAACGAGCTTGCTCGGCGAGGAGAAACAAATGTAGATCTTTAGGCAACTAGTTGGACAACAACCATACTTTCTTCTTTCAACCACCTATAATATGGAGTTTAGCTGCATTGAAAGTCTCACATGCTACTCGCTCGAGCAGTCTTACTCTCCGTATCACCTCGCTTTGCCTTTACTGATTTTTCTGCAATACCGACAATGAGTTAATTAATGCACAACCTCTATCTAGAATCACAAAAGGTTCGGGCACCCTCCTGCATTCAAAACAAATTTCATTCCTATAATTCCAAAGGGACAAATTAACAACACTAGTGTCAAAGATGTTCTTATATTATGGGACGGAGGGAGTATATCCCAACCAAAAGCATCATCTTTTCCTTCTTTCTCTTCTGTATTGCGGAAGCCAAGAAGTAAACAAAGTTTTCGTATTATCAGGAGGGGCGCTCAAATTAAAAGTGCATCATAACAAGCTCCACATTAAGTTAGCTACAGAACAATGAAGAAAAAGTGAATCAGTTCATCCTTTCCGCAAAATACACAACATTGATTCCATTCCAACCTATTTTCAAAAGGTTGTCTTTGTTGAGAATAGTATTGCGCAAAGTGAGCCACAAAAAAACCTTGATTTTTTTGTGGAGTTTTCGATTTCCACAAAAGATAGAATAAACTGTATCTCATTCAAAATCATATGATTACAAAAATACTTGACAGCAAATTTTCCATTGGTGGTTAATGACCAAGTTATAACTTCTGCTTTTTTTTGCGTAATCTAGTTTCAGAACATGCAACTTTAATCTCATTTCACTCTAACACGATATCACCGCATTGGGTTCTCCTAAAGATGAAATGTCCCAACCTTTCTTAAACACCTAAGCACCACAAAATTTTAGTGAAGCAGAGATCATATAGTAGAAGATAGGATTGGTTCAGAGGTTTATCATCCACCCGGGTCTATTTTCTCATCATATATCTTCAGATCTATATTGCTATTTGCCTTTTTTTATTTATTTGCATCTTTTATTTTCAGATCTGTATTATCTAAAACCCAAAAATACCTTGCTGAATTTTATTTGCTTTTATTTGCATCTACCAATCTACTACAATTTTATCTCGTCAACTTGACAATTTCTGGCATCGTTACCCGAAAGAGATTGACAACCCCTTTAACACATCAGGTTGCAAGTATTTGTTCTTTGTATGCAAGTGTCATTCACGTAGTGTTGCGTGGTTCTCCTACTGGTTTGATAACCTTTGTATCATCACTGAGGAAAATACCTACCGTAGTTGTGCTGCATCATCCCTTCCTCTTTGGAGAAATACCGACGTAGTTCAAGCCGCATCAGAATACATAAACAAATATTGTGTCCCTAGTAATCCTCTACTAGACTAGCTGGTTGATCAAAGATGGTTAAGGTTTCCTAACCATAGACATGTGTTGTTATTTGATAACGGGTTCACATCATTAGGAGAATGATGTGATGGACAATACCCATCCGTTAGCTTAGCATATTGATTGTTCAGTTTATTGTTATTGCTTTCTTGATGAAAATTACACATTCCTTCGCCTATGAGATTATGCAACTCCCGAATACCAGAGGAATACCTTGTGTGCTATCAAATGTCACAACGTAACTGGATGATCATAAAGATGCTCTACTGGTATCTCCGAAGGTGTTTGTTGAGTTGGCATAGGTCGAGATTAGGATTTGTCACTCCGAATACCGGAGAGGTATCTCTGGGCCCTCTCGGTAATACACATCATGAGAAGACTTGCAAGCAAAGTGACTAGGGAGTTAGTTGCAAGATGGTGTATTACGAAACGAGTAAAGAAGACTTTCCAGTAACGATATTGAACTAGGTATGAAGATACCGACGATTGAATCTCGGGCAAGTAACATTAACGATGGACAAAGGGAATTACGTATGTTGTCATAAGGTTCGAGCGGTAAAGATCTTCATAGAATATGTAGCAGCCAATATGGGAATCCAAGTTCCGCTATTGGTTATTTACTGGAGAGGTGCCTCGGTCATGTCTACATAGTTCTCGAACTCGTAGGGTCCGCACGCTTAACATTCGTTGACGATATAGTGTTATATGAGTTATATGATTTGGTGACTGGATGTTGTTCGGAGTCCCGGATGAGATCACGGACATGGAGAGGAGCTCCGGAATGGTCCGGAGGTAAAGATTGATATATAGGACGATGATATTTGGACACTGGAAGAGTTTCGGGATGTACCGGGTAGAAATCGGGTCACCGGAAGGGGTTCCGAACACCCAGGAGGTTAATGGGCCATATGGGCCAAATGGGGGGGAACACACCAACCCACAGGGGCTGGTGTGCTCCTCCTAGGCCGTAGCCCTTGGGGAGAGAAGGAAAGGGGGGAGTCGGTCTCCCCCTTAATTTCCTCTTCCCCTCTCCTCTCGCCCTCCGGCAAATATGGCAAGGGGGCGCCACTAGGGAAGGACCCCAAGTAGGATTCGGCCTACTTGGGGTGCCTCCTTGGCTGCTCCTCCCTCCCCCACCAATATATATGTGGGAGGGGGCGCCACACATAACCACGACAATCTCTTAGCCGTGTGCGGCGCCCGCTTCCACCGTTTACACCCTCGGTCATATTTTCGTAGTGCTTAGGCAAAGCCCTGCGGTGATAGCATCACCGTCACCACGTCGTCGTGCTGCCAGAACTCATACACTACTTCATCGTTTTGCTGGATCAAGAAGGCGAGGATGTCACCGACCTGAACGTGTGCTGAACGCGGAGGTGTCGTACGTTCGGTAATCGATCGGTTGGAGTTTGACTACATCAACTGCATTACTAAACGCTTCCGCTTACGGTCTACGAGGGTACGTAGACACACTCTCCCTCTCGTTGCTATGCATCTCCTTGATAGATCTTGCGTGTGCGTAGATTTTTTTTTGTTTTCCATGCAATGTTTCCCAACACTATTCATGTAGGAGTAGACCCCATCTTGTTATCCTTAATAGCAACGATCAATACGTGTCTTGCTGCCCCTTCTGTCACTGTGAAAGAACACCACACGATCGAACCCATCACAAAGCACCTCTTCCCATGGAAAGAATCTAGTTGGCCTAACTAAACCAAAGATTCGAAGAAGAGATACGAGGCTATAAGTAATCATGCATATAAGAGATCAAAGAAACTCAAATAACTTTCATAGATAAAAAGATCTGATTATAAACTCAAAGTTCATTGGATCCCAACAAACACACCGCAAAAGGAGTTACATCAAATAGATCTCCAAGAGATCATTGTATTGAGAATCAAAAGAGAGAGAGAGGGAGCCATCTAGCTACTAACTACGGACCCATAGGTCTACAATGAACTACTCACACATCATCTGAGAGGAACCAATGAGGATGATGAACCCCTCCGTGATGGTGTCTAGATTGGATCAGGTGTTTCTGGAACGTGCGGCGGCTGGAATTGTGTTTCGTCCACTCCCCTAGGATTTTTGGATTTTAGAGGTATTTACAGAGCAAAGAGGCGATGCGGGAGGAGGCCGAGGTGGGAAAAACCCACCAGGGCACGCCTGGGCCCCCAGGCGCGCCCAGGTGGGTTGTGCTCCCCTCGGAGCCCCCCTCTGGTACTTCTTTGGCCCAACAGGTGTCTTCTGGTCCAGAAAAATTCTCCAAAAAGTTTCGCTGTGCTTGGACTCTGCTTGGTACTGATATTATGCGAAGTAAAAAACAAGCAAAAAACTGCAACTGACACTGGGCACTATATAAATAGGTTAGTCCCAAAAAATGAAATAAAGTTGCTATAAAATGATTGTAAAACATCCAAGAATAATAATATAACAGCATGGAACAATCAAAAATTATAGATGCGTTGGAGACGTATCATGCTCCTGGACCTGGTAGAAACTAAAGGGGGCAGTGCTCGGCGGTGGTGCCGAGGGTTTGTAATGAAGACATGTAGTGGAGGATGAATAAAACAACCCAAGTAAACAACTAAACTAAAATGCGGAAAACACAAAGGGTCAAATTTAGTAGGTAAACTCATACAGGTCAAAGAAATCATTCGATCAGTGGTGAATATTGGTCCATTTTCTATGAGGAACATAATATCACAAATGGGTCATTTCTGGACCGGTCTGTGGTAAGCATCCCGCCAAGCCCCAAAATGTTTATCACTGATGCGCCCGAGGTGGTCGATAAGTGCTAATGCTCATCACGACGCGTGGTCAGTGGCAACTCAGTAATGAGGGGTCAGTGCTATACGGACCTGTAGTAGTGTTCACTGCATGAGATCCCTCCTTCTATCCTCATCTTCCTTCCCACCGATCTCGACTCCTTCCTTCCCCTGATATGCTCTCATAAAGACAATTCAATTTCTCCCACCATGTACCGATGCACTCCCTTGAATCTTGTGATGATTCAACAAAAATCCTGGCCTCAAACAACCCCCAGGCCATGCCGCAAGGACCGTAGGCTCTCACTTTGTCGTTGCCCTTGCGGACGGCCCCTCAATCACCCTCAAATTGACATCCCGGCCGCGAGAGTGATTTTACAGGAAGCCCCTCCCAAACTTGGTACTGTTACATATGAGTTAATTAAACAATGTTAATTTCATACCGCACCATCCGCATAACCCTATCTGAACCTAGAGCACCGCCAACAGCTCCCATACCAAAAACTAAATATGGTTTTACGGGGTGTCCAAACAATTTAGTGGATGTTGGCAAGTGAACTTGTTTTGCAGCCGTAAAAATCTGTTGTTTCTCATTTATATTTTATATGACGTACAAATGACATATGCATGTCAATAGGCAGTGATACGTGCCAGTCAGACGGCCCAAATTGGGTCGGTCGCACGAGCAACATACGAGGCAGCGATTTATAGCCGGACAATCTCCTTCCGCCTCTCTTCCCGCACCCTTCCTCCTCCCTCCCCGCACCTTCTTTTCTGAGAAAACAACCTCCATCGCGCCGCTAAGGACAAGCACGCGCCCGGCCTCGATGCATCGCCCTGCGCGTCTCGTCTGTTGTTGGCCTCGCCTCCTGTATTTCCCACTGCCTCTGCGCATGCGTCAACGTGTCCCGTGGTTGCAACTCCAGTGGTGGTTGCCGGCTCCGGCAGCCACGGTCAGCGGTCGCAACACTTTTGATGATGATCTCATAAAAATAACTGTACTCTCCCTCGAGTAGCTAGTTGTAGCAAAAAAGTCAACCGATCTAAGCAAAAAAGCTCGCGATTCTGCCACTTCGTCACTATCGTAGAAAAATGCTCACCGGTTGTAGCTTTCTTGGTTGCCGGTTGTAGAAAAACAAAACGACGACGCAATTGTAGCAAAAAATGGCACCGATCACATCAACATATGGTGGTAACAAAAAATGTCACTGGTGGTAGCAAAAAGATGTGTCGTTTGCAGCAAAAAAAACATTGCCGCCCGCCGTGGAGTTTGCATCATCTTCATGAATGATTTGGAGGGGAAAATACCATTGCCAGTATTAGCATATGAAGTCACCGGTAGTAGTAAAACTAAACGCCGGTTCCAGCAAACAAATTTCAACAACAAACTCTAGTAGTTTATTCCAGTAAAAAGTTTGTTGGTTGTAACATCCCTCACCATCGGATGTAGCATCTCTAGCGATCGGTTGTAGCATCTCGCTCCCGGGGGTTGCAACACTTGCATGAGCTAAGGTGTGGGGAGGCACATCCATGGCGGCGGAGGAGGAGAAGACCATGGCAACGAGCATCAGGAAAGTGGAGGAGAGTGCATGACCATGGTGACAAGCATCGGGGAGAGAGGAGGAGGAGTGCGGCCATGGTGGCATGCATCGGGAAAGTGGAGGAGAGTGCACGATCGTGGCGACGAGCATCGGGGAGAGAGGAGGAAGAGCACGGCCATGGCAGCGCACACGGGGAGAGAGCAGTCATGAGAAGAAGAAGAAGATATGAAGGAGGGAAGGGATATGCGTGGCGCTCACAAGGACGCGTGGTGCCCTGGTGCTGGTGTGTGTGTGTGTGTGGCGTGTGGGAGCGAGGTGAATGACCTAACCTTTGTCCGGTCGGTCGTAGGGAGACGTCTTGTCGGTGTACAAAAGTAGGGGCTCTCCTTAGTACCCCTTTACTTGTGCACGGGCAGTCGAAGCCGCGCCCAAGGCCACACTTAGCGGGGCAGAGGAGGGAAGCTAAAGCCACAAGACAATCAAAGCAATGCCAAGACGAGCAAGAGGGCGAGGCAGACTCCCCCGGCAAGACCCTTGCCGGGGCAGCCTCCGCAGCCCCGGCAAGAGCCTTGCCGAGGCAACTTGCCCAACGCCAGCGGAGCGCACCACCCTTGAGCCACAGGGTTCCAACGCCATCAACCACACTGGGACCAATGCTCGGGAGGCACCTCCGCGGTGGCATGCAGATCTTCATAAAGATCATAAGCATGCAAGATCAGATGAGGACCAGAAGACGACGATCCTCGGCAAGATCCTTGCCAAGGAAATCCACGAGACCTCCGGCAAGATCCTTGCCGGGGAAGACCGTGGTGCCACGGCAAGACCTTTGCCGAGGACATTAGTGGGGCAGCGGCCAGGCCCGCACCTGCCAAGACTCCACCGCCATTCCCATGCAGCTGCTAGCCCAGCCAGCCAGGAGAGCACCTGCGTGCGACGTGCGACCACTAGACCGGCTCAGCAAGCATCTGCGTGGTGGCATGCAGATCTTCATGAAGACACTGCAACCGCACCAGCTCAGCAGCCTGCCAGCCTACATGGCACCACACGCCTCGCTGGTCAGGACGCGTGTCGAAGCAAGGCGAGGCGGCGACGGACGGGACAGGCTTCGCTACCGTCCCCGATAAAGCAAGGGGACACCTAAGGGGCGCATTTAATGCGTTTTGTCCCATAATGACATGTGATAAGCTCAACTACTGTACATTTTCCACCTCCTGTGTGCCACTGTGGCGTCCCTTTTTTCCTATAAAAGGAGGCCCGAGGCATACTGGAGAGGGATTCGGCTTTTTGGACTATGCACGCACCGTAGATAGTTCAAGAACACAAGAACATTTAGATATACACCAAAGCAGGAGTAGGGTATTACGCGTCCTCGTGGACCGAACCTGGGTAAACGATCCTTGTGCTGGCTCCTAGACCCGCTCTTTCCACAACCTCGCGCCTGCCGACCGTAGTAGGGATTCGAGTGATCCCACAGGTGTCGTTCCCACCGACATCTTTGGCGCGCCAGGTAGGGGGCACAGTTGTGAAAATCCGGTCTAGCAGCTCTTCATCTCCATGGCTTCCAAGGAAGAGGGCGATCAAACGGGCGGCATCGTTGGCGGATGCGGTGAACGCTCGCGCAGCGATAGAAATGCTAAGTCACGCAAAACTTTGAGCAATTCTTTTTATATAAGATTATCCTCCTTGGAGATCCTTCCCTCTGTATGAGAAACCTGCATGGAATGGGGCCCTTCCACTATTGGCAACGCCCTTGTTCTATTTCGAGTCCGCTCAATAGTTCGAGCGGCTGCGTCGAGAACGGCAGGGTGGCCTTCCGCTGTTGGCAACGCTCTTGTTCTGTCTCGAGTATGCTCGACAGTTCGAGCGGCCGTACTGAGAACGGTAAGGTGGTTCACCTGGCAGCAAGCACACTCGGCAGGCTATTGGGGATCCGTCCTCGAGGTGCCGCAGCTTGGGTTTACGCGCGGCAAGCTTACCCAATTAATGTAGGGTGGACATACAGAGAGAGATCAAATTGGAAAATAACATGCATCGTTTCAAAGTACTGCAGAGTTATATTACATCAATTGCTACTACGGTTCTAACTAAAGATAAAAATTGTCTTGGTCGTGAACCTACAGCAGCGATGAGAAACAGGGTGCCTAGTCCCGGCGCTGGCCTTCAATCCTCTCAATTCCATCGACACGGCAGAAGATGGGCTTGATACGCTCCTCGAGCGGTGTGAGGTCAACATCCTCCGGCAAGCTCTCTAGCGCGGTGTCGAAGTCGAGGTTGGGGTTCCAGTACGCCACCTTGGTGAGGACCTTGGTCAGGGCACCCCGGCAAAAGCTACCGAGCCTCATTGGCCAGAGAGCTCGCTCTGTTAGACCGAAACTACTCCAAGGCTCCAAGAACGCCCTCGAAGAACAGGGTCAGCTTGGTGTTGGGGCTCACGTTCGGCTCCGTAGCGTACCTCATGTTCGTTATCCCCATGGCAGCCAGCTTCTTGGTGATCCTGCCGGCGACGTCGGTGAGGCGGTTGATCTAGAGGTTTTCGCCCTTCACGAAATCCTCGTGGTTGGCGGCGTCATTCTTCCGCAACTACCTCTCCTTCTCCAGATTCTTGGTTAGGGTCTCCTCCCCGGCCCTGACCTCCGAAAGCGTCCCCTCAAAGGCCCTACAGCTTCAGCTTCAGGTCTTTGATGGAGCCGTTGGCTTGGGAGAGTAGCTCGGCCTTGCCGAGGACTTCGGCCTGCGCCTCCGTCAAGGCGCTGTTGAACGTGTCCTTCTCCTTCGTCAGCTCTAGGGCCTTGTTCTTCAGGCCGTCCTGCTCCGCCTCCAGCTCCTTCACCTTGTCGCCATGGACTAGGGCTTGAGCATCGAGTGCCTCCTTGTGCCTCTGCTCCAGCTCCCGGGTCCGCTGCGCGATGAGCTTCTCGACCTGCTCATCCTTGCCGCGGAGTGTGGCGGTGAGCGCTGCCTCACGAGCGGCGAGGTCCTCCTACTGGGAGTTCAGCTCGGCGTGGTGCTGGTGCCGGACGGCCTCGGCCCTGGCGGCCTGTTCCCTCGCCGCCTCCTGGGCCTTCTAGATGTCGGCCTGCTTCAAGATAAGCTCCTGCTTGCGCTCGGCCGGCTGATCTTAGGCAGCCTTCAGCTCTTCGTGGTCCTAGTGGAGTCAGGCCTGCGTCTCGGTGACGCGCTCCTCGAGATCCGCCTCCGCCTTGTCCGCCACTGCCATCCTGGACTTCACCTTGTCTAGACGGGCGCAGTGGAGCGCCTGGAGCTTCCAAAAGCTGGTACCCATGGCCCGAAGAAGCTGCTCCTCTTGGGAACCGCCACCACCGGCGCTCGGTTCATCGACAACCTCGAGCCCGGTGGCGGCGAGCGCCTTGTCGGCAAACACCTCCCCCTCGGCCAGCGCCCTGTGCCCGCCGTCCCTGGAAGGTGGATGAACAGGTCATCACCCACCTTCAAGTACCTGCCCGAGTCAGAGGCAGCGGAGGAGGAGGGTTGATCGTCGACCACCCCCTCCTCGGCAGCAGCCTTGCCGGCCTCCCCGGCAGGCCTCTTGTCGGCCTCCTCGGCAGTGCCCTTGCCGGCCTCCTCGGCGGCAGCCTTGCCGGCCTCTCCGGCAGGCCCCTTGGCGGCATCCTCAGCAGCGGTCTCTGTCGGTGTCAAAACCGGTGGATCTCGGGCAGGGGGTCCCGATCTGTGCGTCAAGGCTGATGGTAACAGGAAGCAAGGGACACAGATGTTTACCCAGGTTCGGGCCCTCTCGATGGAGGTAAAACCCTACTTCCTGCTTGATTAATATTGAAGATATGGGTAGTACAAGAGTAGATCTACCACGAGATCGTGGAGGCTAAACCCTAAGAGCTAGCCTATGATGGTATGATTGTAAATGTGATAGGCCTTCTAAGGACCATCCTATCCGGTTTATATAGACACCAGAGAGGGCTAGGGTTTACATGGAGTCGGTTACAAGGAAGGAAACACAATATCCAGATCGCAAAGCTTGCCTTCCACGCCAAGGAGAGTCCCATCCGGACACGGGCCGAAGTATTGAGTCTTGTATCTTCACACTTCAATAGTCAGGACGATGTATACAGTCCAGCTGTCCGGATACCCCTTATCCAGACTCCTCAAGAGCCCTCGAACCGAGCTTCAATGACGATGAGTCCGGCGCGCAGTCTTGTCTTCGGCATTGCAAGGCGGGTTCCATCTCCGAATACTCCAAAGTACTTGTTACGATGAACAGTGTCCGGTATCCTATCAATGTTGTACTCCTCGGCTTCTATGTCCTCAATAATGACCACCTCCACGCGTCGAGCGAATGTGAAGAGCCGAGGCATTTTTGCATTTACTACCCTCAATCCTTCGGGTTGACCATTTATTTCAAGGGACGTGGGTTCTCAGATCCAAACCTCACTCTCCCTCCCTGAGCTAGCATCCAACAGAGCGCTCCGCTAAGAACCATTCCAACATGGCCGGCCGTCGCGGCTCTTCTACCCGCTCTCCTCATTCCAAACCGGGGGACTGGGGGTAATGTTCAGTTCCTCATAGCCGTTTGATAGAGTTACAGGCCCAAGGGTTTATCCCACCAGCGTTCATGGTCCCCGTCCGAGCTGGAATAGCTACTTACGACGGAGGGGAATAAGCGGAGGGATCTCCAAATCCATCTCCAGAGGAGCGTATATGCCTCATCCCTCATCTGCTAAGGGGCGTTGGGTTTCCCATCCACCCGTTTCTTCGCGGGCTCTTGGAGTTCTACGGCCTCCAGTTGCACAATCTCACCCCTGCCTCCATTCTGCATATAGCGGGGTATGTCGCCCTTTGCGAGCTGTTTTTAGGCTGCGAACCTCACTTCGGATTATGGAGGAAGCTGTTCTGCCTCGTCCCCCGCACCCAGGGAGAATCCCTATGTCAAGTGGGCGGGGCCGAAGTATGGCGCATTGCCGAGACCGGATACCTGGCCGGCACTCCTAAGAAGGCACCAGAAAACTAGCCTTCAGAGTGGTTTTACATTGATGACGTTCCCCTTCCGAATCCAATCTGGACAGGTCTCTCCAAGTTTAGTAACGCCCCACCGAGGACGCGCCTAAGGTGGCGCCCTCGGGGCCCTCAAGAAGAGGACACGAGGGAAATGCACTTCCTGAGGAGCAGGATAAAGCAACTAGCCAAATCCGGACTGACGATAGTCGAGGTTATGGCCATATGCATAATACGGGGAGTGCAACCACTCCAGTATCGGGGAAAGCCCATGTGGCACTTCAACGGGGAAGACGACGCCACCCGCTGCGGCCGTAAGGGTCCGGACTCCGCCACTGCTCTGGCAAGGATATTGTCCGATTTATACAAATGGGAAGAGGAGGAGTTCCTTCGCATCAAACCGCGGGACGGATTCTCCATGTACAACCCCCCAGATTGGGTGAGTCGTCACTCCTCTCCTTGTTTTGCTTATTTTAGCGTTCTTCTGCTAAGATTACCTGCATTGATGTTTCCGAACAGGAACCGAGGAGGGCCGTAGAAGGAATCTTCAGCCCCTCCCCGCAGCCAGAGGACCCCGGAAGGGCCCTAGATCCAGGACTCAAAGAAGATCCGGATATTACCGTGGAGCTCGTTAATGGGGTATTTCATCAAGCGAGCTGGGATGGTGCCTCGATGGCCATTACGGCCGATTATCCCGGACTTCTCCCTGTGTCGTGTGTAAGCCCAACTAAAAACCCTATCCTCCGAAGAGGACTCTCCTCAGGTATCATGATTTACCATTGAGGCGTCGTGCTGCTTGTAGGGACGACGGTCGGAGCACAGGGCCGAGCCCCTAGGGACTCGTCAACCACGGGCGTTCGGCTCAGACAGGTTTAAGAGAAAGACGGTGAGGGTCGACACACCACTGCAGAGGTAAAGTAATAACCCGTCCTGTGATAATAGTATTTGGAATATAACAGCGCCCTTTGTGTCTTGGCAGGAAGAGGAGCAGCAGGACTATATCCGGGGATCCTGCCAATCATGCCTCCTCCAGCCGGGTTCCAGAACCGGCGTCGAGGGCGGAGGCGGGTACGGGCCCAGCACCTCATAGTTCTCCGACAGAGGATGCAGATATGTTATCGGCCACAAACTCCAAAGTGGAGAGCGCCATGAATCACCGGTGCCGGAGGGCCGTGCTTTGGAACAACATCTTTTCCGAAGAGGCCTTTAATGCCTTCAATTCGGCAGACGCGTACATCCGAGCGGTTCAAGGCGGGCTTTCCCAAGCGACGAACCAGTATACCAATGATATACGGGTAAGAAATTTTGATAAGTATGTGTAGCAGTAGCCCCTGAGACTTGAAATAGTTGGAACAACTGTTTGAAGGATCAATGTATGCACAGGTTCTTGTAGATAAGAATGAACAATTGGCTCAGGAGCTAGAGGGGTGTAAGGCCCAGCCGAGGGACGCGATTGCCAAGTTGGAGGGATCCCAGAAGGCCTCCGTTGGTAACATTTGTCTCAATTGTACTGAGAGGAAACAGTTAGTAAATGACAAATCTAACAAAAAGTTCTGCAGATAATCCCGGGGTGAATCCGGAGGGCGGAAGAGATGACGACTCGCATCTCAAAGGGCAACTAAAGGCTGGCGAGCGCATTCTCACGCAAGTTCGGCAGGAGAAGAACAATATCCAAGATGCCAATGTCCGGCTGGACGTGGAGTTAAAAGACGTCCGCGCCCAGCTGGCAGACTTCGCGAAGGAGAATAAAAGGCTTCGACGCAGCATTTATGGTGAGTGCCTAGACTAACTATATGATAGTTCGGCGAGGAAGTATATTGAAATAGTTTTGCTTGTAGGAATGTTAACGGGTCGCCCCGGGGAGGAGATACCCTCGTCTACAGGTGACGTACTACAAGAACTTTCACAGTTGCACGAGCGAGCTCGGCAGGTGATGCACGGCGTTGCTCAGGCCTTGTGGCATCAAGCCTCCTGCCAAATGGCGTGGGGAAGCTTGTGGACCTGCTTCAAGGAGCCCGGCGATGCTTCCGACTGTGGAAGATATCAGCGTGCCGGCAAGGTGCAAGAGAAGCCTGGGCAATGGTGAAGACGCGCTACACCAAGCTGGACCTGAACCATATGGCCGAAGTAGGACCGGCGGGGCCCGATGGGCAAGAAATTCCCATAAGTCTGGTATATGACCAGGTAGCGTTAGCCGCTAAGTATTCTCAACAGGATTGTAAGCTAGATAGCCTGTTGGGTGGTATAGAGGAAGAATATAGTCAGTCCAAGTGACTGTGTAATTTAATGGGCATGAGTAGCCCCTAGCCGGATTAAAATCATTTGTCGTGGCGGACCTTTTCGCTTCAACCCCCGGATCCTACACTCCGGGGTGTGTCCGAATACCCGCTCAGTTATACAAACCGGGGTATGCGTGGAGACCAGGCGTAGGGGTCATAAGGGCTTGAACAGACAAGTACCCAACTAGTTATGTTATATTACATGGATAGTAAGAAACATCTTCCAGGGAGAATAGTTCCGTTAGGGGTTCCTTTCCCTGGGTATGCATGCGGCAATGCACATGTCCGGACTACGAGCGATGGCGCAGGATACAAGACTTCTGGGGATTTACGTTGTAATAAACGAATACTTCTTTTGGTCACCGATCGAATATTCTCTTAAGGAAACTAGCTTTCGGCTTCACCCAGTCTGAGGTACACGTCCGGCTGAACCGGCAGTAACAATCACAGAGGTGCTCCCCTTATGGCCTAGCCGAATTAACGGGAACGTAGGGCATAAACACAAGAGCCAGGCAACCCAGCTTTGCCACGTCTTAAGTCATATCGATGCATATAATGGTGAAGAAAAGGCACATATGGAAAAGGGACTCATATGTGATGGGCAAAAAGCCATTAGTTTTAGCTTCCGTACGGGAAGCCCCCAGGTATTGCTTACACACATAGTGCGGCCGGAGTAATCCGGGAGTCCGCACTATATTAAGTACTTTGTGTGAGGAGAAAAAGGGCCGAGAAAGGAAAAGTAGTGTGGATCATAAATAAAAAAGGGGGATGGGTAAGGAGACGAACACTGAGTTCGGTGTTATGCGTAGAATCTCTGGAGTCTGGCCGCGTTCCATGGGTTTGGCTCGAGTCTGTTATCGGATGCATTACGTAAGCGGTACGCTCCTCCGGTGAGAACTTTGTCAATGATGAAGGGACCTTCCCACTTGGGTTTGAGTTTGTCCTTCTTCTTCTCCGGTAGGCGTAGAACGAGCTCGCCAATATTGTAAGTTTTGGCCCGCACTTCTATGCTTTGATATCGTCGAGCCTGCTGCTGATAGAATGCGGAACGGGCTTTTGCAACGTCGCGCTCCTCCTCCAGGGCGTCCAAGTCATCCTACCGATCTAACTCGGCTTCCTTCTCTTCGTACATGCGTAAGCGTGGCGAGTCATGTATTATGTCGCAGGGTAGTATTGCTTCTGCGCCGTACACCATAAAAAATGGTGTATATCTGGTGGTACGATTCGGCGTGGTCCGCAGCCCCCAGAGTACGGAGTCGAGCTCCTCCACGCAGTGAGTGTCCGACTCTGTCAAGGATCTCACTAGTCTGGGTTTGATGCCGCTCATGATGAGACCGTTTGCCCGTTCGACCTGGCCATTTGTTTGAGGATGGTAGACGGAAGCATAGTCGAGCTTAATGCCCATTTTGCCGCACCAAGCTTTCACTTCATCAAGTGTGAAATTTGAGCCATTATCGGTGATGATGCTGTGGGGGACACCGTATCTGTGTGCGACCCCGGATATAAAGTCTATTACTGGTCCGGATTCGGCCGTTTTGACTGGTTTGGCTTCTATCCATTTGGTGAACTTGTCTACCATAACCAATAAGTATTTTTTCTTGTGGCTTCCCCCTTTAAGGGGTCCGACCATATCCAGCCCCCAGACCGCGAAAGGCCAAGTTATGGGGATTGTTTGAAGAGCGGAAGGGGGCATATGACTCTGATTGGCGAAGAGCTGGCAACCGACGCAGTGTTGGACAAGGTCCTATCGTCTGCTGCCGGGCCGTCGGCCAAGAGAACCCATGCGGAAGGCCTTGCGACTAGTGCTCGAGCCAAGGCGTGGTGTCCGCCCAGTCCGGCATGGATTTCAGCCAAGAGCTGCCGCCCTTCCTCTTCGGAGATGCACCTTTGGAGCACTCCGGTCGCACTTTTCTTACAGAGTTCCCCTTCATGGACTTTGTAAGCTTTAGAACGCCGGACGATGCAGCGTGCTTCATTTTGGTCTTCGGGGAGCTCCTGCCTATTTAGGTAGGCCAAGAAAGGCTCAGTCCACGGTGCTATGACAGCCATGATTTCGTGGGCTGAAGATGTTATTTCAGTGGTAGAGCCTCCGATTATGTCTGATAATTCAGATTCCGGGTGTGTGTTCGGATCCGTGCTAGTACTGCCGGACTCCCCTTCCCATACTACGGATGGTTTGAACAACCTTTCCAGGAATATGTTAGGTGGGACAAGATCGCGTTTAGCGCCGATGCGGGCGAGGACGTCCGCCGCTTGATTGTTTTCTCGAGCCACATGGTGGAATTCGAGCCCCTCGAACCGAGCTGACATTTTGAGGACGACATTACGGTAGGCCACCATTTTCGGATCCTTAGCATCAAAGTCCCATTTATTTGTGATATTGCGAGGTTCGAATCCCCACGCACTTCCAGGCGTTGGATGCCCATAGAGACTGCCATCCGAAGACCATGCAACAGAGCCTCATATTCGGCTGCATTGTTGGAGTCTGTGTATAGTATTTGGAGGACGTACTGGACCGTGTCTCCGATGGGAGATGTCAGGACTACACCTGCTCCCAATCCGACCAGCATTTTAGAGCCGTCGAAGTGCATGATCCATTTGGAGTACACGCCGTACTCTTTAGGGAGTTCGACTTCCGTCCATTCGGCGACAAAGTCAGCCAGTACTTGCGACTTGATGGCCCGCCGTGGTTTGTATATTATGTCGAACGGAAGGATCTCAATAGCCCATTTAGCAATCCGGCCCGTAGCGTCGCGGTTATTTATTATGTCATTGAGTGGTACTTCGGAGGCTACTGTGATCGAACACTCTTGAAAGTAGTGCCGCAGCTTCCGGGATGCCATGAAGACCGTGTATGCTATTTTTTGATAGTGTGGGTATCAGGATTTGCATGGGGTGAGGACAGTGGATACGTAATAAACCGGCTTTTGGAGCGGGAATTTGTATCCGTTGCCCTCTCGTTCGACGACGAGCATTGCGCTTACCACCTGATGTGTTGCAGCTATGTACAGCAGCATAGGTTCACCGATATTTGGTGCTGTTAGGACTGGATTATTGGCCAATAAGGTATTTATTTCATCGAGTCCGGCCGCGGCTGCATCCATCCACACGAAGTGTTCGGTGCACCGGAGAAGGCGGTAAAGAGGTAGTGCCTTTTCTCCTAACCTGGAGATAAAAAGGCTCAAAGCAGCCACACATCCAGCTAGTTTTTGGATGTGTTTGAGGTTTGTTGGTATATCCAATTGCGACAAAGCTCGAATTTTTGCCAGATTGGCTTCAATTCCTCTACTGGAAACGATGAAGCCCAGCATTTTTCCGGAGGGAACGCCGAAAGCGCATTTTTCCGGATTCAGCTTGATGTCGTATGTTCGGAGGTTGTCGAACGTAAGCCTCAAGTCATCTATTAGGTTTTCGACGTGTATTATTTTTATGACTACGTCATCCACGTATGCTCCCACTGTTTTGCCGATTTGCTTTTCCAGGCATGTTTGAATCATGCGTTGATAGGTTGCGCCGGCATTCTTAAGCCCGAATGGCATAGTGTTGAAGCAGAAGGGGCCATATGGCGTTATGAAGGTTGTTGCAGCTTGGTCGGACTTTGCCATCTTTATTTGGTGGTATCCAGAGTATGCGTCGAGGAAACACAGCGGCTCATGTCCTGCTGTGGCATCGATGATTTGATCGATGCGAGGGAGGGGAAAGGGATCCTTGGGGCAAGCCCTGTTGAGGTCTTTGAAGTCGACGCACAGGCGCCAGGATTTGTCCTTCTTTGGTACCATTACCAAGTTTGCCAGCCAATCCGGATGCTTGATATCTCTGATGAATCCGGCCTCAAGTAGCTTGGCTAGCTCCTCCCCCATGGCTTCCCGTTTGGGCTTTGAAAATCGCCTTAGGGTCTGTTTAACGGGTTTGTATCCCTTTAGTATGTCGAGGCTATGTTCGGCCAATCCACGCGGGATGCCCGGCATGTCAGATGGGTGCCAGGCGAAAATGTCCCAATTCTCGCGTAAGAAGTCTTGTAGTGCGGCATCGATAGCGAGGCTCAACTGTGTCCCAATGGAAGCTGTCTTCGTGGGGTCCGTTGGATGGACTTGGAATTTGACTATCTCATCTGTGGGTTTAAATGAGGTGGACTTGGGTCGCTTGTCGAGTATCACGTCATCCCTGTCCACGGTGGCACGCAGTGTTGTTAATTCTTCTGCTGCTAAGGCTTCGGATAATGCCTCCAAGGCTAGTGTTGCGGTTTTGTTCTCGGTGCGGAGTGCGACGTCCGGATCACTAACTAGAGTGATGATTCCATTGGGTCTGGGCATTTTAAGCTTCATGTACCCGTAACGGGGTATAGCTTGAAAGCTCGCAAACGCGTCCACCCTAGAAGGGCGTGGTACCCGCTGCTGAAAGGAGCCACTTGGAATGTGATTTCTTCGGACCTGTAATTCTCTGGGGTGCCGAATACCACATCGAGTGTGATTTTTCCCGCACACCGTGCTTCCCGGCTAGGGATGATTCCCCTGAAGGTGGTTCCGCTTTCCTCAATGCGGCCTTTATCAATTTCCATCTTGTTGAGCGTTTCTTCATAGATCAAGTTTAATCCGCTTCCGCCTCCATGTGTACTTTAGTGAGCCGGAAGCCGTCCACGATTGGGCTAAGGACCAAAGCGGCCGGTGCCCAGACAGTCTTGGATCGGGGTTCGTCACTGGCATTGAAGGTTATAGCAGGGTCGTTCCAGGGGTTTATCTTTGCCACATGGCTAATTTCGGAGGAGCTTCGATGAGCTCGCTTGCGCCTATTGTTTGAGGCGAAAGAAGACTGTTAACACCTCATTGTGTTTGTTGGCGGGATATTGTTCCGCCTTATGGTTTGTGAGAAGATCCTCGCCACTTTTTGCAACCTGCCGGAGTATCCAACACGCTCTAAGGCTATGAGTTCGTGTCGTGTCCGGTGTGTTGTGGAGTTTACATGGTCCGTTGAGCCATTCTTCTAATACGGCTCCCCTCACCGGGGCGTGTTTTGGCTTCTTGGGGGCAGGGTCAGCCGACTTACGAGAGTTCGCCCGTTTAATGCGGGAGAGACGGTTTACGTCCTGGTGGGTGTTGTTGGCTGAATCCGGATTCTGATCCGATCTAACACCCAGGGGCGTGGGAGGTTCCGAGCCTGAGAGCTCGCGATCCGGAGTACCGCCCGATTTCTTCGGCCCAATGCTCGGTTCTAAGTCCGGGACTTGGGTCATGTCTTCCTTTGAGCAGGTATTCGGCTCAAGGAGTTTGGTGATCCGGGCATAGTTCATCCTCAAAGTCGAGGGGCGGTCCGTGTGCGGTTCCTCCACTACCGCTATCTCATGGGTGGCCGGCGGGGATCTAATGTCCCTTTGGTCGGGTTTAAGCCCGACACGGTCATGGTCTGTAGCGACTCCCAAAGCGGCGATGTGATCCAGGAGCTCATTAAGGGAGGAGAGCTCCATCGGATCTATCTGTTCGGCGAGTTCCAAACTGACGCGAAGGTTACGATTGATGACCCGAGAGGCCATTGTTAGCGCTACCGCCGATGGGGCGGCCATGATAAAGCCACCAAGTCGGAGAGTTTGGCCTACAACCAGAGCTCCCCCCGAGGTGATGTTGTCCTCGACAACGAGACAAGCCATCGAGCCTTGCGGCGACGACACAGAGGAATTCTCAATTAAAGCATCAATGTCGGTGTCAAAACCGGTGGATCTCTGGTAGGGGGTCCCGATCTGTGCATCAAGGCTGATGGTAACATGAAGCAAGGGACACAGATGTTTACCCAGGTTCGGGCCCTCTCGATGGAGGTAAAACCCTACTTCCTGCTTGATTAATATTGAAGATATGGGTAGTACAAGAGTAGATCTACCACGAGATCGTAGAGGCTAAACCCTAAGAGCTAGCCTATGATGGTATGATTGTAAATGTGATCGGCCTTCTAAGGACCATCCTCTCCGGTTTATATAGACACCGGAGAGGGCTAGGGTTTACATGGAGTCGGTTACAAGGAAGGAAACACAATATCCGGATCGCAAAGCTTGCCTTCCACGCCAAGGAGAGTCCCATCCGGACACGGGCCAAAGTCTTGAGTCTTGTATCTTCACGCTTCAATAGTCCGGACGATGTATACAGTCCGGCTGTCCGGATACCCCCTTATCCAGGACCCCCTCAGTCTCGGCGGCCTCCTCGGCGGTGATCTTGTCGGCCTCGGCCTCAGCGTCCCTGGTGACCTCCTTGATGACGACGTCGATGTCCTTCCGGTCTGCCGAGGGGGGATCTGGATACCGAGAAGGGGAAATGAGGCGAAGCCAAGACCAAGATCCAAAAAGAAAGAAGAAAAGGCAAATGACTTACCCGTGTCGGGCTGGGAAGAAATGGCCCCCTCTGTCGGTGTCAAAACCGGCGGATCTCGGGTAGGGGGTCCCGAACTGTGCGCCTAAGGCTAATGGTAACAGGAGGCAGGGGACACGATGTTTTACCCAGGTTCGGGCCCTCTCGATGGAGGTAATACCCTACTTCCTGCTTGATTGATCTTGATAATATGAGTATTACAAGAGTTGATCTACCACAAGATCGTAGAGGGTAAACCCTAGAAGCTAGCCTATGATTCTGATTATTCTTGTCCTACGGACTAAACCCTCTGGTTTATATAGACACCGGAGGGGCTAGGGTTACACAGAGTCGGTTACAGTGGAAGGAGATCTACATATCCGAATTGCCAAGCTTGCCTTCCACGCAAAGGAGAGTCCCATCCAGACATGGGACGGAGTCTTCAATCTTGTATCTTCATAGTCCAACAGTCCGGCTGTCCGAGGACCCCCTAATCCAGGACTCCCTCAGTAGCCCCTGAACCAGGCTTCAATGACGATGAATCCGGCGCGCAGATTGTCTTCAGCATTGCAAGGCGGGTTCCTTCTCCGAATACTCCATAGAAGATTTCGAACACGAGAATCGTGTCCGGATCTGCAAAACAAAATCCACATACCACCGTAGAGAGTACAATATTCCAAGATCTGATCTGCTGACGGCCTTTTATGACATCATGCCACGTCCCGGTCTTTATTCAAACCGTTTCTTACAACCGGCCACTACGCGTGATGCGAGGCGGTTCTATTGGCACCTCTTGTCGAAGCAGAGATCGTGTCCCCCTTATCACGGGATTCTCATCAATACCGGTGTGGGTCACCCAACCGTGTTTGTTTAATATGACTCCTCGATTTTAGGCAAGTCCCAAACGGTCACGCGGGGGACGCTTGATATTCGTCCTCTTTATAAAGGGGGCCAAGGCCTGTCCTTTTCCTCCCACGCTTGATCCTTGCCCTCCCAAACCTCGAGTTCCAACACCCAAGGCTTAAGCTAAGCGTTTCAGACCTTCAGCCATGTCCGTATCCAACCTTCAAGGCCGGTGGTTGGCCTCCTCCATCACAGAGGAGGACGTCAAGAAGCTTAGGGAGGCCAGGTATCTCACCGCCGAGATTCCGCACAGGCTACCTGCCCAAGGGCTGGTCGTCCCCACTCCCAAACCCAACGAGAGTGTTGTTTTTATTTCCCACTTCCTCCGAGGGCTAGGTTTTAGCGTTGATCCCTTTGTAAGAGGGCTCATGTTCTACTGCGGACTAGATTGCCACGATCTAACTCCGGATTCCATCCTTCACATCTCGTCGTTTATCGTCGTGTGTGAAGCCTTCCTCTGCATCACCCCCACTTCGGCCTATGGCTCAAGACCTTCAATGTGAGGCCGAGGGTAATTGACGGGCCACGCGGAGTGCGGAGGCACTATAATAAGCAAAGGCGCCGACGCCACATGGCCAAAGGGTTCTTTCACGGAAACTTCTGATTTGTGGCAGCAGGAGTGGTTTTACATCACGGCTTCCCGGGGTACAAAGCGGGTGGCTGCTGCAACGTTCTGCTCGGGCCCTCCGCCGCCAACTGGCGTCATGGGTCAACAAAGGGCTAGACTGGGGGCCTGTTAACGACGTGCTGACACTGCAAAGCCGCATATGATGCCTCCTCAAGAGGGATGTCAGTCTTGTCAAGATAATGCAAGTGATGCTGGTTCGTCGAGCCCTGCCCTGTCAACGTCGTCCTCTCTGTATGTGGGAGTTCAACCCGGAAGGACCGCGAACCATTCAACAATTCTTTGGCAGGACGCTCAAAGAGATGTATGGGTTATTCTTCGGATCACGAATAAAGTGTCCGGACACCACTGAGGATGTGGGCCTCAACTGCAATCGTCCGGATACCCCGGTAAGTACTTCTGATACCGAACACACCATCCTTTATGTTTATTATAACATTACTCTGAAAAATTGCTCTCTGCCAGGACTGGCTAAGGAAGGCGGAGAGGATTAGCTGTCTGGCCCCTCTTCCCGAAGGCTCGCTGGATCATTTGTTAACCAGGATGCTTGAGCGTGCGCCGTATCGGGCGCCATCAGGAGAAGACGAGGGGAGGAATAGAGAAGCCACAGGTGGGCCTCATATTCTACACATCCAAATCGGGGGAGTAAGTGCCTCCGCGAAGGAGAATAATCGGGGAGGGGAATCTAAAATCCCCTCTCCTCAAGGCAAGAAAAGGGCCGCCTCCGAAGACATGGAAACGGAGGCTTCCAAACGAGGGAAGAAACCCTCGCCAAGGGGCCCTGCCTCAGGGGGCGTCCTTACTGCGCAGCGCCCGCAAGGGGGCCAACCCTCCACCGAGCCGTAAGTAAAAGAGTACTTTGGTAAATATGTCCCGCTTTGTCTCTGAGGATAGTAACCGAAACATATTTGTTGCAGTACGGCTCGTAGGCCTTCTCCACAGAGTTCATCCTTGGGGGATCTTCCTCCGGAGATGATGGAGAGCGAAACGCCTCCCCCTACCTCCCCGTTACATGGGGCGGATGACCCCCATGTGTCTTCACGGAGGACTTCTGACCCACCAAGGCCAGAAGTTCACACTTCGGCTGCCCAGAGTCTGGAATATCCGTCTCTGTCGGTGTCAAAACTGGCGGATCTCGGGTAGGGGGTCCCGAACTGTGCGTCTAGGCGGATGGTAACAGGAGACAAGGGACACGATGTTTTTACCCAGGTTCGGGCCCTCTCGATGGAGGTAAAACCCTACTCCTACTTGATTAATATTTATGATATGGGTAGTATAAGAGTGGATCTACCATGAGATCAGAGAGGCTAAACCCTAGAAGCTAGCCTATGGTATGATTGTTGTCCATCCTACGGACTAAAACCCTTCGGTTTATATAGACACCGGATAGGGTTAGGGTTACACAGAGTCGGTTACAATGGTAGGAGATCTACATATCCGTATCGCCAAGCTTGCCTTCCACGCCAAGGAAAGTCCCATCCGGACACGGGGACGAAGTCTTCAATCTTGTATCTTCATAGTCCAGGAGTCCGCCCAGCGGTGATAGTTCGCTATCAGGACACCCCTAATCGAGGACTCCTCGGTAGCCCTGAACCGGGCTTCAACGACAGCGAGTCCGGGCGCATATTGTCTTCGGCATTGCAAGGCGGGTTCCTCCTCTGAATACTTCATAGAAGATTTTGAACACAAGGACTGTGTCCGGCTCTGCAAAACAAGTTCCACAAACCACCATAGAGAGAATAACCTTTGCACAGATCTGTTGGCGTATTCAGGGCGTGACATCACACCACGGCCAGGCCTTTATACGAATCATTTTCTTGTTCCACCTCGGCATGTTTAGCGGCGGTTTCCTTGGCACGTCTTATCAAAGCGGAAGCGTGCCCCTTATTCCGGATTCTCATCAATACGGGCGTGGGTAACCCACCGCGCCATTGATTCTGGCGCTTGGGAGATAGCGAGTTTTACCGGGCGGCGGGGGCGCATAGCCGTCCGTCCATATAAGGGATAAGGATCCACCTTTTCACCTCGCCTTCTTCCTCCTTTGCTCATCCATTTCCGGCACTTTCGAGCTCCAGCGCCCAACTCCACATCCCTCCTCAACCTTCTCCAGCAATGTCGGGGCGGGAGGCAAGTGGATGGTCTCCTCCGTCACGGAGGACAAGTCAAAAAGCTCTGGAAGGCGGATACTTGTCCGGCGACATCAGCGCACGGCTCCCGATGAGGGCAGCCCATTCCACCCAGGCCCCATGAGAGGTGGTGTTCCTCACCCACTTCCTCCGCAGACTAGGTTTTCCACTCCACCCATTTGTCCGGGGGCTCATGTTCTACTACAGCCTGGACTTCCATGATCTGGCCCAATTTCATCCTCAACATCTCGGCGTTTATTGTCATGTGCGAGGCCTTTCTCTGCATCCAGCCCCACTTGACATGGCTGAAGACCTTCAATGTCAAGCGAAGGTAGTGGGCGGCCAAGTAGTCTTGGAGGTGCAATGGTTGGCAAGATGGACAAAGTCCTATGGCTCGAGGCTCTTTGTGGAGACCATAAAGGGGTGGCAATCGGGGTGGTTCTACATCACCGAGCCGCGACTCTCAATGGGCGGCGGCCCTCAATTCGATCTGGCTTCCCCACACGGCTAACATCATGGAAAAGAGCGGGCTGGCGTGGGGTATTCGGAAGAGCTGTCCGGACTCAAACCTGCGTCCGAAACCTGGTGGACAAGAATCTCAAGCTTGTCAGCGTAATCCGGTGATGCTCATCCGCGGATCCTCCCATGCCAACAACGGGCCTTCAAATTGTGGGAGTTCGATCGGCACAGCACCAAACTCTGAAAAGGCTCTTGACACTACGTGCGAAGATGCACGGAAGGTCTTGTTCAAGGCGCGAGGCTCCCACATCGCTTATCGAAGATCGCGGATTCAGCTCGCAGCGTCAAGCCAGCGAGGTAAGTTATTTACCCTTTATGGGACTCTTTTTCATAGTTTGACTCTATGCGGGATCTAAAACTCCCTAACCTTTGGCAGGGACTGGTGAAGGCGTCCGGACAGATTAGCTGTCCGGCCCCTTGCCCGAAGACCAGCGGACACCCGATTGGCGGGCTGCTGGCTCGACACCTCACGTGGTGCGGAGAAGAAGGCCGAGGACTCGAAGGGCGCCCGGCGCCCGGTGTTGTCGGACTCATCGTTCAACGACTCTGGCGGAATCCTCTCCCGAGGGCGAGGAGGAGGAAAAAGCCTCTCCCAGTGAAGGGAGAGAAGAAAAGGAAGGCCGCCCGGCTCGGGAGGCGGAGGATCAAGAAAGGAAGGACCCTTCCTCCGGACTTCTCCACCAGCGCCGACAACAATGAGGAGGAGTGGACACCAAGGGCCAAGCCCCTGGCGAGATCGTAAGTGTCCGGAATCCGGAATAGCTCATGACTTTTTATTTGTCGCATAGTGTATTCTAACGCCGAATATAACCATGTAGCCTGCCCAGGGCCAGGCTCGCCCGCTTGTCGGCGGCTCCTGGATTCGTCGGATGTGAATAGCACTTCACTTCCGACCGCCTCCTCCCTCGTGGCCTTGAGCGACACAGCGGTGGAGTCCCAAAGGGGCCCAGCCAGGAGGAGGTGGTCTGAGGCGCCGCAAGGCGACCTCCCGAACTCTGGCGCAAGGGGCGAAACCCGGAGGGCTCTAAGTCCGGCCTGTGCGGACTCCATCATCGGAACCTTCGATGGTTCGAAGTCCGCAAGCGGCCCCTTTGTAAGAAGGGCAAGACTGCGACGCGGTGACCTCCGTCCATCCGGAGGCACGGATAGCTTCTTTGGAGGCATAGCAGGCGCCTCCATCAGCGAGGAGCACCGCCTTTATTATGAGTGTGGTGATCCAAAAGTTCAGATCCGCCAAGGCGGGCTGACCAAGCCTGTACCAGCCTTCTAACAGGCTTTGAGGTAAGTTTAGAATATGTAAAAATATTACCGCATAGGCGGTAGCCCCTGATGCTTAGTTCGGGGCTCGGAAAGAAAAGCTAGACTGAGGATCTAAAAAGATATACGCATGAGTCTAACAAAAGTATGTCAATATGGGAATGCAGGCTGCGCTGCTTGACCTCTGCCGCCTTGTTGCGGAGGTCAATGCATTGAAGCGAGCCTCGGCGGTCCGAGAGCGAGCTCGGCCTTGCCAAGAAGCAGCTCGAGGACAAGGAAGTTAAGTAATACCTTATTAAAGTAATGCCTTATAGAAAGGATTTGGTTGCAAAATTACAAGACTAAAATTGGGTATTGTAGGGGCCCACGAGCGAGGTGGCGACCACGAAGGAAGCGGTGTCCGGCCGAAAGCAAAGCGGCGGAGGCGTCTCGCGAGAGAAGCAGGAGGCGGGTGGCGGAGGTGCGGCAAGAGCTCCGGGCTCTCGTGAGAAAAACACGAGTTTGGGCATGACTCGAACTCGAGTCAGAGCTCGCCTCGGCTCTTGAGAGTGCCAAAGCGAAACCCAAAAAGCCCTCCAGAAATTGAATCATTAAAGAAGATAGCGGCGGGTAAGGCATTCTTTATGCAAAGCAAGCATGTGAAAGTGAATTATCTATTACTTACCCAAATCCGGAGCTCTCCGGGGAGCATTCGCAGATCTGCCCGTGGTGTAATACGATCTTGCCGCGTTCTCTGCGCGCCAAGGAGGGAGTTCGATGGAAAAGGTGTTCGGTCTCGATATCTTTGAGGCGGACATCCAGTGCCCTGAGTGACCAGGTGAAGCAGCTGGTCGAGCTCCAAGGTCGTAAACAGGCCATGAAGGGCCTCATAATTGGTGTGGCCATTGGAAGCCATGCACAGGAGCTACTTCGGGCTAGTCAGCGGCTGGTGGGCCTTTGTCCATGGATTGAAGTCATCAAGCGCTCCGTCTGCATTGAAGGTGCCCGTGGGGGCCCTTGCCCATGCTAAAGTGCCTTTGGGGCAAGCTGGATCTTTGAGAAGCTTGTGATGGACGGGCCACAGAAGGGCAAGGAGCATCGCAAGCCCGAAATGTACTATGAGGCGTCACGAAGGGTGCCGCCTTATAAGCGGTGAATGCTCCAAAGATGTAATTTTGAATAGACTTGCATTTGTTATCTGTATCTGAAAACTTGTTCATATCGCTAAGCAACACTTGTGAATTTAAAATATTACCTTACATGCGGCCGTTTATCAAATTTGAGAGATGGCAAGTCATTGGCTTCAGCCCCCATGCCACAGTCTTTGTGGTGTTAGGGATAAACTTGAGCGCTCTTGTTCCCATTCTTGGGTCCTTGAGGGGGCGCTCAGCATAGCGAACAAGGCAACCGAACTATAGTGCTTGAACACTCTCACTTAGCCATAGAATTCTATAATTTTAAATTTCGTAAAGCCCTAGATTCGGAAGACCGAGTTGAGGCGCTATCACGCCTTGGCGGACATGCCGACTCCTTGCTCTAAGCGGCATAAGTCTTTAGGGACCGAAAAACCTCTCGAACAGCGACCGGCTCTCGCCCTATCATGACGGTCAGTTTAGCTTTCTCCTTCGAGGTGCTCAACCCAGCTCAGCGAGGGCACAATCGCGATGGTTCTCCCAGCGCTATCTTAGCCGATATAACGGAGCGTAAGGTACCAAAACATGGGGCAGGCAAACCCAACTATTGACCCAAGACATGATTGAACCGATGCATATAATGCTATAAGTTGAGGTGCCGCACTTGTGAAAGTGTTAGGACTTATCACACCATATTTTTGGGGTACTTAAGCCCTGGTGTATTGGCCGTACCAAAGTGTCTGGTGCAACTTGTCATGAATGAACATATATATAGATAAAAAAAGGAGTGCAATAATATCCAAAAGCTATGTATTGTTTATTCAAAAAGTCTGCAATGAAAGCGAGCGATACAAATAGTGTGATAAGCAAGGGATGGGACTATTTAACATGTCCCCCTCCGAGGGGTAAGCTGCGGGATGGTATGTAAAACAAGTATAATGCTCGTAGTAGAGACCACTGGACACTCTCGTAGCTTTACGCTTCCACGGCTGTTGCATCGTGAGTTCGGCAATTCTAGTGCGGACAGGGCTTCTGAAAGCGGAGTCCTAAAAGTAAGAGAAAAGAAGAAAGAAAAGAATGACACAATCGGGGCCTGGTGCGGTTGAGCGCGTGCAGGCGTGCCGTGGTCGTGCCCCTCCCTTATGCCCATGGTATCTCGGGCGTAGTTATATGCGCGTAGTATTGGCCAGCGATTTCGCGAGGGCTGGGGTTGGGGCGGATTGCTCACGCGATGCTCGGATCGTGCGAGACGGTCTTGTTGTAGATTACTCGCGCTTAGCGGTGCTGGGCGTTTAATAGCGGACTCGAGAATTGTTGTGAGAGGCTGCTTTGCACCTCCGCCGCGAGACGCCGTATGCTCCTCCGTTCGGAGAGGCGTTCGGTGTTTCCATTGACCGTGATTACTCCTCGAGGGCTGGCATCTTGAGCTTGAGGTATGCGTAGTGCGGCACCGCATTGAACTTTACAAATGCGGTTCGTCCAAGCGATCGCGTGATAACCGCTGCGGAGCAGGACTATGTTGAAGATTAACTCTTTGCTTCGGAAGTTATCCGGGATCCGAAGACCACTTCAAGTGTAACTGAGCCTGTACAATTGGCCTCTACACCTGGTATGACGCCTTTAAAGGTCGTCTTTGTGGGTTTAATCCTTCAGGGTTCTATGCCCTTTTTGCGCACTGTATCTTGATAGAGCAGGTTCAGGCTGCTACCGCCGTCCATCAGGACTCTAGTGAGGTGGAATCCGTCGATGATTGGGTCAAGAACCAATGCGGCGAATCCGCCGTGGCGGATGCTAGTGGGGTGGTCCCTTCGATCAAAGGTGATCGGGCAGGAGGACCATGGGTTGAACTTGGCGGTGGCTCCATCGCATATCGTCCCTTAATGCGCTTCCGCTCTCTTTTGGGTATGTGGGTTGCGTATATCATGTTCACCGTCCGCACTTGTGGGGAAGCCCTTACATCCTCTATTGTTCGTGGCGGGGCTCCTCCTTGTCATCGCTATGCAGCCCCTTGTCATTGAGTTCGGCATTTAACTTGCTGCTGTTTGAAGACCCAACAATCCTGTTGCTGTGGTTGGCTGGTTTTTGGGGTGCCATGTATTTAGCACGAGCGATCGAGGGCCTGGGTATTTCTTTTGAGCGGCTTTTTTCTTTGACGGGTTTAGAGCCTCGAATCCGGCATTGGCTACCGTATCTTGACATTATCGCCGTTAATCGCGGCGCTTGTGCTTGTTGCGGCGCGACTGCCATTGCTGTCCTTGGTATCCGAACTACCGGGGTTTTTGGTCAAATTGTTACTCTGAGCTAGCCAGCTATCCTCTCAGCAAAAGCGGGTCATGAGAGTTGTGAGGGCTGCCATGGATTTTGGCTTTTCTGTCCTAGGTGCGGGCAATCCACTCGTCGCGGATGTTATGTTTGAAGGCTGCAAGGGCCTCTGCATCCGGACAGATCAGCGATTTGATTTTTCTTGGTTAGGAACCGTGTCGAGAATTGTCGGCGATTCTTACGGCTGCTGAATTATGTGGCTGAGGTCGCCCGTCGGTGGTCGCACATATGTGCCTGGAAGTTATCAAGGAATGCGGCTTCGGGTCCTCCCAACAACCAATTGATTCTGCTGGCAAGCTGTTAAGCCAATGCCGAGCTGGTCCTTTAAGGTTGAGTGGGAGGTATTTGATGGCGTGTAGATCATCACCGCGGGCCATGTGGATATGGAGGAGGTAGTCCTCGATCCAAACCGCAGGATCTGTTGTGCCATCGTATGATTTAATGTTTACGGGTTTGAAACCCTCGGGATTTGATGATCCATCACTTGATGCATGAAGCATAGTGGGTGTCTTGGCGCCTCAGTATTGAGCTATATCACGGCGCAGCTCAAATGAGCTTTGTCTACTATGTTCGGCCCGGCGGAGTTCTTTGTATCCGCGTGGCGATTATCATCACGTGTCATGGGGCACCCACGTGATCCGTAGATCGATCTTGTTTGCCTTGCCTTTTCCTCCAATATGTCTACTTGGTGCGGCGCGTTTCCCGTGCCTTGGTACTTTCTGCGGCGGCGGAGTGCGGCTTGAATGGAGGTCTAAAGGCCTCTCTATCGCTGCCGCAGGTGGCCGGTCGGCCGCATCATCTTGCTGGTGATGTAGGTTTGGGTGCTGCTTCCTCTAATTGGGGTAGCAGCTGCATTTTAGGTATCTCTTGGAGAGGGCATTGAGTTCGTACTCTTGGTGCAAGGACTTGATCCATCTGTCGACTAGCAAGTCTTGGTCAGCTCGATCTGCTGCTGCTTTTCTTGAGGCTGCTTGTCGTGGCCATAAGCCTGCGTTTGAAAGCGCTCCTGTTGGCGGGTCCTCGGGCATGACAAATTAAATGGTCGTCGAGGCTTGCCTCATCTTGAGGAGGAGGCATATAATTATCGTCCTCCACCTCCACATCGCCGCTATATCATGAGGGATGGCTTCTCCCTCCTCTGTGCTGAATCCTGCTTGAAGGGTTGTCTTGACCTTGTCCGGTGTTATTATCTCCGTGCGGAATCACCGTTTTGCTGTGGTGGGATTTGGCCACGACGCCTTGGCGCTTGGGCTGCTTCTTGGAGGGTCATCCTCCGTTGTTCCATCGCCGTTCCTATCTTTTGGGATGTCCACCATGTATATGTCGTATGGCGAGGTGGCCTTCCGGTGCCACATGGCGCTGGTTCTTGGTCGTCTCAAGCATCGTCGTCCATACAAATCGATGTCTTGGTCGAAGTCAATCATGTAGGTTAAATCATCGGCGATTGGCTACAAAGTGGGTGGTGGGTGGGCGTTGAATTTCTTCGTCATCGCATCCCAACCTTCCTAACCGTAGTCCGGCCGGGGCTCTCGATAAAGAGAGACTTTAGTGAATTCAGGATGTCACCAAAGGCGAGTCTTTGAAAGATGTCGCGGCGATGAACTCCATGACCGGCCCAATCAGATTCGATTGGCGGGCGTGGGAGGTTGGTCCGGAGAGGAGTCCGACACCTTGGAGTCACAGGATTCGCAAAGGACGAGGATGGTGTTGGCTCAATCGCCGTAGAGATCGTAGCCCCGAGGCGGTGTCTAGCCACTCGTCCTCGATCGGCGAGTCGGCTCCGAGCTAAGAATTCGGGCGGGGGCTGAATGCGGCATCGAGGCACCTTGTTTGGCGGCAAAGCTAGATCGTGCCCATCGAGGCAAAGGCGGTGGCGGCTTGGTTGTGGCTCGAATCCGTCGAAGATCAAGTCTTCGCGGATGTCGGCGATGTAGTTCAAACTCCCAAATTTGACACGATGGCCGGGCGTTGTCGAGAGTTGGGTGCGACATATGCCAAAGGATGGCTTATCATGGTGGGGGGCGAGTAGAAACGTCGCCGGTGCTCGGAAATGGGATGAGGCGAAGGTATGCACGGCGGATCTACCAACTTGAGGGCTCTGTGGAGGTAATACCCCTACAGCTGCTCTGCTTGGGTCTCCGCATGATCACTATGGCAAAGTGGGTACAAGGTTGCTCCTTGAGGCTGTTGAGGTGAGGAAGGAGAAAGGCACGGCTAGCTCTTCTCTTCCCTCTATGTGTGTCTAAAACTATTAGGGTCCAACCTCTTGCATGGGTGCCAGGGGTTTATATAGGCCTACCCCGGGGTACATGTAGTAATCCATTGGGCGGGTCCCGACCATCTGTCTCTTAGGTCGCCGTCTTCTCACTTATTCTGGGGGCCCATGCCGACTAAGCGGCCCCTGGCGTGGGCCCAGCATGGGGCCGAGCAGGACCTTGTCCACTGCATGGTGGGTCTTGGCAGTGGATTACTGTGCAGCAACCACGATGATCTTTGGCTTGTGCATTGGGGTCATAGCAGTCTGCGCTGACAGGCGATCCTTGTTGCCATTCCTGTCTTGTTCAGTTAATGGCGTGCGGGACTCGTGGGAGGGTCGGCCGACTCACTGGGGCCGACTCCCAGCGGGTCCGTCTTTGTGGCACTCTCACGTCTTACGCACCCCGCCGACAAAGCGGTCCCGCTATCTCTGGTGTCTGCAGACAGGCCGTCGTGGGCTCGGGCGCCGCTGCAGGCTGATGTCGGGGCGGCGTGCTTGATGCGCCGGACGGAGATCTCGTCGATCTGACTGCACATGGCCATATGCTCGCCTCTTCGTGAGCAGGGCGAGGATGGGCCTGTGCAACCGCACCCATCCGTCCGTAATTGCGTGGCGGGAGGTGGTTGGAGTCGCGGGCCGACTCCCCATAGCCGGCTTCTCTGGAAGCCGCCAGTTGGGAGTCGGGTTATCTCGAAGCCGTCTCTGGGACTCGGCTGTGAGGGGCAGTCGGCGGCTCTGTCGCCGACTCTTCGCCTTGGGGTCTTGAGGGGCGCAGCCTGCCCCGATGTCTTGAAAGGTCCAGGTGAAAGTGCGTTATATCGACTAGAGGGGGGTTGAATAGGCGATTTTATGAATTCTTCAATGAGGAATTTGCGGTGAGGAAATTCTAAGTGAAGAACTACTTACAGTGGAATAAGTACTCAGAAGTGAGCATAAGAGAATGCGGGCATGGTCATCATGATGAAATGAAGACAATCAAAGAGTACATAAAGCGTAAACACGAGGATAGCACAAGAAGAAGACAAAGCGGTGAAAGAATTGGGCGAGGAAATTGAGAAAGTCTTGATCAAAGTCTTCAAACACACAGATATGAGCGAACACTCAACACGGTAATGAGGAAATGAAAGAGTTGAGGAAATAGAACCCGATTAGGTTGGTGAAGACAATGATTTGGTAGACCAGTTCAGCTAACTTGTCTCGGTTATCGTCACGGTTGGGCGGTGAGTATTTAAACTCAAGGACACACAGTCCCGGACACCTAGTCGCTGAGCACGCAGCTCAGGACACCAAGTCCTCACCGTATTCTCCTTGAACTAATGTCACACAGACCTCGTCCAATCACTCGTGGTAAGTATTAAGGCGACTTCCAAACCTTCACAGACTTGGTCACTCGGTGATCCACAATTCCTCTTGGATGCTCTAGACCATGACGCCTAACCGTCGGAAGAAGCCTGATCTTCAAAGGTAACAAGCGTCGGATCCATGCAGGATCAATCTCTTCAGTGATGCTCAATCACTTTGGGTTTGTAGGGGTTTGGTTTTGGGTTTTTCCTCACTCGATGATTTTCGCTTAAAGTCCTCGGAGGATGGGTTGCTCTCAAATGACAAGTGTCAAGTTCTCTCGGAGCAGCCAACCAGCTAGTGGTTGTAGGGGGCTTGGTTTTTGGGTTTTTCCTCACTCGATGATTTTCGCTCAAACTCCTCGGAGGATGGGTTGCTCTCAAATGACAAGTGTCAAGTTCTCTCGGAGCAGCCAACCAGCTAGTGGTTGTAGGGGGCGGCTATTTGTAGCCTAGGGAGCAGCCCGACATGATAAGACATAAATGCCCTTCAATGATATGACCGTTAGATGGATAAGATATTTTGGGACAGCTGGCGCACAACACAACAACGGTCGGAAATTTGACTCTCAAATTCCTCAGGGCTATCTTGTTCCTCACTGTGTAGGCAATCCGCACTGGCGAATTCCTAACTCCTTAGTCAGAACAAATTCCTCAGCGACCAAAAGAACTTCGCCTCTGTCACTGAAGAAATTTACTGAGCTGTATGAGTTTTCCAAAGGCTTCACTCGAAGGGATTGGTAGGTGTAGGATTTTGAGTTGAGCATCACATGGAAATTTTTCCTTAGTATTTCCTCGACCCCCTTTAACAGTACGGTGTTTCCTATGACTCAAGAAAGAGAAAACGAAACTACGAAAACAATAGTCTTCACGCTTCATGTTCCTCAAATGAATACCAAGTCTTCAAGGTCACACCAATTTCTTGATTTGAGTCTTGAAGGTCTTCAGAATATCAAAGTCTTCAGTCGAAGAACTTCATTTTTAGGGGTCGACTTTCTCTGTAAATATCAAACTCCTCATAGACTTATAGACCTGTGTACACTCATAAACACATTAGTCCCTTAACCTATAAGTCTTCAATACACCAAAATCACTAAGGGGCACTAGATGCACTTACAATCTCCCCCTTTTTGGTGATTGATGACAATATAGGTTAAGTTTTCAACGGGGATAAACATATGAAGTGTAAATACTGATATTGAGGAATTTGATTGCAAGATATAGAAGAACTCCCCCTGAAGATGTGCATAGTGAGGAATTTGCTTTTGAGGCAATGCACATTTGAAGAGTTGAATCATGGAGCTCTCCTTATATCTTGTAATTCATACGCATTTGACATATAATATGAGGAATTTGAAATGCATGATGAAATATGGTGACTGATGTAGTTCAGCATGCGTGCATTAACATATAATGAGGAATAACTATGCAGAGGAACACATCAAAAGTATCAGAGCACCATCGGGTTTAAGATTACAACTCGCTCCAATAAAAGTTTCAGAAGAACGAGAGTTGTAACTTAGCAAAAAATGTTGTATATGGGCGTAAAAATAGACCCGTTTGACGACTAACTCAAATTTCTCCCCCTTTGTCATCAAATGACCAAAAGGATTGAAGCGAGGACTACGCATACGAAGAATTTCAAGTTGATGAAGGAGCTCCAACGTTGTCGGGTCGGTTGTCGTAGTAGGGCCTGCCCATGATTGTCGTCCAAGTCTTCATTTTCATCAGTGTCGCGCGATGAAGAATAGGAGCTGGCTACCAAGGAAGGAACCTTGACCTTATTGAATTTCTTCGGTGGAGGTGCAGACCAGTCAAATTCTTCTTTGAGACCCATTGTCTTCAGTTCTTCTGTATTTGTAGACATTGAAGAAAGAACAACCAGTGCGGTTGAAGGTTTCATGGAGGTAGTCTTGGTTTTTATTCACTGCATTGTGTGTTGAGGTCATGTTGTGAAGAATTGAGACAAGCGTGACTTGACCAATTTATGGTGATCAACCTTCACGATGAAAGGCGAGAGTAACTCACAATCATCATCACCTTGGGTCTTTGTGGCTTGAGGATTTTGCTTGTGTAAGTGCATCTAGTGCCCTTAGTGATTTTGGTGTATTGAAGACTTATAGGTTAAGAAACTAATGTGTTTGTGAGTGTACACAGGTCTATAAGTCTATGAGGAGTTTGATATTCTGAGAGAAAATCGACCCTAAAAATGAAGTTCTTCAATGAAGACTTTGATATTCGAAGACTTTACGAAGACTTTGAAAGTGAAGAAATTGGTGTGACCTTGAAGACTTGGTATTCATTTGAGGAACATGAAGCGTGAAGACTTTTGTTTTCGTAGTTTCATTTTCTCTTTCTTGAGTCATAGGAAACACCGTCTTTGTTAAAAAATCGAGAAATACTAAGGAAAAATTTCCATGTGATGCTCAACTCAAAATCCTACACCTACCAATCCCTTGAGTGAAGCCTTTGGAAATCTCATACAGTTCAGTCAATTTCTTGATGTGAGAGCGAAGCTCTTACAGTCTTTGAGAATTTATTACGGAGGAGTTAGGAATTCGCCGGTCTGGATTGCCTACGATGAGAACATGATAGCCACGAGGAATTTGATGTTCAAATTTCCGACCGTTCTTTGTCTTCTTGGCATCGCTGTCCCAAAATATCTTATCCACCTAACGGTCATATCATTGAAGGGCATTTATGTCTTATCATGTCGGGCTGCTCCCTAGGCTATAAATAGCCGCCCCTACAACCACTAGTTGGTTGGCTGCTCAGAAGAACTTGACACTTGTCATTTGAGAGCAACCCATCCTCCGAGGACTTTGGCGAAAATCATCAAGTGAGGAAAAACCCAAAACCAAACCCCTACAAACCCAAAGTGATTGAGCATCTTGAAGAAATTGATCCTCGTGGATCCGGCGCTTTTACCTTTGAAGACTGTGCTTCTTCCGGACGGTTAGGCGTCATGGTCTAGAGCATCAAGAGGAATTGTGGATGCAAGTGACCAAGTATGTGAAGGTTTGGAAGTCGCTGAAGACTTACCACAGTGATTGGGCGAGTCTGTGTGACCTTAGTTCAAGGAGAATCTGGTGAGGACTTGGTGTCTGAGCTGCGTGCTTAGTATTTGGGTGTCGGGACTGTGTGTCCTCGAGTTTAAATACTCGGCCGCTCCAACAGACGTACAAGCTGAGACAGCAGTTGGAACTGGTCTACCAAATCATTGTCTTCACCAACCTAACTGGTTCTATTTCCTCAACCCTTTCATTTCCTCATTTTGTGTTGAGTGTTTGTTCATATCTGTGTTTGAAGACTTTGGTGAAGACTTTCTCAATTTCCTCAGTTCAATTTCTTGATCTGTTTGTCTTCATCTTGTGTTATCCTGTGATTACGCTTTACGTACTCTGTGATTGTCTTCATTTCATCATGATGACTATGCGTGTATTCATTATGCTTACTTACGAGTACTTATTCGCTGCAAGTAGTTCTTAGCTAAGGAATTTCCTCACGGCAAATTCCTCGGTGAAGAATTCATAAAATCGCCTATTCACCCCCCTCTAGTCGATATAGCACTTTCAATTGGTATCGAGCAAGGTACTCCTTGTTACGTGTGATTTTAGTTTAACCACGGAGTTTTAGTTATATCGACCCGCGGTATGATCAAGGTCTCGGCGGGGTGTCCTACCTTGATGGGACGGACTACCCCTCTTGGAAGAACAAAATGCGAATGCATCTTGAAGCAATTGACAACGATCTACGGTATGTTGTGACAAAGGTGTTTCCTCGGTCACACCCTCTCTAAATGATCTTGATGTGAAGAGATTCAAGCAACTCGATTCTCAAGCGAAGAATATCATATGTGGCCATCGAGCAAAGGTCAATATGGAAGAGTGAGTGCTTTGGAATCTGCCAAACTCATTTGGGACAGGCTGTCCAAAGTAAATGAAGGTGTTTCAACTCAGCGTGACTCTCGAGTTGATGTTCTTGGAATCTCTTCAACGCTTCAAAAGACTCGACAACGAAAATGTTCAACAAACCTTGATCGCCTCACGACATCTCAAATGAGCTTCAAGCCTTTGGGTGCCCTTGACATCACCGACCATGAGGTGGTGAAGAAATTACTAAGATAAGCTTGATTCCTCATTTGACACTCACATGCGATGATACAAGAGCGAGTTGACTACAAGTCTCTTGATCCTGCTGATATCCTCGAAAGGCTAAATACTCACGAGTTCGACTTCTTTGAAAAGAGATCTCTATGGTTACGGCTATGGAAAAACACGTGCCACGAAGGCCAAGGCTGAATCTGAATCGAGAGTGAAGACTACGGTAGTAGCCTTGGAGATCTGAAGAATTTGGCGAGGAGCTAGCCTTGCTCGTGAAGAAATTCAGAAATTCACAAGGCGTGGTCGTTTTGGAAAATCCTCAAAGCGGTGATTCCTCATCTAGTGACTATAGCGAAGACTTTGCCACAAATGCAAGAAACCTGGTCACTATATCCAAGATTGTCCTCAGTGGGAAAAGGAATTAAGAAAGAAGAAACACAAGGATTACGGTTACGATGGCGTGAAGAAGAAGAAGAAATCATCAAATCTTCATCATCAAAATCCTCAAAGCCTTCTTCTCACAAGAAGAGCAGCTCCAAAAGGCTCGGGCATTCATTGGCAAGAAATGGACTCTGAAGCTGAATCGAGGAAAATGAGGAAGAGGAGAGTGCAGAAGAATCCGAATCTGGTGTGGCTAGTCGGCTCTTGCTCTGCCTATGTTAGCAAGTCCATCTTCAATTTGAAAAAGCGACTCCGCCGACAAACACGATGAGGAAAATGATGACTCGCTCCACCTATTGCTTCATGGCAAAAGGTGCCAAGGTACTCAATTTCACCTCCTCTGAATCTAGTGAAAATGAATCGATGAGGATCTCAAGCCCAGCTACTCTAAACTTGCTAAGATTGCTATAAAACAACAAAGGGCTTTTGAAAAGGTTCAAAACATGCTAGATAAGAGTGATGATATGTTAGGTGAAGAAATGGATCGCACTCAAGCCACATTGAAAATCTTGAAAGTTCGGTCTAGGCTTGACAGCCTTCAAGGTCATCATAACACTCTCTTATCGATCATGAGAAACTTTCTTATGAATTTCTTCAAAAGCAAGATCTTGAGAAGCTAAGAGCGAGTTATGAAGATCTTGAGAAGGGCGCGATTCATTACTTGCTCAACAAATCAGCGCTTCTCAAGAAGAATTTGTTCCTCCATGCTTAAAATGCATTGAGCGTGAATCGCTAATTCTTCACTGAATGTTCAAATGCTTCAAGCTGTTACAAATTCTTCACCTGCCTCTGCTATCACTAATTCCTCATCGAGGACATTGCTAGTATCCTTGACGATGCAGGGGCTGAAGGAATTGTACATGACGAGGCATGTACAAAAGCCTCAAAGGGCATCAGACTCTTTGTGATGTGCTTAAAAGCAGATCCTCAACGAGGAACCCTAGGAAAGAGGTATTGCCTTTGAGAGGAAACTCAATGCTGATGGAGCGTCTTTGGAAGCTTTGGCGGTATCCCAAAACCTCATGGGTTGCTGCAAAGGACCTCGATTGATCCATCTACCTTATCTGGCTTTACATGTGAATTTCCTCATTACGATGATGAGTCATTTGACTCAAACTATAAACTGTTCAAAAATCAGAATGGTGAAGTATTTGCTAGATATGTTGGCACTAAGCTGAAGCGGCCCCCTATGAAGAAAATCTGGGTTCCCAAGAAGTGCCTTGAAAGTCTTGGTGAATGTCCTCATGACACCACCGTGAAGAAAAGGAACCCCAGATCAAATTCTTCATATGGACAAAATTCTTCATATGGATCCAAGTCCTCATACGGACCAAATTCCTCACGTGGATCAAATTCCTCAAAGGATCAAAGTCCTCATATGATTATCATCGTGCTAACAACTACATTTTGAGGTAGAGCTAAGGGCTATGAATATGTGCATTATTCTTCAAACCAATATGTTCATAAGTCCTCGAAGAATTTCTCTGCTTATTCATATGCTTACCTAACCCCTCTTATGTGAAACAAATGGTTTGGCCTCTATGCCACCATTCTCATATGGTGCTTGCAGAATGATGAACTCTTTGCCACCCCTTGAGATGTGGGTGGTGAAGAAAAGAACTAATCTCTTCTGCAGGGTCAGGTCTCGGGCGTGTCTTAAGCGTCTGAAGAATTTCTTGGGGCACGACAAAATTGCACGAAAGGGCCTTGAGCTAATCATGATGAAATGAACTTTCATTTCACGTCCTCATCTTGCTTATCTAAATCTTGGTGATGAAATTCATCGATGAACTTGATATCATATTCTTCAGCGATGAAGTATATGAGATGTAAGTTATACTAATTCATCTGCGGGATGATCAACCCAAAACCTTGAGTGGGTTCTCGATAGTGGATGTACAAATCACATGGTGGTGACAAGAATCTATTGATGGATGCTCCTTATCACCGTCACATCTGAAGCATATCATCTTTCTTGACAAAGGCAAAAGTCGGTATTGGGACTTGGTAAGGTTGCTATCTCTAAGGACATGCACATGGACAAAGTCATGCTTGTTGAGTCTTTAGGATATAACCTCATGTCGATCTCAATGCTTTGTGATCTTGATATGGTTGTTATCTTTGGCAAATATCGTTGTGTTGTGATTATGGAAGTGACAATTCCAAAGTCTTGAAGGCTTTAGGAGAGGAGACTTGTATATTGTTGATTTTTCCACGGGACCACAACCAGCCGTGTGTCTACTTGCAAAAGCTTGAGAAGGCTGGCTATGGCATCGACGACTTAGTCACATGAGCATGAGGAATTTACTGCAGCTTGCGAAGAAGAAGCATGTCATTGGCATTGAAAATGTCAAATTCCTCAAGGATCACTTATCGGTGCACTGTGAAGCTGGAAAAATGACCAAGGCCAAGCATCCGGTGAAGACTATCATGACCACTACTCGTCCCTTGAATTGCTTCACATGGACCTCTTTGGTCCCAATCATTACTCAGTTGTCGTTAATGAAGCATCACTATATGGCTTTGTTATTGTTGATGATTACTCTCGTTACACATGGGTACACATTGTTACTTACAAAAATCAAGTGCAGGAAATCTTCAAGCGATTTTCCTCGAGGGCTTCAACCAACTTTGGTGTGAAGATCAAGCACATCGGGAGTGACAATGGAACTGAGTTCAAGAATTCGGTCTTGATGATTATCTTGATGAACTTGGTATTACTCATGAGTTATCTGCTCCCTATACTCCTCGGCAAAATGGCGTCGTGGGCGCAAGAACAGAACTCTTGTTGAGATGGCTCGCACTATGCTTGATGAATACAAAGCGCCTAGTCGTTTACGGATTGAAGCAATTGACACTGCGTGCCACATCATCAACAGTATATCTTCACAAATTCTTCAAAAGACTGCCTATGAACTCCTCAGCGACAAGAAACCCAATGTAAGTTATTTCAAAGTCTTGATTGCTAAATGCTGGATTAGAGATCCTCACCACACCTCTAAATTTGCACGAAAGCACATGAAGGTTTTATGCTTGGTTACGGAAAGGACTCGCACACCTCTGAGTCTTCAACATCGCACTTCACAAGATTGTTGACCTTTGTAGATGTCGGATTCGATGAAACTAATGGCTGCAAAAGAGCACCTACCTTATGTGTTAGGCGAACCATTTTGAGGATTCTATCAGTTCAAGGCAGCGAGGATGTCATTCCTCTTGAAGAAACTGCTGAAGAATTCATTCTGTCTGCGAAGAGCGTCGAGTGATGCACTGAAGATAATCTTTGAAGAAAATGGTCTTTGAGGAAAATGATCAAATTCCTCGAAGACAACCAGCTCATCCTCGCGTTGCAAAAGAAGTGCAAGTTGACAAGATCATCGATGACATTGAGCGCGAGTCCTCTCACTCGCTCAAAAGCTTCACTTATCTAACTTTTGTGGGCACTATGCTTTTGTCTCTATCACGAGCCCACTAAGGTAGATGAAGCATTTGGAGCGGAGTGGATTCAGGCCATGCAAGAAGAATTACATCGATTCGAGCTCAACAACGTGCAGGAGGCTGGTCAAGCGTCCAGATCCTCGGAAGCATAATATCATTGGCACAAAGTGGATCTACCGCAACAAGCAAGATGAAAATGGTCTTGTGGTGAGGAATAAGAGCCACGACTTGTAGCTCAAGGCTACGCAGGTTTTGAAGATCCAAAGAATCACGATAAAGTCTTGAGGACTAAATAAGGCCCTCTATGGCCTCAAGCAAGCCCCTCGAGGCGTGGTATGATACATTGAAGGAATTCTTCGTGAAGAATGGCTTCACACCGGTTCACTCGACCCTACTCTCTTTACTAAATCTTATGATGGTGAACTGTTTGTGTGCCAAATATATGTTGATGATATTATCTTTGGCTGTCTTGACCAACGTTATAGTGATGAATTTGCCTATATGATGAGTGAAGAATATCAAATGTCTATGATGGGAGAGTTGAAATTCTTCTTAGGTCTTCAAATTAAATCAACAACACAATGGCATATTCATATCTCGGAGAAATACCTCAAAGATGTCTGAAGAAATTGGCATGCAAGATTGCAAAGGCGTCAAAATTCCTATGCCCACAAATGGCCATCTATGCCTTGATGAAAATGGTATTGACTTGATCACAAGGTATACCGCTCCATGATTGGTTCTTTATTGTACTTATGTGCATCTAGGCGAGATATAATGCTTAGTGTTTGCATGTGTGCCCGATTTCAAGCTACACGAAGAATCACACCATAAGGCTGTGAAGCATATTCTTGATATCTAGCTCACACACCAACACTAGGATTATGGTACCCCAAGGGCTCTACTTTTGATCTCATTGGATATTACGACTCGACTATCTTTGGTGATCGTGTGGACCGCAAGTCAACATCTGGTACTTGTCATTTCCTCGGACGATCTTTGGTGCATTGGTCCTCGAAGAAAGCAGAACTGCGTATCACATGTCCCTGCGGAAGCTGAATACATTGCTGCTGGCTCGTGTTGTGCTCAATTACTATGGATGAAGCAAACCCTCAAGGACTACGGCATCAACGTGAAGAATGTGCCTCTCTCTTGTGACAATGAGAGTGCCATCAAGATTGCTCACAACCCAGTTCAGCACTCGAAGACAAAGCACATTCAAATTCGTCATCATTTTCTTCGTGATCATGTGTTGAAGGCGACATCTCCATCGAGCACGTGAAGGCTGAAGAACAGCTAGCTGATATCTTCACTAAGCCCTTGGATGAGAAGAGATTTAGCAAGTTGCGGTGTGAGCTAAATATCTTAGAATCTTGAATGTTCTTTGAAAAGGACACACATCCTAACACTTATGCAAAATTGATGACTTAGATGTGCAACACATGAAGAAGCGTTTTCTTCAATCAATGAAGAATAACACTCTAAATGTGAAGAAATTAATGAAGAATTTGATTCTCAGAACCCTCGACAATTATGCAGCGGTGTCTGAAATCATCATTCTTATCTGATGGGTCACGCCACCACCAAAGTTGAAAATCTTCAATTTGAGTTTTTCCTCAGTTTTGAAATTCTTGAGTTTTGAAATTCTTGAGTTTTCAAATTCTTCAGTTTTCAAATTCTTCAGTTTTCAAATTCTTTAACTTTGCAAAATCTTCCTTTTTCCATCGTCTTTCTTCATTGGCTATATATATATATGGATTTATGTCCTCTCTGACATTCACTTATGGCTATTTCTTCAAGTCGCTTTTTACGCTAAGTGAATGTGATCGGACCCTTCCCCTCTATGCTATACTCAACCCAATCCATTCACAAATTCTTCATATGCGTTCTACTTTGAAACTTCGTTCAAATTCTTCCTTTGTGTCCTTAACAGCTGAAGAAATTACAGCGGAACTTTAAAACAAATCTTATTCAAACCTTCGCTTTTACCGCTCAAACCGTTCCGCATCCCACGATGCATTATTATATTCACCCACGATGCTTTACGATCTCCACTACAAAATGCGTGGGTGACACATGTCGTGAGAAGGGAAGCGGTCGAGGCACGTTAGTCCTAAATCTTGGACGATCCGTTTTCACCGTGGCTATAAATACCCTCTCTCCCTTCCTCACTCTTTTACTCCGCTCGACCTCTCTCTCCCGCTCGAGCTCCTCAAAACCCTAAGCGCCGCCGCTTCTCCATAAATCGCCGGTGAGGAAAAGCTTCTTGCCTTGACCTCTTCGCCCGATGTACTCGCGCCGACCGTGGAATATCTTCACTCCGCCGTCGCCGTAGCTGATTTCCTCTGCCAAGTTAGGGCGGAGAAGATCTGAGCAGACGAACTTCCCAACTGTTCATCTCGGTTAAATCGTGTTCTTCACTTGGGTAAATTAAAAGTTACTTTTATTACTCGATTTGATTCTCAAATTTTCTTCAAATTCTTCAAAGGTGTTTATTCTCCAAATCTTCACACATATGAACACCTCAAATCTCTTGACTCATTTCTCTAAGCAATGATTTTCTTCAAGATTCCTCAATTGTGTGGATCTTGATCTATACAACTCTGGAACCTAAGACAAAAGCGCTTATTGAAATTCTTCAAGGCTCATCTGGTCAAAATCCTCAAACTTGTTCTTTTGAAAAACCCTACGAGAACGCATATGACCTCTTCAAATTCCTCGCACCTATACTCATTCACGGTACAAATGTCTGCTGCTGAATCCCTAGGTTCTCATCAACTTAACTCATTTGCAGCGTTCCTCGAAGAAAAACTGCACACTTCTTGAGAGAACTCAATTGTTCAATTTCCTCAAGCGAAGAAAATGGCGAGATGGTAAGAAGCCTGAGAAGGAGGAAAGAAACACGAGGTCATGAAAGCATTGAAATCCACGAGGAAATATATCTGACTCTTGCACACGGATGAGGAAAGCAAAAATCAGCGCAAAGGTGCGTATCTGAGAAGATTGAGCGGAGATGGGCACGGGAATGGAAGGAATACCGATATGTAACACCTAAGTACATGAAGAAATTAGCGTTAAATCCTCCATGCCCAAGAGCTCCTTTGGCACCGGGCCAAATAGCTGATCCCACTAGCGTCAAGCGGTGAGGACTTTCACGATGAGTGGGCTAAGCGCCAAGCAAAGTTGGCTAAGCAAGCAAAGGAAGCGGTGAAGAAATTCAATGAGGATTACGCTTGCTGCTGCTTGCTGAGGTCTCGGTCAAACCGAGAAATCAATGCAAAGAAGTGCGCTAATAAGCCAAGTGCTTCATCATCTGCGCCCTCACGGCCAAGTTCATCGGCAGCTCCCTCGGGCAAATTCCTCGCAGCAAATTCCTCACACGCTCTTTGTTCCATCAAAGTCCTCAACTGCTCCGTCCAAACCTTGAGTTCTGTGCACCTAGCTACTTGTCAAAGGACTGCTGGTTTCTCAATTGCCTCGAGCATCTCTGCAAGTTCCTCGGCTGCCCTCAATTCTTCATCGGCCCGACTCTGCTGAAGACAAAAGCAACAGTGGGCGTGGTCCTCGGCCTAGCCAAGGAAGAAACAGCTTGTAGTCCACGTGCCATCTGATGATGAGGCATCTGATGAAGAACTTGAAGAAATCATCAGAGACCGCCAAGTTAGGGCCGCTAGAGCCAAAGGTACATCTGTGCCACTGCTTTTGGACCCAAAGAAAGTCCTCGACTTCATCGACCTCTGGCACAATGATCCCAATACCCTCTGCTGATCTTCCTTTGACACCTGGTCAAAGTCATGCGTTGACTCACTTCATCGCTGAAGAAAAATGGAAGTTTGAGAAGGCGAGGGAAATCAAGAAGGCTCAATACAGGAAGGAGAGGTTCCTGAAGAAAAATGTTGTCAAGATGACACCTGAGGAACTCCTTCAAATCAAAGCGAAATTCAGAACCTCGGCAAGAACTTGACACATACTATGCTGATTGGCAAGTAGTCAAGACCAGATTAAATCGATCGAAGAAAATCACAAGTGTTCTTTTGCACGTGCAACGTGAAAATCCTCGGTGAAGCATCAGTTCAGCCCTCTTGAAGAAAATGCTGATTCGGGCTGATGAAGAAATTCCTGCCGCTGAAGAAAGCTGCGGGGCACCCACTAGTGGTGCGCCTAAAAAGCTACTCAAGTCAGAACAAGCTGCATCGATTGCTTTGAAGAAATTACTCAAGGCAGAGGCTGCATCGGTTGCTCTGAAGAAACTGCACCAAATTCCTCGGCTCCTCTGCACCAACTCCAACTCCAATTCTTCCATCGCTTCGATGTGAAGAAAACCAAGGCTCTTGAGCGAGCTGCTGTGAAGAAAAAGAAAGCATCATTGCGTCGATTCTTGACTGCGAAGAAAATGAAGCCAATGACCAGCTCTGTTGAGAACCCAATTGATGCTGTTCAATTTCCTCCATACCATCAAAGGAAGTAGTTCCTTTTGGAGAAGAATATGAGGTGCCAACGGATCGATGAAGAACATCAATCTCTGCTTCGTCGGAGAAAATTGATGAAGAAATTGAAGTGGAAGCAATCCCTTCAACCCAGTCATTCCCTCATCGGACCATGAAATTCCTCAAGCTGGTCTTGAGGAAATTGAAAATGAAGATGTGGATATTGGATGCACCACTCCGGTGATCAATGATGACTTTTGGGAAAGTCAGCATCCCAATACTCCTCTCTTCACCCCTTCAACAAGTTCCTCACTCCCTGCAATTTGTTCAAATAGACTGAAGAAAATCAACCCACGAGTTCTATGCATGAAGAAATTCCAGCCACTAGTCTTGATGAAGCTACTTCTTTCTTGCTGAAAATCCTCGAGGCTACTGCGTTGAGGACCAAGAAATTCCTCAAGTGAAGAACTGAACTTACGATTCACGAGGTGGTGATGCAACTCATCGACACCCTCTGCCTTAAGCGAAGAATCCGTTCTCAACCAAGCAAAAGTTCAAGGCTGAAGATTTCTTTGCGAGCATGTGTTCTTCTTGAATATAATCCTTATGATTACGCTCGAATTAGGAAGAGGCGCTTACGGACTGCCGGTCAAGCCAACTTCTATTCCTCGGTGCTTTTCAACAAGGACAAAATCTTGATCATGCTCATATTCCTCATGTGGATATGGAGTTGCCGGCTTTGAGCCCGTCCTAAGTGTTCTTCACGACGCGGGACTTCTAAACTTCTGCGATATTTGTGATTGGAGCGAAGAGCTAATTCTTGAGTTCTATGCAACCTGCACATCACGGAGGCGCTGAAGATGTAACTTCATGGGTCTTGGATTGGATGACGAAAATACTCACTACAAGGCACCAGCAAGTGAATTGCCGTGCCCTACCACTCAGTCCTCCGCTTGATGGTGCACGTCGCATCTATGAAGAAAAGAACTTTCAAATCACTATATGCAAGTCTTGATGAAGCCTTTGAAGCCAAGGCAGGCACCCAGAACCAAATTCCTCGTCAAGGAATTATTATATGTGCCTCGGACCGTCTATCGAATTTTGGCGAAGACTATGAGTCCTATCAAAGGCCACGACTTCGAATGATGAAGAAGTCGTTGGCATCATGAAGAATATGCTTTTCAACATCATCCATGGCGTTCCGTCAATTTCCATGATTTCTTCATGAGGACTCTAGCTAACATTGCCATGTCACCTTTTGAGCTGAAGCCTTATCGCCTTGGATTATGAGATTCATCGGTCAAGATCTTCTTTGAATTACAAAGTGACACTTTGAACCACTGCAGCTACACTGCCCCGATTGAAGTCCTCAAGCGGCCAATTACCTCGGTGATGAAAAGGAAAGGCTACTGCTATGATAGATGAAGGCACACGTCCATTGGATGGACAGTTTAGCAAGCGACATCCTACTCCACCAATGATGACTACGCACACATGACTCGGTGACAAATACCTCGATTAAGCATAGTCCTCAAGCTCTGCACCGAGGTGATGGTGATCGTGAGTTACTCCTCGGTCTTCATCGGAAGGTTGATCGCAATCACAAGTGGGTCAAGCGTCGGTTTGGTACTCTTCTTTACAACTGACCTCAACTCACAATGAAGTGAAGAAAAACCACTACTATCTTCATGAAACCTTCAAGCGCTTTGGGCTGTTCTTTCACATGTCTACAATGAAGAAGAACTGCAATCAATGGGACTCAAGGAAGAATTTGACTGGTGCGCACCTCCTCAGAAGAAATTCAAGAAAGTCAAAGTTCCTTCCTTGGTGGCCAGCTCCTATTCTTCATCTCGCGACATCGATGAAAATGAAGATTTGGAAGACAACTGCTGCTGGTCCTACTTCAACGAACAACCCGACAATCTTTGGCGCTCCGTCTTCAACTTGAAATTCTTCAAGGCGTTAGTCCTCGGTTCGATCCTTTTGGTCATTCGATGACAAAGGGAGAAATTTGAGTTAGTCTTCAAGCGGGTCTCGTTTTGTCTATATACAATATTTTATTAAGTTACAACTCTCGTTCTTACGAAACCTTTTATTGGATCGAGTTGTAATCTTAAACCGATGGTGCTTTGATACTTTTGATGCATTATGTTTTTGCTCTATGATCTGATTACTGATAGTGTTGATATGCTCGATATTTGTTATGCTCGATCCTCATGAGCTCGTTGAAAATCTTCAAATCGATTTGGGATCGATACTCATGAAAAGTTTCAAATTCCTCATACGCATTGGGCTCGATACTCTTTATGCATTATTTTGCATGCTCGCATATCATCAAGCACCATATTTCATCATGCATTTCAAATTCCTCATATTATATGACAAATCGTGTATGAATTACAAGATATAGGGGAGATCTCCATGATTCAATTCTTCAAATGTGCATTGCCTCAAAAGCAAATTCCTCACTATGCACACCTTGGGGAGTTCTTCTATATCTTGCAATCAAATTCCTCATTATCGATATTTACACTTCATATGTTTATCCCGTTGAAAACTTAACCTATATTGTCATCAATCACCAAAAGGGGAGATTGTAAGTGCATCTAGTGCCCTTAGTGATTTTGGTGTATTGAAGACTTATAGGTTAAGTAACTAATCGTTTGTGAGTGTACACAGGTCTATAAGTCTATGAGGAGTTTGATAATTACGGTGAAAATCGACCCTAAAATGAAGTTCTTCAATGAAGACTTTGATATTTTGAAGACTTTACGAAGACTTTGAAAGTGAAGAAATTGGTGTGATCCTGAAGACTTGGTATTCATTTGAGGAACATGAAGCGTGAAGACTTTTGTTTTCGTAGTTTCATTTTCTCTTTCTTGAGTCATAGGAAACACCGTCTTTGTTAAAGAAATTGAGGAAATACTAAGGAAAAATTTCCATTTGATGCTCAACTCAAAATCCTACACCTACCAATCCCTTGAGTGAAGCTTTTGGAAATCTCATACTGATTCAGTCAATTTCTTGATGTGAGAGCGAAGCTCTTACAGTCCTTTGAGAATTTATTCGGCGAGGAGTTAAGGAATTCGCCGGTCTGGATTGCCTACGATGAGGAACATGATATGATACGAAGAATTTGATATTCAAAATTCCGACCGTTCTTTGTCTTCTTGTGGCTGTCCCAAATATCTTATCCACCTAACGGTCATATCATTGAAGGGCATTTATGTCTTATCATGTCGGGCTGCTCCCTAGGCTATAAATAGCCGCCCCTACAACCACTAGTTGGTTGGCTGCTCGAAGAACTTGACACTTGTCATTTGAGAGCAACCCATCCTCACGAGGACTTTGGCGAAAATCATCAAGTGAGGAAAAACCCAAAGTGAGGAAAAACCCAAAACCAAACCCCAACAAACCCAAAGTGATTGAGCATCTTGAAGAAATTGATCCAGCGTGGATCCGGCGCTTTTACCTTTGAAGACTGTGCTTCTTCAGACGGTTAGGCGTCAAGGTCTAGAAACATCAAGAGGAATTGTGGATCGCCGGTGACCAAGTATGTGAAGGTTTGGAAGTCGCTGAAGACTTACCACGAGTGATTGGGCGAGGTCTGCGTGACCTTAGTTCAAGGAGAATCGGTGAGGACTTGGTGTCTGAGCTGCGTGCTCGATGTTGGGTGTCGGGACTGCGTGTCCTCGAGTTTAAATACTCGGCCGCTCAACAGGACGTACAAGCTGAGACAGCAGTTGGAACTGGTCTACCAAATCATTGTCTTCACCAACCTAACTGGTTCTATTTCCTCAACCTTTCATTTCCTCATTCTTTGTGTTGAGTGTTTGTCATATCGTGTTTGAAGACTTTGGTGAAGACTTTCTCAATTTCCTCAGTTCAATTTCTTGATCTGTTTGTCTTCATCTTGTGTTATCCTGTGATTCGCTTTACGTACTCTGTGATTGTCTTCATTTCATCATGATGACTATGCATGTAATCTGCTATGCTTACTTGAGTACTTATTCCGCTGCATGTATTTCTTAGCTAAGGAATTTCCTCACCGACAAATTCCTCGGTGAAGAATTTGTAAATTTTCTAAAAATCGCCTATTCACCCCCTCTAGTCGATATAGCACTTTCACACTTTATATCAAATGGATGTGAAAAGTGCATTCCTCAATAGTAAGCTTGAGGAAGAAGTATATGTTGCTCAACCCCAGTTTTGAAGATCCAAAGAATCGACAAAGTCTTGGACTCAATAAGGCCCTCTATGGCCTCAAGCAAGCCCCTCGGGCGTGGTATGATACATTGAAGGAATTCTTTGTGAAGAATGGCTTCACACCCAGTTCACTCGATCCTACTCTCTTTACTAAATCTTATGATGGTGAACTTTTGTGTGCCAAATATATGTTGATGATATTATCTTTGGCTGTCTTGACCAGCGTTATAGTGATGAATTTGCCTATATGATGAGTGAAGAATATCAAATGTCTATGATGGGAGAGTTGAAATTCTTCTTAGGTCTTCAAATTAAATCAACAACACAATGGCATATTCATATCTCGGAGAAATACCTCAAAGATGTCTGAAGAAATTGGCATGCAAGATTGCAAAGGTGTCAAAATTCCTATGCCCACAAATGGCCATCTATGCCTTGATGAAAATGGTATTGACTTGATCACAAGGTATACCGCTCCATGATTGGTTCTTTATTGTACTTATGTGCATCTAGGCCGGATATAATGCTTAGTGTTTGCATGTGTGCCCGATTTCAAGCTACACGAAGGAATCACACCATAAGGATGTGAAGCATATTCTTGATATCTAGCTCACACACCAACACTAGGATTATGGTACCCCAAGGGCTCTACTTTTGATCTCATTGGATATTTTGACTCGACTATCTTTGGTGATCGTGTGGACCGCAAGTCAACATCTTGTACTTGTCATTTCCTCGGACGACCTTTGGTGCATTGGTCCTCGAAGAAAGCAGAACTGCGTATCCTTTGTCTCTGCGGAAGCTGAATACATTGCTGCTGGCTCGTGTTGTGCTCAATTGCTATGGATAAAGCAAACTCTCAAGGACTATGGCATCAACGTGAAGAATGTGCCTCTCTATTGTGACAATGAGAGTGCCATCAAGATTACTCACAACCCAGTTCAGCACTTTCGAAGACAAAGCACATTCAAATTCGTCATCATTTTCTTCGTGATCATGTGTTGAAGGCGACATCTCCATCGAGCGCGTGAAGGCTGAAGAACAGCTAGCTGATATCTTCACTAAGCCCTTGGATGAGAAGAGATTTAGCAAGTTGCGGTGTGAGCTAAATATCTTAGAATCTTGAGCGTTCTTTGAAAAGGCACACATCCTAACACTTATGCAAAATTGATGACTTAGATGTGCAACACATGAAGAAAGCGTTTTCCTCAATCAATGAAGAATAACACTCTAAGTGTGAAGAAATTAATGAAGAATTTGATTCTCAGAACCCTCGACAATTGTACGCGATGTCTGAAATCATCTTTCTTATACGGTGGGTCACGCCACCACCAAAGTTGAAAATCTTCAATTTGATTTTTCCTCAGTTTTGAAATTCTTCAGTTTTTCAAATTCTTCAGTTTTTCAAATTCTTCAACTTTGCAAAATCTTCACTGTTTACGTCATCTTTCTTCATTGGCTATATATATATATGGATTTATATCCTCTACAGCATTCACTTATGGCTATTTCTTCAAGTCGTTTTTACGCTAAGTGAATGTGATGGGACCCTTCCCCTCTATGCTATACTCAACCCAATCCATTCACAAATTCTTCATGTGCGTTCTATTTTGAAACTCGTTCAAAATCTTCAATGTATCCTTGACAGCTGAAGAAATTGCAACGGAGCGTTAAAACTGATCTTATCAAACCTTCGTTTTGCCGCTCAAACCGTTCCGCATCCCACGATGCATTATTCTAATCACCCACGATCGTACACGATCTCCACTACCGATGCGTGGGTGACACATGTCGTGAAGGAAATAGTCAAGGCATGTTAGTCCTAAATCTTGGGCGATCCGTTTTCACCGTCTCTATAAATACCCTCTCCCTTCCTCACTTCTTTTACCCGCTTTCGACCTCTCTCTCCCGTTCGAGCTCCTCAAACCCTAAGCGCCGCCGCTTCTCCATAAATCGCCGGTGAGAAAAGCTTCTTGCCTCGACCTCGTCGCCCGATGTACTCGCGCCGACCGCGGAAATCCTCACTCCACCGTCGCCGTAGCTGTCTTCCTCCGCCAAGTTAGGGCGTGGAAGATCTGAACGGACGAACTTCCCAATTGTTCTTCTCAGTTCGTTGTGTTCTTCACTTCGGGTAATTAAAAGTTACTTTTACTACTCGCGTTGATTCTCAAATCTTCTTGAAAATCTTCAAAGGTGTTTATTTTTCAAATCTTCACACATATGAACACCTCAAATCTCTTGATTCGTTTCTCTAAGCAATGATTTTCTTCAAGATTCCTCAATTGTGTGGATCCTCGATCTATACAACTCTGGAACCTAAGACAAAAAAGCGCTTAGTGAAATTCCTCAAGGCTCATCTGGTCAAAATCCTCAAAACCTGTTCTTTTGAAAAACCTTACGAGAAGCATATGACCTCTCCAAATTCCTGCAACTATACTCTGTTCACGGTACACATGTCGCTGCTGAATCCTAGGTTCTCATCAACTTAACTCATTTGCAGCGTTCCTCGAAGAAAAACTGCACACTTCTTGAGAGAACTCAATTGTTCAAATTCCTCAAGCTGAAGAAAATGGCGAGGCGGTAAGAAGCCACGAAAGGAGGAAAGAAACACTGAGGTTATGACTGCGTTTGAAATCCACGAGAAATCTATGCTGATTACTACACACGGATGAAGAAAACAAAACCAGCGCAAGTGCGTATTGAGGAAGATTGAGCGGAGATGGGCATGGGAATGGAGGAATACAGATATGTAACTCCTAAGTACATGAAGAAATTAGCTCTAAATCCTCCATGCCCAAGAGCTCCTTTGGCTTTTTGGCCAAGTAGCTGATCCCACAAGCATCAAATGAGGTGAGGACTTTCGATGAATGGGCTAAGCGCCAAGCAAAATTGGCAAAGCAAGCAAAGGAGGCAGTGAAGAAATTCAATGAGGCTTCTGCCGCTGCTACTGCCACAGAGGTCTCGGTCAAACCGAGGAAATCAATGCAAAAGCAGCCTGCTCATAAGCCAAGTGCTTCACCATCTGCGCCCTCACGACCAAGTTCCTCGGCAGCACCCTCCAAGCAAATTCCTCTGCTGCTGCTGCTCCACCAAAGTCCTCAACAGCCGTCAAAACCTTGAGTTCTGTGCACCTAGCTACATGTCAAAGGAATGCTGGCTTCTCAATTGCCTCGAGCGTTTACGCAAGTTCCTCGGCAGCTCCCATTTCTTCAAGCGGCCCGATTCATTTGAAGACCAAAGCAACATTTGGGCGAGGTCCTCGGCCTAGCCAAGGAAGAAACAGGTTGCATTCCATGTGCCTTCGATGATGAAGCATCTGATGATGAACTTGCGGAAATCATCAGAGACCGTCAAGTAAAGGCCGCTAGAGCCAAAGGTACATCTGTGCCCTTTGTTGTTGGATCGAAGAAAATCCTCGACTATATTGATCTACGGCACAAGGATCCCAATACCCCTATGCGACCTTCATCGACACTGGACAAAGTCATATGTTGACTCACTTCATCGCTGAACAAAAATGGAAGTTTGAGAAGGCAAGGGAAATCAAAAGGCTCAATACGAGGAAGGAGAAGTTCACGAAGAAAAATGTTGTCAAGATGACACGAGGAGCTTCTCAAGGTCAAGCGGAAATTCAAGACCTCAGCAAAACTTGATTCATATTATGCTGATTGGCAAGGAGCAAAGGTCAGATTTGTGAACTGACGAAGAAATTCACAAATGTTGCAGCCCGATGCAACATGAAATTCCTCGGTGAAGCCTCAGCCCAACCAAGCGAAGAACATGCCAGCACCGCTGATGGCGTTCAACCTGCTGATGAAATGCTAGTTCGAGGCTGATGATCCCATTCCAGCATTGAAGAAATTGCAAGGCACCCACTAGTAGTGCGCTGAAGAAAGCTGCTCAAGGCAGAACATTTGCATCGATTTGCGCTGAAGAAAGCGAACCACATTCCTCGGCTCCCCTGCGCCAACTCCAACTCCAATTCTTCCATCGCCTCGATGTGAAGAAAACCAAAACTCTGAGCGAGCTGCTGTGAAGAAAAGGAAAGCATCAGCTGCGTCAGATTCTTGATTGCGAAGAAAATGAGAGCCTATGACCAGCTCATCTGAAAATCCAATTGATCTGTTCCAATCTCCTCCATACCATCAAAGGAAGTTGTTCCTTTTGGAAGACTATGAGATCCCAATCGGATCGATGAAGAACATCATTCTGCTTGCCCGTCGGAGCAGATCGATGAAGAAATTGAAGTGGATGCAATCCCTTCACCCGATCATTCCTCACCTATGCCTCGGTCCACGGTGAAGAGGCTGGTCTTGAGAAGTGAAGATGAAGATGTGGATATTGGATGCACCACACGGTGATCAATGATGACTTTTGGGAAAGTCGGCATCCCAATACTTCTCTCTTCACCCGCTCCAACAGATTCCTCGGTCCCTACACAAACAGTCCAAGTGGACTCGAAGAAAATCAACCCGCTGGTTACGTGCATGAAGAAATTCTAGCCACTAGTGCTGATGAAAGCTGCTGCTGCTGATCCTCGGTGCGCCTATTGAGGAACAAGAAATTCCTCGGCTGAAGAACTGAACTTCGATTCTGAGGTGGTGATGCAACTCACGACACCCCTCTGCCCAAGCAAAGAATCCGTTCTCAAGCAAGCAAAAGTTCAAGGCTGAAGATTTCTTTGCGAGCACGTGTTCTTCACGATTATAATCCATATGATTACTGCTCGCGTTAGGAAGAGGCGTTTACGGACTGCCAGCCAAGCCAACTTCTATTCCTCGGTGCTCTTCAACAAGGATAAAATCTTGATCATGCTCATATTCCTCATGTGGATATGGAGTCGCTGCCGGGCTTTGAGCCGATCCTCGGTGTTCTTCACGGCGGGACTTCTAAAATTCTGCTTGACATCTGTGGTGGAATGAAGAACTAATTCTTGATTTTATGCAACGCTGCACATCACGGAGATCTTTGAAGGCGTGAACTCATGGGTCTTAGATTGGATGACTGAAAATACTCACTACAAGGCACCGACAACTGAATTGCCGTGCCCTACCACTCGATCCTCCACTTGATGGTGCACGTCGTATCTCTGACGAAAAAGAACTTTCAAATCACTATATGCAAGTCTTGATGAAGCCTTTGAAGCCAAGGCAGGCCCCAAGAACCAAATTCCTCGTCAAGGAATTATTATATGCCTCGGACTGTCTATCGGATTCAGCGAAGACAATGAGTCCTATCAAAGGCCACGACTTCGAGCGATGAAGAAGTCGTTGGCATCATGAAGAATATGCTTTTCAACATCATCCATGGCGTTCCGTCAACTTCCATGATTTCTTCATGAGGACTCGGCAAACATAGCTATGTCACCATTTGATTTGAAGCCTTATCGCCTTGGATTATGAGACTCATCGGTCAAGGTCTTCACTCAATTACAAAGGCTGATACTTTGAACTACTGCAGCTACTTACCTCCGATTGAAGTCCTCAAGCGGACATTTACCTCGAGATGATGACAAGGGCAAGGCTCTGCTGTGATCGATGAAGGCATTCGTCCATTGGATGGACAGTTTATAAGCGACATCCTACTCCACCAATGATGACTCGCACACATGACTCGGCCGCAAATACCTCGGTCAAGCAAAGTCCTCAAGCTCTGCACCCGAGGTGATGGTGATCGTGAGTTACTCCTTAGTCTTCATCGGAAGGTTGATCGTAATCATAAATGGGTCAAGCGTCGGTTTGGTACTTTCTTCACAACATGACCTCAACACACAATGCGGTGAGGAAAAACCACTACTACCTCCATGAAACCTTCAAGCGCTTTTGGCTGTTCTTTCACATGTCTCTGGTGAAGAAGAAGCGGCGTCCATGGGACTCAAGGAAGAATTTGGTAGTGCGCACCTCCTCAGAAGAAATTCAAGAAGGTCAAAGTTCCTTCCTTGGTGGCCAGCTCCTATTCTTCATCTCGCGACGATGAAAATGAAGACTTGGAAGACACATGGCTGGTCCTACTTCAACAACCGACCCCAACAATCTTTGGCGCTCCGTCTTCAACTTGAAATTCTTGAGGCGTTAGTCCTCAGTTTCGATCCTTTTGGTCATTTGATGACAAAGGGGGAGAAATTTGAGTTAGTCTTCAAGCGGGTCTAGTTTATTGTCTATATATAGTAATTTATTCTTGTTAAGTTACAACTCTCGTTCTTCTGAACCTTTTATTGGATCGAGTTGTAATCTTAAACCCGATGGTGCTTTGATACTTTTGATGCATTATGCTTTTGCACTATGCTTTGATTCTCTTGAGCTCCGTGAAAATCTTCATAGCAAATCGATTTGGGCTCTGATACTCTTGATGCGTTACTTTGCATAACATCAAGCACCATATTTCATCATGCATTTCAAATTCTTCATATTATATGTCAAATCGTGTATGAATTACAAGATATAGGGGAGATCTCCATGATTCAATTCTTCAAATGTGCATTGCCTCAAAAGCAAATTCCTCACTATGCACATCTTGAGGGGAGTTCTTCTATATCTTGCAATCAAATTCCTCATTATCAGTATTTACAATTCATATGTTTATCCCGTTGAAAACTTAACCTATATTGTCATCAATCACCAAAAGGGGAGATTGTAAGTGCATCTAGTGCCCTTAGTGATTTTGGTGTATTGAAGACTTATAGGTTAAGAAACTAATGTGTTTGTGAGTGTACACATGTCTATAAGTCTATGAGGAGTTTGATATTTCTGAGAGAAAGTCGACCCTAAAATGAAGTTCTTCAATGAAGACTTTGATATTACGAAGACTTTCGAAGACTTTGAAAGTGAAGAAATTGGTGTGACCTTGAAGACTTGGTATTCATTTGAGGAACATGAGCGTGAAGACTTTTTTTTTCGTAGTTTCATTTTCTCTTTCTTGAGTCATAGGAAACACCGTCTTTGTTAAAGGGGTCGAGGAAATACTAAGGAAAAATTTCCATGTGATGCTCAACTCAAAATCCTACACCTACCAATCCCTTGAGTGAAGCCTTTGGAAATCTCATACAGTTCAGTCAATTTCTTGATGTGAGAGCGAAGTTCTTACAGTGTTGAGAATTTCTTTCTGGCCCGAGGAGTTAGGAATTCGCTTGGTCTTGGATTGCCTACAGTGAGAACATGATAGCCACGAGGAATTTGAGAGTCAAATTTCCGACCGTTCTTTGTCTTCTTGGCGCCGCTGTCCCAAAATATCTTATCCACCTAACGGTCATATCATTGAAGGGCATTTATGTCTTATCATGTCGGGCTGCTCCTAGGCTATAAATAGCCGCCCCTACAACCACTAGCTGGTTGGCTGCTCGAGAGAACTTGACACTTGTCATTTGAGAGCAACCCATCCTCGAGGACTTTGAGCAAAAATCATCAAGTGAGGAAAAACCAAAAACAAAACCCTACAAACCCAAAGTGATTGAGCATCTTGAAGAAATTGATCCTGCGTGGATCCGGCTTATTACCTTTGAAGACATGCTTCTTCCAGACGGTTAGGCGTCATGGTCTAGAAGAATCAAGAGGAATTGTGGATCGCCAAGTGACCAAGTCTGTGAAGGTTTGGAAGTCGCTGAAGACTTACCACAGTGATTGGGCGAGTGCATGTGACCTTAGTTCAAGGAGAATCTGGTGAGGACTTGGTGTCTGAGCTGCATGCTTTCGATGGTGGGTGTCAGGGACTGTGTGTCCTCGAGTTTAAATACTCGGCCGCTCAACAGACGTACAAGCCCAGGCAGCAGTTGGAACTGGTCTACAAATCATTGTCTTCACCAACCTAACTGGTTCTAATTCCTCAACCCTTTCATTTCCTCATTTTTGTGTTGAGTGTTTGTTCATATCTGTGTTTGAAGACTTTGGTGAAGACTTTCTCAATTTCCTCAGTTCAATTTCTTGATCTGTTTGTCTTCATCTTGTGTTATCCTGTGATTCGCTTTACGTACTCTCTGCTAGTCTTCATTTCATCATGATGACCATGCGTGTATCTGTTATGCTTACTTACGAGTACTTATTCGCTGCAAGTAGTTCTTAGCTAAGGAATTTCCTCACCGCAAATTCCTCGGTGAAGAATTCATAAAATCGCCTATTCACCCCCCTCTAGTCGATATAGCACTTTCGGCTTGGCTGAGGTATTGGCGGCGAGAGTCATGTGTGGCGAGTCATCATTGGTGGAGTAGGATGCAGCTTTGCGAAATTGACCATCAATGGCGAATGCCTTCATCTATCATAGCAGTTGCCTTGCCCTTGTCATCGGTTGAGGAAAATGTCCGTTTGAGGACTTCAATTGGAGGCAAGTAGCTGCGGTGGTTGAGTATCAGCCTTGTAATTGAGTGAAGACCTTGTCTGATGAACCTCATAATCCATGGTGCATAACGCTTCAGCTCAAAAGGTGACATAGCAATATTAGCGAGTCCTCATGAAGAAATCATGGAAGTTGACGAAGCGCCATGAATGATATTGAAAAGCATATTCTTCATGATGCCAGCGACTTCTTCATCATTTGAGTCGTGGCCTTTGATAGGACTCATAGTCTTCGTCGAGAATGTGATAGGCGGTCAAGAGGCACATCTGATAATTCCTTGGCGAAGAATTTGGTTGAGGTGCACATCACAGCTTCAAAGGCTTCATCGGCACTTGCATGTAATGATTTGGCTCAGGTTCGTTGTAGATGCAACGAGCACCATCAAGGGAGGGCCGAGTGGGAGGGCACGAAGCAATTCGATTCTTTGGTGCCTTGTAGTGAGTATTTTACATCATCGGTCCAATACCCATGATTTCACATCTTGAGAATCTCCGGTGATGTGCAGCGTCGCATAGAATTGAAGAATGAGTTCTTCGTTCCAATCATAGGCGTCGGTCAGAAATTCAGCAATCTGCATCATGAACAACAACGAGGGTGGCTCGAAGCTGGCGGAGATTCCATGTCCACATGAGGAATATGTGCATGATCGAAGACTTTGTCTTTGTTGAATAGCCTGAGAGGATTAGAAGTTGGCTTGACTAGCAGTCGAAGCGCCTCTTCCTTATCTGAGCGAGTCATATGGGTTGTAGTCGATGAAGAATACATGCTCGTCGAAGAAATCTTCAGCCTTGAACTTTTGCTTCGTTGAGAATGGATTCTTTGGCTTTGGCAGTGGAGTGTCAGTGAGTTGCATCACGACCTCAGGAATCGCAATCTCAGGTTCTTCAAGCTGAGGAATTTCTGGTTCCTCTTCATATGCAGTCTCCGTGTTCATAGGATCAGGGGCAGCAGGTTCTTCAGCACTATTGGCTGGAATTTCTTCCTGCACGGATGAGTTGGGATGAGTTTCTTCAGAGCCCATTTGAACTGTTGGAGCAGGGGACTAAGGAATTTGTTGGATTGGGGTGAAGAGTGGAGAATTGGGATGCTGACTTTCCCAAAAGTCATCGTTCATCACAGGCGTGGTGCATCCAATATCCACGTCTTCGTCTTCAATTTCCTCAACACCGGCCTCTTCAGCTGTGAACTGGGGCATAGGCGAGGAATTGATTGGTGTTGAAGGATTGCATCCACTTCAATTTCTTCATCAATCTGCTCGGCGAAGCGGCAGAATGATTTTCTTCATCAGATCCGCTTGGGATCTCATACTCTTCACCAAAGGAACAAGGTCCTTTGATGGAATGGAGAAATTGGAACAACATCGATTGGATTTTCAAAAGAGCTTGTCATAGGCTTCATTTTCTTGAGGCTGAAGAATTTGAAGCAGTTGATCTTTCCTTTTCTTCCTTGCAGCTCGCTCTGCAATCTTGGTCTTCTTCACATCGGATCACGGATGGAAGGATTGGAGTTCGTGTAGGCGCGGAGGAGCTGAGGAATCTGGTTGAATTTCCTCGGCGCAAGCGATCTGATTGCCTGACTTCTTGATTTCTTGAGCGCACCACTTGTGGATGCCACAGCAATTTCTTCATTGGCTGGAATGGAGTCATCAGCCACTGGAACTAGCATTGTCTTGAGGGCTGAAAATCATCGTGATCTTGGCATGTTCTTCGGCGGTGGCGAGAGGCTCGGCTTGAGGAACTTCTTGTTGCGTTGGGGCTGCAACATTGGTGAACTTTTCGTTAGGTTGTGAATCGACTTTGGCTCCTTGCCAATCAGCATAGTATGAGTCAAATTTATCGGCTGAGGGCTTTGATGTCGACTGCATCTAGACAAGTTCTTGATTGTCATCTTGACAACATTTTCTTCAGCAGTTTCTCTTTTACATCTTTGCGATTTCTTGATCTCTCTGGCCTATCATATTTCCATTTCTCCTCTTGGATGAAATGAGTGACATGTGACTTTGGCCAGGAGTCAAATTGAAGTCGAGCATAGGTGTGTTTGGGTCCTTGTGCGAGATCAATGTAGTCTAGGATCGCTCTTGGATCCAATGAAGCTGCGCAGGTGTGCCTTTGGCTCTATGGCCCTTTCTTGTCGGTCTCGATGATTTCCATGAGTTCATCATCATCCGCCTCATCATCTTGGTGGCACTTGGGCGACTGTTTCTTCTTGGGACTTGGCGAGGACCTCGTCCATTGTTGCCTTAGTCTTGTGAGTGGGGCTGATGAAGAATTTGGTGCGGTGAGGAACTTCTTTGAGACACGGAGGCAATAGAGATACTGCAGTCCTTTGTACGAGGCTAGATGCACAGTCTTGAGGACTTTGGAGGAGCTCTTTGAGGACTTTGTAGGAGCCGAGGATTTGGGAGGGGCAGGCAGCATGAGGAATTGGCCGTGAGGGCATTCTTGAGGAAATTGGCCGTGAGGGCTGGCTGGTGAAACACTTGGCTTGTGTGCGGGCTTCTTTGCCATAGATTTTCTTGGCTTGACAGTGACCTCGATGGCAGCAGTGATGCAGAGTCCTCATTAAATTTCCTCCTTTGCCTCCTTGGCTTGTCTCTCCAATTTGGCTTGGCGCTTGGCCCATTCTTGGGAAAGTCCTCATCACGCTTGATCTTTGGTGGGGTCGACTTCTTGGCAGTGCCAATGGAGCTCTTGGGCATGGAGGATTCGGTCTGAATTTCTTCATGTACTTTGGAGTAACATATGTACTCCTCCATTCCCTTGCCCATCTCCTTTCAATCCTCTGAATCGCACCTTGCGCTGATTTTTATTTTCCTTGCCAAACTTGGCTTCATCAGTGTGCAATAGTCAGCATATATGTCCTCGGGTATCTCGAAAGCAGTCATGACCTCACGCCTCTTTCCTCCTTTACGTGGCTTCTTTCCTTCGCCATATTCTTGGTGAGGAATTTGAACAATCGAATTCTCTGAAGAAGTATGCAACTTTTCTTCGAGGCAGCTGCAAATGAGTTAAGTTGATGAGAACCTAGTGATTCAGCGGCGGACATGAGTACTGTGAGCAGAGAATAGTTGCGAGGAATTTGGAGAGGTCATATCGTTCTCGGAAGGTTTTCAAAAGAACTAGTTTGAGGAATTTGACGGATGAGCCTTGAAGAATTTCACTAAGCGATCTTTGTCTTAGGTTCGAGTTGTATAGATCGAGGATCCACACAATTGAGGAATCTTGAAGAAAATCATTGCTTAGAAAGCGAATCAAGCATATTTCATTTGAGGTGTTCATATGTGTGAAGATTTGAAGAATAAACACCTTTGAAGATTTTCGAGGAAGGTTTGAGAATCAAAGCGAGTAATAAAAGTAACTTTTAATTACGAATGAAGAACACGACGAACTGAGAGGTGTAGATTAGAAGTTCGTTAGTTCAGATCTCCACGCCCTAACTCGGCGGAGGAAGACAACTTCTGCGGCGGAGTGAAGATTTCCACGGTCGGCTTGATACGATGGCGGCGAATTCGGCGATCAACTCTTCCTCACCGGCAGACGATGGAGTAGCGGCGCTAGGGTTTGAAGCTCGGCGAGAGAGAGAGAGCGGTCGGCGGAGTAAAGGAAGTGAGGAAGGGAGAGGAGGTATATATAGCCACGATGAAAAACTGTTAGCCGAAGATTTTGGATGAGCGTGCCTGACCCTTCTCATTAAACTTGACATGTGTTACCCACCCTCTTGAAAAGTGGAGATTGTGTTAGATCGTGGGTGAATAGATAAGTTTATCGTGGGATCGGAGCGGTTTGGCGGCAAAGCGAAAATTTGGATAAGATAAGTTAAAAGTTCAGTTCGCAATTTCTTGGTGACAAGGACATAGTGAAGATTTTGAGCGAGTTTCAAATAGAACGCACATGAAGAATTTGTGAATAGCTTGGGTTCAGTATAGCATAGAGGGGGAAGGGTCCGATCACATTCACTTGAAGAAATAGCCATTAGTGAATGTTGTAGAGGACATAAAGCCATATATATATAGTCAACGAAGAAAGACAACGGAAACAGTGAAGATTTTGCAAAGTTGAAGAATTTGAAAAACTGAAGAATTTCAAAACAGAGGAAAAACTCAAATTGAAGATTTTCAATTTTGGTGGTGGCGTGACCCACCGTATAAGAATGATGATTTCAGACACCGCGTACAATTGTCGTAGGGTTCTGAGAATCAAATTCTTCATTAATTCCTTCACACTTAGAGTGTTATTCTTCATTTATTGAAGAAAAACGTTTCTTCATGTGTTGCACATCTAAGTCATCAATTTTGCATAAGTGTCACGATGTGTGTCCTTTTCAAAGAACATTCGAAGATTCTAAGATATTTAGCTCACACCGCAACTTGCTAAATCTCTTCTCATCCAAGGGCTTTGTGAAGATATCTGCTAGCTGTTCTTGGTCTTCACATGCTCGATGGAGATGTAAGCCCTTCAACACATGATCACGAAGAAAATGATGGCGAATCTGAATGTGCTTTGTCTTGAGTGCTTGAGCTGGGTTGTGAGCAATCTTGATGGCACTCTCATTGTCACGATGAGAGGCACATTCTTCACGTTGATGCCGTAGTCCTTGAGAGTTTGCTTCATCCACAGCAATTGAGCACAACAAGAGCCAGCAGCAATGTACTCAGCTTCCATGATGAAGCGGTGATCTGTGATTCATTTCTTGAGGACCAACGGACCAAAGATCGTCAGAAAATGACAAGTACCAGATGTTGACTTGCGGTCCACCGTTAACCAGCATAGTCAGTCAGAATATCAATTGAGATCAAAAGTAGAGCCCTTGGGGTACCATAATCCTAGTGTTGGTGTGTGAGCTAGATATCGAAGAATATGCTTCACAGCCTTATGGTGTGATTCCTTGGTGTAGCTTGAAATCGGGCACACATGCAAACACTAAGCATTATATCTGGCCTAGATGCACATAAGTACAATAGAGAACCAATCATGGGCGGTATACCTTGTGATCAAAGTCAATACCATTTTCATCGATTGCATAGATGGCCATTTGTGGGCATAGGAATTTTGACGCCTTTGCAATCTTGCATGCGAATTTCTTGAGAACATCTTTGAGGTATTTCTCTAAGATATGAATATGCCATTGTGTTGTTGTGAATTTGAAGACCTAAGAAGAATTTCAATTCTCCCATCATAGACATTTGATATTCTTCACTCATCATATAGGCAAATTCATCACTATAACGTTAGTCGATACATCCAAAGATAATATCATCAACATATATTTGGCACACAAACAGTTCACCATCATATGATTTAGTAAAGAGAGTAGGGTCGAGTGAACCGGGTGTGAAGCCATTCTTCACGAAGAATTCCTTCAATGTATCATACCACACCGTGGGGCCTGTTTGAGGCCATAGAGGGCCTTGTTGAGTCTGAAGACTTTGTCGGGATTCTTTGGATCTTCAAAACCTGGGGCTTGAGCAACATATACTTCTTCCTCAAGCTTACCATTGAGGAATGCACTTTTCACATCCGTTTGATATAAATTGAAATTATGATGGTTAGCATAAGCAAGTAATATGCGAATAGCCTCAAGTCTAGCAACAGGTGCAAAATTTTCATCGAAATCAATTCCTTCAACCTGTGTGTAGCCTTGAGCTACAAGTCGTGCCTTATTCCTCACCACAAGGCCATTTTCATCTTGCTTGTTGCGGTAGATCCACTTTGTGCCAATGATATTATGCTTGCGAGGATCGGGCGTTTGACGGTTCCTAGACATTGTTGAGCTCGAACTGATGTAATTCTTCTTGCATGGCCTGAATCCACTCAGGCTCCAGAAAAGCTTCATCTACCTTAGTGGGCTCTGTAATAGAGACAAAAGCATAGTGCCCACAAAAGTTAGATAAATGTGAAGCTTTTGAGCGTGTGAGAGGACCTGGTGCTTCAATGTCATTGATGATCTTGTCAATTTGCACTTCTTTTGCAACGCGAGGATGAGCTGGTTGTCATCAAGGAATTTGATCAGCATTTTCTTCAGCACCATTTTCTTCAGCATTATCTTCAGGTGCATCAGCTCGACGTTCTTCGCGTTACGGAATGAACTCTTGATGATTCTTGATGGGAATTACATCCTCAGTAGCCTTGAACTTGATAGATTCCTCTGGTGTTGGTTCATCTATCACAGAAGGTAGGTGCTCTATTGGGTTTGTTGTTAGTGAGGAGTTCGTAGGCAGTCTTCTTGAAGAATTTGTGAAGATATACTCTGTTGATGATGTGGCAGCGGTATCAATTGCATCAATCCAAAAAGCGACGAGGCGTTTTGTATTCATCAAGCATAGTCGAGCCATCTCAACAAGAGTTACATTCTTGCGCTCCTGACGCCATTTCTTTGAGGAGTATAGGGAGCAGATAACTCATGAGTAATACCAAGTTCATCAAGATAGTCATCAAGACCGAATTCTTGAACTCAGTTCCATTGTCACTCTGATGTGCACGATCTTCACACCAAAGTTGGTTGAAGCCCTCGAGGAAAATCGTTTGAAGACTTCTGCACTTCATGTTTGTAAGTAACAATGTGTACCCATGTGTAACAAGAGTAATCATCAACAATAACAAAGCCATATAGAGATGCATCATTAGTGACTGCTGAGTAATGATTAGGACCAAAGAGGTCCATGTGAAGCAATTGAATGGACGAGTAGTGGTCATGATAGTCTTATTGGATGCTTGGCCTTGGTCATTTTCCAGCTTCACGGGCTCCACACAAGTGATCCTTGAGAATTTGACATTCTCAATGCCAATGACATGCTTCTTCTTTGCAAGCGTGTGCAAATTCCTCATGCTGCGTGACCAAGTAAATCGATGCCATAGCCAGCCTACGAAGCTTTTGCAAGTAGACACACGGCTGGTTGTGGTCTGTAGAGAAATCAACAATATACAAGTCTCCTCTCCTAAAGCCTTGAAGACTTTGGAATTGTCGGCTTCCATGATCACAACACTGCGATACTTGCCAAAGACAACAACCATATCAAGATTACAAAGCATTGAGGCTGACATGAGGTTGTATCCTAAGGACTCAACAAGCATGACTTTGTCCATGTGTATGTCCTTAGAGATCATAACCTTACCAAGACCAATACGACTTTTGCCTTTGTCGGCCAAAGATGATATGCTTGAGATGTGGCGGTGATAAGGGAGCATCCATCAATAGATTCTTGTCACCAGTCATGTGATTTGTACATCCACTATCGAGGACCCACTCATTGGCTTTGGGTTGATCATCCTGCGGATGAATTAGTGCAACTTACGATCTCATATACTTCATCGATGAAGAATATGATATCAATTTCATCAGATGAATTTCATCGAGCGATATAATGAGATAAGCGGTATGAGGGCGTGTGAAATGAAAGTTCATTTCTTCATGATTAACTGCGTCCTTTCGAGCATTTTTTCGGGCCCCGACAAATTCTTGGAGCGTTAAAGCACGTGTGAGGAGGCTGACCTGCGAGAAGAGATTAGTTCTTTTCTTCACCACCCACATCGAAGGGGTGGCAAAGAGTTCATCACTCTGCGAGCTCCATATGAGAATGGTGGCATAAAGGCCAATCCATTTCGTTTCACATAAGAGGGTTAGGGTAAGCATATGAATAAGCGGAGAAATTCTTGAGGACTTATGAACATATTGGTTTGAAGAATAATGCACATATTCATAGCCCTTAGCTCTACCTGCGAAAGCGAGTTGTTATACGATGATAATCATATGAGGACTTTGATCCATGTGAGAATTTGGTCCGTATGAGGACTTGGATCCATATGAAGAATTTGGTCCATATGAAGAGTTTGATATGGGGTTCCTATTCTTCACGGGTGGTGTCATGAGGACATTCACGAAGACTTTCAAGGCACTTCTTGGGAACCAGATTTTCTTCATAGGAGAACCGTTCTGCGATTAGTGCCAACATATCTAGCAAATACTTCACCATTCTAATTTTGAACAGTTTATAGTTGGAGTCAAATGACTCATCGGAAGAATGAAGAGATTCACATGTAAAGCGAGATAAGTTAGATGGATCAGCTGGAGGTCCCTTTGCAACAACCCATGAGGTTTTGGGGTCTTGCTCGGGCTTCAATATGTTCCATCAGCATTGAGTTTCCTCTCAAAGGCAATACCCTCTTTCCTAGGGTTCTGTTGAGGATCTGCTTTTAAGCACATCACAAAAGTCGATGCCCTTTGAGGCTTTTGTACATGCTGTCATGTACAATTCCTTCAACCTGCATCGTCGGTGATACTAGCAATGTCCTCGGATGAGGAATTAGTGATAGTAGAGGCAGGTGAAGAATTTGTAACATTGAAGCATTTGAACATTGGTGAAGAATTAGCGATTCACGTTCAATGCACTTTAAGCATGGAGGAACAAATTCTTCACGAGAAGCGCTGATTTGTTGAGCTAGTAATGAATCGCGCTCCTACGAAGATCTTCATAACTCACTCTTAGCTTCTCAAGATCTTGCTTTCTTTGAAGAAATTCATAAGAAAGTTTCTCATGATCAGACAAGAGAGTGTTATGATGACCTTGAAGGCTGTCAAACCTAGACTGAAGTCTCTGAAGATTTTCAGTCAGGGCTTTAGTGCAATCCATTTCTTCACCTAACATATCATCACTTTTATCTAGCATGTTTTGAACCTTTTTAAAAGCCCTTTGTTGTTTTACAACAATCTTAGCAAGTTTTGAGTAGCTGGGCTTGAGATCTTCATCAGATTCATTTTCACTAGATTCAGAGGAGGTATATTTGAGTACCTTGGCACCCTTTGCCATGAAGCAATAGGTGGGGCGTAGTCATCACTATCTTCATCAGCTTTGTTGGTGAGGTCATTTTCTTGAGTTGAAGATGGACTTCAGCGAAAGCGATGGCGAAAGCGGACTTCGCCACACGGACTCGGTTCTTGATGCCTCCTCTTCCTCATGTTCCTCGATTCAGCTTGAGTCCATTTCCTTGCCAATGAATGCCGAGCCTTCTTGGAGCTGCTCTTCTTGTGAGAAGAAGACATTGAGGATTTTGATGATGAAGATTTGACGATTTCTTCTTCTTCTTAGCGTCATCGAGCTGTAATCCTTGTATTTCTTCTTCTTTAATTCCTTTTCCCCGAGGACAATCTTGAATGTAGTGACCAGGTTTCTTGCATTTGTGGCATAGTCTTCTCTTATAGTCCTTTGGATGAGGAATCACTGCTCCTTGAGGATTTTCCAGCGACCACGTCTTGAGAACTTGGAATTTTTCACGGCGGTGCTAGCTCTGGCTCAATTCTTGAGGATCTCCAAGGCTACTACGAGTCTTCACAATCAGATTCATACAGCCTTGGCCTTGAGGCACGTGATTTTCCATAGCTAGAACCATAGAGATCTCTCTTTTGACAAGCTGGAACTCATGAGTATTTAGCCTCTCGAGGATATCAATTGGATCAAGTGACTTGTAGTCACACACTCTTGTATCATCGGTGCGGAGTATCAAATGAGGAATCAGCGATCTCAACAATTTCTTCACCACCTCATGGTCGGTGATGTCGATGGCACCAAGCGCTTGAAGCTCATTTGAGATGTCGATGAAAGCGATCAAAGGTTTGTTGAACATTTTCATTGTCGAGTCTTTTGAAGCGGTTGAAGAGATTCGAAGAACATCAACTCGAAGTCACGCTGAGTTGAGACTCCTTCATTTACTTTGGACAGCCTATCCCGGATAAACTTAGCGGTTTCCAAAGCACTCACTCTTCCATCTTGTCCTTTACTCGGATGGCCACATATGATATTCTTAACGAGAATCGAGTTGCTTGAATCTCTTCACGGCGGCGTTCGGTGAGGGTGAGACGGAGGAACACCATTTTCCACAACATCGAGAGATCGTTGTCAATTGCCTCAAGATGCATTAGCATCTTGTTCTTCGATGGGGTAGTCCGTCCCATCAAGGTAGGACACCCAGCTGAGACCTTGATCATACTGCGGTCGACATAACTAAAACTCCGTGGTTAAACCAAAATCACATGAGAACAAGGAGTACCTTGCTCGGTACCAATTGAAAGTCGTTATATCGACTAGAGGGGGTGAATAGGCGATTTTATGGATTCTTCAATGAGGAATTTGTCGGTGAGGAAATTCCTAAGTGAAGAACTACTTACTGACGGAATAAGTACTCGAAGTAAGCATAAGAGAATGCGGGCATGGTCATCATGATGAAATGAAGACAATCAAAAAATGCTGAGAAAGCGTAAACACAGGATAGCACAAGATGAAGACAAGCGGTGAAGAATTTAAGCGAGGAAATTGAGAAAGTCTTGATCAAAGTCTTCAAACACAGATATGAGCGAACACTCAACACGATGTGAGGAAATGAAAGCGAGTTGAGGAAATAGAACCAGTTAGGTTGGTGAAGACAATGATTTGGTAGACCAGTTCAAGCTGTTGTCTCGGTTATGCGTCAGTTTGGGCGGTGAGTATTTAAACTCGAGGACACATAGTCCGGACACCCGGAGGCTGAGCACGCAGCTCAGGACACCAAGTCCTCACCGTATTCTCCTTGAACTAAGGTCACAGGACCTCGTCCAATCACTCGTGGTAAGTTTTCATCGACTTCCAAACCTTCATAGACTTGGTCACTCGGCGATCCACAATTCCTCTTGGATGCTCTATGGCCCTAACCGTCTGGAAGAAGCACAGTCTTCAAAGGTAACAAGCATCGGATCCACGCAGGATCAATCTCTTGATGATGTTCAATCACTTTGGGTTTATGGGGGTTTGGTTTTGGGTTTTCCTCACTCGATGATTTTCGCTCAAAGTCCTCGGAGGATGGGTTGCTCTCAAATGACAAGTGTCAAGTTCTCTCGGGCAGCCAACCAGCTAGTGGTTGTAGGGGCTTGGTTTTGGGTTTTCCTCACTCGATGATTTTGCTCAAAGTCCTCGGAGGA